>OZ004705.1:81458618-82658618 GCA_963924515.1 Vespertilio murinus
GGGTAGTGGGGGCGGGGGGAGGGGAACCACACAAATGAAAGAAAGGTCAAGAAGAAAATGAATGGAAGTTAAATGTCTTATTTGTTAAATGAAAATATAGCCATTTGGGCAGATATTTGGGCATCTGGGAAATGCTGATAAAAATACTTGAATTGCCCATACCCTTCTTTGCTTCCTTGTTCGTTTTGTTAAGATTTGCAGGATTAAAATACTGCATTTTGGGGCTCTCTGGTCACAGGGGAGAAGTTATATGAAAGGAAATTAAAGATTAGGGGAGGGGTATTGTTGATTTCATAATTTTGCTAATGTGTGTGGTCAGAGCGAGATGCGTGGTGAAGAGGCACTATGGAAAAGATAGTGTCTACCCCTTTCCCACATAGGGTTGTAGCTCACAGACGTTTTTTCATTACGGGGAAAAATCCCTCAAACATTGAAAGCCTTTACTGGCCCTATTGGCTTTTTCTTTCGCAGCTAGCCCATGCCTTTCTCCCAACTGAAAATAGTTATGAACCTCCAGTGTCAACTACAAATGGTGGCGTTAACTAGGTCATTGGGAATGCTGATGTTCAAGGGACCTGCCCAGCGAAAAAATGAAGGACAGACTGTAGTTCAAGGAAAGGCTCAGGTTTGTTGGATTCAACAACTCATGAAAAGACAGAATTAATATCTTTTTTAACTGAAAGTCTCATCTTTGAAACCCCTCTGAAATTTGAAAGTGGTGCTGTGTCCTTTAGAAATGTATTGGATGGAATTCATGGCAAGTGGGTGCCACATCCTTTCTTCACAGACCAGCTGTGGTGCCTCCTACCAATCATTCTATCACAGAATGAATAGAAGACATGTCTGAATGCCAGTAAAACCCAATTAGAATTTAACAGAAAACATAAATAGAGTGTTAATCATGGCAAACTAACTTAGAGATAAGTCCCAGGGCTCAAGAGTAGGCGTAATAGCTCAACAAGAACAAAACCTTTTATGAATAGCTTCACATCTCATTTGCTGTACCCAGCAACTCATTTAGGTAAATAGTACAGATCTTGCATAAGGACATAGAATGCATACTGACATTGGCAAGCCCCACTCTATCACTCTACTTACTGTGACCAACTTCAGGCTGATTAGTGTTCTCATCGGCTGCCCTAAGGAAAGTGAATGGAGAGAAGGTCCAGGGAATCTGAATTGCCAAGTGAGACTGTTGGGTGAGTGCACTGTTTTTAAAACTTTATTAGATACTAGAGGCCCAGTGCATGAAATGTGTGCACTTGGCGGGGAAGGGGAGGGGAGTCCCCTCAGCCTGGCCTGCCCCCTTTCATAGTCTGGGGGCCCTTGGGGGGTGTCCAACTGACAGGCCACTCTAAGCCAGCAGTCAGACATCCTTAGCACTGCCATGGAGGCAGGAGAGGCTCTCATCACCGTCGCTGCACTCGCCAGCCATGACCCCAGCTCAGGGTTTCTGGCTGAGCATTGCTCCCTCTGTGGGAGTACGCTAACTACCAGGGGACAGCTCCTGTGTTGAGCATCTGCCCCCTAGTGGTCAGTGCATGTCATAGTGACCAGTCATTCTGCTGTTTGATCGATTTGCATATAGCCTTTTATTACATAGGATAATTTACAAATCATAAAGTTGACAAATTTTAAGTATACGATTCAATTAGGTCTTTGTATTAGGTCTTTATTAGATATGTGGTTTGCAAATATTTTCTCCCAGTGTCTGACTTGTCTTTTTATTTTTTAATGGTGTCTTTGATGTACAATAGTTATCAGTTTTCATTAAGTCCAGTTTATCAATTGTTTCCTTTTATGGCACATGCTTTTGGTATCATATCTAAGCAACATTTGCCTAATCCAAGTTAATATATCCAAAAATAAATACTATCAAGTCTCTCTCTTTCTATTCCCCCATTCCTTCCCTCCCTCCCATATACTCACACACAAACACACATACACACATACAGGTATATACCTAAAGTCCTCCAGTAGCTACTCATTTCACTCAGAATAAGATCCTAGCCTATAACTATGGCTAAAACGCCTTGTCTGATCTGGTGCCCCTGCCTGCTTTTCCCTAGGTCACCATTCTCTAGTCTCTCTGTTCTCTATTTTGTTCTCAAATATGCTGAGTATGGGCCTGTCCAGGAGACTTTGACTAGGGCAAAGTACAGTTGTTGGCACCTAAAGACAGACGCTGATGCAAAGCTTCATTATGATGCAAAGGAGAAAAATAAAAGCACCAGCTTTAGATCTATAGCATTTATTTTAGTTGTATCACCCTTCCTTTAAATGATCCATTGCCGTGGAAGTGGCAATATCTTGTTGCAGCCTGGAGTCAGACACGCCTGGGTGTGATTTTGCTTTGGCTAGCTGTGTAACGGACACATTCCTTGCCGTCTTAGAGCCTCAGTTTCCTTGGCTGCAAAGTGAGGCTCATGGCACTTGGCTTAAGGGTTATTGAGCGGCTGAAGTGATATGTGGAATATTCCTACAGCAGTGCTTACATACCCAGAAAATGCAGAATACACGCTAGTTTTATTATGAGTACGATTACAATTATTAGCATTATCATTGCTATGGCTACAACCAGTACTTCCAAGAAGAGAATTGCCACTCAAGTAAGGACAGCTCAATAGGCATAGTGTTTAAATGAACAAAGAAATATCCGGGGCATTCTTTACTTATTTACTTATGGAACCATTACCTGCTTCCATAAAAGTTCCATGATAGTTTATTAAAAACATACATCAAAGAAGTAGCAGTGAACATAGAAAGGAAAATAGTGACCAAGAAAAGAAGGAAAGCTTAAGGGTCATATAATTGCTGCAGCTCAGCTTCCAACCCGACGCTGGGACTCCTGGCAGCCAAGGTCAAAGTCACCACAAAATTACTGAGAAAAAGGAGACCATCTTCTTCAAGAATCAAAGCTGCTGCTCAAGCTCCTTTTCAAGATCACATTCTCATGGAGTAAGCAGTATTCCAACGCTTTCCTCCAATGCAATAACAGATTTCATATGCCTGCATTCTGTAGTAACTTTTTTCATAAGAGCAAACGGCATGACGTTAAAATACAATTTAGTGATGGCAATTCCGTGTGTGGCTAAAGTAATAAGGCCCTGGTGTGTAGCTGTGAGGTGGTTGGGTTTGCTCCATGGATAGAATTTAGAGTGTTTCGAAGAATGGATGAACTGCATGTCCTTCAAATAATCTTTTGTAAATATTGCTTTTCTCAGCTGGGCTTTTGATAGGACTTGAATAGCAGACAGTTTGAGATTGTATTCTCTGACAAGAGCCTGGTGTGCTTGCATTCTCTGGTCCCGGGCAGAGTCTTATGCCTTAGGAATCAGAAGATCAGGTGGTAAAGTTGACGTCTTATTGTGAAAATTGGACCCGCATGTGAACGGGACGTCCATTCTAACTCTCCCTCAGTGGACACGCAGGAGCACTTGCAAGCAAATGTTCCAGGAGTCAGTGGGTGGGTTTATTGTGGCATCAGATAAGTTCTCCAACAAGCCCTGTAGTTCTGAGCCCCAGTTCAATGGGTCCCAACCCCAGGGCAGCCTGCTCTGCTTAGGGGTGCTTCCAAGAGAGAAGGTGATAGGAGGACAGGGTAGAGCTTACAGCTGGAAAGTGCTACCAACCCTGCCCCTAGCATCCTTCCAGAGGTACCTGAAAGAGTCTACACTGAAAACATTACCTGTGTGACTGCAGGAAAGGGGGTGAGTTGTTATGCTGGTGGGTGACTGTTTCCAGCCGGGTTCCTCGTGTTCCGGGGCCAGCAGTGGGTTCAGTAACTCTCACACAAGATTCTAAGCAGCGTGCTTTGTTGGTAGACCTGGCAGATCAGCTGGCTCCAGGATGTCCCCTTAAATGAACCTGCTCGGTGAAATGATTTGAACAAGCCAGGTACATTTGGAAACAAATCCATTTCAGTTTGCTGTAGTCACTACTGAGCTATTCTCTCTGCCCATAGATGCCAAGATCACTTACCTGCCGACACTGGTAGATGTCAGGGTCTGTGAGGAAGAACATGTGGTTGGCAGAAAAGGAATAAAAAAGCAGAAGGAGCTGTGGGGACAGCCCAGTACAGTCTTCACAGTTTGCAAAGGCCCGGGGAAGCATGGCTTTCCCACAGGCGAAGGCCATTGCCCTGGGTGAAGACCGATTCCCCCACATGAGGGGTCAGGTGTGTGGAGGAGAGGGGGATCGGAATGGAAAGGGAAAATGGCTGTTGGACTCCTGGCTGTTCCGGGGGTAAATGTTCAGCTTCTCTAGGCAGAGCCTGTCTGTTGGCATCAGCTGCCCGAAGAGCTCTAGGCTGCATGAAGCCCCGGGCGACGAGATGGCCTGGACCCGGAGGCCACTTCTTCCCCACAGACGAGGACAGGCTGACCAGGCTCCCAGGAGAGCAGAAGCACCGGGGACTGCTCTAGAAGTGAGTCAGGTGGAAGGCAGTCCCATTCCTTGGCTTCCCAGACAGCGTCCAGGCGCCTTGACTGTGACTCCAGTTCCTTAAATGTTGGTGGGTTATCAATAGAGGAAGGGCAATCCCCTGAAGCCCCTTTAATATGTTTTATTCTTCCTCTCACATAAGTGATTAACATCCATAGGAATTGCTCAGGACATGGGGTCTGCAAGACTCCTTGCTCCTTGAGGCTTTCTCCTGGTAGTTTGCAGCCCGACGTGGGTGCCGCCATAATCTCTCAAATAGAGAGCGTGGTAAGAGTGTGTGCGAGCTGGTTGGTGGGATGGGGGTGGGGGAGGATCTAATGAACGCAATGGCTTGCGGTTAACGGCATCTTCGTACTTCACACTGCTCCTTTCCCTCTTGGTCGGTCGTACTTACAAAACCATCCTGTCAATACGTATGTATGGAAAGATGGGAAGGACCCTGAAGTTATTTTCTCCAGCTTCTATTCTTCAAGGAATTCCTTCCATAGCTCCCCTGACAGATGGTGGCACAGCATCTGCCTTTATCCCGAGGGCCCCTCCCTCCCTGCTGAGGCGCCTCATGCTCACAGCCCCTTCTCCTCCTCGGTACACGTACTACTGTACACGCTGGCGCTCACTTGTTAGGTTGTCTCTCCGGCGGTCCAGGAGGGCAGCGGCCTGTCCTTTCCTGCTCACCAGGACTGGCTCACTGAAGATAATCAGTGTTTTTGTTGAATGAATGAATACGCCTGGGTTCAGAAATTTCAACAGAGAACTGGGCAGGAAGGCTAGAACATGGAAATGGGGCGTGTCCCCGCTGCCTGCTGAGTGGAGTGTGCAGGAAGACTTGGCGGTGAATGTGGAGGGAGGGGTCAGGAGAAGCACCAGGGGAAGGTTTTGGAAGGAAAAGCACCTCGAAGTTAGTAACGATGGAAGGCTCAGAGAGGTTATGGGTTTGATAACAAGAAAAAAATGTAGCGTAGGTGAAACTTAGTGATACCCATGATTTAAAAAAAAAAAGTTTTTTGTGTTGTTTTTTTAGGACAAAGCAACATTCACAACATGGGGAAATCAAATAGATCTTGAAATTTTTTTAACAATGCATGGTAAATATGACCTCAAAAAATTGACCTCAACAATTGAGATTCGGTGAGGCTCAAATAGATTGGAAAGGGGAATGAAAGTCTTTCCTGTGGAGGAAAGAGGCCTGCTTTTGTGAGAGTGATGCTTATGCTGAAACCCTCAGTGCAGAGGACGGTAGCCTGGTGCAGGGATGAGGGCCTCCGGCTGACCAAAGAGGAGCACCGCGGTGAGGGGCAGGAGCAGGTGGCCCGCCACGGCTCAGGGTACGTCCCCTCCGGGGCAGGGTCTCATCTGCGATACATCAGCTCTCACTTCCTGTCCTGACATGACTGCTCGTCTGCATCCCATCCGGGGGAAGAAAGTCACAAGCCACACAATTCTCACTTTCTCTCATTTCTACCATCTGAGTCACCCAGTTTTGTCACTTCTGCCTTTGGAATGTCTCTTCCCACTAACACGTGCAGACCCCACATTCACCACATTGTCCCTTGATGCCCCTCCTTGCCTCGCACGGCCACTCAGATGAAGAGGACCGCCCTTGCACACCAGACCTTCGCTCACCATTGACCACACACTCCACGCTCTCCACCCGCACAGTTTCCTGTTCCTGGGTGTCCCTTCAGTTCATCACCCCCTGGTAGCCAGTGAAATTCTGTACAACTTCAAGGTCCCGATTCCATCCCATCTCATTTAAAGAGCTCTCTCCACCATTGCCCGCCATCTCCTCCTGCTCCCTGGCCTGGAATCTCGTTTCCTGCTGTCTTGCGAGCACTTACCTCCATCTGCTTGGCATGTCCACTTGAAGTCCCTGCCTTCCCCTCTCACTCCCCGGGCTTCACCAACCACTTAATCACTCCAACCCGACCGCCTTGGACCCGAGCTCCGTGTCTTACATACAAGCAGCACTCCAAGAATGTTTATTGACTTGGATGGGATATTTCTGCCCAAGTCATAGATTCCAGATGCTTCTAACTCTTATGATTTATCTGCTGTTCCAAATACTTTGAGAGTCTGTTTTCAGATCATTCCTGGAACTGATACCAAGCAAGTGGAGCTCTTGACTCCCCTGGGCCCATGTCCATTTTTCTAGTCTCCTCTTCTCCAGAAACCCATTAAGACGACAAGGTCCCCTGTGGCCTCAGTGGACTCTTCACACAATGGCTGGCAGTGCACCTGGGCCAGGAGACATCCACTCCCTGAAGCCAGTGACAGTGCACTCTGGGCCGACCAGGGAGGCCTCACGTCTTCTGCTCAGCGGCGCCAGCTAACATTAGTCCCTCCAGCGGATGAGGTCAGATGTCCCTGTCCTCACTGCCATCCCTCTTTGTTGAACCCCCCCCACCACCACCACCACCCACCCTCCCAGCATTTCAGGGCATAATCCTTTGGCTGTAATAACTGCTTACCCATACTTGCCCAGCAATGTTAGGTATATATCAACATGGTTTCTGTTTCATAAAATTCTGGAATCCCCCCTCCTTGCATTCTTTCTTTACTTATGCCTACAAAGAAAAGAGCCTGCCTCATCCTCCCACAGCCATAGGACAAACTGAATGAAATAACATTCTCACTTTACTGTATACCAACTCTTACTTTGTTATAAAGGAGGAGGGGGTATAAACGAGGGGAAAAAATAAAATACTGGTCTACATACATAGCACTCAATATAACCAGTGGAAATGGGCTTCTAGGTTTTAATGCTACAAGGATGTTGTTATGGAAACCTCAAATTGGGGGGTATTTGGGGATGCGCTCAGTATATCAGCATTAAGGAGATAAGATAGAACTGTGGCTCCGATGGTAGATATATTCTCCAGGATTTCTCTTCCTTCACAGACAAGAAGCAAAGCTTGGATTTTGTCACTGACAACCAATATCAGCAATAGCAGATTCAGAACTGGGTGGGTCGAGGGGCCGGAGTTAGGTTTCCAGACTGGTTTGTGTTTCTCTGTTTAGAGGAATTAGAACCACTCCTCGGTCAGCCGTGTTCTGAGTACTCTGAGGGTGGATAATTCTAAACTCAGAGGGTGGGTAATGCAGATAGACCATGAACTCCCTAAAGGGAGCCTGAGTTTGAGGAATTTTTTGACTGGAATGTTAAACAGCTTCCTCTGTAGGGAAAGGGTGAGGAGGTACAGTTGATACTGAAGTGTCCAGGTGGGTAAGTTCCCAGAGAAGGGATTGGCTGTGGGTCAGAATTCCCAGCAAAGAAGGAAGCCTGCTGTCTGGAGGGAGGCGGGAATGGAAATCAACGCGAGGCCGGTGGGAAGCCCTGGTTTTGGCAGAGGAAAGGGCTGCAGGGGTCCTGAGCAGGCACTGCCACGGGCAAGCTCCGACTGAGTTTGGAGTGGGGAGGACGAGGTCAGAGCATGAGCCCGTGTCTAATAGGAGTGAATAAAAAGTAAAATGTGTTTTATCAAAGTCACCTGCGATGCAAATCACGTCTGTTTCCTAAAGCCGAGGAGGATGCACAGAACAAGGCCCCAGTCTGGGAGGTGAGGCAGGACCAGCGTGGAGTGGCGTCTACAACGTGTCCGGAAGGGGCATGCTGGAGCCCGAGGCACGGAGAGCTAATCGAGAAGCCAGGGTGGGCAAAGCAAAGAAGGGAGACTGTCATGGCAACCAGGAAAACTTCTCCCCAAATGCTGTATGTTCACTAGGAGAATCTCTTCAATACACTACACCAGGTAGAACCACTGCGGTGCTGACGGAGGAGATGCAGGAGCGCTCCCAGCGCGTGCCCTGCGCAGTGTGCTGGCTGATGCTACCGCGGCCCAGGGCCTCTCAGGCCCCACACCGCAAACACACAAACAGCCTGCTTCTCGTGGGCGGACAGTGAGCGGGGGAGCCCAGAACAGACCAACCCTGTAAACGGAGCTGCTTTGCAATTCTCTCCAAACACAATCTATACCTGGGTGGGGCAGGGGGGGGGAGGACAGATGGAATAAATAATACACGATAGCTGTATAGATGCAATTTTTTAACTTAAAAATACATTCTTTAAGTATCTCACAGCTTATAAAGCCCCTTCACCAATAGCTTTGTGTTTGATCTGCACAGCCATCCTGTGAGCTGGGCAGAACGGATAGAGTGGCTCCCGTGTTCACAAATGAAGACAGGGAGGCGGCTCGGAGAGCCCAGCTGGCATGGCAGCGCCGTGGTTTCCAAGGGCTGCCCCGGAGCCGGAGCCCAGGCGCACTCCTCTGTACTCAGATCCTCTGCATTTCCCATGGCAAGGTGCCCTCGGAACCAGACAAATCCCACCTATAAAAGAAATGTCAGATCACACAGAATCCACATAAAATTACTTGAGAGGCTCCGGCCTTTCCGCTCAGGCTGTCCTTCTTGCTGCTGGCACATGCACCAAATGTCACAGCTTCGGTGCCCGCAGCTTTGCCAGGAAGAACATGCTGCCAGCCACCGAGGGCGGATGCGACGCGTGAAGGGGTGGCCTTTGGAGACAGACAATGGGTTCTCCTTCCAGGGGGAGGTGTCTGTGACTGGCATCCTCACGGGGCAGCGGTTAAACACGAATGGTATCCAGGACCTCACTTAGTTTTGCTTTCCAAATAAATATCCGAAAGGATAGCTGAGGTCAGCCTGGAAAATTAGAATTTTCTTGGGGGGAAAATATGTTCCGGAAAAGATAAACAGTAGCTTGCAGTTTCACTGTTGGAACATTTGTTACAAGGTCCCGGTATTGATCCTTTATCACCCAATTTCCACTGGGAGCCGTGATATATGACCACGCTTGGGAAGCACAAATGCAAGTGTGTGAATCAAGGGGGGCCCCAGACAGTATCTGTAGCGGAGGCGGCATCCATTCGAGGGAGGGCAGGTTGGGAAGGGGGCTCGCCAGCTGCAGAATTCCAAGGGGAGTTGTGCGTTGTGCTGTGTGCAAATGCATATCCGTGCGGGGGAGTGCTGCGGGTTTATGAGGAGAGTGATTAAAATTGTATCAAAGAGCCTTGTGAAGCTTATGGTTCAAGTTAACTGTATGAAGTAAACAGCCTTTAACGGCCCCCTGGGAGTGTGACAGATAGTCTGTGGGTGTTACGGCAACATGGTCCTGGTGAATGTTCTGGCCATCCCAAACTAATCACCATCTGTGAGCATGGGTCTCTGGGGAGTGTCTGGTGGTTGGACAATCATGGTAGTTAGCATTTTTAATCAGCTTCTGTGCAGCACTGATAGAAACCTTATGCTCGAGCCTTTATTTTCCCTATCTGTGTGGAATTGCTTCTGATGTGACAGCAGAGCTCACAAGGATTTGGGAAGTGCTTCTGCAAGATGCATTTCATGCTCTCTTCGCTCTCTTTTACCCGGCCCCCAGCCTGACCGTGAAAATTAGCCCCACCACTCGCTTATGGTCACTGCTCTTATTGCTTCTCTTTGCCACTGGCAGGAGGGGCCTCCGGCACAGGGGAGGTTGCGCTGGGTTCAGTGGGACGTGCCATCTCAATTCGTGCCTTGGGTGTGATAGTCCTCTCTCCCCTTTGTTCCCCTCTGACTACCCTTTTCATCCCCTCTCCTCTATCCGTCCCCAAACACACACCCATCAGGCACTGGCTTCTTTTCCCCCTGTTATTTTTATTTTGGAGAGACCAAAGCAAGAGGAAGGCCAACAGTAACATCCTTAGAAATAGGCAGCTGGATCCTGTGATTGAGGATTAAAGGAGAAGGTATCAATTAGCTTTTGTTGCATAGCAAGCCAACCCAACACTTAGTGACTTAACTGTTTTTATATAACTCACAATTCTGTGGATCAAACACAAAGTGGGTGATTGTGTTTGTTTGGGCCAGCCCAGCTGGTCTCTGTGGGACTCTCAATCATCTGTGGTCAACTGGGGCTGGCTGGTCAAGGAGGACTTTGCGTAGGTTTGGTGACTGACAGAAGCGGTCTCGGCTGGGATGGCTCATCTCTGCTCCACTTAACCTCTCATCCTTCGGCGGTCGACCCCAGTCCTCAGAGCATGAGATCGCAGGGCTCCGAGGACCAGCAGGAGAGCAAGCCCCAGTGTGCAAGGACTTGTCATCTTCGGTTTCATCCTTCAATGTCTTATACTTCTCTGAATACAGCCCTCTTACCTCCTTGGTTAAATGTATCCCTACGTATTTTATTCTTTTTTTTTATGCAATTGTAAATGGGATTTTTAAAATTTCCTTTTTCTGTTATGTTATATAAAAATGTAACCTACTTCTAAATATTAATTTTGTATCCTGGTACTTTACTAAATTCATTTATTATTTCTAATAATTTTCCAATGGAATCTTTAGGGCTCTCTCTATATAGTGTTGAACCATTTGCAAATGATGACAGTTTTACTTCTTCCTTTCCAATTTGGATGCCTTTTATTTTTCTTGTCTGATTACTGTGTTGTCTGATTCCAATATTATGTTGAATACAAGTAGTAAACGTGGGCATCTTTATCCTATTCCTAATCTTCATTTAAAGACAAAGATTTCAACTTTTCACCATTGAGTATAATGACAGCTTTGGGTTCATCATATACGGCCTTTATTATTTTGAGGTATGTTCCCTCCATTACCACTTTGTTAAGAGTTTTTATCATAAACTAAAGGTCTGGTGCATGAAATTCATACCCTGGGGAGAGAGGGGGTTCCCTCAGCCTGGCCGGTGTCCTCTCACAGTCCAGGACCCCTCAGGGGATGTCTGACTGCCGGTGGCAGGTGGGGGGGGTGTGGGCCTAAGCCAGCAGTCAAACCCCCTTAGCACTGCGCTCACCAGTCTTGAGCCCGGCTTCTGGCTGAGTGGCACTCCCCCTGTAGGAACACACTGACCACCGGTGGGGAAGCTCATCATAGCAGCCTGTCATTCTGCCGTTCGGTCGATTTGCATATTAGTCTTTTATTATATAGGATGGATGTTGGATGTCAAATGCTTTTTCTGCTTCTATTGACATGATGATGTGGTTTTAATTCTTTGTTTATGTGATGTATCATATTAATTGATTTGCAGATATTGAACCAACCTTGCATCACAGGAATAAATCCCACTTGATCATGGTGTATGATTTTTTTTAAATATTGCTGAATTCAGTTTGCTAATATTTTTGTGGATGATTTTTGCATTTATGTTCATCAGGGATACTGGCCTATGATCTTGATTTTGTGTAGTTTCATAGTCTGATTTTGGTATAAGGATAATGCTGGCTCTATAAAATAGTTTGAAAAGAATAGATATTATTTCTTTGAATGTTTGATAAATTCACCTGTGATGCCATCTGGTTCAAGACTTTTTTTTTTATTTGCAAGTTTTTTATGACTGACTTGATTTCATTCGTAGCTATTAGTCTATTCAGATTTCCTGTTTCAACTTGATCCAGTTTTAGAAGATTGAATGTTTCTAGGAATTTATTTCTTATAGGTGGTCTAATTTGTTGTCATCTAATTGTTTTTAGTATTTCCTTATAATCCTTTCCATTTCTGTAGTGTAGGTTGTTACTTCCCTTTGGTTTCTGGTTTTTATTCATTTGGGTCTTCTCTCTATTTTCCTTAATCAGTGTAGCTACAGGTTTATCAATTTTGTTTATCTTATCAAAGAACCAGCTCTTGCTTTCTATTGGGGTTTTCCCCCCTACTATTTCCTTCCTTACCTTTATTATTAATTTTTTTTTACTCACATTTGACTTTGTTCTTCTTCCTAGTTCCTTTTGGTATAAGGTTAGATTGTTGATTTGGTATTTTTTATTGTTTCTTGAGGTAGATCTGTCTTGCTACAAATTTCCCTTTTAGAATTGCTTTGCCCATGTTCATGGATTTGGATAGTTGTGTTTCCGTTTTCATTTGTTTCGAGGTATCTTTTGATTTCTTCCTCAACCTCATTGTTAACTCAGTTGTTGCTTATTGCCATGTTATTTAACTTCCACATGTTTGTGTGTTTTTCAGTTTTCCTCTTGTAAGATTTCTAATTTCATATCACTGTGATCAAAGAAGATAATTGATATGATTTCAATCTTCTTAATTTTATTGAGACGTTTGAGACACTTTTATGGGCCCACAGGTGAGCAATCCTGGAAAATGTTTCATGTCCACTTGAAAATAATGTAGTCTGCTGTTTTGGGGTGAAATGCACTAAAATTCTATCAAGTAAATCCGCCTGTCTCTTGTGTCATTAAGGGCACCATTTCTTTGTTAATTTCCTTTCTCAGTGGCCTGTCCACCGATGTCAAGGGGGGTGTTAAAGTCCCTCACCATCATTGTCGTGCTGTTGATATCTCCCTTCATGCCTGTCAATATTTGCTTTCCATTGATAGGTGCTCCTACATTGGCTGTGTAAATGTTTAAAGAGTTGTATTCTCTTGTTGGATTTATCCTTTATCATTATGAAGTGCCCTTCTTTGTCTCTTTTACTGCCTTTGTTTTGAAGTCTGTTTTATTTTATGTAAGCATTGTTGCCTAGCTTTCTTTCTCAATTCCATTTGCATGAAATATATTTTCCCATCTCTTTACTCTCAGTCTGTAAGGCACCTGGGAGTAGTTACGCAGTGATCTGAGGATGGCTGCCACTTGTGCCTGCTTTGGTCCCTTTTGGTGGGCACCACGATGTAAGCTTAAGCCAGCCGCCCCTTGTGCCGCCATGCTTGTGGCAGCTTAACCGAAGCTATATTCCAAGCCCGGATTGGCCACTGCCTATGCCAGGATAGGAATTACAATGCAAGTTGATACTGGTCACTACCCTTGCAGGCTTGGAGTGCTTAGCAGAGCTCTACAGCATGCTGAGGCTGGTCGCTGCCGTCTGTAGACCTTTGAGAGGTTCTGGGAAAGTCCACAGCATGAGCCAAGACAGGCCCCTTTTGTGGAGGAGCTGCTGGAGGAGCCTCAGGCCAGGTGGGCAAATTAGGTGAGGCAGGGCCCCAGGGAATCACCAGGGTGTGGGGAAGTGGTGTTATCCAGATTAATGGAGAGTGATAATTTTGGGCTCACCTGTGTTGGGCATGCTGGGTGGAAGGGGAGGTCCATAAAGGAAGAACTTCCCAGAGACAGTTGTCAGACACCTGCCCCTCCGGCCCTCACCCTGAAGTTAGTGAATTAGTCCCTTCCCTTATGCCCCAGTGCTGTTGGAGCTGAAGCTGTTGTGCTGGGCCTTAGAGCAAGTGAGACTTTCAGCATGTGAGTCTGGGCACAGCCCCTGAAGGGGTCTGCCCGCGCTCCAGTAGCCCTCTCCTTCCTGGGCACAGTCCCTGCCGGCTTTTGCTATCATAGGGACTCCTCTCCCCAGAACTGGGGCCCCAAACTGGGGCCATTCACTCCTTAGGGGGACCTCACTGCTGAGATACCCCTCCTATTTCTTAACCTCCACACGTGGGTGTGGAATTTGCCAGTTCTGCATCTCTGTCCCTCCTACCAGTCTCAACATGGCTTCTTCTCTATAACCTTAGTCACAGGACTTCTGTTCAGCTAAACTTCAGGTGTTTCTTAGTGATGGTTGATCTGTAATGTAGCTGTAATTTTTATGTGGTCATGGCAAGAGGCGAGCATGTCATTATTATTTAATCAAATTTTAGCCTTTGAAAATGAATTTTGTCTTGTTAAAATTAATAAAGACAGGCTATATTTTTATATATTAAAATGTGTAAAACAATTGCGAAGAAGAGGGCTTCCTTTCCTGAGTTGATTCCTGTTATATATGCAAGTCTATTGGATTTAAACCATCATTTTCAGTGAAATTAGGATTTTTCAGCAAGCTGCTCTCTCCATTCTAGTTAACGATCTCAGTGACCCAAGCAAAGCGCACCAGTGCTGCTGTGGCAGGAACGGAGGGTATTGGGTCTGAAAGAGCCCACACTTACCCTTTAAGTAGCATTTAGTATGGGAAGGGCAATCCAGCTCTCTCTTCTCAAGAGAAATGGCACTCAACTGAGAGCCATTTTATCACTTACAGATTAAATGAGAGAAGGAACAAAGGCAGATGGGGAATTAAAGAAGGAGGAGCGGAAATTGAACTAAAAACGTAAATATTTCAGGAGATTGGCAACCTAAGGCTGCTGAACAGAATGTTGGCCTGGGGAAGACGCAGGCTACCCAGGGGCCAGCAAGAACATGGAGCAGCCGGGACAGCTGGCTTTTTATTCTTCCAAAGGAATAAATAAGATCTCTGCTGCTTACAGTAGTAATGACACATGTCTTTAATATCGGGGGGAATGTTTTATATTTTGCTTAAAAACTATTAGTTGAACCCTAGCCAGTTTGGCTCCATGGCTAGAGCGCAAGCCCAGGGACTGAAGGGTTCTGGGTTCTATTCTCCGGTCAAGGGCACATACCTTGAATGCAGGCAGGATCCGCAGTCCCAGTCAGGGTGCGTGCGGGAGGCAACCAATTAATGTGTTTCTCTCACATCGATGTTTATCTCTCTCTCTCTCTCTCCCACCCCTCCACTCTCTAAAATTCTATGAAAAAAATATCCTAGGATGAGGATTAACAAAAAAAAAAAAAAAACACACAAAAAAGATTATATGTTGACAAATTTTTTTACCTATGGGTAACATGGCTGCTTGTTACATTGTTAGTATGTAGAACTTTTTTTTCCCATTTTTTTATTAAGGTATTATATGTGTACATATCTTACCATTACCCCCCCCACTCCCATACATGCCCTCACTCCCCAGAGTTTTGCATCCATTGGTTATGCTTATATACATGCATACCAGTCCTTCAGTTAATCTCTTATTTCCCCCATATCTCCCTACCCTACCCGCTGTAATTTGACAGCCTATTGCTTTACTGTCTCTGTATCTATCTTTTTATTCATCAGTTTATAATGTTCTTTATTATCCATAAATGAGTGAGATCATGTGGTATTTTTCTTCCATTGACTGGCTTATTTCACTCAGCATAATGTTCTCCAATTCTATCCAGGTTGCTGCAAATGATAAGATTTCCTTCTTTTTATGGCAGCATAGTGTTCCATTGTGTAGATGTACCACAGTTTTCTGATCCAATCATCTTCTGACGGGCACCTAGGCTGTTTCCAAATCTTAGCTATTGTAAATTGTGCTCCTATGAACATAAGGGTGCATATATCCTTTTTGATTGGTGTTTCTGGTTTTTTAGGATATATTCCTAGGAGTGGGATTACTGGGTCAAATGGGAGTTCCATTTTAAGTTTTTTGAAGAAGCTCCATACTGTTCTCCACAGTGGTTGCACCAACCTACAATCCCACCAGCAGTGCACGAGGGTTCCTTTTTCTCTGCATCCTCGCCAGCACTTGTCGTTTGTTGATTTGTTGATGATAGCCATTCTGACAGATGTGAGATAGTACCACATTGTCATTTTGATTTGCATCTCTGGGATAATTAGTGACTTTGAGTATGTTTTCATGTGTCTCTTGGCCTTCCTTCTGTCTTCTTTTGAAAAGATTCTATTTAGGTCCATTGCCCATTTTTTAATTGGTTCATTTATCTTTTATTAAGTTGTATAAGTTGTCTGTAGATGTTGGAGATTAAACCTTTATCAGTGATAACATTTGCAAATATGTTCTCCCATACAGTGGGCTTTCTTATTGTTTTGTGTAGAACTTTTAAAATTTGTGCTTCTCACACTTAAAGGAAGATCCAGCCTCTTACAGCAAACCTTTACCTTAAGAGGTTTTCTAGTCCTTTCATAGTGTGCATTCATTCATTCATTCATTCAACAAGCATGGGTGTAGCACCCATGGTGTGCCAGGTAGAGTGCTAGGTCTGGTTGAACAAAAGGAGGTTTCGAAAACAGTCCCTGACCCCTTGGAATTACTGCTTGGAGAATTCCATTGGCATATTCGGTGATATAGCCATGTTGAGAGCAGAACCCGAAAGACAGAGTCACCCTAAGAGTGGGGAGACAGCAATGCGTGAGAAACGCGCTCAGGACCTGCCTCTCTCTGAAGTTCCTGCTCCCCAATGCACTGATCCGGGACTGTTACTGCAGGAGTCGGTGCATCCCGTACAGGTGAGCACCCCGGAGCTCTAGGCTGTAGGCTCCCAAGACTTGGAGGTAGGGGAGCTGACTGCTGTGGCTTGTGAGGTAGGTCACAGCCTGGTATGTGGTATGGCACTCAGCACTCGTTGCCTTCTTCTGGCTGACTGGCCCCCCACCATCTCCAGCTTCTCCTTGGGTTTAGATACCATGCTGCTCTTTGCCCACAGAGGGTAGTTGGGGGCTTTCTGTCAACATGAAAGACTTCCTTTTGTCCAGCCAGTTTGCTGTGAGGCCAGCAGCCAGGCTGTGAGCCCGGCCAGCCCTTTGAAAAGCCCTGTAGAACTAGGTCATCAGGTTGTCGACGGTCCTTCCACAGACGAGGCCGTGCTGTGACTTTTCATGCGCACACACTGCCTGCGGAACACCAAACTTGTTTCCAAACGAAATAGTTTCCAATGAGGACTTAATGGGGGTTTTTCATTTGGAATAGATGGAAAACAAGCCATTTCCTACTCCCATTTCAAACAAATTTTGGTCCAATTATTTTCCCTTTTTTTAACATAAAGTTAAATGGACTATTCTGCCCATCCCTGACTGAGCTGTACCATGATTTCTCTTGATTATGCTTTTATGCTGTGAATCGTAAGGCTCCGGGGACATAATGGACTGTGGGAGAGTGGCAGCAATTTTTAAAATTCTGCCAATGCTTGTCAGCTTTCACGGCGGTGCCCGCTGTGCGGGAAGAAAGCACCCCACCAACAGGAAAAAAAAATCCGCCAACAAACCTGCACTCCTGTGTGGCTGGCCCGGGGTGGGCTCCGCCGCGGGCTTTGTAGGGCATGCACTCAGCCACCAGTGAGGCCCCGTTCCCAACCGCCCGCCCCACTCCTTCCCCGGGTTCCAGCCATTAACTTTTTTGCGGTGTTGAGGGTTTTTTCTTTCTTTTTTCCCTCGTCTCATTTTTCTTAGTTTTACTTGGACCGTGGCCTTGGAGAAAAGGCGCCCCTGGCTCCCTGCCTCCGCTCAGTCCTTTACCTCCGGCCGCCTGACAACGTGGAAAAGAGCAGCTCCCAGCCCTTCTGGGTGGTGGGGCTATTTGTTGTTTGGTTCTGTTGGTGGAGGCGGTGGCCATCCTCCATCCTGGATTTGCAAAACCCTCCAGACAACTCAGGAGAAGAAAGTCCTTCTTGCTCCAAGCTCCTGTCTTTGGTGGGGTTGGCTACCCCTTCCCCTCTCCCCCGCTCCGTTCCCCCCGCAGCAGGTATGTGGGGAGTCTGCTGGGCAGTGCCTTTTAATGGGAACAGTCTCTTTGCTCCCCTCCAGCAGTGCCAAGAAGTTAATGAGCCCCATAAGGAAAAAAGTCTTCTTCCCCGCTGCCAACTGGGCAAGCTCAAAATGCCGCCTTGGCTCTGGGGCTTCCTTCCCGCCCGTCCAGATGCTTTGGGGCAGGCGGTCGGGGCGTGGGCATTCGGGAGGTGGAGGTCACATGCTCTGTTCGATGGCTCCTCCCCTGGGTTCCCATCCATTCTCAGGATTACTTTGGGAGTTGCTTAGTGTTGCTCTTCCAATTCATTGAGAGGCCCACATCCTCCCACAAGTGCCCGGCAGGGAGGCACCACCTGCATGTTCTGGTGAGGCAGACGTGTCTCAAATCAAAGCACCACTCAGCCTCTGCCTGCGGCGTGTAGCTGCCGGCCTCTCCACGCTCCCCCACCCCCGCCCCGGCCTCAGATGAGTGAGGTGGAGTGCAGGGCGGCAGGTGACGTCCTCAGCCTGACAGAATGTCAAGGTTGCTTAACGCTCCAGAGAGGTTACCTAATGCAGGCCTCAACCTTTGCAAATGTCGTCAGCATTTCCAGGGAGACATGATCTGGCTCTGGGGTGGAAAACTCGGTCCTGAGCCAGTTCCCTGAGGATCCCTCTGGTTTGTATAAACTCTCCTCCTGTGAGAAGTGAGTTCTGTTCCTTTCTTCCATTGGTGCTGCCCCTCCCAGTGCCACAAAGACTAACTGCGGTGTCCTTGCTCTCTATGGTCCCTCCAGGCATTTGAAAGCAGTTACATGTTTCTAAGAATTTCTCCTTTAGACCTATATTCAGTTCTTCCAAGCATGCCTCATATTTCTTGGTTTCCCGACCCTCGGTCATTTGGTTTCTCTCTTCTGGACATGCCCTGGTTTGTTAATTTCTAGGTTGAGCGCCCAGCGTGGGCGAGGGACCGCCACTGCTTTAGCAGGGACCTGTGCCACTCTCTAGTGGTAGTGGCTTTTCTGGCGGTTTTACCAAAAGCATTTGTTTACTCCAAACTTAGAGTGTTCACAGAAATAACTGCTCAGCACCCTTGTCATTTCTGAACCTGTGTGCGAAGTACATTTATCCCTTAATGAAAGCCTCCTATTAGGATACGATGTTTCGATTGGAGATGTGTCTTTCTCACCAGTCCTTACCCATCCCTGCGGTCTGTTTAGATGTTTCAGATCTGCACTTTATGATCCAGTAGACTGCCAATGTCACATGAAAATTAAGCTTCGTGTCGTATGAAAATTCAGCTCCAGATGTTCAGGTCCAGAATGCCAGACTGGGACACAGTGGGGAACAAAACCGGCGCGGTTACTGACCTCTGAGCGATTACTGGGAAAGACAGCACGTGGGAAGTACGGAGGAGAAGCGCCTCACAGCCCGGGGTTTCTGGGAAATGTAGTTGTGAGTGGAGCCTGCGGGAAGAGAGCGTGGGATTGATGGTCCAGGCGGGAGGAGCTGCACACGCAAAGGGTGCCGGCAGCCGCTTGTCATCAAACACCGCTGGTCCTCATCAGTTGCTAATACAAATGTGGCACCTGAGAGGGTGAAGGAAATTACCATCAGAGACCTTCATCTTCTCCCTTTGGGCACATCAAACATTTATGAACTCGCCTAATTGCATTTCTGTCCCAACTACATTTCTCTATCTTGACCATTTGAATTGCATGTGAAAGCTCATTTATATCTCGCTGAACACAGGTCTGCCCTGTCTACATCATTTTCCAAGTGTATCAATCTCATGCCCTGTGGGGGGGGGGGGGAGGGAAACACGTTCTGATGACTCGTTCTTCATAACCCACAGTGGCTTCCAGTGAGCACCTTTTTCCTCCCTAAGAGTTCACCAGCTGCCATCCTCATTATCTGTTTTATTTTCCAAGTCACTGGTCAACACAGTAGGTTATTGGCAGAGTTGTACCTAGAACCCTGTTGTCTAAACGCCTTGTCCAAAGCTCTTTCCTTTCTCCCATCCTGTCCTCCCTGGAACCCATCCTTCAAGAGCAGACACCACCCAGGGTTCTTTCTGAGAGCAGGGGTGGGCAAACTTTTTGACTCGAGGGCCACAATGGGTTCTTAAACTGGACCGGAGGGCCAGAACAAAAGCAACCTGACCATGCTGGCACTCTCATCTTGGGCTGCTAGTGAAGGAGCGGAGGGGAGAGCAAGAGAATCCTCCACTCTTTGGGCTCCGCGGGCCGGATAGAACAGCCGAACCGGCCAGATCTGGCCTGCGGGCCGTAGTTTGCCCACGGCTGTTCTTAGAGCCTCTGACTGAGTAGTCCCCGGTCAGGAGCCTGCAAACCAGGCAAGGCAGTTACCCCAATGAGAATGGGGAATGAGGTGCCCTATTTGTAGACACCGCCCCAGGCTGGCTTCCTGGCTTTCATGACCTCAGAATGCCTGTAGAGTGAACAGCTTGTGTGATACTTTAAGTGGACAGAACACCCTGCCATGCTTTCTCCTTTGTTTGAGGTCAGGGGGCAGTATTCCTGCTCCCATTTAGCAGGTGGGGCTCGAAGAGAAGAGACGTGGCCCAACTTGCCCAAGCAGCCAAGCTCTGGTGCCCCAAGGGACTACAGTGTCTCCCCTCTCCTTCTTACATCAGTGATGCCATCGCTCCCTGACCTTTCCCCTCTCCGGAATGCTGGCTGGGTGGCAGGGTAAGAAAATATAAATAAGAGGGAAAAGAGAAAGAGAGATTAAGTTCCAACACTCAGTAGGCAAAACAACCTCATGCTAAAGCCATGCAGCGGCCTTTACATCATTTCCCTGGCGCCCTGTGCTAAAAAGGAACACGGGCGAGTGACACCCACAGGCCCTGGGCTTAGCCCCACTGTCCTGTAGCAACAAGCCCAGGAGGCGCTATTTTAGGCGTGCTGACAGGACTGGAATTCAGGAACATGGCCGAGGCGCTTTCAGATGCGCTTTCAGATGCGGCCCAGGGTGTTGCCAGGAGCTCTGTGTAAATGGTTTACCATTAACCAGCCTGAGGAGAAGGGGCTCCTGAAAACCTGAGCATGTGCCCTGCCTGTCCCCTGGGGTTTGTGGGTGTCACCAGGCCGAGCATTACCTTTGTGTAGCTTCAGGCTCGGGGACCTCTTCCCACTGAGGGGTTACCTCTTTGCCACGTGAATGACAAAGGGGCACAGCTGGATGTTTTCCTGATGTTATGACAAAGACCCATCACCCTCTTTCTGGGCTGGGATCTGCCAGAGCCTTAGAAGTCTACAGGAACAAGTGTTATCGCTTCCCGTCCTTGGCGAATTAGACCTTGAGACTTCATAATTAACATGGATTTAATAGAGGCAGGGGAGCTTGGCTATCTGCCCCAGTAAGCAGGCATCTTCTGTTCGTAGGAGAGTGTGTCCTTTGTATTTAAACAGTTTCTCCAAAAGGCTCTAAATGAGATTTGGGACTTAAACAAGATTTGGTGTGATTTGCTAATTACCCAAGTTACTATTACCTGATTAACGCAGGAATCCTAATAGTCCGCTGCAGCGCCTTCCTTCCGGTGCCAGGAGGCTTGACGTCTGTCACCTGTTCACTTGGAGGCATTTTAATTAACCCAAATTATGTCTGTCTTCTCTGCTTCTTGATTTGGTGCCTGGATTTTATATTTAAAAGTTAATAGCTACCTAAAGGAGATTTGCTGCCAAAATACAAGGAGCGAAAGCCTGACAAATCTGTCGCTGAGCGTCAGGTGGAGCCTGTGTTTATTCCAAGGAGCTCGGCTGGGAAATGATACCCTGGATACCAAGGAGGGCTTCCTAATGACCAGCCGCACCACTGCCTCCTTACCTTCCTCTGACATAGTAGAGAGGTAACTCGAGAAGCTGAATTTCTTTCTCAAGATCACGCAGGCCAGACCTTTAGTCCAGATTTAAATAATAATAATAATAATAATAATCTGTATATATAAAAGGCTAATATGCACAGTGTCCGATCAGGAGTTTGACCAGGAGACCAGGAGTCCAACTGCTCACTATGATGTGCTCTGACCACCAGGGGGCAGCATGGAACATGGCGGGAGACCAATGGCAGTAGCAAGGCATTGAGGGAGTGAGGGAAGGAGGAGAATCTAATCAGCCCTGATTGCTGGCCTAGGGACCCTACCCATGCACGAATTTCATGCACTGGGCCTCTAATAATAGTAATGATGGCTTTCCTCTTTGGCCTAAGATGGCTGTGTTGACCTGCATTTCGGAGGAGGGGTTTCAGTGTGCTGGAGTCATCTAGGTGGAGGCTCAGTGGGTTTCCCTGAGATCTGCTGGCTCCTGGTATGCGAGGGGGCTCTGCACAGAAGTTGGTGAGTTCTCTCCCTCAAGTAGAGATGGCTGTTTGTCTGGTTCTGAGTTCTGAAGCCTGTCTCTAGATCCGCCATATACCCAAAGGGGTGAGTACGATCTTGGGAGCCGAGGGCCAGTGTGCTTGGTGACCAGACTCTTCTCTCCAGAAGCTGGGTCCTGCGTCTCCCCAGACCAGATAGTGAGTCGGGAGGTGGACAGCTAAGGGGTATTCTCTGAGCCAGTGAGCCCTAGCCTTGCCTCGGTGTGAGATAATTCCTAGGGCTGGGCATGCTGAGGACTGAGGGCCCTCCTGGGCTTGCTTATTCCACATGTTCGATGGGGAGTTCTCGTGCTATTCAAGTTCATCAGGTGTTTAAGAGGAATAACCCACCTGAGGCACCAGATGCTCATCCATGTGAAGTGATTCGTTCCTCCAGAGCATGAGGAGACCGCTGGGTAAATGACTCCATCCAAGCGCTCTAAATGCTAGCCCAGTGCACTGCAAAAGGAACCTCATTGACCTCGCGTGGATGAGCAGATTAATCCTCATGTTTGACCAGGCATATTCCAAGTGTGGATGACAAAGTCTTTTTTTATATATTTAAATTTTACTTTATTTAATTTTATTCATCCCCATTTATCCCCTCTATACCTTCTTCCACCTCCACCCATCCCCCTCCACCCCACACTCACCGCACTGTTGTTCCAGTCTTTTCGACCTCCCATGTTAACCGTGCTCTTTCTCTCTCTCCGTCTCAGCCAAGTCTTATCTCCTGGGAACAGATCATGTCCTGTGGCTGGAGGATGGTTCTCAGAGGATTTATATCTGCCTTTCCCCGTAGGGACATCTCATGACCTAAGAGCTGTTTATATTCCCATTTTTGCACCTCAGCATAATAGGCAGCTCAGTTCTTCTAAGCCTTAATATATGGCATGAGGGACCTGGGTGGGGTAGCTATGAAACAGATTGGCCAGGACTTAGTTGTTGGAATTGTTACATGGGAGTTTACTAAATCATTCTATCTACTTTTCTATATGTTTGAAATGTTTTATAATAAAAAGTTAGAAACAAGTAAGGCTATCAAGTGCCTTAGGCAGTGGTCTTGCCATGCCAGAGTATAGGTAATGAATGAATGAATGAATATTATCTGCTTGAAATAGTAACCAAAATTAAAATTTAGATGCAAATCAGTGTAAACCCTGATACAGAGTTCATTTTTAGTTTCAACATAATACACACTTATTATTAAAAAACTAAAAGGCCCAATGCACGACGAATTCATGCACAGTTGGGGTCGCTTGGCCTGGCCAGCGATGGGGCCGTCTCACCCAGTCCCGATCGGGGTCTATTGGGGCCGGCCGGCCTAGGGGAAGGACTATGGGAGGTTGGTCTGCCATATGGGAGTGCACTGACCACCAGGGGGGCAGTTCCTGCATTGAGTGTCTTCCCCTTGGTGGTCAGCGCTCATCATGACGGCTGGTTGAGCAGTTGACCAGTCGTAATGGTCACTTAGGCTTTTATATATAGATAGATACTCAAGTACAGAGAGCATTATGGTAAACAGTTTGACATCTAAAACCCCTTTATGTGAGTAATATTGATAAATATTCTCAATGTACATTCTTTTGCAGCTTAATTTTGGGTTTTTTTTGTTTTTTTTTAATTTTGGCTTTCCTGAAGTATAATTGACAAATAAAATTGTAAGACACACAAAGCATACATTGTGGTAATTTGAAATAGTGTATATATTATTAAAAGATCTGGTTAAATAACATACCCATCACCTCATATTTATTTATTTGTTTGTTTGTTTGTTTGTTTATGTGAGGGCATTTAAGTTCTATTCTTAGCAAATTTCTTATTCGGCCATTAAAATAAAAAAGTATCCTGCCATTAAGAACAGCATAGATGGACATTGAGAGCATTGTGCTAAGTGAAATAAGCCTGACAGAGAAAGACAAGTACTGCAGTACTGCATGGTATCACTTATACGTGAAATCTAAAAACAAACAAAAACACAGCATAGAAGTGGATGCCAAGAGTGGGGTTGGGAGAGGGAAGGAATAGGGAAATTTGGTGAAAAGCTACAGCTTTCAGCCATAAGATGAATAAGATCTGAGGTTCTAATGTAAAACATGGTGACTGTAGTCGAAAGCTTAATTTTAGATTTTGTTTTCCTTTGGTCTGTTGTGTTTGTTTTTTGTTTTGATTTCTTTTCTAATGAGATTCTGTCATAATGTATTATTAATCAGCTTTTCTAGCAGTTTTGTTCAGATATAGTCTATATGCCATAAAATTCACTAGTACTAAGTGTACAGTGCAGTGATTTTTAGTAAACTTACATTGGTTGTGTAATCATTACCACAATCTAGTTTTTATCATGTCAGTAAAATCCCTCGTGCCCATTTGCAGTCAGTCCCTTTGTCACCTCCAGTCCAAGGCAATACTAATCTACTTTCTGTCGCTATAGATTTGCTTTTTCTGAACATTTTGTGTAAATGAAATCATACAATATGTAATCTTTCACATCTGGCTTCTTTTATTTAGCATAATATGTTGAGGTTCATCTGTGTTGTAATGTGTGTCAGTAGCTTATTCCCCTTTATTGTTGAACTAGAGGCCCGGTGCACGAAATTCATGCACAGGTGGAGTCCCTAGGCCTAGCTTGCGATCAGAGCCAATCTTCCCTGACTGCTGGTTGCCCTCTGTGTTGGGTGACCAGTGGGGCGATCGGCCCTGGCACTGCCCACGTCCTCCACCACCCACCCCCGGTTCCCAGTTCCCCATCGGGTGATCGGGTCCTAAGGGCTTGGGGCAGCTCCTGCATTGAGGGTTTTCCCTCTGGTGGTCAGTGCACATCAAGCCAACCATTCATTCCACCATCCGATTTATTTGCATATTATTCATATATATATATATATATATATATATATATATATATATATATATGATAGTATTTCACTGAGTGGATATACCATGTTTTGTTTACTCATTCCCCAATTCATAAACGTTTCCACTTTGAACTGTTTTTAATAACTAGGGGCCCCGTGAACAAAATTTGTGCACTGGGGAGGGGTCCCTCAGTCTAGCCTGCCCCCTCTCACAAACTGGGAGCCCTTGGGGGATGTCAATTGGGAGCGGACCTAAGCTTCAGTCTGGCCTCCCTTTGCAGAAGGTGACTGGGCTGATCAGGAGAAGGCCCCACCCCCATCACCCTGCTGCTGCAGCCGCCAAGGTATTTTCATCAACATGGACTCCAGTTCCTTCACCATGAAAAAATGACAACTTTCTTTAGGCATTTTCAAGATGTGTCTTTCAAAGGATATGACATTTCTTTCATTCTTTTCCTTTTTATCCTCACCTGAGCATATGTTTCCATAGATATTTTCTCCTTCCCTCTGATCCCAGGCTTGGCCTATACTCAACCTAAAGCCTCTGCCCCAGGCCTTAGGCTTGGGAGGGGTTCCGTCCCCTGCCCTGCCCTTCTGATCACAAGCTCAGCCCCTTCCCAAGCCTAAAGGCTCTGCCCCAGGCTCTAGGTTTGGGAAGGGGTCCGGTCCCACCCCTCCCGCCCCTCCAATGGCAGGCTTGGCCCCTTCCCAGGTAACTCCCAGCTGGCCATCCTCTACCCAATGGCCAGCTGGGAGTTACCTAGGTTCTGGGAAGGTTCCCAGGACCCAGGTATGTATGCAAATTAACTGCCATCTTTGTTGGTTTATTTTGCATACTCAATCTGATTGTCTGTGGGCGTAGCAGAGGTACGGTCAATTTACATGAATATTCACATACAGATCTTTAAATGTACATGTTTTCATTTCTCCTGCTCTATACTTAGGAATGAATTGCTGGGTAGTCGGTAAATTATTGTTTAACTTTTTAAAAGATACTTCCAAACTGTTTTCCAAAGTGGCTGACTGTACCATTTTATGTTTCCCCAGTAATATGTGAAGGCTTTAATTTCTCCACATCTTCACCAACATTTTTTATTGTCTGTTTGAGTATAGCTATTCTTGTGGATATTAAGTGATATCTCACTATTGTTTCAATTTGCATTTCCGTAATGACCAATGATGTTGAGCATCTTTTCATGTGGTATTAGCTGTTTATAGATCATCTTCGATGAAATGCTATTCAAATCTTTTGTCCATTTTTTACAATCGGATGACTTGTGGTTTGTCTTCTTATAATTTACTTTTAAGTGTTTTTTATATATTATGTGTATAAGTCCTCTATCAGGTATGTGATTTGCAAACATTTTTCCTAGTCAGTGGCTTGACTTTTCATATTTATAGCAGTGTTTTTTATTTGCAAAGTTTTTAGTTTTTATGAAGCCCAATTTATCATTTTTTCTTTTATGGATCATATTTTAGTTGATATATTTAAGAACCCTTTGCCTAACCCAAAGTCATGCAGATTTTCTTCTATAAGTTCTATAATTTCAGGTCTTCTGTTTAGATCTTTGTACACAAGTTAACGTTTGTGTGTGGTGTGAAGAAAGAGAGTATAAATTAATCTTCTTGCATGTGGATATCCAGTTGTGCCAGCACCCTTTGGTAAAAAACAAAACAAAAACAACAACTATCATTTCCCTATTGAAATGCCTTGGCACTTTTGTCAAAAATCAACTGACCATATACAGGGGTTGGCAAACGTAGGTCTGCAGTTGTAATACAAATAAATCATACAATATTTAATCAGTAAGACAATAATTAACTCTGTGTTTCATATACTCACAACTTTAAACCTACTTTTGCCCCATCCTGTATATAAATATTTCATTCTGGGCTCTAATTTGAACTGTACATCTGCCCTGTGTCTTGATTACTAGAGCTTTATAGGATGTTTTGAAATTGTGAACTGTGAGTCCTTCAGTGTTAGTCTTCTTTTTTAAGATTGTTTTGTTAACATTTCCATATAAATTTTAGAATCATCTTGTCAATTTCTACAACAGTAACAACAACACAAAATCTGTTGGGATTTTGATAGAGATTGCATTTAATCTACAGATCAATTTGGGCAGAATTGCCACCATGAATATGGAATGTCTTTCCATTTATTTAGATCTTCTTTAATCTCTCTCAAAAGAATTTTGTAGGTTTCAGTGTACAAGTCTCATGCTTCTTTTGTTAAATTTATTACTAAGCATCTACATATTTTTTGGTGTTATTGTAAGTTTTATTATTGGGAATTTTTTAAGTTTCTTTTTTGAATTGTTGCTATATGGCAATTCAATTGATTTTTATATATTGAGTTTATAACCTGTGAATTTGCCAAATTTATGAATTCTAGTAACAAACTACTAGTTGTTCATAGATTACTTGGATTTTTTTATTTATAGGATCATGCCATTTGTGAACAAACATGGTTTTGCTTCCTCTTCTCCCATATGGGTGCCTTTTTTCCTTGCTTGCCTATATACAATTTAAGAGATAAAACTCACTAATGTCCTGGTAAATTTTTATGATTACACTTATAATATAGATGAGGGAACAGTAGCCAACTTTTGCCATTCCAAATGAGCCTCATGGAGGCAGAGGGAAGAATTGGTCACTGCTTTAGCAGAGGAATAAAAATGCCACTTGCATAGAACTAGTGGTTTCATGATTTTCCTGGTAGAGTGTGGTTCTCTCAGCAACCTGGTCAGAGAAGACATTAAAATCCCTGAAACAATCAGGAAAGAACCCTGAGTAGGCAAAGATAATGCCACAGAACCTCCAAACTCATTTATGAAACCCACTGGAAAATCTCTGATCTCCACAGAATCTCATCTCCAAAAACATGTGCTGTTTTAACAGCGCGGGTGTTTGGTTTTCTAGTTTTTTTTTGGTTTGGTTTGGTTTGGTTTGGCTTGGCTTGGTTTGGATTGGGTTTGGATTTTTTTTATAGCTATGTAGCTATGCTTTAGGAAGGGTATTGGAGAAGACACAACCAGAAATTGAACTCAAAGAATGCCAAAAAGTGGAAGAATGGTGCTAACAGTGAGGGAAGAAGTGAAAAAGAATTAAATATTCCATATATATATATTTCCTGGACACATACTAATACAGGCCTTGTGCGTTAAGGGCTTTAAAACACCACTGGCAAGCCAATTGAAGGCAACTTTCCAGTCTTGGTAGGCTATGAGGGCACTGGCCAAGCCTACCAAAAATCCAATGAGTCCCTCTATTAATTTTGTGGCAGACGGATCAGATTCAAGTGCAATTCTTTATAATTTTTCTTATGAAACTCTAGCTAGTTAGAGTTAATCCATTCGCCTAGTCTTTCAGGAGCTCTTTGGATTCGGATTCTGGTTTCTGAGCTAAAAATGAATAAGTAAAGATCCTCATCAAGGAATATCAGAAAAAGGCATAAAGTGATAAAATAAACACCTACTACAGAGCCAGGCTTTTCACTGTTGCAGTGGGGATTTAGAAGCAAATGAGGGGAGCAGCTTGCTCCATGTGGGGATGGATCAGAATTGGAGACCATGAGTATGAACTCATGTTTAGCTTAATACAGATATAGAAGATTGCATATAGAACTATATCATAGGCCTGCGTTATACAGAGCTTAGTATACCCACATTTTTTCTTGTGCCCTGTCACCGGAGAGGGCCGAAAAGAAAGGACACCCCAGTAGCAGTAAGCACCCCTTCATCCAAGTCTTGGTTTCTAATACCATTCTTCAATAAAAGGAAAAGTGGCTTTTTTAGAGAAATGGCTGGTTCCTAGATCGGGATGTACATAAGACCTGAGTATTTATAGTGCCAGAAAGTAAGGAAGTGATTAAAAAGAAAACAATTAATAGAGGTATGCAAGTCTAAGGATCACAGGAGTCAACTGAAAGAGTTCCTGAGGTCTAAACCTAGAACAATTTGAGTGAAACAACAAGTAAAGTAGCATTGGATTATCACCCAACATATAAAATAAATATTCATGATTTCATACTGATATAAATAAATGTAGAAGAGATAAACCTCCCAGGCAGTAATTCCAAAAAACTTATATAGATATTCCGTTCTTAAGTAGGAATATCCCCCAATTCTTTAGATATTAGATGAGCATAGTGACTTTCTCCCAAAGAATACAGTATGAGGAGCAGGTGACTGTGTAGGGGAGACACGTGACAAACACTGCTTCAGCCTGGTGATCCAGGTCAACGGCAGCAGTCCTAAATCATGTTGCTAGGGTAGACACTTGATAGTACATGGTGAAAATGACATTTTATCTCTGTGATCTTCCTCCCCAAGATCTATAAACTCAGTCTTGTCATGAGAAAAACATGAAACAAATTCCGATAGTGGGGCATTCTATAAAGTAGCCCAGGACTCTCCCAAAATGTCGAGGTCATCAAAATCAAGGAAATTTGGAGAAACTTCCACTACCAAGAGAAGCCCAAAGAGACACAAACAACTAAATGTAAGAGGTATCCGGAATCCTAGAACAGGGGGGGGAGGGAGAGAATATTGGGTAAAAACAAAAAATATGAATAGAGTATGTACTTTAGTTAATGATAATGTATTAATATTGGTTTATTAATTGTCACAAATGTTCCATACCACTGTAAGATGTTCATAGGAGGGGACCTGGGAGTGGGGTATATAAGAGTACGCTGTGCTAGCTTCTCAATTTCCCTATAAATATAAAATTGTTCTGCAAAATCAAGTCTCTTTAAGAGAAAAACCAACATCATCTACTAATCTTGAAAAACTTTAAAGGGCTAGGTTAGCATCAATTATCTGGAGAATTTATTTATAAGAAAACTGTATTCCTTTATGAAGATGGACAAATGAAGCATGGTTAAATTATCTCTGCCTCTCTGAGCAAGTTAATGTTTCTAAGAAAAGAGGAGAAGGAAGGGGTGAGGAGTAGGAGAAAGAAAAAAAATGTGTGTGTGTGTGTGTGTGTGTGTGTGTGTGTAGTTAAACAAGATGAAAAGGCGAATTCTACATTGTTAAAGCCTCAGAGTGGAACTTAATCTAATTTGTAAGCAGTTGCAGTAGAGACGCACGCGGATTTTTGTCGTTGTTGTTAAAGAGAAAAACTAGTTTCAAGCATTATTAAGCTTTTTCCCCTCCCAGAAGCTAAGAAAACCATCTGTGAGAACCTGTTTGCATGTTTGTTTTCTACAATAAAATGCAAAATACTTCTTCCTGTTAGCGGATTATACCATATGTCTCTCCCAGTAACAAAATCAGCATGTTTATTAATGAACCCAATCAGAGGCAAAGATTTAGAAAGATTTAAGGAACTGAATTTTCCCTTCAATATTTCAGCAAAAGAAACTTCTGGTTTGACATCACTGTTGTGCTTGGTAAATACGAGCTTTGTTTCTGCTTTGAAATCAACTTAGTTGACAAGGGACAGAGAGCAGGAAGAGAGGCCTCTGGGTGGGGGGGTGGGGGAGGGGATTTGGTTTAAAGTCTGCCTCTAAGAATGATGTCCCTTCCTGTCTGATGATTCCCCTACTGATTTATCCACAGTTTATGTGTGATTAATATTTAATTCGATCAGTTTCATTTTTCCAGACAGACTAATTAAAGAGCCTGATGGCCCAAATCCCCCAAATCTGAATGCAGTTCCAGGCCTGTGGGCTTTCTGGAGTGACAGGAAGTGGGTGGAGCCATTTCAGCCACATGCGCAAAGCAGCCCGTGGCGCCAGTAGTGGAAACGTGTGAGCGTCTCGGCACCGGCCTCCTGGCAGGCCTGTGGAGCGTCTCCATAGTTGAATGGGTTGGTGGCACTCTGGGTGGCACTGTGCTTTAGAAGAAGATCCGACCCGGCGCCCACAAGACTCCAGCTCACATCCTGGTGCTGCCAGGAGCCAGGCAAGAGGCCTGAACCAATGACTTCTCCTCTGCAGGCTTTCGTTTGCTCAACTGTTGAACGAGGGCACCCGCTCTGCCGGGCTTTGGCTTCGGAGCTGCTGGAGGAGTGGACTTGGCCGCAGAGGCCATGTGCAGTGGAAGTCCTGAAAGCCAGACCCTGCAGGTTTTCGGGGAGATGCTCTGTTCTAGCCATTCAGCCTCCAGCCAAGCCCTCTTTCTAGTTCATGGTGTGGTAGACTGAGCCGCAAACTCGCTTCTCGTTGTGTTGCATTTGTTTTCCATGGCCTGCGGCTTCACAGAAATCTTATAAGAAGATGGAACACATGACCAAGGGCATAACTTAAAGGGGGGAGGTGATTGATGAGCCCTTGGGAGGACACGGGCAGGCTGAGGGGCCAGCCTGAGGCTGGGCCGGAATAACCCCTCAACCTTCTTCACGGGTCTCCGGCAGCGTCCCTGTGCTGTGGCCACAGCACGGATCTCAACCAGGCAGCGACCGGGTGTCAGCTCTGTCCTTGCAGGCAACACAGAAAAGTGTCTCCTGTTCTAATGCGAACAGGGAGGGGCTTGGGCAACTTTGGTCACTGTGGAAAGAACTTCTTTAAATTTGGGCTAGAACAGGGCGGGTAGAGCTAAATATTTACAAGCTAACGATTTGTGGAAATCATTTTGGAGATTATATTGGGATTCCTCGTGAAAAGGCCTTTGGACTGTTCTGTTCTGCCCTGTCTCTGGATGGACACTTATCAGTAGCCCCCAACCGAACCAAGTCCCCCACATGTCCTGCCATCCGCGGAAAAACTCGCACACCCTGACAAACGGCATGTCCTCAAGGAGGACCCTTTGGCCCCCGGATACCCCAGAATCTGCTAAGCTATCTCTTACCGCTACGGCCTTCTGTCCTCAGAGGAGCTGGCCCGGAGGTAGGAAGGTGCTTAGCAATGAAGGCAGCTGCCCTTTGTGGCCAGGCCAGAGGGACGGCAGAGGCTGTAGAGACTGAGAAGTTGTCCGGGAGCCAGGGCTGTGTGGTTGGAAAAGGCAGCCCCCCACCCCCACCCCTGACGGTCTGCACACTGAGTTCCCCGGTGGCCACCAAGGGGCAGCCCAGATGGACAGTGGCCAGCTGTCACGTTGGACAGCTGGCCACCAGTGATTGGGAGGGGGGGGCTGTTGAGGAGGCCTGGGTAGAACCTTTGAGCCCAAGTTAATTGACTTCGTTCTATTCCACCGTTGTATAATTTGTTTTTAATTCAATTCAGTAAGTATTCATTGGGTTCCTGTTCCTGCCAGGTAACAGAGCTTGACGCGATGAATGCAGAGACGAACAAAACATGTCCCTCACCTGATGGAGAGGCAAGCATGAGCAAATAAATGTTTGTTATGGCAGCTACTAGATTACCTGGGAAGAACAGTGGAGATAGACAAGAGATGGATTGTCGGAAGTGTGTGCTTAGAATGACACTATCCTCTTCCCTAGTCACAAGCCAATCAAAAGCAAGGCCCAACTGGAGGAAGCATTCCTGTGAGCTCATTGGAGCAGCGTTTCCATTATTCCATGAACAATACGTTTAGGAAATAGTGGGTTAAATAAAGTTAGCATTTGCTTTCACGATAGGTTGTTTTTAACTGCAGAACTTCTCAGAGCCTTAAGTGTGCTAAGCATACTTTGTGAGTGCCCCGGAGAAAGATGTGGTACGGAGGGTTTTGGCTTGGGGGCCTTTCCCCACAGAGAATCTCCTTGGACCTGGGGCCCTTCTCATTGGATCCTGGCACAGGGTCCTGTCTCTCGCTATTTCTCTTACAAGCTCTGGACCCACGTTGCCAACTTCTCACTGGGTACCTCTGTGTAAGTATCTCCAGCTCAGTAGTACCTCTCATTTGTTACCATTTCCCCATAAACCATATTCCTTCATAACTGACTGCCGTTTTAAGTGCTGCTGGTGAGCTCCTACTCATCCTTCAAAACCCACCCTAAGTGCCTCCTCCTTGCTTCCCTTCTCCCCTGTCCTCTGAGGAAAGTTTGTACCTGCAGCAAGCATGCCACACCTCACGCTGGCATTGTGGCTCTTGGCGTGGGGTTTTGTGAAGTCAGGGACTGAACCTTATTTGTGTTTAAATTCTCATCACTGAGCAGAGTGCAAGGCATGCGGTGAGTCTGTTGGAGGCCTGTATCTCATTCTAGTCATGCCTGCACCACAGAGGGGAATTTCATCTTTAATGCCACATCTGGCTTTACACCAGAGGCCCGAGCCTGCCGGTTTTCCCTGCTGTCTAGGGCTTGCAGGCACCCCGAGCTGAAGGCCCTCCGAGGCTCCAGAGGAGGCCCCGGGGGCTGCAGCTCCCCGCTGGCTCTCAGCCACGGCCCTTCCCTGGTGGAGGTGAGCAGGAGGCCACCCCCTCCTCCCCACCTTGGCCAAGTCACGTTGGTATTCTGGCAGCGTAGCCGGGCTTGTTATTGAGCACATGCTTTGCAGATTAGCCTGTTTGTATAGCCAATCGAACATGTGCTCCATTAAAAATTAAAGCATCCTGTTTTAAGGATGGAGCAGGAGACATCAGCTGCCACTGTGTAGCAGACATGCAAAGCCCCAGAGCCCATTACCATAGGTTACAGCAAATGTTAATCAGTGCCAGCGCAGTTAAATAATGCAGTTTGTGCAGATGGCAGCTACGACATCTCCTCACAGATGTGTCCTCGGGTCCCGTAGGCTGCTGAATCACAGGAGTTGTCGGGAGCAGTCAGATCTGATGCCGACTGTCAGCATCACCTTGTGTGTTTGTGCGCATCCCACCCGCCAGCCAGCGGAGCGGCCGGCAGGAGGACTCCGGGCCCTGCTTCCAGCAGCCCTTCCAGGAGCTGGAGCGGGGGTGTGTGAGGCTCATAGGAGAGCTATTTTGCTAACTAGCCAAGAACACCCAAAGCAAAGCTCTGAGTCTGTTCCCCAGCTGCTCCCCGGGAGAGGCATCCAAGCCAGGTGGAGGGGCGAACCCCCCTTCACTCTTTCCTGCGCCCTGGTTGTTGGCGGGCGGGAATGTATGTGTCCTTTCCCTGGCTTCCCGGGTGCAGGGACACTCACTGGGTTGGGGTTGGGGTTCTCACAGCTCGCACGGTGCAGGCGGCACCCGGTCTGAGCAGTGACGTGTTGTTCCCAGAGCCCAGGCACTTGGTTCTCTGGTCCAGGTGTCTCTACCCTTTGGGCCCCTGGACAGAGACGGTCTGTGTAAATTAAGGAGAAAATCGCCATTTGTGCCACCAGCAGCAAGAAGCAACCGGTCATAGCAGGAAAAGACCAAACTGTTCCAAGCCGGCCAGCTCTTCACTCCCCTTGTTGCCCTTTACTAGCAGCTTTGTTGTTGTTGTTGTTGTTGTTGTTGTTGTTGTTGTTGTTTTGGGGGTGGCCTTCTAAGAAATACACCTGACATTCACACACCCTAGGAGCCTTACCTGTCAGGAACAGGTGCCATTACTGAGCCAGTGAAGGTCACCCACTGTTATCGAGAGAAGATGAAATTAAGCTTAAGGTAATGTATGGGAGTATGGGAAATATTTAGATAGAGAAGCAGGGGAGATGTCTCTTCATATCGCTTAAAGGTGTAAGCTTCCGTTTTCTGACAAATTGTAGCCCAGCCCATTCCTGAAGACCACGGGTATGCGAGGAGGAGATGTAGCGATGAGAAAAGTGGTAAAAACCTGTATCCGTCTCATTTTTAGACTGTTGAACCAGGCTGCGGCCCTCACCCCTGGGTGGAGCAAGTTGCCGTTGTGATTGTCATGAATAAGGCATAGGAACGAGGGTCTTCTTGCTTTTGTTCTTACCTCCTTTCTACCTGAATACAGTTACATTGTTCCTCCTTCATCTTAAAAAAAAATGCTGCTTCGAAAGCCAAGTGCCAGATGATATCGCCACTGCCCTTTCTTGTCTACCATCCCACCCCCCCTTCATTTTTTGAAGTTTTTAGCATCTGACTTGCTCCTTCTTCCCGCAGAGACTCAGCATTCACGTGGCAGCCCAGCCAAGCCTCGGCCTCTGCCCCTGACCTCCTTGCTCCACCTCAGCCCCATCCCCAGCGTCACATGTTCGTCTTGTCACTCCCAGTAATAGCGCCAACCTTAACATTGTGATTCCCAAATCATCGAGGCAAGGAGGTCAAGGAACTGAGAGCCCAGGACGCACAAAGCCTCCCATTGTCTTGTCTTCACATGGAGAATAAAGGTCCTTCCCCGAGTCTGACACATGCCCAGTCACATGGCCTCTGCTGTTTTCCCAACAAGCTCAGCCAGTGTGCACCTCGGAGGTTTGCTCCTGCTGCCGGAAGGCTCTGCCCCCTCTAGGGCACTTGGCTTCCGGTCTCTCTATTTAAATGTCACCTCCACAGGGAGGCCTTCCCTACTACATTGTAAAAGCCAGTGTCCCCACATCCCAATCCCCTGTATCTCCTTTTCCTCCACTGGAGGACAGGGATTTTGCCTGCTGTGTTTACCCCAGGTGCCTCTAATGGTCTTTCATTGGAGCACTAATTAGTTAGGAATAAAGCAGATTTTGGAAGTGGGGGTTTCAGGAAGACAGGGCCATTTATAAAGCTTTCTAGTAAACTTTCTATCAAAAACATTTTTTTTCTTCAGTAAGTGAGCAAATTTCAGTTCCTAGAAGAGTAATAGATTAGCTTGGAGTCTGTTTTGATAGACCAAGACAGTGGTCAGCAAACTGGGGCTCGCGAGCCTCATGCGGCTCTTTGGCCCCTTGAGTGTGGCTCTTCCACAAAATCCCACGGCCTGGGCGAGTCCATTTTGAAGAAGTGGCGTTAGAAGTTTAAGTTTAAAAAATTTGGCTCTCAAAAGAAATTTCAATCGTTGTACTGTTGATATTTGGCTCTGCTGACTAATGAGTTTGCCGACCACTGGACTAGGATGTTATAAAGCATTTAGAAGTGACCTCAGTCATTTATGTCAGAGTTGTTCACTTACATGCCCGTGGGATAGCACTCACCACACAGCATTAGGATCTATGTCTACGTATCAAGGTAGAAGCTCACTCCATGTTTGCTGAATGAATGAATGAATGAATGAATAAACAAATAAGCAATGATGAGTATGATAATTCCTGATGTCGTGCTTATGAAGAACAGTTGAAAAAACTGCAAATGTTTACATGGAAAGCGAACGAATGATCAAGCAAATGATGACTAAGGTGTTTTTGAGGCCGTGTCCTAAGAACTGGTTAAAATGACTGTGCATGGTTACCTGGCAAGAGCAGATCTGAGGACTATGAAGACTTTGAAATGCAGTCCTTAAAATCCTTTCAAGGGAAAGGGATTAGAACCACCCTGTGGGATCTCTAAGATTAGAGCTTGGAAAAGTGAGTTGAAACTACAAGGAGACAGCAAGCTCAATCTTGTATTGAGCTGAAACCTAAAAGTGGAGCCATGTGAAGTTGAACTTAGCTTCCTTTAGGAAACAGTGAGTGAGCTCCCCATCCCCAGGCCCAGAGCAGGTGGGCACTCGGCAGATTGAGGGTGCGGGGGAGAGGCAGTTACATTTATCACTGACGATTGGACCAAATGATGATGATTCTCTGTATTGTGGCACTCCTTAGCAGTGATGGGATTCTCTGAAATTTTAAGAAACAAAAACTCTTACCACTCAGTGCTTAAATGAAGGCAGTACAGTAGTTATGGCCAAAGTAATAAGAGATTTAATGATGCTACAAAAGATCTTTGAGTAATCCCACCCATATCTATTATTCCCCATCATGTGTGCTATTCTGTCTAGCTCGGATTTTTGATAGGAGGAATTCTTTAAAAATAAAAAGATGTTAGATCTCATTGGTTTTGTCTGTCTTCATGGGATCTGCTTCTAACTTCAGCACATCACCTCTTTCTGCATGATTAAAGTTTGCTTTGTGCGCCCGTGAGGTGTCAGGGTAGAGAATGGGGGGAAGAGCTCAGGGGTGTGGGAGTGGGGTGGGGTCCACATGTGTTCTTTCACGCGGACCGTCTCCCTGCTCGCCCAGCTGCGGAACCACAAGCCGGAGGAAAGAGGTGGAAAGGGAGGAACTGTGGGGCATCCTTCACTCTTGCAATTACAGTGAGGAAGCGCTCCGCATGTGTACGCTCCCTCAGTAAAACAGGTGTTCTGCCCTTAAAATGGTAATTATAAACTATTTCAGATCAATGATCTTCACTTATTTCATATCACGGCAGTATTTTTCTCCACATTTAACCACCCTGTGATAGAGAAAGCTTGCTCACCCTTGAAAAAAATCAAAAGGCATATAGATTTTCTGAAATAAGCCCCCTTTCTGGAAGTATTTTGTGGTTAGTTTCAAAATGTAATATCCTGAGGAAGGTTAGGCTGGCTTTTTATTTTAACATACAATAAAAAAGTAAAGTCACTGAGCAATGAGTGATTTTACTTCCATTAGCCTAATGTCTTTGTGGTTTCATTTGAGGTCACTGGCGGATTATTTTTCTTGCATTATTTCATCAGCTGTCAGTTCTATTAATATAATGCAATCCATCCAGTGCTGAGACTTTGAGGAGGACATCACTGCATGCACAGCAGGCAGTTTGGGGGGAATTTATTTAGCTCATTGTGGGGTGTCAGGCGGCCTCAGTCTTCATGCTCTGTGTCGAAGGGTCACTCATGGATGGCACATACCCTTGGATGCTCAAGTGGTTATTCAGGGCCACTTTTATACCCAGCACATAAAAATATATCTGCAGCTTCTATATTGTTATCTTTTGAAATACGGTGGCTTGCCTGTGAGGTGTGCAATTGTGTTTACTACTTAGATTGCAGGATACTTGACATATCTCTGTTTAGTACTAGCCTTTTAAGGAGGTCTTATTCAAGCTCACTCTATTAATATAGTCACTCTTGGGCTTTGATCACAATAACATGGTGAATTTACGTGTGCATGTATCCATAGGAAATATTTGAAAATGTTTCATTAAACACCAGCCTGTGTGTCTTTTCAGTCCCTGGTGGTTATAAAGGATTGGAAATTCTCTGCTCTTGAACTTGACTAAGTGAGACCCATGGAAGCATCTAGAAAAGTGGTTCTTTATTTTTTTTAATATGAGGATAATTTTTTTTTTTGTTTTTTTAAATTAACTTTATTGGGGTGACATTGGTTAATAAAATTATACAGGTTTCAAGTGTACGGTTCTGTAACACATCATCTGTGCATTGTATTGTGGGTTCACCACCGTACCTCAGGTCTCTTTCCATCACCATTTGTCCCCCTCCACCCTCTTCTACCTCCGCCCACCCCTCTTCGCTCTGGTGATCACCATGCTGCTGTCTTTGTCCATGAGTTGTTGTGTGCGTTTTTTAGGATAATTTTTAAATGTTATAATAAATTAGAGCTCTACACACTAATAGTTGTACCTTTATCATCTTATAATTTAATTTAAAAATACAAAAAGCATGTACTGAAATACACGTGGGTAAAATGTTTGGGATTTGTCTTAAAATTATTGGAAGCCTAGAGGTAGTGGGAATGGTAGGCCACAGTGGTCAGCAAACTGCAGCTCGAGAGCCACATGTGGCTTGAGAGCAGTGGTTTGCCCCTCTGTTGACTAATGAGTTTGCAGACCACTGGGACAGGGGCTTAATCACAAGGAACAACAGCCTGTTATTGGAATTGAGAGTCTAGGCCAGTGGTCAGCAAGCTCATGAGTCAAACTTGTGAGCCGCAGTTTGCCGACCACTGTGGTAGGGTATAGATGAAACAAGATTGACCATGAGTTGATCATTGTTGAAGCTGAGCGATGAGAGATGGGGCTTATGAGGTTCCCTCGGCTTTAATATATATTTGAAACGACCCATTATTTTAAAAACACATAAGGAATAAAGGATTACTATGCATTTAGCTGTACTTTTAAGAGGGAAATGTATTTTAACAATCACTGAAGCATCTCTGTGTGTTGGAAACATAATAATAGTTAAATGCCAGTGGCCTCTGCTTTATGGAGTCTACAGAGAGCTCGGTGCTCATGGATCCTGGGTCTCCTTTGCCGTCACTGTAGAGCACAACAGATGAGCAAGGTCAAGGCAACTTGTACACAGCCCTCGAGGGCATCGCAAGGGATGTGGACGTCGACTACAGCGGGGGACGTGTGGCTTCGAATGTGCCGCTGCTGTGTTGCTTAGAGAAGGAGGCGGGGGGAGGAGGTGCTGCCACTGGAGCAGCGGTCACACAGAGCATGAAAGGTCCACACGTTGGGAAGTCTAGAATAGGAAGCAAATAATCTCATCCACCCAACAACTCCGAGGCCTCCAAATAAGAGCCATCCTACTCCCTCAGCCGCCTCCAGATTCCCCCGGGCCAGCCGTCGCCCATGCCAGTTACCAGTGACTTCCTCTTGAGGCCTCAGTCAGGCTGACCTATTCCTTCTGTCTCCTCCACAAGCAAAATTTAAAACGCCTCCATCGTATTTCGGTTTCTGTGAAGATCGGGGAGGAAAAGTGTGTTTGCTGTCTTTTTCCCATGGCCAGTTTTCATGGGGACATTATTTCCTTGAAATTCGTGGCCTAGGAAAGCATACAGGTGAAATTATCCTTAATTGATGATTATATATATTTAAAAATCTCAGATTACATGGGAATTGTATACCTAGAATGAATCGGCCCTGGGGCGGGGGGGAGAAATGTTTCTTTTTAAAAAATTAAATATGGGAACATTACAGCAAAAATAACATTGAGGTATTTGATTCATGGTTCAGCTCTGTTGTCCATTGAAAGGTTTAACTATTTCCCACTGTTTAAATATCTGTCTGATCTTTCGTGCTAATTTAGCATGTCCAAAATATTGAAAAGCAGCTGAATGATCAAGGAATTTAAGGACTACCCCCCCAGTGAAGCCAGGGGATATTCTTGAGGTGGAGAAAAAAAGAAGGCATGAAACTTATTTAACAAGAAAGATTTGAGTCAGGTAATCTACATAATATATCCACGGGCATTAAGGCTGTCATCTTGGTATTGCATTTCTGGTGCGAATTTCGCAATAGCTGTCTTTCACTGTCGGTTCTAATAAAGAGTGTTGGTCAGCTTAAATTCCCTGGGAGCTCAGAGTTGTGTTTTGTGAACTGCATGTGCCTGAGGCCTCTCATGCATGATTTAAACTGCTTTGTAAATGTCAATAGGTGGAAAAGCATCGGATCCCTTGTAGATTTCTCCAAATCCTCAAAGATGTGTATGCCATGTATAAACCATGCGGCACTCTCAAGGCCGTTGCTGTTTCCTGTACTTGCCTAACTGGGAGTTTAAGGTATCGCCAGAAGCAAAATACCTGTGTGCGCATGCCTCCGTCCGACAGGCCAATGAAGCCCTTTATTAGGAAACCTTTGCACCAGAGAACGTCCCCCAGCGGCCTGTAGTGGGCCCACCTCATGAATGTTGAATGGTCTTCAAACTCTATTTCTTCATTCTTGACTTTTTTTTTTTCAGAACACAACATTTGATGTGATTGAATTTACTGATTTCGTGGCATTATGCCAGTCCATGGGTGGCTGTATGGGGTTGTAGAAGAAGTTTCCATTGGGAGTTCTCAGACATGGGTTCTGTCCTGGTTCTGCCACTCTCTGGCTGTTTGTCCTTTGGGGCAAGCAACTTAACCTTTTTGGGGGCCACATCTTTGGGTCCAGTAATGGTAGGATCCAGGAAGGATGAAATAAATGATCTCCAGCGACTCCTCTCAGCTCCAAGAGACAGTGACAGAGAGCCAGTGTGACACCGAAAGCCAGGGGAGCACATGGAACTTGTTAATTAGGCCTGTTCCACTCTCTTCTGGGCAGCACACAGTGCCAGCAGGGTTCCCAAATTGGCCAGCAGCACTCGCACCGAGGGGCCTGGATGTCAGCCTGAAGGCTTATCAATTCATGCGCTCAGAGCGATTCCCTGTGATGTTTCCCCATTGGCCTGAGAGCTGCAAGGTGGCTGCTCTCCTTGTCCCCTCCCTCCAATCACCACCACCTCGTACACACATTGCAGCCTCTCAATAAAGGGGTTTTCTCGCCTTTAGTTCTGAAGAGGCCAAAGCAAAGGGTAAGGGCATCTGGGTAGAGGTCCCCATCTGAGCAAAGAGACTAGCCTGGCTTTTTCAGAGGCTGTTTCTTAGCCAGTTGGTACCCCTCAACCTACCTGGCCTAGCGCCTCCCGACAGGTACTCGGGACAGGTGTGCTGCCTCAGCGCTACAGAATGAAGCCAGGCAGCCAGCCATCAGGAGGTTTTGTTCTTCCTCCTTCTCTTTGATCCCCACAGAATCTACATCAGCCACGTTGATCTTTCCTTTCCGCAGGTTCACTTTCTATCTGTGTCTAAAAGTCTTCTCGATGGGGCATTTGGGTGGGCTAAGGAGGAATACCTCTGGCAGCCTTGGAGCCAGCCTGCCAAAGTCTGAATCCTGACTTCCCTCCCACTAACTGTGTGACCTTGAGCAGGTTACTCAACCTCTCTTGTCTTGAGAGCTTGATATGCAAATTATGGATCCCACAGGCCCTGTGTCCCACCAGAGTGTGAGGACTACATGGGCTCTGCACGTAGAGCTCTTACAACTGTACCTGGTACGTGGGAGTATTTGCTGTTATTAATACTTTTTTTCTTGTTGTTATTATGTTTGAAAAGTATTAATTAAGTTGAACCCTTTAAGAAAGAGCTGAGGCAATTGCACGAGCCTTGGAGAAAAATCATTCGCCTCATTTCCACTTTCTCCACCCGGGTGAGGTGCGGTGCGGTCTTACGCGGGAGAGCCGGGGGTTTGCAGGCTTGCTTGCCCAGGCTGGGTCTCCGTTTGCCGGGTTGGGACACACTGTTCCCGGGACACACCACCTCGCTGCCCACGTCCTTGGGAGCCACAGCAAAGCCGATTTGGAACTCTGCAACCCAGAGGGACCTTTGCAGCACTTGTCGCCACCAGAGTTCCGTGGGCAGCATGTCGAGTAAGCACGTACTTTGTCACCCTCTGACATGACCTCAGGGTTCCTTTCCGAGGCTGTTGACAAATTTTTAGACATCCCTGTTTTATCAGCGGAAACCTTGAAGAGTGACAGATGGTTCTTGGAAGAGTTGGTACATACTATGAAATGTCAGCTGGCTCATTTATAACCCGGCGACGTCCAGGTCTAAGCCGCGCTATCAACATGCTCTATAGATAACTCAGCCTCCTGATGCTCCGCTCTCCCCCAAGTGCTTTGTGCAGCTGTTCTGGTTGAAGACCCAGTTGACATCTGTAATAGATATCAAATGGAGAGCCTCTTATTTTATCACTCCCTGTGTTTCAACACCGGCGGTCCCCGAGGACTGTTGGAAACAGGCGGCCGCACGTTATGGGGAAGGTGACTCGCTGAGCCCTGTGCCCCGAGGACATTATTAAGTGCTGGGGTACCTTGTTAGCTCATAAAGTTGGTTCAAACCAATTACTGCCGTGTGACCATCGCCACTGCCAGGAATGCAAGTCTTTCAAATTCTTGCCCATAAAGCCGACCTCCCCAGCACATTATATCATAGAGCGCGCCTTCTGATCTGGCCGGCGGCCGTGTCCCACCGGCTGCAGAGACTAAACATTGCATTTGCTGCTCAATATTGGTTATCCTCCAGTGCTTCCTGGAGGCAGCGAGACAGCTATTTATAGATTTACGTTCTGTCTCCCCAGTTCAGCACAGTCAGTTTTGACACACTGTCCCAGTAATCTGATCAGCCATGCTGCTTTTAAATGAAGGTCTAGGCCTTGGCCTCTGCAGAGAGGGTGACAGCTGTCAGATACAGATAGCAGGCTACAGATCCTGGCTGCTAAACCCTCTCATTCATCCCTGTTACAGATCATTGACCACAGCGTGAAGCCCTGCTTTACAGTCCGCCGATTAGTTGGCAAGAGATCTACATACTGTATTAGCAAGGTCAGCCACCGAGATAAAGGCGAAGACTTAACCCCCAGCTCTATTTTTAAACCAGTGGCCATTTGTTAAAGCTGGTTATTTTGGTGCATGTCTCTTTCCTTCTTTCCTTCTTTCCTTCTTTCTTTCTTTCTTTCTTTCTTTCTTTCCTTCCTTCCTTCCTTCCTTCCTTCCTTCTTTCTTTCTCTCTTTCTCTCTTTCTTTCTTTCTTTCTTTCTTTCTTTCTTTCTTTCTTTCTTTCTGTTTATTTTCCTCACTCAAAACAAAAGGTACTTGTCAAAACTCTGTATGAGAGTTCATGAAGATGGTTCAGACCAGATGTTTCAAACCTGAGAAGGGTGCCTCCTTCTCAGAAACTCGGTCGCTGTGGCGTAGAAAGCAATGTTAGCCAGGCTCGTTCCTTGTTTGGAGCTCGCAGCCCGGGGTCCCAGGTGAGCGCGTGCCTGTGTGAGTTCTCTCTGGCCGTGGATGGGGATCGCTTAGGCCCGTCTGGCTGGGAGAGTGCGGAGTTACAGCTCAGACCGGAGTTAAATCCCCGCTCCTTCCTAGGATGGTCCTCCTCCTCAGCTCAGGCGATTGGCCCATCTGACAGGCTTCCCCCTCCCCAGGGTCCACCCTCCCCCCGCACTTTGGATCTGGGTGCTATGGAGCCTGGCATTGGTCAGCACGCCTGTCAGACTGGCATAGAGAGAGCTGGTCGCCAAGGAAACCTCTCATTGTAAACATGATTCATTGACTTCCTTGTGTCCAGTGAGCATCCCTTCTGCTCTGAAATCAACACAAACGACTAAAACTTCAACCTTCTCTTTACCCAGGTGGATGTCTGAATACCAGATCTTGAACTCCACCATCTAAGCACTCTCCTCGCTACTTCCACCTCTCCTACTCCTCTGAGCGTTCCTCCGGCTCCCCTACAATACCGCCCCCTTTCTCCGTCTTCCCCTACAGCCTCCTTTTCCCACCACATGGACCCTGCAGGAGTCCCGTTCTTTCCACCTTTGTCTACTTTATATCCCCTCCCTCGGTTCTGTGGACGTGTGGCATTCCCTTCTCCCGTCTGATCTTTCTGCTTTCACTCTTACTTTTGGTTGACTTAGGACCCAGTTCAGTTTCCTCAGGATCCAGGGGCACTGAAGGGCCTTGACCCTGGGTCTCAGTCCACCATCCTGTAGCGTTGCTCCTGCCATATCTCTTCTCCCATCCCCAAGGCCTCCTGCACACATTCACTGCACTGCCGGACTGTTTTTGCTGCTTTTGCTCTTCTGTCACCCTGGAGAAGCTTTGGAAGGATAAGCTTCGCATGCCTCGTGCACATACCCAAGAGGATGGGGGGCAGGAATGCAAGTCAAATGTGTGGCATTGCTATCAACGTTGACCCAAACCCGTTGAACCAAAGGGCAGTACACGTTAGTGGAAAGAGGTCTGGCCACAGGCGACTCTGAGGTTGAAGGCTTCCTAGAAGTAGACCAGTAGGCAAGTTACTCTGAGACTCGGATTTGTCATCTATCAAATGAAGAAAATGATATCAGCGTCAAAGACTCTCGAGAGGAGCAGAGAAGAATGGGGGTGAAGTGCCTGACAGGTGGGAACGTGGCGGGAGTTAGTCACCACGCTGTGTCCCGCCGCACTCGCTCCAGCCCTCCATGTCCTGCGCACCGTCCCTTCCCGTTGGCTGTCGGGAGGCTGCAGGTGGGGCTGCTCTGGCGGAATAGAGAAGGCCGGGAGTTGCATACACCCCCCCCCCCCGGGCTCCTGACTTTTCACTGTAATCAATCAGGAGGTGTTTAAACAGCGGTTGGCCTGCAAAAGGTGTTGCACTGGCATTCTCAGCTTCCTGCTCAGGGACTCGGTGTGGAAACTGGGCTTCCACTTCTCTGCTTCAGACTGGAGCTGGGAAGCTAGTCTGTCTGGAGGAGCTTGGGGAGATCTCAGCGGATGCTGTGTTACGTGCGCGTGGAGGTGTGTCAGCCCCGGGAACTCCACAGGCCTCGCCCCACACTCCCAGTGCGGGCACATGACGCAGCCGCCCCAAGCACACGCTTCCTCCCTCTTGCAGCCACTGCGAGGTGGGATTCGGACAAAATCTGACCCTGTCAGGACTCAGGGAGACCCGGGTCCCGTGCAGAGCAGCTTCTGGATATTAATGACCCCGTGTGCCACAGGGAAAACTCGCCCATTGCATTTATTTGCAATAAAATATAGGAGGTAACATTTGCAGGCAGCTCATGTATTTGTCAAATGGAGAAGTAATTCAGGCCTGTGATGGGAGTAGGGGAGTCGTGGTGATTGTGTGAATTCTCTGTTGTTGAGTTCTAGGTCCCCTGCCGAGGCTCAGCCTCATTCTGGCAGCCCAGAGGGGAGAGGCGGTGCCAGTGGGCACACGGATACCCACGACGGCCTCGGTTCATGCCAAACCTGTGACGTGATCCCAGGCTCTGGCTGGGGCGGAGGAGGTGGGAGGGAGGCGGAGGAGGGCACACTCATGTTTTAGGAGGGGAAACGCAGGGTCACCTTTGTGGGTGGGGGAGAGTCCGGTCCGGAAACGTGCCTCTGATGAATCCCTTGCAGGCTGTGGAAATGGCAGCAACCGTAATAGCTCATTTCACGTGCCTTTGAAGGTTCCAGCGAAACGAGTCCAGGAGAGGGCAGGGCTGCGGGAGGGAAGGCCGGGAAAGGAGGGAGAAAGTGAAATATTACTACTTAAAACATATTCCTAGACATAATAAAGCATTAACGTGAAAATATTGTTGAGACAGCTTTCATTATGCATGTTCCAGGCCTCATTATGGACTAAGCAGGAGTGACTGCGGCCGCGGCCCGGCGGTACCTGCGCTGAATTCCCATTATGTGGGGAAGGCTTTCTAGTCCCTGCCAGTGCGGGGATGTGGCAGCGGGTTTTCAATAAAGGTCAGAGCTGGTGCCACGCTGAATAGAGCGGAAAGTGTGTTTCATTCTTTTGTAGGCCACGGGCACGGCTGGGGATTGATCTGGAAATCTGGTCCGCCGCAGCCTTTGCTCTCGGGGGAGATTAATATTTTAGCTATTCCTTTTTGTTCAGTGCTTCTAAATGTATTTGGAATGAAAAGAAAGGTTAAAGAGGGGCTCTGGGACGGCTAGCTTCAGAGACTAGATCATTTCATGAAGGGAAATCAATTAAAAAAGGTTGACTGTGAACATTTATCCATTTAGCTCAGCCGCTATTGAATTTTCATGATGGACTTCGACTCTTCGGAGAGAACGGAGTTAATGGCAATTGTTCCTTTCTCCTCAAAATTTATTATCTAGTTTATTCAATGGAAAACACTCCATCAAGCTAGATAGAGGCCTTAGGCCTATTGATAGATTTGCCTGTGTGGGGCTGGCGTGGGGAGGTTTGTCACAGATGTCCGGCCTTTGAAGGAAAATTAAACAAGTATCTCATTACAGAATGCTTCACTGGTCCCCGGAGGTGGCCACAGACGCAGTGGCTTTAATGAGCTGGGAACGCCAGCGCTGCCAAAGTTTACCTCGACCTGCCTTTCTGAAGAGCGCCTCTGTCCAGGCCCACTCAAGCAGAGGCGAAAGGCACCACGCTGCTTTCTCCCTTTCAACTCCAGAGAAGGGGATAATGCACTTTTTGTGCCATGCATCCAGAGGAATTATGTGTGCTAATTTGATTAGGGGAGATTTGATTAACTGGAAAATGAGGGCTTTGCTAAGACTTTCACACGCTTAATTTATCCCTTGCAAAGCAGACGCAACATTGTGTCATGAAACTCAGAAGGCATATGGGAACAGTATTCAGTGGTTAGACGGCCTTTCAGGCCCAACAATATCGAGGATTGCCACGGTTCATATTGGGATAATCATTTTAGAGCATTCGCTTTGCCGCAGAATACAAATTGCATTTGGCATTGCCAGTTAAACGGTTCAAAGGATAATGAGATTAATATAGTAGGAAACTTAGCTGAGCAAAAAAGATCTCTCTCTCTCTCTCTCTCTCTCTCTCTCTCTCTCTCTCTCTTTAACACCATTGCATAACTAGTTTCAAGGGAAACGTGGTGGAAAAACACCACTGGTTTACTTCAAAGAATCCATTATGTTTTGTGGTTGCATGCTCTCCTGGTCTTCCTTGTTAGATGAACGTCTCTTCATCATCCAGCACGTTGGCATGGGTGATTGTTTAAGTGAAGATGTGTTTCTTTTAATGCATTGAAATAGCCTCTCCCCGTGAAGATGTGTGAATAAGAGCTTGGCTGTAGAGTTGGGAGGCCGGGGGCACAGATCATGGCTCTACCTGAATCTTCCATTTTCTCTAAAATGTGCTTTCGCGGTGAACTGCCACGATCTAGCCCTGCCCCGCGGCCCCAAGGCAGTTTGAAAATTACTAACAACCCTCACCATCGGACATGCCTAAGTGGTTACGTAAGGATGCATCTCGACCAGGAGTATAGACTTTAAAAAAAGAAAAAAGATGATGGATAGAAGATCAGCAATAGCCATCTCTGCGAACATCTGAAGAAAAGATTTATTTTAGAAGGGGTTTTGGATTTAGGGGACACCTGGAATGCTAATGAACTTCTAATAGAATCCCTGGGCATTCCTGCCCCAGAGTCCTTTTAGAAAGATTGCCTTGCCCTGGCTGGTTGCAGACTTCTTTGTCGCTCTCAGGAGCGGTCTCCATTGCGGTGAGTTTACCCACAGGCAGAATCTTTGTCTCTCTGTTCTTAGTGAGACCTGCTCAGCGCAGGCGGTTTTGAACCCCTTGTCCCTGTTTTGCTGTTAGCACCAAGACATTTGGGCGTTTCCATTCAAAGTGATCTGTCAGTCAGTCGCTCAGTAAGTGCAGCCACGTGCTGGGTTTCAGTTTCCTGGTGAAATGGGACTGACTCCTGCCACTCTCCGCTGGCAGCTGCTGCAGGACTCTGTGAAAGGAGCCGATAACTAGCCAGGCCACAGGCCCAGCGTGGATAGAGCCGCTTTGTTTTAGCTGGACCTGGAGGTCTGCATCTCAAGTCTGTTGTTGACTGCCCTCTCCCCCACCCCACCTCCCCCACCACCCGCCCCCGGTAAGAGGGAGACTTCACCTCACTGTGGGGCTCGGCCCAGGCAGAAAGGAGGGCTGTTTGCTTGCTTGCTTGTTGCTGTAGCCTGGTAGCAAGTATTGGATTGGGTCAGGCCATACTTCTCCTCGGGAAACGGGCCCCTGCCTCTTTAAGCAGAGTTGCTGGGTAATCGTTCCGCTCGGTTGCATAACCAGAAAGGGAGGTGTCAGTCCTGGGACCCGCAGACAGCCAAGGCTTCATTAAAGCACTCGCAGAGACCTAGACAGATGAGTGGTCTCCAGTTGGAGTTCTTTCCATCTTCCCCATCTGTTCACTGCAGCTTTAATTAAATCTACTGAGATTATTTTTGGCCTTCTCCAAGAACAGAAAGCCAGCCTGTGCTGATGTCCACTCGTCTCTGTGCTTTTCCGCCAGCCACTAATGAGCAGGCACATGGGGGTATGGCCGCCCGCATGTCCCCCTCGCCTCACCAGCCATCATGAGCTGCTAATAGGGAAGGAACCCAGAGTGCCAGACCCGGCCTCCCGGCCTCCTCCGCCCCGCCCCTCCCTGGGCCCCACCTTGGTACTAAAGAAAGCCAGCTAATGAAGGATTCCACTTGTGGTTAGCTGGCTAATGGAAATGACAGGCTTCAAATAACCTTAAAGCATGCAGCCCAGTGCTTGTCTGTCTGATCAGGGCCCTTCTGCTGGCACCTGACACTTCCAATACCATAATGGCATTCACATGCATTCTTTTTGAATGCTGTCATATAGCAAGACCTTTCTTCTCTTCGTTGGCGGGGAGGATGCCTGGCAAAGCTATTAAGTCTGTGATGGAAATGACAGTTAACTGCGGGCCTGTCAGTCCCACTTTGGAAGTCAGCACATCCTCATACCCATTAGGGGTGCATCCTGGGAACCTCAGAAATAAAGGCCGTAACATACCGTTGGGCTGCTCCATGCCTGCGAACATACCACCCAACAAGCTTTGCCGATAGCCCTGCCCTGCCTCTCATTATAGGTTTGATTAATTGATATTTAGTTAGATGCCATTTATTTTTTTAATTTCAGGTTGGGGGTAGTGATTACTTTCAAAGGAAGACAGTTAATTGGTAGGTTATTGTTCTTTATATATACATGGTCAGTGCTTTATGGATTTAGAAGACTCAGGTAAGTTGGGTTTCCAAGAGAAGTTATGTCTTAGAATCCAAATCCTTAAGTGGCCTCCTGGTTTTTTAAGAGGGACTCTAGGCAGACCTACACTAGGTCTTGGGACCCAAATTCCAGTCTGATCTCCTGCGGAACCCTGACTGAGCCTCAGTGGCTCCTCTCGCCCCACGTACAGAACCCGGATCAGAGGCCAGCCTGAGTGCTCCACTCTCCTCTAGGCCCTCTGAGACTTAAAAAACAAAAAGTGGGTCAAAGAGAGGGATTCGAAGAGATCCAGAGGAGCAGCTGCCCCAGCTCAGCTCTATTTATAACCACGCATCCTCCCACAGTGACCCCTTTGTCTGTCCTTGAACGCTCCATCCTGTCCTTGGCCCATTTCGGCATTTCCATTTGGGGGATGAAGGAGGGATGTTGTGGAGCCTTAACAGTTTGGAGGTTGGATGAGCAGCTTTCAGAGTCTTGATTTGTCCGTGCGTTCAGTGCTGTTCTCCGCGAGGGCACACGCTCCCACTTCTCACCGGCGACGGAGAATGGAAGCTTTCCAGGTACTTACCAGGACCTGCGTTTCAGACTCCCCGCCTCCCAGTAGCTCTCAGAACCTCTCGGAGAGGGGCAGTGGTCTAGAAGGGCTCCAAAGAGATAGGAAATCCTTTTCTTCTAGCATTTTTCCAAAATCTTTCCACAAGATATCCATCGCTGCCCCTAGGACAAAGGATTTGGTCTAGAATTATTGGGTTAGGTCATATTAGGCTAATTTGTTCGGAGAGGTGGGTGGGGTGTGGCAAGAGCAAGCTGTGCTTATCAAATAGGTTTGACCTTTGAGAACCTATTCGCATTTCATAGGGCCCTTGGACTACGGTGTGGGAAATATTGCTCCGGATCCTGTTGAGTATCAGAGAACCAGAGAGTTAACCTTGACTGCATTCTGCTTTGGAATGGCACCACTGTGTATTGTTGTCTTTATGAAGACCCTCGGGAGAAATAATGCTCCAGTTATAGAGTCAGAAATAGTTCGAGTTTCTCCCGAACAGTTGGTCCCTGCTTACCTGTGGCCCCAGGAACTAACTGCGCAGTGACTAGGGTTCCCTGTGCACAGTGGCTGCCCGAAGCCCAGAGCCAGCTTTACGGCCCACATGTTGTAAATAAGCCGCAAGTGACTGGCAGGCAAAGCTCATTCCTACCTCTGCTGTGCACACCTACTTTATTTTTCCTTCTCATCTACCAGTAGTTTCATTTTCTTTTCTTTTCATTATCTTTTGAAGCGATCTTAAATCCTTTTCTGTCCAGGGCAGGGTAAGTGATACTGCACATTATCTATTCCCAGTCTTAGCTACGTAATTGGTAAATTGGTATTGACTTGTCTGAGACTATTGGCACTTTGGGCTTATCAACAAGGTTGATATGCAGTTGATGTACAGCCACAGCCCTAGTGAGAGTTAGTTACTTAGTCCGAGGGCATTTATCCTTTGGCTCTGGAGACTCTCAAGTTTGACAGACCTTGTTCCCATCATTGGAACCATGAATACAACTTACTAAGCCATGTGTTTCATTCTTACCCTCTCTGGCAAGCTTATAAAAACATTTTCGTCTATATTTGTCTTGTCCTCAATGGACCCCCAGTAGGAGATGAACATAATTTACAGAAGATATCCTAAAAATGTAGAGCAAAAAGGACCGTAAAGCTCTCCCATTCTGGCTTGCAGATAGGTTTCAATTGCTCTTCTATCTGTGGTCTACTAGGCAGCTACCTGGAGTAGTGTATTCAGGATTGTGGGCCAAGAAGGAATAAAATGCTGCATCGATTGGTAATGTCTCCTATGAGCAAGGCATGGAGGAGAGGAAGTCTGAGATTGATTAGTGATGTCTGGTATGAGTAAGGCATGGAGGATAGGCAGTCTCAGATTGGTGATGCCTGCTTGAGGAAGGCATGGAGGAGAGGAAGTCTGAGCACTGTCAGCCCACAGGCTCTTCCTTTGACAGATGTCCTTACCTGAGATGGACCAAGTGTTCCCATTCCAGTTCCAGGGCTCTTTTTATCCCATCTTGCTGAAATAATTCTTCTTCTTCCAACTGCAAAGTTGGTAATTAGAGTGCTGAAAAATTAGGCTAGATTTGCTATTGAGTTAACAATAAAATACCAAAACCCACTTCTTTAGCCTTTTTCACAATTTCTGGCAGAGTAAGAAACAGAGGACTTAACCAAACTGTCCTTGCCTGCAACTAGCCAAATTATCTTGATTCTGTCTTAAAATAAAGTCTATTTCTTTTATTGAGAAATAACCTCCGGTGAGTTCTTCAGCCCCGGTACTTATCTGGTCAAAGATGTTGTAGCCAAAGACAAATGAACAAGACTAACAATGTATATTCTCTTAAAAAAAAAAAATGGGGGAGGAGCATTTTAGAAAAATCAAATTTGGCACCTTTGCTATCTGAATATTCAATGCGGATAAAGTCACATTCACAAATATTAATCATCTCAAGTCATCCAGGTGAAACTGAGATGAACCGTTTGGCTCTAAAGGATTTCCTAGAGACAGGGGAATTCTTTTCCCTAAATAATTTGCTATTAAACGTTGGTGCTGCCCTGTTTTTTCTTCTCTGTGTTAGCCCATCATAAATCAGGTTAGCAGTCATAGTCACGTATTTGCTGATAGAACATTCCATGGCATCTTCCTACGTGTTGGAGACATGAGCTTCCAGCCTCACTTGTCCGGGGACAGGACAGCATAAGTACAATTAATAAATCATTTTCCAGGCCTTTCTTCCAGTGGTCTCACCGCTCTCACCTGACATGAGTCAAGCTATTTACTGTGACGGGATCCATCTTGTAGGGCTTTCTCCATTCGGGCTAAGTGATTGAAGTCACAGTCCCCTGATTTAGTGCCTCATTTGTCATTTTGTTGAGGAGAGGTTTTTGGACCCACTTAGTTGGAAGATTGGCTGGAGTGGGAACTGGGGGAGAGCCTGCCCCCAAGCCACCATTTCTTTCCTCTTCGAACATGATTCATAATCAGCCTGGAAGAAGCCAGAAGATAAAAGAGGGGAACCAGCTGCCCCGAGAAGCAGGCCTCCTTGAGCGTCGATTGCATTAGCAGAACAGACCCTCCTGCCAGGAGACTGGCCCCTGGGTCCACCACAGAGGGCCTTCTGAAATAGCCAGCACTGGCCCGGTGGGACCATGCTTCTCTAAAACGTACTGGCCGTCGAAGCGTACTTCCCGCTTCCAGCCACCGGCAGCCCAGCACCAATTAGAGCGAACACACTCGACAGTGTCAATCTCTCGGCCCCTGAAAACAGCAGCGTTTCAGAGCTGGGAGCCAGGCTGGTTTCCTGCTGACCTTAAACTATGCAGATGTGCCCTGGGCAGGCGATGCCGCCTGCGGAATGGGGATACAGGGCGGGCGTTGGTGCCGCTGGCGCCGTCGACATTCCGGGAGGGTGCTTCCTGCCCGCCCTCCCCTCGCCAGGTACTGCGTTTCCTATTAGCTCTTTGGGCAGGAAGGCAGGTCAAAGAGATGGATGAAGTAGGTCAGAGAGAGGCCATCTCTAATGGGGTGGGGACACCTAATCCTTGCTGGGAGGAATTCTCTCCCGAGGAGAAGGGTTCCGAGTCAGGCTGAGGGTCCAGGCCCTGCCTCTGAAGGTGCTCAGGCCCCTGGGGCTACGACGGCGGCTCTGAGGTCTCCCGTTGGCTCTCCAGCCGAACACACCAGACTCCCTGTACAGTTGCTCGGGTGTGCAGGGAGAAATCAGGCTATTTCTTTAATTGAAAAGTAAATTTCTTCTCCAGACAATGGGAACATTAAAACCTTCAAGGCAAATGAGAGAGCAGATAGATGTCCCAGTGTCTAGGCCTAACACAGGGGTTTTAGCTGTGATTAATACATCACTGCGGGATCTGTGGCGAAGCTTCAAGGAGCCCAAAAGTTCACTGAAAATGCATTTAAAATTTCGTTTATCTGGGTGCTTGTATGTTTGCCTCAGAGCAGTGGTCGGCAAACCACGGCGCAAGAGCCATATGCAACGCTTGAGCCAAAAACCCACTTCTGCACATGGGCCACAAAGTTTCAATTGCACTGTACGTGTGCACCCGCATGTGGTGTTTTGTGGAAGAGCCACACTCAAGGGGCCAAAGAGCCGCATGTGGCTCGTGCGCCGCGGTTTGCCTACCCCTGCCTCAGAAGAAGGTCCAAAGCTTTCATCAGATTTTCAATAACAAAGAAGTCAAGATTCACTGGGCTGGCAAAGACCAAATACACACACGTCGCCTCGAGATATGCCCTGTTTGCATCCACCACGGATTTGCCACCTTGCTGAGCCCTTTCTCCCCACGAACTGCAGCCCAGGAGCCACGTGCTCAATCAGAACCTCCCACGAGTGTAAGAGACCTTACACCTTTGTTCAGGCAACTTTCTCAGACGATGTGGTTGACATTTTTTTTTAAGCTCTTACCTTTTATAGTGTTCATACGGTCAAAATGTGTCTGTTTTAAAGTTCTCCGTTCCAGTTTGTCATCACTGGCCAAAGGCAGGGCCAAAATGGAGCGTTGGCTTGTCTGAGGCAACGTTTGCTTTTCCCTGAGAGCGTGAAATCAGAGTGTCAGACCGTGTCTTGCCCAGCCCACCTTCTCTACCGGGGACGCCCACCGATGACACGTAGCTTTCTCGGGGCCACAGGTCTAGTTGGTGGGAGAGGCAGTGAGTTATTTCCTTCTCTGTTCGTACTGAAGAAAGGATGCCGTAGAATTAACTCAGTTTCAGAAGATGGGGGTTTTCTTTGTGGCTATCACAAGAAGGCCCAGGGTGGGTAAATGGCAATCTCACGCAAGTCCACCTCCTCCGCCTTTTCCGGATCTGCATCCTTTCCCCCAGCCCCTTCCTCTTCCCTCTCTCCCACGCACCCCCTCTTCCTTCTCCCGCTGAGAGCACAGAGCACCCCCCGAGCCTGCGGGGGCTGCCCCTGGGCCTCCAGAAGCAGCGTTCCCAGCCTCGGGGGGGCTGCACACAGAACGCACGCCTGTTGGTTCATGTGCTCTTGCTTTACATGATCCCACCCCTCACCGTGCCGCCCAGAGCAGCAGGAAGGCCGGGCTGGGGAACCGGAAGGGAGAGCACCGGGGTTTCCTCCGGGAAAGGGGGCTCTTGCTCCCGAGGACTCCAGAGTAGGAGCCTCTTCTCATGGGGCAGAAGGCTGCTGTGTGGGGAGAGGGTGGGTTTGGTTCATGAATTGCTGTTCGTTTCCCTTCTCCTTCGTTGTTCTGAATCGCTTTTAGAAACTGTGTGTCTGCTTTCGACCCGGACCTTCTCTAGGGTCAGAGATGTGTCCACAGAGAGCCCCGTTCTCACGAATAAGAACCCCTTTCACCTTCCTTCAGATTCCCCCCCCCCTCATCCCCACCCCGTGCGGCTGCCTTAAAACCAAACAAAACACCCTGTTGTACACAGGACCTAGATTATGTCCCTATAAAGGGAATTTGTAACGACTCCCTCGCGAGCTTAGCAGAAGTATGTCTAGACAAACTTTTTCTGGCTTTCCCTCCCAAACCTCTTCGGGGTAAAAATAGGGAAGGATTTGTTTTTAATACAGTGCAGCACTGTATTTTTAACCTTTTGTCCAGCTGCATATGGCCTGCTTAAGTTTTATTTAGAGAAAAGCGGGTAACGTCTAAGCCGGCTCCCTCGGGCCCTGGGACGGCCCCGGCTGGCTCCCGGAGCCACCGGCTGCCGGAGCCCGTCGCGGGAAGCTCTCGGCCAGAGGGAAGCACTTAATTAGTATCCAGATTTCCCCCCCTTCGTTAAGTCTTACGGTCAGATATCCCAGAGATTATATTTTTAGCAGCCACTTTAAAGAGACTGGGGAGATTAATTTAAAATTGATAATCGCGAGGCAGCACCACAGCTTAACAAGCTCAAGGTCTGCCTCTGAGCTGGCGGCTCTCCGGGGATCCCGTTCAATTCTCTCTGCTGCCAGTAGAAATCAGGAATCACAACCGCAGTGATTAGCAGTGAGCTCCCGGGAGGCCTGTTTGCTTGGTAGCCGGTCGTTAACCCCTTCGGGGGAGGGGCGGGCAGCAGAGGCGGTGCTTCCTGGGCACATCCCGCCCTTTACAAAAGCTGCCCACGTGCCTAAACCGGTTTGGCTCAGCGGTAGAGCGTTGGTCTGTGGACTGAAAGGTCCCAGGTTTGATTCCAGTCAAGGGCATGTACATTGGTTGCGGGCACATCCCTGTTAGGGGGTGTGCAAGAGGCAGCTGGTTGATGTTTCTAGCTCTCTATCTCTCTCCCTTCCTCTCTGTAAAATATCAATAAAATATATATATTTTTAAAAGCTGCCCACGTGATCCCGAGCCTCCTCAGGTCTGGGAGCCACCACGTTGGGGAGGTGGGGGCCTGGGTGGTGAGCGGCAGAGAAAGAGCCTCTCTGGCCCCCAAAGCCACCCTCCGGCCACGGTGACAGCTGGCACCTGTGCCCACACGTGGCCTTCGCCCCCGTGGCGCCCAGCAGCTCTGTAAGCTGTGGACTGCCTTTCTCTGGAAAGGAAGCAGCAGAAGTGCCTGCTGTTGGCTCCCCTTCCAGCCTTTTTTATTACAAAAAAAAGAAAGAAAGAAAGAGATGGCCTCCGGCCACCAGGAGGACGGTTGTGGGTAGTACTGTAGAGCGGTAAGCAGTGTTAATGAGCTGCAGGATATCAGACACAAAAAGAAAATATTTTCCCTGCGGGCCAAACAAAATTAATTTTAAAAATTAATGTAAACCACTAATGCTGCAAGTGCCTCCATTAAATCACGGGCCTGTGACATGTACAATGCCGTATTCTCACCGTTGAATTTGTTATCTAGGAGGTGCTCATTGTCTGTTACGGTGTGAAAAGCTGTTTTCCTCCAGATAAGCATGTTCATTGGTAACCTGGATCCCTGCCACCACCCCGTCCCCCACACCGAAGCAATGCCTCGTGGCATATAAATGCAGACAGGCGCGCTGCATTTAATATCAGAAATGTAAATCAGAGGCGTCCAGCCTGGCTTTCAATGGCTCCAGTCTTCCCCAGGATGCAATCCGGGGCAAAGATGCTTCCCTCTGCCGCTTCCGGCGCCGCTGCTTCGGCAGACAGGCCCTGAAAGAGGCTGATAATTATTAAACAAAGTGTCTGCTTTCCACGGAGGTCCCGGCACCGCTCTGTCATTAGACCGGATTTATTTCTAGGGCTTCATTCACGCTGTGACAGCCCGGGATTGATAAATTCTGTGTTTTAATTTCAGGCAGAAATGAAACTGGTCAAATGCAATTTGGGGAGGGAACAACCTTGATAAAGCGGCCGTGCATCCTAATGGCTGCGCGCAGGCCCAGGGCGAGGAGGCGTCTGGCTGGCGTCCTGAGCCTCAGCCAGCTGACAGAGCGCAGAGCACGTAGCCGGGCTGGAGGCGGGGCTGGGGGCAGCCGGGGAAGCAGGCATCCTGCGGGCACACGGCATCCTACCGGGGACAGGCCCCTTCTTCCGGGTTTGTGATAAAGGCGCTGCCTCTGCAAAAGGGCGAGGGCAGGCATGTCCTGCGGGCGAAGGAGAAGCCCAGCGTATGCCCTGGTGGCTCCTGCTGGTGCCGATGCTGGTGCCGGTGCTGGTGCTGGGCTCTGGGTCAGCATTTCAGACAGGTTCGCAGGTCACTGCCCAGCCCTACCCGAAGAGCATGTGAGTTCTCGCTGTGCCTCCATAGTCGCTTGCTTCTCAAGGTGTTGAATAAGCTCAGGCTCAAAATGTTCTCCCACAGGGAAGCCAAAATCACTGAGTCCTCGGATACGCTTTTTGGCTCCTGTTTACTTACTTAGCATACAGCAAATTCAGCACCAATTCACGTCTGAGGGTGCATCCGTATCCGGTGAGGGCCAGAGAAAACCTGATTGGCAACAAGCTCATTTCCATAGAAACGGGATAATGAAGACGCTGTGTGAGAAAGCACTGGAGAGCCCTGACCAGTCAGCGTTTGGGGGTCCTGCAGGGGGCAGCCCACCCCTGCCCTGATGTAGAAACAGCTGGACTGACGCTCAGGAGGGATGTTGTACTGCTCTGGGGGGTGCTCTGGGGAGCTGCTGGGGTTTTACTGGGCTCCGGGCACTTCAACACAGGCCGTAACCACAACCAGGAGGGTGGCCAGGGCCCCACCCCTCTTCTTCCCAGTCCCCACTTCACTAATAGGGAGCCGGTGTGCTCATTAATGACTTGCTGCTTAAAAAGGCACAAACTTACCGACTCCTTCAAACAGGCCCATCAGGTACTTGTGGCTAAAGGCTCACCAGTCATGCTAATCACATGCTGTATTAGAGCAGGAACTGGCCTGCCGTCCCTGAGAGGACCAGAGGCCTGGCTTGCCTGGGACAGGCGCAGCTGATGGGTGGTGGTGGTGTTTTAACAGCACCCCTTTCACTCTGAAAAGCACCGAGTATGAGGGCTGCAGGATGTGGTCACCCCAGCTGCCACCCACAACCTGGCCAGTTTGCTCAAGGCAAACAGCAAACCATCACGGGCCCAGCAGATCAGGATCTTTTCTTTAAAAGTTGTAGGACATTACGGAGCAAAATGGACCAAATAGAATTTAAAAATACAGAGAACAATACCACACAATGTGTGTGTGTGTGTGTGTGTGTGTGTGTGCATCAAAAGTGTAAATGCATGCTATGCATAATAAATGTCAGATGAGTGGTGGTATCTCCCTTTGAGGAAGTATTTGATATATATATTTCTTAAGCTGGGTGGTGGCTATAAATTTTTCTTATCTATGTTCCTACATAATCCCTGCAAACATCGTAACTGCATCTCATCCTGATCTCATTCAGAAACGGGTTCCAGGCAGAAAGGATGCATGCATTCTACCCCTCATTATTTTTGCATCTTCACGGTTGATGGGCATTTTCGAGCATATTTCTGGACTCTCTGTCTGAGCAGGTAGAGGTAGAATTCCAACCGCACTGACCAGGTTATGAAAGTGGCCAGGCATGGCTAAGATGGCCCCAGAATGAGACAGGGTTTGTCAGGAAGAATCGAGACCACAGATAGTCATGAGGACCTGGGGTTTGGGCTGGTGCCCCTCTCACGCTGTCCATTACGATGTTTGTTAGTGCTGTGTCACCAGGCAGGTGGTCATTGGCAAGCAGGTGATGTGGGTATTTTATTTGGGGCACCTGGCACAGAGATCTGCAGGAAGCCAATGTTTATTAGTATGAGCCTCTTTTTAAAAAAATATATATTTTATTGATATTTTACAGAGAGGAAGGGAGAGAGAGAGATAGAAACGTCGATGAGAGAGAAACATCGACCAGCTGCCTCTTGCACACCCCCTGCCGGGGATGTGCCCACAACCAATGTACATGCCCTTGACCAGAATCGAACCCGGGACCTTTCAGTCCCCAGACCGATGCTCTACCACTGAGCCAAACCGGTTTCCGCTAGTATGAGCCTCTTGACAGTAACAGCCAGAGCTCACCTTTATCGAGCACCCACTGCTGTAGATGAACAAGGCCCTTTAGGACAGCACTTTATGTGGCTTTTTACTGTCACTCCTTACCGTCACCCTCCAAAGTAAGTGTTTGGAGGAGTCATATGAAATTGCCACTTTGTATGTCAAAACCAGTCCAGTATTGGCAATTTTATGTGGCTTAATCTAATCATCTTTTTTTTTTTTTTAAAGAATACGGTTAAATGTCAGCAACTTTCTGTTCAGTCTAATAATCTTCCAGTCTTACAAATGGGAAAATTCAGACGCCAAAACTTGCTCAAAGTCGCCCAGCTGGCAGGCGACGGAGCTGGAACCAGTTAGTCCCACTCCAGGCCTCCGCACGGCGCCGCCTCCTGAGTGGATGGCGCAGGCGTGGTTTCACGGCCCACGTGTTCACGTCGGTTTTCGCACACCACAGCCAGCCTGCTCTGAGGTCAGAGATGGCTGGTCGCTGAACCCAACGTTCCCTGGAGTCGTGGGTTATGCTCGCCATGCTCTGCTGGGAAAGAATGACACACCAGAAATCTGGGAGGTGGGAAATCTCTCCTTAGGGGCTCTGCTCCTCTCTCTAGCAAGGAAAGGAGTCAGTGTGGCGCCTCCTGAGGTGCCTCAGCAGGACGGGCCCAGTCCATGAAAGCCTGCCATGCTGAGCCAATCAAGAGAGACCTGGACAAAAATCAGACTCTTTCCTGCCCTGGAAACCCATGTCTGGAGTCTGTAATTCATTGGCTAAGTCAGGTGTGCCGCTGGGGGGGGAGGGGGGGGCCATGGGGAAGGGAGAGGGAGCTGCATCACTTGAATGTCTCGCATCGGAGTCCAGTCGGGAAGAAGGAACAGGGCTGTGACCTTATGCTTCCAGCAAAGAGGAACCAGCAGGAAAGGTTTCAGGAAACTGATGAGCTGGTGGAAGGCGCTAGAACAATGGTGGCAGAGGCAGGGACCCGAGGGGCTGAATGAAACACAGTTCTGCTGTAGCCTTTCAACGAGACTGAATAAAGTTTAGGAATTTTTTATGGGACTTGTAGCCGTCTTTAAACTTTCATTTTTTTCATAATGTCACAGGTAATCTTTTTATCTATTATCTACCGGCTCTTTTCTGAGAGGCATTTGCATCAAATGGTGCTGCGCGCTCACAACTGTCTGGTGGGGAAAGCTGCTGGAAAGGAAAGGTTATTCCCTCCCTCTGCTTTCACGGGCTTTGTTCTTGGTTCTCACATTTTTTTTTTAATTTTTTTACATCTGAATTCGGGTATTTCTGGAGTTTTTCTTTAGAAACCCTTCCATTCTGAGATCTAAGCGTATTCAGACTCCAGTCTGTATACGAGGGGTTACAAAGCCTGTGTTCACTGAAAGGGAAGCGTCTACTTTGAAACATTTGTCGGGCGCCCCATGTCCTCCCAAATCCCTTCAGAGCATTTCCCACCGAGGCCGCCACGGGAGAAGGCGGATGCTTCACCAAGCGGGGCCCTTTCTGGCACGGGCCTCCCAGGGGTGGGTCAGCGGTAGCAGGGACGGGGAGCAGCACAGGAGTGGGTCTGGGGGGTGGCTTTCCTTTCACCCCGCCTCCCTTGCGGGGATAATAAATGAGGGCTCTCTGCGGCCTGGACAGAGCCTGGGTGGGAACCAAGAAGCAGCCTGGGCTCACAGGGAGGAGAATCAAAAGCCAGCCGTGTAGGTGCAAAACCCCGCTGGGAAAATGACCCAGAGAGTGGTGGGGAGACGACTGGTCACTTCTGTTCAGTGTCTGTCGCTGAGCTCACCGCCCAGGCTCCAGGGGGCTCTGGGAGGGGCCTGGGTTGTTTTCAGGCCTCCCTGGCAAAGCATCTCACAGAAGCATCTCCTTCCACCCTCTGCTCGCTCCTCTGCTGCTCCCAGCGGGACACCCCTCACCCAGAGCCCAGAGCGTTTCTGTCCTTCCCCAAAGGAATGCAAGCTGTCTGCAGAGACCAGGCCCGGGGCACCCACCAGGCTGGTCTCTGCACTCAGGTTCTCAGTGGCCTCCCAGAACGGTGGCCTGGGGCTCCTTAAGATAAGGGAACCAGCCCTGACCGGTTTGGCTCAGTGGATAAAGCATTAGCCTGCTGACTGAAAGGTCTCAGGTTCTATTCTGGTCAAGGGCATGTACCTTGGTTGTGGGCACATCCCCAGTAGGGGGTGTGACGGTGGCAGCTGATCGATGTTTCTAACTCTCCATCCCTCTCCCTTCCTCTCTGTAAAAAAGTAAACTATTAAAAAGAAAAAAAGGGCGGGGGGAAGATACGGGAACCAGGGCCCAAAGAAGTACCCGGCCCCCACTAGCTGGAGGGCAATTCTCCGTATCCTTTGAGGGTCGCTTCAGGGTCCTGCTCTCACCCTCCCCTCGCAAAGGCCTGCCTGTGGGGAGGTGATGCCATCTCCCCTGTGCCACAGGACCCTGAGGTCCAGGGCAGGGGAAGTGATTTGCCACGGTCTTGGAGCTGGTGGCTGAGGGGCCTCAGAACTGAGATCTTTCTGAGCCGCAGTTCCTTGTTTCTGCTGACTCTTCAGCCGGAAAGGCAGTAGTGACTGTGGCTGTCCCGAGCGTTTGCTCTGAAGAGAAGGCCACTGCCTGACTCGTAAGCCATCTCCTTGTCCCCGAGCTGGTCTCTCCGGACCCGTGACGGGTCCGCAGACTTCTGCATCCGTATGACTGGAAAGAAATTTCTGTTAAGTCATAAATGCACTGGAAGCCCTTGTGACGAAACACGTGAACGTGCTCTCCCCTCGGGCGGGGAAAGCTCCCGGCGATGGGGCAGGCGTGTGGAAACGGCGGCTGAGTGTCAGCTACAGGTAACAGCTTGCCTGGTTGTGACACACGTGCCTGTAGCTGTGAACTGAGAACCCCAGCTAGAACGGGGCCTGGTACCACGCAGCTTTCCTTACGCTCGTGGGGCTTTTCTGCGTGAGCGCTGGGAGTTCCGTTTTCATTGTACGGCCATTTACTACACTTCTCCTCCGCAGACGGCCTGCTTTAAACAAAACAAAACTTTGTCTTTGACTTGCTCCAGCTAAAGGGACCTGCAGTTAATGTTTCGTCACCTAGATTCGCAAACTCGCCAGTTACAGATTGGCAGTTTGGGGTGGCAAAAGGACACTGAGCTGAGACTCAGAGGCCCGGGTGCCAGTCCCTGTGTGCCCCTGGCCGGGCCTTGAGCAGGGCTCTGCTTCTGTAAGGCTCAGAAATATCTGCCCCCGAGGAAATGACAAAGATTGGGAGCTCCTGGGTGTGAGCTGGCCCAGGCTTCACCAGATGTGCTATGAGAGACCCGATTGGCGGCTGCCTGCTTAGAAGCTTTTGGTAAGAGGACCTGCCTTCGCTGGGGGTAAAAGAAAATTCTGGGACCCACAGCAGCCCCCGCTGTGTCAGGGAGCCGTGGTTCCTGGAACAGGAAGACCCACTGTCTCCTGCAGCCCCCGTGCCTTCACTCCCGCTCCTGAGAGCACATGCCCAGTCCCCGGTGCCTCAGGTCTATTGCTGGTCTCCCTTCCCTCACCCTGATCTGGCCTCTGAGCAGACAATCCACCATTCCCACCACGGGGTCTCAGCTTTCCCATCCGCTCATTGGGAAGCACACTCCCACCTGCTTTCCTAGGTGTTGTGGGCACTAAGTAGCATGTTGTGTTTAGGAAATAAAAGGCAAGCATTGCAGATAAGAGGGGACTTGTTGACCGCCCGGCTCCCAGTAATCTCCATTCATTAAGGGATGCGCTACAAATAGGATTGGACAGGAATCTCTAATTCCATAATCACCAGACTCGGGTCTGGCCCTGATGCAGATGCCACAGCAGGTCGCTCGGCCTTGACCATCGTTGAAATGCAGGTGTTCTGGGTAGTGCCTGCTCTCCCAAGGCCTATGAGGGGAGGCACCTGTAGAAACACAGATTGCTTCCCCACGTTCTCAGGAGGGCAGGAGTCGAGCATAATAATTTGCATTTCTAGCAAGTTCCTGGACGATGCTGACCCATGGACCACACCATGGACAGAAGCTTCTTTTGATAGCACTGGCAGGCAGGACTCAACCCCCCTCGGCAACGGGACAGGAAGGTTCCGATGCCGAGGTCTGCACATTTAAATCCGAAACACCGGGCAACCAGGCTGGGAGCCCTTCTTCCCTCTGTGCATTGCAGGACCACGGGGAGAGGCTTAGCAGCACCCGGTCCTGGGCCTCAGGAGAGCTCTCTGCAGCTGGCTGCCTCTCCGTACCCTGCAAGTGTCCTCCCATTCCTATAGATGGAAGTGACAGTGAGCGGAGTGAGTGGTGGGGGTGGGTGAGTGCGTTGACTTTGGTTAGGGATAAATAGATCCAGAACCACCAAAATGGAGTGGACAGTAAGAATGATTGCTAGCCGAAACCGGTTTGGCTCAGTGGTAGAGCGTCGGTCTGCGGACAGAAAGGTCCCGGCTTCGATTCCGGTCAAGGACATGTACATTGGTTGTGGACACATCCCCAGTAGGGGATGTGCAAGAGGCAGCTGATCGATGTTTCTCTCTCATCGATGTTTCTAGCTCTCTATCTCTCTCCCTTCCTCTCTGTAAAATATCAATAAAATATATTTTTTAAAAGAATGATTGCTAGCTGCTGCCTGGGCAGATGGGCAAAGCTGGCGCTGAAGCAGGCCCTGCCAGAGGCCTGGTGTTATTTGGTGGGGTATCATGCTCGGCCATTTGTTCCTGGCTGGCCTTGCAGGCATTGCTCTTCTTCAGCATACCTCCTTGGTTAAGGCGCACTGGGATGTTGTGGGTAAAACCCAGGAGTCAGGAGTTACGGTTTGCATGCCCAGCTCGGGACAAGGAGGTTTTGAACCATCCTCAGCTCCATCTATTTATGTATAAGATGGAGAGAGGACTCTGATTTATCAACCTCTCAGGTTGCACACAGTGGCTGTTCTGCTGTGCTTCCTGGGACTGTCCCTGAGGCCAGGCTGTCTGCAAGGAAGAGAACCACAGGGTAGCCTTGGTGCTCTTCAGAAATACTGGCCTTTCTGCCCGGCCAGCGTGGCTCCGTGGCTGAGCATTGACCTATGGACTGGGAGGTCACGTTTGGATTCCCTGTCAGGCCATATGCCCCGGGGTGCGGGCTCAATTCGCAGTGTGGGGCGTGCAGGAGGCAGCCAATTCATCATAGATATTTCAATCTCTCTCTTCCTCTCCCTTTCTCTCTGAAATCAATTTTTTTAAAGTATTTTTTAACTGGCCTTTCCACCCACCTCCACAGGCCCCTGAATCCTTCTTTCATCTTGTTTTCTCCGCCATACTGTGAAGTTGGAGTAAGTGCTTCGGTCAGAAAAATCTTCTGGCTAAACAGGATTGAGCTTATTGTCAACAGGAATGAATATTCAGGTAGCGACTGTGCCGTCTAAAAATCCGCGGAACAGCAGACAGAGAGATCCTTGCTTCCAAACCCCCCAATACGCATGGGCGGTTGGTTCTGTGGTTCCCAACAGGCGGGACAAGCACCCTGTGACGCTACCCCTGGCCTCAGGTTGCCTCAGAGCTTCCCATCACCCCGGCCCTGTCCCTGCTTGTTCCTGCCTGGCCCCTACCCAGCCATCAGAACCAGCAGGCTCTGCCTCCGCGCCACACCCCGCGCCGCGCAGGCTCGCGCTGCAGCCAATCGGCGCGAGCACTGCGGGTGACCTCCCCCGGGCCGAGAATAAATTGTCAAGTTGCCGGCCGCAGGTTCCACTCATCCCCGCTAATTAGGAGAGTCAGCATGAGCAGCGCCGAGGGTCTGGGCGCTCCTCCGCCGGCGCCAGCCCGGGCGAGCTGGGGGCAGGCTGCGCGCTTCCCGGGGGCCAGGCTCAGCCGCTAGAGTGCCCTCCGGAGCCGCGGCCGGCACCGCGCGGGAGCCCCCAGGCGCCGCGACCCGGCAGCCGGCAGGGACCCGGGGACAGGCCAGCCCGGTGGGGCGCCGAGCGATTGCCCACCTTGGACCGGGGCAGGGCTCACCCGCCCGGGATGCCGCGGACGCCGCCCCTGCCGCCTACCTGCAGACCTCTCATGCGCCTGTCCTGGGGACTCTGAACTTCTGGAAATCCGGACACCTCGTAGGGTGGCTTTGTTTTTTGCGTCATTTTAAGCTAGTCTTTGGCTTTGGGATTCTCGGGCTACCTGGATACGCCTTTTCCTCGGTGGGTAAGTCTCCGGTGGATCTCAGCACCAGGAGCCGACCCCGAGAGCACCAGCCTTTTTAAAAATCGCAGCCTGGAGTCACCTGGGGATGGAGAAGAGGACCCAACCCCTGACCAAGTAAGGGCGCGCGCATCCCCGCTTCCCTCTGATGGGCAGAAATATAATTTCATGGTAGGATTTTCATTAAGCACATTGTCTGATAGGATTGGCAATTACTAACCAGGAAAATGAGTAGCAATTAGGAGTTCAGTAATAAATGGAAGTCTATTGTCCTAATTGAGTGGAATCGCTGATGGGTAATGGCAACACTGAATTCCTCGGTTTAATTAAGAGTTTATATAATTATAGTGCACTTTTTATTTCTTGGGGGAGCCATGGGGTAGGAATTAAAAAACCAGTGTGATGGTTAAGGAACCCCTTTAATGGATAAGTAACCAGTGGGTTGCAATAAATGTGGGTGCCTTGCTCAAGTGAATGTGAACGTAGGTGAGTTCCTGATCCAGGGCTGTGTCCGCTTTGGGTCACGCAGCACCTTCTTTTGGCTGCTCTTCCTGCCTGATGCAAATCTGAAAGGCTTAGGAATTACTAGGTAATGCCTGTCACTGGCACTGGGGCATCTGATCGTTTCAAGGACAGCAACGCTCGGCTCCCCTGCTGTGGGATTAGCCCATCGGTGTTTTCTGTAACTGCTTTCCTCGTTCCCCAAGAATGAAATGAGTGGGTCATTTGCTCGCGTTTTGCTGTCTGGGGATTCTGTACCAAAAACCTCCTGATTGAGCTGTTAAGCTGTAAATGTTGATAGCTGAAGGGCCGGGAGAGCGTCCTTGGAAGTTATGCAGCCGCCAAGCAGAGCGCTTGTGTAGGTGTGGAATTTGTTTGAGAACTAATCTGTAATTATAAAGATGTTATTTTCCTCTTTGGCGGCGTATTGTTTCCTGTACTATTACGTTCTCGCGAAATTGTTCTCCTCGTGGGAAGCAGTGAAACTGGAGAGGAATCCCTTCACAGAGGATAATTTTCTTGTATTTTTGGTGGAAGTCCCTGGGAATCCTTTTAACCCTACACTGGGATTCCTGTGTTTATGTCTCTAAGAAGCTACTGCAGTGTTGGAAATCACTGGGTTTCGAGCATCCCGGTAAATAATCAGCACCTCGGGTAATAATATTTATTTGTACCTTGACTTCTCTTTCTTGTTCACGTGAGGTCTGGGTTTTTCAACAGGGTGAGCTGTGACTCTCTTCTCTGGAGAACACCCATCTCACCGAGGGGGCTCCGGCAGCACCCTGAAGCCGCATTCACTCCGATGGCGGGGTGAAGCAGGACATCTTTAAACCTTAATATTAATGGGGTTTAAAGTTTGCAAAGCACTTTGGAAACTTATTCATAGTCCCCATAGTTAATTGGAAGGAGGGACATTTGCTGTGTGTGTGTGTGTGTGTGTGTGTGTGTGTGCCTCTCAGCCTCAGTCCTTCCAAGTGCTTTGCAGGTAGGTAGGTGCCTGGGGACACAGCAGCGAGGGGACTTGAGGTTATGCTGATGTTACCGCCCAGAATTTTAAGGGCGTTAGGCAAGGAGTCATGGGGAAGGACTCTGGTTTCCCCTTTGTCCTCAGCCCTGTTTAGTCATGACTCCCACGAAAATCTAACACCTACACTGTGTCCTTCCAGAACTGGCTTCTTGATGCAGGCTTACCTCTTTGGTTTTTCTGTTTCCTTCTGTGATCACATCTTTAAGAGTTGGTTCCAAATTCCCGTTCTTTTTTATAATCTGCTAGGAGTCTGACACCCAAGTATTTACCTAAAATCAGTTTGAACAGATAGAAAAACTGAGAGGCAGGTTATGGGGCTCCGGGCAAGTTAGAAATAGCTTCGAATCAAAAAGCAGATTCCAAACTCTTAATCAAATGATCCAACTTGGAAACAAGAAACAGACCGGCCTACGGGCTCTTAGAACACACTACTGGTTTTTGAGGGCAGAGGCACTGGAAAAGACGGCAGCCACAACTCCTGCCTCTACCTCTCCTCATCTCTATCCTTCCCACTCAGTCTTGGTTCCCTGAAGAGGCAGCGAGGGGAGTGGGTATCAGTCCCAACCTGTCTGCTGGTTGCACAATGCAGGTTACTCACTCTGCCCCACGATGCCCTGAGGCCACACCGTAACAATGGAGTTTAGAGGAGAGTAACCCCAGGTTGGTATTGGCCGCTGCCCAAGGATTAGCTACTGGAAGTACCTGAAAGGCCTTGTTGAAACACTCACCTGTAAACCAGTGTTCCTTGGCCTGGATCTCAAGGGCAGGGGATCATAGGTGCCTTTTCGTGACCCATAAAATGCGATGCCAATCTCCATTTTCCCTGGACCCCAGTGGTTCATACAACTCTTTCCGCCCTGGACTCAAGAGAGTACTTGAAGGTCATGGAGGCCCTTGCTACTCAGAGCGTGGGCCCTGGGTCTGCAGCCTCGTGTCACCTCAGAGCTCGTCAGCATGCTGAGCCTCAGATGTGCCCTCTTGGAACAGGATCCCCAGATGGTCTGTAAGCACTGTGACTAGTGGGGTTCTCCCACAATGCAGACTCTGGAAAGCAGAATATTTATCTAGGAGTGCGCGTAGGAGGAGGCAGGTAGGCAGAGGGAGAAGGTAGGCTGCACCACAGGCCCGGGGACAGGCAGCAGGAACCTCCGGGAGCTGCAGAGCTGTCCCACGTTGGGCAGCAATGGCCAGGCCTGGATAGGCCCTGCTGACAGCACTCCTTGCCGCCGGGCAAAAGTCCTCACTGGGTGGTGCCCACCACCCGGCGTCCGGAGGGGAGAAGCCCCTCTCCAGGCCGGAGCTTCTCCAAACGGCTCGGGACCAGCAGCACCCGCCAACCGGGGACTTGGTGAGATGCAGCTTCCCAAGTCCCACCCCAGATCAGCTGAACCCAAAGCAGCAGGGGCGGCACCCAGAAACGCGTGTGCAAACACGTTCTCCAGGTGACAGTTCAGGGCTGAGAACCTGTGCTCTGGGACAGCTTTTTTTTTTTTTTTTAATTCAAACATAAAAAAAAATCTTTATTTTTGAAAGTATAATATATGTGCCTTTTATCCCTCCCTGGACCTCTTCTAGCCCACCTCCTATCTCCACCCCACGCCCTCACCACCCTGTTGCCCGTGTCCATGGGTTGTGCATCTGTGCACACGAGTTCTTTGGCTGAACTCTTTCCACCCACCTCTCAGCTTCATTGAGAGATGATTCACATTCTACCTTAATGGTAAAATTCATCTTTTTAAAGAGTACAAGTCAGTCATTTGTAGTGTATTCACGGGGTTGTGCAACCATCCCCACCAATTGCAGAACACTTTCCTCATTATTTCTAGAACGTCTTCATCGCACTTCACTGAAAGGAAACCTCACACCCATTATGAGTCCCTCTTCCAGGCCCCTCCCCGCTCTGGCAGCCCCTGGACCACTTGTTCCCGGTGTGGATTGCACTGGCCATTTCATAGCAGTGGAACCATATGTGTGACCCGTGTGCTTCTTTTCCTCCACCTAGCAGGAGGTTCATCCATGTTGTAGCATGTATAGGTACTTATCTTTCTAATGTGTAAATAATGTTGCATTGTATGGGTATACCACATTGTATTTACCAGTTGATGGATATTTGAGTTGTTTCTCACTCTTGTGAATAATGCTACTATGAACACTCATGTATCAGGTCTTATGTGGGCATTTTCAGTTCTCTTCGGTGTAGAATTGCTGGGTTGTTAGGGTAATTCTAGGTTTAGCTGTTTTAGGAACTACCTAGAGTGTTTTCCAAAGTGGCTGCATCATCTTACATTTCTACCAACAATGTACCAGAATTTCGATTTCTCTATAGCGTCTGCCACATGTATTACCGCCTCTCATTTGATAATATCCCTGAGAGTGGATGTGAAGTGGTTTTGATTTGCATTTCCCTATGGACTAGTGACCTTGAGCATCTTTCCTGTCCTCATTGGCTGTTGGGATGTCTGCTTTGGAGAAATGTCTGGTCAGACCCTCCGCAGGGCTTTCTTACTTCTTAGGGAAGCTTCCCTCAGGATGGCCGCTGTGTGTCCAGGCCAGTGCAGTGGTGTGAGGGTTTATAAGAGAAAGCCCACGATCCTGGCAAGTCTAACCAGGGGTGGGACAGGGGACGAAGAGGTCCGGACAGTCCACTGTGAAGGGCTGAGCTGAAGAGAGTCACACCCCATTACAGTCTGTGCCGCAGGAAGATGTTGTGTGGGTGCTGGGCAGAGTGTGAGGTGGGTTGTGTTTGGGGGAAGATTTTGTGGAGGCTGGGGACAACTGAGAAGGCTCAAAGTGATAAGAGGGCAAGGTTGAGAGTAGAGAAGAGAGGGCAGGAAGTCCCCAGCGGGCCTTCCATGGAGCCCTGCTGTGTTCTGGCCCGCTCACCTCTAAGGGACCTCAAAACCCCAGGACTGCCTTCAGGATTGTGCCCCCTACTGGCCTTCAAAGGTGACGTGATTCTTCTGTTTCCTCATCTGGAGAAAGCCTGCTCGTCTCCCCTGTTTCTCGGGCTGTAAAGGTTCGTTATAATCCTCCCAGTGCAAGCGCCCGATAGGGAGGCTCCGTCACCGGGGAGAAAGAGTTAGCAGGTGCCACAAATAGTCTCCAGTTCCCTGGGAGCGCATCTCGGGGGGGCAGCGCCAGGCCTCCCAGCGCCCAGGCAGGCGCCCCTCTCAGAGTCCCTGAGGCTGTAAGGCGAGTCCTTGGGGCTCCCCGTCAGCCTCTTTTACTGCCACAGGGCACCGTGGGCCTGGAAGAGGGGGGCTTCAGGACGGGGGTGTTCCAAGCAAAACGCTTGTCATGCTCTCACCCCGCAGGGGCCTCCACCTCTGTAAGGATGAAGCCTTACCCCTGTGCCATCTGACTCCCCACAGTGCCCACTTAGCCGCCGCGCCGAGATGGGGCACGGATGGTGTCAAATACCAGGTGGCGGTGTGACCAGGACCTGACCCCGGGTCCAACCACCCCTGGCCCAGTGGCCTCCTCTGTGAGCTGGATTTTCCACGTTGCTAAGGGCTCACGATGGGATGTTTTGGTTCTCGGTCTATAAGTGGATGCTCTCCCAGGAGGCCCAGGGTCCCGTGACACCAGGCATCCGTGTTTGTTTGGCGTTGGCACGGTGTGTGTTCCGTGGGAGTAACGTATTCCACGTGCTGGGACATCAGCCCTGGAGTCGCTGGCCAAGTGTCTCAGGAGAGTGCAGAGAGGTTGAGGCATTGGGATGGCTCCTGAAAGTACGTCAAGTCTCCGTTCCTTCCAGGAGCCCTTCAGCCCTTCGGTAAGAATTGGAGCATTTGGCCGAAACCGGTTTGGCTCAGTGGATAGAGCGTCGGCCTTTGGACTGAAAGGTCCCAGGTTCGATTCCCGTCAAGGGCATGTACCTTGGTTGCGGGCACGACCCCAGTAGGGGGTGTGCAAGAGGCAGCTGATGGATGTTTCTCTCTCATTGATGTTTCTAGCTCTCTATCCTTCTCCCTTCCTCTCTGCAAAAAATCAATGAAATATATTTTAAAGAAAGGAAGGAAAAAAAAGAATTGGAGCGCTTCAGTCACTGTTTCTTGAACAGGAACGACACAAACCCCTGGCACTGCGCAGTTCAGTGGGTCAGGATGTGCGTGTGCTGAATAGCCACACACGGGACCGTGGCTTCCTGCCTCTGTCCCCAGCCGAGCTCTCTCCGGGGCACCTTTCTAGGAGAATGACATGTCCTAAAAAGTCGCGTGCTGGTCAGGCTGGAATCACCGGAGCCCTGGTTTGCACTCCCCAAGGTGCTTGCTCAGAAGAAGCCAGTCCTCTGAAAAACAAAGCCCTGTGCTGCGGAACAAATTATTCTGCCTCCAACCATCCCTTTCTTCTGTCAATCAGAAATGTCACCTGCTTCTTTCTGTAAAGCCGGTTGTGTCTGTGTGGAACATGTGGACACGCTGCCCGTTTTTGTTTGTTTTGATTTTGAAGAACAGGGTGAGTTAAAGCTCTTTGGAATCAAAGACACAGATTGGAGGTGGTAGGATGGGCAGAAGTGGCATTTGTATCCCGGATCAGATTTTCTTTCTGTTTTAATGCCCAGTAGGCGGGAGATAGGAGAGCTGCAGTTTCTTAGTATCCTTTGGGTAAGAGCTTCGCAGTGAAAACCTCTTCACCTCCAGTCCCCCTGGTGTCCTTGTGCCAGACACCACTCACCTTTGGCTGGTGATCCTGATTGTAAGTCTGGGCAGCGCCACGCCTCCCGCCACGCCGAGCAGCCACATTAACACCCGAGGAAGTCTTCAGTGTAGAAACGGGCCGGGTGACCACTTGGAGGCATCTCGGGGTCTCGGGGCTTCACCTCCCCAGTGTGCCCTCCTGCCTCCTGGGCTCTGCCCCCCTAATTCCAGACTTAGAAATGCCCAGTCGGTGGTATAGGGGCAGGTGCTTCAGGGACGGGAAACTGCTGCCGCCCTACGTATCCAACAATTTCTACCTGTACCTTCCACCTAAGACACGCACAAGGCTTATAGGCGAGAGCTGCAAATACTAGTTCTCCTTCCAGGAAAAGACAAAGCGAGTGAGCAGGAGAGGAAACGTTGTATTGTTAGAGCTCTGGTGACTCCAGCCTGACTGGCACGCGACTTTTTATGACATGTCTTTCTCCTAGACAAGGTGCCCCAAGAGAGCTCGGCTGGGGACAGAGGCAGGAAGCCACGGTTCTGCCCAAATGGCTGCTCTGTGTCCCAAGGGAGAAATCCGTGTGTAAGGACACCCGCCCCCATGTTCCTGAAGCAGAGGCATCGCTATACGGAGGACAAGCCGGCAGGTGCTCTGGCACGTCCGTGTATTCTCCACAGAAACCCTGTGGCCCGGGCGTAAGCACAGGCTCACCTCAGAGGTATGCGGTTCCATTCCAGAACCCCGCTACAGAGCGCATGTCACGGGATAGGGAGTCGCACACATGTTTTGGTTTCCCAGTACCTGTAAACGTTATGTTTACAATATACTGTACTCCATTAAGTGCCCAATAGCACCATGTCTTAAAAACGCATTATGCATGCCTTAATTAAAAAATATCTACAGTGCTAAAAGTAAATGCTAACCATCACTGAGCCTTCAGCGAGTCGTAATGTTTTACTGGTGCAGGATGCTGCCTGGATGTGGGTGCGAACGCAGGGTCTGTGAGGAGCACGTGAAATGGGACGTGCCTGTGTGGCGACACTAAACGTGGTGAGGTTGCTCTGTGTCCGGGTGTGGACCGGGGCCTCCGGGCACCCAGCGGGCACTGACCGCAGGACGCGGCAAGGTGGGCTTTGTGGGACTCACCGAGTAACCATTGGTAACCATCGGCTGAACCTCTGGGGACAGTTTGTTGGTTTTGATGGTCATTTTAAACGGTGTGTTTCTCCCCACGGAACGGCACTTCTCGCTTACCAGTATACATGTGCTCCGAGTAAAAACTGTGAATGTTGCTCAGTCTGGTCTCATATGTACCCCACGCTGGTGGCCCGGTGTGGACTGGTGGCTGGATGCTGAGGGGCCTCCCACGCTGTGTGCGTGCGATCCTCTCTGTGGGTGATGTCTCAGGGCGGTTCTGTTGAATGGGCAAGTGGTCCAGATGATGCCTCTTAAGGGCTCCTCCTGCCCTAAGAGTCTTCGTTTCCAAAGCCTCTAAAGAATGTAGCATAAACATTTTTCATTTTGTCACTAAGGCTAAACGTACAGTGCCATAGCCACTTTAAAATGGCATAAGGCAACATTCGCCCTTGCACTGTGCTGTTTTATATGCCCTGAAAGTGCCGAGAAGCCATTGCCTGTCTTGGTTTTCAACACTGGCTAACCGCCTGTTGCTCACAGGGAGGAATGGAAATAATGACCTGAGACCTGGGATAGTGTGGCGTGGAAGTTCACAGGCCAGGCACGCCAGAAGGTGCCGGACTAGGTGTCTAACAGCACAGCCATTGTGCTCAGCCATGCTTACCTCCGGGTACTCCTGGCATTGGGCACTGAGGGCTGCAGTTTATTCTTCCCCTCCCTCCCTCCCTCCCTCCCTCCCTCCCTCCCTCCCTTCCTTCCTTCCTTCCTTCCTTCCTTCCTTCCTTCCTTTTTTCCTCCCTTCCTCCCTTCCTCTCTTCCTCCCTTCCCTCCTCCCTCCCTCACTCTCTCTTTCCTTCCTTCCTTCCTTCCTTCCTTCCTTCCTTCCTTCCTTCCTCCCTTCTTCCCTCTCTTAACACCTTCCCATCCTCTCTCTCCCCCTACTTCCATTCTTCTTTTGTCTTACCTAAACACAAAAATCCCACTGAAATCTACTTCATCTTCCATATCTGGAACATTGTGAGTAAAATAGTGGAAAATTCAAAAGGTCAGCCTTCTCAGACAAGCTTTCCGGGCACTGGATGAGATCAGAGGAGGCCAGGAAACCACCTCCAGATCTTTAAAAGTGCGCCTCATCCAGATCCGACAGCTGTGAGGGCTTCCACTTGAAGTCTATGGGACTAACTCCGTTTAGGATTTACGTGAGTCCCTATCCTCTCCAGTCACCTCTGACTCTTAAAAGAAAAAATTATTTCTGCCACCTGTAAGTAATTATGTTTGTGCCATACTTGGTTCTTAGTTTGCAAGCTTCACTGTACATGCATGTTGGGGCCTGAGATACAGTGGTGAAGAAAATGGATGGCCTTCCAAAGCTCAGGTTATGTAGCAAGGCATACATACACTTTTTAAAAATATATACTATATTTTATTGATCTTTTACAGAGAGGAAGGGAGAGAGACAGAGAGCCAGAAACGTCGATGAGAGAGAAACATCCACCAGCCGCCTCCCGCACACCCGCCGCCGGGGACGTGCCCGCAACCAATGCACATGCCCCTGACCAGAATCGAACCCGGGACCTCTCAGTCCGCAGACCGACGCTCTACCACTGAGCCAAACCGGTTTCGGCCATACATACACTTTTCAGAAACCTTCAATGATTTTGAGAGTCTCTGTTAGAACACTTGTCATTCATATGTGCACACACATATATACTTGTCATCCCTGGTTAGGCCCATCTGCGGATGGCCTACTTCTTAGAGCGAGGAAAACGCTGCGCTCAGCAGTGCTGTGCTGGGAGGGCAGAGGGTCACTGTGATTAGAGTCCCCTTCGTGGCCGCACGGAGCTTGCCACGTGGAAGAGGGCCACGGAGGGTGGTCATTCACTCTCCAATGCTGATGGGAATGCTCTATTTGTATCTTTATATTTTTTTAAATATGTTTTCTATTGATTTCAGAGAGAGGAAGGGAAAGGGAGAGAGATAGAAACATCAATGATGAGAGAGGAAATCATTGCTGTTCCAGACAGAGATGATGCGAATGGAAGGGTCTGGGAACGTTGGGAGATTAAACCTTCAAGATGGTGGTCGTTGGTGATGCTGAGCATGATTGCCAGTCTTCCTCCGTGGTGTCCATTCCCCGCGCCATCTGCTGGGGCCTGTTCCGCCGTCGGGGACGCAGCAGTGCTGTATGTCATAAACCACCGGCGGCGTGGAGGTGAACTTGACTCGTGGCATTGCCCATGTGATCACATTCATGTGGAGATGTATAGGATTGTTCTCCTCAAAGATCCATTCATTTCTTTACCAGACACTTAGACAAAGTGGAACAATCTAAAGGGAAGGTTGTATGCATTGTAGAGATAGGTTTGTAGGCCTGCTGCTTTGCATTCACTTAAAGAAGGTTAATCACTTCCAGGAAGGAATTCCACCTGTGAAATATGGGTGGTCAATGTGTTATGCTAAGAAATGGGAAACCTTCCACCTCACAAACAGTTACTGAGCACGGCGGTGCGTGGAGACGTGAGCGGGGGCACCTGCAGCCCCCGCACAGCGTGCCAGGACGCCCCTCTCACCAAACCCTAGCCCGCGCTGAGCGCCTTCCCCTTCATTAGTGATTCAAAAATGTCCTGTTGTTTTGTCTGGGATGTTTTCAAATGCTGCTTCCCACAATGTCAGAAGGGTTCTCTGACCCATTTCTACCCACTCCATTTCCTAGTGTTGTTGTTTTTCAATAGCTTTTCCAAAGGGACCACTTTAAAAGTCATTAAGAAGTATCCCCAGCCCTGACCGTGTGACTCAGCAGGTTGGAGTGTCACCCTGAACACCAAAAGTTTGGGGCTTTGATTCCCGGTCAGGGCACATACCTAGGTTGTGGGTTCAATGGGGCACGTGCAGGAGGCAACCGATCCATGTTTCCCTCACATAGCTGTTTCTCTCTCTCTCTCTCTCTCTCTCTCTCTCCTCTCTCTCTCTCTCTCTCCCTCTCTCCCTCTCTCCCTCTCTCCCTCTCCCCCCTCCCTTTCTCTCTCTAAAATCCTTTAAAACATATCCTCAAGTGAGGATTTAAAAAAAAGAAGCATCCCTGGATGGGATGCCCTGATGGAAGGGCGAAGTATCCTTGCCATAATGCCATAGGTTATTTGTGCTATTGGGGAACCCCCAGTATGGGTCCTAGTGACGATAATTAATTTCCTGGTATCTTGCAAACAGAAACAGCCACGTAGAAGGAAGACTATATCCCATAGCCTCCCCAGCAGCAAGGTGCTGTCCTAAAGCTAAGTAAGTACCCCCGCCAATGGGGATAATGAAGGAGTGAAGGGCTCTTGGAGGGAAAACCCTTAAAGGGCCAGAGGCAGGCCCATCTAGAAAGTGGACCTGGCGGTTGGAGCAGCAGCCATTGTCCTGGGCCACGATGTGGCTGTGGGAATGGAAGGCAGTGACGGCAGAAACAGTTTGTCTATACCAGCCGTGGGCAAACTACGGCCCGCGGGCCGGATCCGGCCCGTTCGGCTGTTCTATCCGGACCGCGGAGCTGAAAGAGCGGAGGGTTCTCTTGCTCTCCCCTCTGCTCCTTCACCAGCAGCCCAAGAGGAGAGTGCCAGCATGGTCAGGTTGCTTTTGTTCCGGCCCTCCGGTCCAGTTTAAGAACCCATTGTGGCCCTCGAGTCAAAAAGTTTGCCCACCCCTGGTCTAGAAAGACCCAAGTCTCTGACGTGACAGAGAGCCATGCCAGTCTCGGACTGCCCACCCCGGGACACTGACTTTGAGAGAAAGAGCTCTTGGTTAAGCCACTTTCATTTCAGGTTGCTGTCACTTGACCCTGTGGGGAAGTGGCTCTAAAAGGAGCCATCGTTTTCCTTTTTATTGTCTCACATCTGGGAGTCATTTCTTCTCTCGGGTCTTTTTGTTGCCGTTGTTCGGTCTCACTGGATAGCCACCGCACTTCACCGTGGAGCGTGGCCAGTGCTGGCGACACACGGGAGTCAGAGGTCTCTTACTGACTCGCTAGCATGTGCTCTAACCAGCCTTCCAAAATGCCGCTCAGGGCCTCGTGCGTAGTAAAATAAAGGCATTACTAATTAGCCTGTCATGTGGCAGCCAGGCCAAACCAGGCTTCTGTGATGCGCTGAGTCACATTCCCTAGAGCGTCAGTATTTCCTACCTCGGGTGCCTTCCGAGGGGCTTTCTTCCAGCGTTGATCCATTTCACGCAGGTGATCCATTGGGAACTCTTCGTGTGTGTGTGTGTGTGTGTGTGTGTGTGTGTGTGTGAAGTTGGGGGGATTACACCTGAAATAGCAGGAAATGTCTGCTCCTGACTATGGTACCAAGAGGACAGAGGACCCCGGGTCGTTAGCTGCTAACAGACCTTCATAGTTTCGGCGAAATGGAAAAAGTACCACCTGCTTCTTAATTCTACCTAGAGGACATAATTAGAAAATCCCTGTGTTTGAACCATCTCAGCATCAGAAGCGACTGTGCCTTCGTTTAATAATTATCTTTTTCGCCGATGCCAAATATCGGGAGGCATCGCCAGACTTCTGTGTTATGGGGAGCCCTGTGGAGGGAGCTGCTTGTGCATATCTGACATCTTGAGCTGGGGCTGTGCAGACCCTGGGCCAGGAAGGGGGATGGCCAGGAATCTGGACGTGGAAATCGCCTCTTCGAACAGTCTGAGTTGGCGTGTCACCACTGGACGTGAATTTTGAAGGCGATCTGGCAGAGCCCGATAAACCAGGGAAACTGAGGCCCAGGGGATCTAACAGATCTTCCCAGGGTCACGCGGGCCTAAGGCAGCCCAGGCTGGCCTCCAGACCTGAGTTCTGTGCCCTCCATTTCGAGGACTCCGTTTGGCAATGTCTCCACCTTCATTTTCGTTCGAAAGGTTATGAAACAAGCACCCCGAATGGTGTCCTAAGTCTCTTCTGAGCATGTCGGGGTTCATCTCTTCTCTCACACCTTTTTATGTATCTGTGTATGTGACAGAGGGTGGGGCACCCAGACAGAGAGCCAGAGGCATAGGTTCCCTCGCCCCTCACGTCCTGCCCTGGCGGTGGATCACTAATGGTGCAGGAAATGAGGGCAGTGCTGGCGTCCAGGGCGGGCACATGCCTCTTTAAGAGATTTATGTGGAGGTCTGAGCTGGGGAGACGGCACAGTGGTACATCATCATGCAGGCGACATCAGAGACTTTCTTCTTCGCTTGGGTGCATTATCATAAAAAGTGATTTAGACTGGAGCTGATTGATGCAAATGGCCCTATGTTCTTTCCTATCATTAGCGGCCTCTTTCAGTGGCCAGAGGCAGTGATTAAAGCTGTCATTTGGAGCTGCTCATTAAAGACAAGCCCCAGAATAGCAAGAGGAAGAGAGGTTGGAGAGGCATATATACACATGTAGATGTATGTAGATGTGTGTGAGAGATTGAGTGTGTGTGTGTGTGTGTGTGTGTGTGTGTGTATTTTGCCTTAACAGTGCATCATCCCTCTCCTGATTGAACTGCTGAAATCAAGGCTGCAAGAGACATTCCCACTGAGAATATGGAATGCTCCTTTGCAAGTAATATTAGATTTTCGGGAGTGTCACAGTAGATTCTGATGACAGCCTGCCTACGTCTTATGAAAGGAGATGAGGAGGGTATTGTGCGAGGTGTGTTCTGTAAGGGATTGACCCTGGGGAGAACCCATTCGGTCTCCCGCTTCCCAGGCTGGGGACTTTAGAGGCGGCCATAAGAGAGCCCCGGGGAGGGTTGCCCAGGGTGGCAGGTCCCACTGTGACAGTGCTAACCCTGGGATGGAGAGGAGGAGGACAGCCGGGGGCGGGGGGAGGGGAGCTCTGCTGAGCCCAGAGGTATAGGTGCCTGGATGTCAATCATAGAGAAGGGGGGCTTGAGTAGCCCCCCAAACAGAAGGGGAATGGAAAGGAGGGGAACAAAGCCAAGATCCTACGTGCAAGAAGAGAGAGAAACCTGAGCGTGGCCTCTCTGGCTCCTTGGGGTGCTGCAGTCAGGGCAATGTGACCAGTTGCTAATCACCCTTGTATAGTAAAATGGCTCCGGTGGGAACTGCCCATCGGGCCACAAACACGCTCACACCCACAGACACACTGGCTTAGGTTAGTGTCCAAATGGTGCCTGTAAGTGACAGACACTCCTCCAGGGCGTCTCACCCGCCCTCAGAGCTCCCCACACCTACCGGAGGGGGCGGAAGTGGACGTGAGGCCGGGGAGGAGCCACCGCGATTCCTCATGTGAGCCAGTTTCAGGGTGTTTTACAGCCCGCATCCCAGCAAACTTTCCCAGAAGTCGGTCTGCGGCTCTCCTCCGAAATCCCTCTGGGAGAAGAAAATAAGAAATTATCCATTTAATTTCTCAGTCTAATGAACTGGTCGTATACATAAAAATTTAAATTGCTTTTTTTCCCTCCCCTATGAAAATGGAGACCAGCATCAGTTAGGCCACCACCACTGTCTCCATGACAACAACTTGGCTGTGGCGGCGGTTCATGTGACTCCCCGTCCCAGGCCCTTGAAATGAAGCAGAGGAAAGTTTTCGTTTTTCTTCTGTAATTTACTGGACTCTGGGGGCCCGCGTGATGGGGTTAAGTGGAGGTTGCCTTTTGGTGTGGCCGTCAGAGAGCGGGGAAGGGATGAAGTGATTCCTCCGTGCGCCAGGCGGGGGGGTTGGGATATGCCGAGAGAGGGCTTCCTCCTCGGGTTCTGAGCCAGTTGCTGGCTCCGAGGGTGTGGCCTTTGTCCTCGCTCCGCCGCACACCCCGCGGCGCTGGCCTGCCCAGCCCAGGCCTGGCGCATCAGGGCCTATTAGTGCTGACGCCGGGCTGCGACGCTGCTCTCCTCGGGGAGCACGCGCAGAGCTGCACAAAGTCACTGGTAATCTGCGCTTACAGCCTCCCCCTGGGGAGAGAGCCCAGCCAGCTGGCACGCTCGCGCTGCGCGCATTCGCTTCCCCTGGCAGGCGGGCAGCTTGGCCAGGGCCCAGCGGCCAGCGGCTGCAGGGCTGGCCTCCCCCAGCGCCCGGGCCACCCGGCTCCGGGTCACAGGCGTTGCACGCTGCCTTCCAGCCTGGACGCGGGCTGAACTCACCGTCTGGTCACTGCAGCTCATCGGCCCCCCGGCCTTTCCAGGCAGCCTGGGCGGCTCCCTGGAAACAAAGCAAAAAACGTGGCTGCTGCTGGCTGAGGCACAGCTGGCTGGCTGTCTGCACGGGGGGTGATCCGGGATGGCCCCCGTCTTTCTGGTTCTCCCAGGCACTAGGTCAGTGACACAGAAAATCTGCTTGTGAGCTGGGTCCCCTGCTTTTGGAAAAGGGGTGGGGACACCTGCCATGGATGGATGATGGGGCGGGGAGCGGGTGGAGTTCGGGGGACATGAGGAATCTTGGGTGTGCATACACGCTAGAAGATGCCTGCAGAGGAAAAATAAAAGGGCCGGAACTCAGGATCCCAGACTCTTGGGGGAACTGCTCCAGCTCACCTCCCCAGCACACTCACTGCTGAGTTAAGAGGCCCCCACGTGAACCAGGACCCTGCTGTAGGGGAGCAAGGCCTGGGCACCCCTCGGCCCTGCTCGCTGCCGCTCTCGGAGAGGCTAGATTTCTCTCAGCTGACATGGCTTAGGGTTTTTCAGGGTTCTGACCTTGAGGACTTTCCTGCCTAGCCTAGCAAAATATAGGCCCTACAAGGTCCGTGGCTTTCTTAGGAGGAACATGTCAAAAGCATCATTCTGCTTCGGAGCCATCCAGACACTAGCATGTGGCCCCGGCTGGCCTGGGTAGAGGTCGCCTGGGCTGCTTCTACCAGGTGTTCTGTTGTCCTGAAACGAAACTGGGAGGAGGCAAAGCAGTGTGTTCTGTGAGAAAGCTTTGCTTTACTAGAAGGTATTTAACAGAGGGACTTCTGCAGAAGGGGAAAGACAGGGACCCAGCTGAAATGCATCATCTTCACATTTTCCCTGGTCCTTTAACCTGAGCCCACTGAGAAGCCATGCCAGCAGCAGTGGTAACTTCTAGAAGCAGATGCTCTGGTCTGGACACGATGCTGAGCTCTCGTGACCAGTGCCCGTCATCCTGGAGGGACATGTGGGTATCAGGCCCATTTGGTAGGTGAAGACCCGCGGCTCAGAGTCTTCGCAGCATCGCTTAGCTACCAGGTGGAGGACCCAGGGTCCGGCCTGAAGACCACACCCTTGTCCACAACTGACCGGGCTGTACAGCTCCTAGGGCCCCTGGGGGCTGCAGCTCTGATTCTGCACTTACGGTGGGATGATCTGAGGACTCGAAGCTCCATGAGGGCAGAGCTTGCCTACCACCCGGTCCCCAGTGTCTGAGACAGGGCCCTGCTCGCTGCATGTGCTCAGTGCATGGTTGCCACAGGGAAAGGGGAACGAATGAGTGGTCAGGGTTAAAATTGCATGATTGTAGAGTAAGTAGACATGCTTTGCAAACTGAAAGACATGTTTCTCCAAATATGATGTAAAATTGACTTTTTTTTTTTTTATGATTGGAGAACCTTGAGCACGAGCAATAGGAATTATTGGAGAGGGAATATGGGATTATTGATGGAACTACTCCCAGAGGAGATCTTAAGGGACAGGGTTAAGAGCACCCTTTCTCCTTGGAGACCAGAGGAAAGGGGCAAAGAAAAGATCCCAGTCAGTGGTGTTGGGCTTTGGGTCACTGGGGATGTCTCCAGATGCAGGTACTAGATGGGCAGTGCCTGAGATAATCCAGGGTTGACTTTTCCACGTCTGACAGAGAGGCCGTAACTCTGTCAGAGGCTCAGAAGGAAGATCAGCATCTTTGAGATTTTTTCCCCTTTTCCTCGTGGCCACACTGTGGCTGTTGCAATTCCTGGCATCATGTCTGCACTCCAGGAAGAGTCCTTGTTATCCCTTTGATCTGAAGAGTAGGAGCACCCCCAGGACTTCTGCTCAGAGCTCTCTGCCAACCTCACATCGAGGAGGGCGGGAGAATGAGCATTTGGCCTCTACCAGGGATGTGAGGGAGGTTGGGAGGGTCAGGCTCGGGCTCTGGGTGATACAGTGGATGTGGGAATTAGTGGGGTCTGAGCCTCTACTAGACTTCATTTCTGATGAAGAATACAAGAAATTAGGGTGCGGGATTCCTAAGAAACTCAATGAATGGGAGAGAAGGGAAGTGGCGCGTAGAGGGAGGTAAAATGCTCCTGTGGTGCCCAGCTGGCATGGCTCAGTGATTGAGCGTCTACCTGTGAACCAGGAGGTCACTGTTCGATTCCCGGTCAGAGCTCAAACCCAGGTTGCAGGTTTGATCCGAGGCGTGGGGCATGCAGGAGGCAGCCAATCGACCATTCTCTCTCGTCATTGATGTTTCTCTCTCTCCCTCTCTGAAATCAATCAAAAATATATTTACCAAAAAATGCACTTGTGAGTTATTACAACTTTAAGTTTGGGCATTATCGTTTTGTGACATTTACTTTTGCTGAAATTTATGTCCTCTTGTTAGCTTTTTTCTGTCTCCCACCCCATGCAAAGGAAATGGAACCATTACACATACCAGGAAGGATTCTCTTCAGTATAAGCAGCAACTTTTGTCCAATATGTCCGTTCCAAATCATAGTCTTTCTGCTTCAGAAAATGCATTTCCACTAACAACTTAAGCTGGAAATTGGGAAGACAAACCTAAGCAAAAACAGTGCCAAGTAGGGTCTGCGAGGAGCCTTCAAAGGAAGCTCTGAGATAAATGAGTTTGCATCCTTTCCTCCCTCTTAGACTCGCCTTTTAACACCTGTCACCGCGCTCATTTACCAGCCGCAGGTGCATTCTCCCTGGTTAGAGAACGAGTCACTAACTCATTTGGTGGTGGCTGAGCTGGCCCAGGAGGCCTCTCTCGAGAGGCCAGGAGGTGGCCTGGGCTTCGGCTGCCTCTTGAGGCGGGTCCGCTTCCCGCCATGGGGAGTCGGGCAGGTCTCAGAGGACCCGCTCAGCTCCTAGCATCCTCTCCGCCCTCCCGGATCCCAGCCCTCCCTCGGGGCAGCAGTGTCTCCCTGGAGGGGCCGCCTCCTCGCGGGTTGTACTTGGCATCTCAGTCTGCGCCTTCCTTTTCCCCTGACCCTCATTAACCAACAGGAAAAGCCAATTCCAAAAAGGACTTCATTTCCCCCATGTTGTGTATTTCATATCCGCAGAGCACGCTGTGCCCTATTAAGAATTAAACTGTGATCACTAAACTCATCTCGTTTGTGCCAGGGGCCTTGTTCAAAACCTGCTTCCCCAGCAAAGCCGGGCCAGTGGATTAGTGCCCTTCCCCCACCCCCCACGCTCCATGGAGTGGTTCTCATCTCTTTGTAATGCCCTTGGCAAGGGGCAGAGAGAGGGCAGGAAAGACAGAGAGGGAGAGCAAGAAAAAGAGAGAAACACAAAAGAAGAACAAGAGAGAAAGAGGCGCTGTACCTGCAGCCCCGAGTTTTGTTAGAACAGGCGCATTTGTCAGGATGACTGTAGGGGGAGCTGGGTTTGATCCTGTGCTCCGCTGGGATTGGAAAATGCTTTATTGTACCTTTTTAAGCATCTCGCAGTTAGATCAGAACAATGCACTGTGTGTGTGTGTGTCTGTGTGTGTGTGTGTGTGTGCACGCACATACACACCATGTGTACATGTTGTCTCCTTGGAACACGCCCTGTTTCAAAGCACTGCTGACCAGGTGGACCTAAGGCTTCCTTACAAAGGCCAGATACGGAGAACCGCTGGGTCTCAGTGGGTCTCCCTGTCTCGCAGACCTTTTCTTCCCTTGCCCTGACTCGGATCAGCAGGGTTCGCTCCTGTCAGACAAATTACAGCATCTATGAAATGGGGATATCGACATGTGCGACTTGATCTGCTTTAATAGGGGCCCGGTGGGAGCTTCCTCCCCGCCCCGCTGAGCTTTGTGTCTTTATGGAAGGCAGCCGGCCCCGGAGGAGGCGGCCGCTTTAACCCCTTGCCGACAGCGGGCTGCCGCCTCTGCCTCCGCTGTGCCGGCGGCTTCCTTTTTGTCCCCGGCCATTGTCTGGGGAGTGCATGCGGCCTGCCATCCACCTCATGCTTATTATCTCACCCGAGACAAGCTCACCCCAGGAGGAGGAGGACAGAGCTGTGTTTTGAACCAGATCTTTTGATTTCCTATCTTCCCTCTTCCCTCTAAAATAATTAGAAGTGCCGATCAAGGTAAAAACACACACGCACCACACACACACACACACACACACACACACACACAGGCCAGATAGGGAACATACATGGTGGAGCCCTGGCATTTTGTTTTTAGCAGTGTATTGTCCTGCCTGCCGTTTGACCTTAAGGGATAATTAGCATCTGAGTTGGTGAGGGGAACAGCCAGCCCTCAGAGGACTGGACCTCTACCATGTGGAAGAGAGGATGTGTGTGAGTCCCCATTTCAAAGGTTCCCCTCTTTATTGCTCTCTCCCTTCCTTCTTTCTCTGACTCGGTTGCTAAGAGAAGAGCCTCCTGGTGCCTCTCTGACCATGCGCTCCCCTCCCCCCCCACCAGGGCCCATTAACCGCAGGTGGTGAGGTCCCAGCTGCAGGGCTGGAGGGAGGGGCGGGAAGACGATGGAGGGGGCTCTGCAGCACTGAGGGGAGGAGGGGGGGCGGTGCTTAGCTCCCTACCAGCCTCTCCCCGGGCTCCTGCGGGTGGGGGCCCTGCCAGCCTCTGCCCTCACCGTCTACTCAGCGCACTGGGGGTGCCTTGGGCCATGGGCGGGAATGGTGGCTTCCCTTCAGGCTTCTCTCTACCCCTTCTCCACTCCATTTACAGAAGAGGCACCCTCCTGGAAAATGGGTGTAGATGGAATTTGGAGGAGGGGAGATAGGATCCTGTATTCCATGGATTTACACTGTATAGAGTCAGTCAAAACGAAGCTGGAAGAACCATAACGATATCCTGCTTGCTCACTGGTGTGGGAGCCTGGGCTCACAGCTCCTTTCACGAGGTGAGGAGTCCTTTCACGTAGCCCCTGCTCACCCCTGACTTACCTGCTCGGGGAGTCCCTTTTTGAATGCACCCCTTTGTCAGCCCGCCTGCGGTGGGCTCCCAGTGGCTCGGGTATGCCGCGTGAGACATGGAAGGAGGGAGTTGGTCAGGGCCCTCGGCTCCTGGGGCTGCAGCCAAGCCCTGGCAGCTTCCCACTGAATCGTCCTGAACCTTGACCCTGCGTGCCCGCAGGTCGTTGTGCTCTTTGGACTAGTGATTTCATTAAGATTTTCCACCCTTTTCATTTAGTTCATTCAGGCCCCAGGCAGAAGTTCTGGGAGCGAATTGATAGCGCATCTGTCTTTAATTTTCCTTCGGGGAGAACTGCGCTGGGCTCCGTCTCCTGCACACATGGCTTCCGAGCTGCTCCGTGGCCCCTTTGTTGTCTTTTGTTTTTGCTGCGAGTCACTCTGGCTCTGGGCGAAGCACAGGGAGGGAAGCAGGGACGTTCTAGAGCCGGATTGTCGGAAGAGAGGTTGCAGGAAGGAGGTGTGGCTGGAAGACCAGTCCAGCCAGAGAAGAGGAAGCGTGGATGGCGGTGAGGACCAGCAGGCTGGAGGCGGAGGAGTGCCCAGAACATGGCCCCTTCTCCGGTCCAGGATTACCTGCTCTCAGTGCATGCTGGGAGTTCTGCTTTCTTTCTCCCACACCTCCTTGGCCTGGGCGCTGCAAAGTGATTATAACATGGAGGAGATGGCTTGCCACCAGCACCATTTTAAAATCCTCTGCCCAGTGCTGAGCCAGTTCCATTCTAAACTGTTCCCTGCAGTTCTCTCCTCATTTCCAGGCCTCTCTGGGTTAACCCAAAGCGCAGCCCTTTCCTTCCTCCAAATTGCAGACCCTTTGGTTTTTCTGGCTGTGTCCTCCATCTGATTCCAGGTTTGCTCTCTGGAAGTAGGGGTAGATTAGGAGCAGATCTAATGTGGGATATTAGATTGAGAAACCAGACTGCCAAAAAACGTTAGCTCATTATTTTTAGACACATGTTTATGTCAGAATTGGCTCAGGGCATAGGCAGATTAAGCAAGAAGGCTAGGACAAACCATGGCAGGCACCGTGAACCGGCTCCGGGATTTCTCAGTGTTATAAAATGCTATGGGTAGTCAGGCTTACTGTTGAGTAGCCTTTTTAAAGATGTGTTTAGACCAGTGGTCAGCAAACTGTAGCTCACGAGCCACATGCAGCCCTTGAGTGTGGCTCTTCCACAAAATACCACGTGCGGGTGCGCACGTACGGGGCGATTGAAACTTGGTGGCCCATGCGCAGAAGTCGGTTTTCGGCTCTCAAAAGAAATTTCCATCGTTGTACTGTTGGTATTTGGCTCTGTTGACCAATGAGTTTGCCGACCACTAGTTCAGACCATGTTCCTCAGGCTAACCTTGGAGTGGAGGTGTTGAAGCATCTTGATATCCATAAGGTCTCTCTCAAAATCCTTTCTCCAAATTCTTTTTTTTTTAATATATTTTGTTGATATTTTACAGAGAGGAAGGGAGAGAGATAGAGAACCAGAAACGTCGATGAGAGAGAAACATCGACAAGCCGCCTCCTGCACACCCCACACCGGGGATGTGCCCGCAACCAATGCACATGCCCTTGACCAGAATCGAACCCGGGACCCTTCAGCCCGCAGACCAATGCTCTACCGCAGAGCCAAACCGGTTTTGGCTCCAAATTCTTTTTAAATTCACCTTTGACCTGTTTCCCCTCACGCATCCAGGGGCTGTACTCCCGAGTTCTTATTCCGAGCTGCCAAATGGAGCTGGCACTTATTTGGGGTGACGTTCCCATGGTTCTTTAGGCAGCACGTTCCTGCTGAGCGGAGGGAGCCTGGTGCCCAGCCGTCTCCGAAGCGCCCGCCGGCCCCACGGTGACGGCTCAGGCCCAGCCGCGCCGCTCGCCCGCGAGCTCCCAGACTTCCCCGGAATTGAACATCACCAGGCATCCATTCCAGAATCCCTTCATGCACTCTTGCCAAGAATGTTCTCTAATACAAAGTTATATTTGTTATAATATCTAAGACCAGGAAGGGGTTTGTAGTTTCTTCTCCTGAAATCAGCTTTAATGCATTATGACAAAAACCCTACTCATGTTTCTAAACATTTTATGTAACGGTTGTGCGCTTTCGACGTAGCGAAAAGTGGATCCAGAGCCGCTGGCAGCTCCCTCGCTTCTTTCACTGGCCGTGTTCTTTGTGGACTGAAGTCCGAGAGGGCCTGGCTTCAGGAGTCATTGGCCACGGACACTCTGGCGAAGGTTGTATCATCTTATTACCACTTCAGAGGCAGGGGTACCGTATTTGCCGGCGTATTAGACGATCTTTTGGCCCTGAAAAATATGCCTCCAAGTGGGGGGTAGTCTTATACGGCGAGTATATGACAAACTGTATTTTTAGTGGAAATGTTAGGGGGTCGTCTTATACGCCCAGTCGTCTTATACGCCGGCAAATACGTATTTTTCAGGGCCAAAAAATCGTCTTATACGCCGGCAAATACGGTAAGCCAAAATGCCATCCAGACCTGTGGGGGCTGAAGCACAGGGTTGAAGACAGAGGTGTGTTTCACTCTCTAGTCGGTGAAGGTGGGAGTTAATCGGCACGTGCAGCTGCACCCCCTCCCCACCCCTGACCCCTCCGCCACAGCAATTAGGGAGACAGTGGCTGCGTGTTTTATGACCGTGGGTTATATGGGAACTAGAAATGGCTTGGCGAAGCGTTTGGGTCTCATGGTCACCCAATGTCAGGATGGCCCAACCCCAGATTTGTTAAAACTTCAACTGCTGTGTTTGGCAAACATTCTCCAGGAAATAAAGAGTTCCATTGAGCGGACCAGTTTATTCGAGTGCCTGGGGGAATCTCAGGATCCTGGCTAAGCCCTCGAGGCCCCCAGAGCATCTCTGAGGTGTGGATACAGCCGATGGGTTAGGAGCGGTGCCTGTGAGAACACTCTGTGAGGCAAGGACGCCTTCACTCAGGTCCCATGGGTGGACCTTTGGGTGGCTCCGTCCAGTGCAGCGGCCACTGGCCATGTGTGTGCTAGCGACACTTAAATTCCAAGGAGGTAGCTTAAATGACATCTACACGCCAGTTCCTCAGGGACACACATTTCAGGAGCCCGATAGCCACGCGTGACGACCAGTGACTGCTGGGTTGGACGACACAGACGGAGAGCAGGTCATCATCACAGAAAGTCTGTTGGAGACAGCACTGGAGTCTCAGCATGTCACCTGGGCAGGGGCTCTTCGGGTCCAAAGCCGCCCCTTGGGGGACATCTTGACTTTCCTGAAGGCACCCCCGTGGCTTGTCACCACCCGGTGACGCCGGTCAGGCCTCCCTGCTCTGTCCCTGACCAGAATGTCAGCCCTCCTGGGCCTCAAGGCCAGCCCCCAGCCCTCTCGGGGCCGCCCAGCGCCTTAGCGTTTCTTGGACGGCTGCTCCTCCGCTCTGCCCAGCAGCCGGGGAAGAAGAGTGATGATCCCCGAGGAGCCATGCAGGACCCGCTCCCGCCCCGGGCCACCCGCCCCGCCTCTCCCCCAGTCAGAGCACCAGGAACCCACGTACTCGAAGGGCATTAGCTTACCTTCCCCAATCGAATTATCATTGATAGACCACACTGTAATGTCCAGACCTTGGGTTTATCGATAATTTAAAACCAATATGAAGACGACTCGCATGTGCCGTGAAAATCCTTCGCTGCTGAAGATGGGGCCGTCCGTGTGAGGCATCACATTGCTCGCAGAGGGGTTTGGGGGGCTTTTTCCCCGGGAATGCAGACCGTGGGGCCCTTCTTTCCCTCTTGCCCATCTCCTCGAAATGCCGGGGCCACATTCAGCGCTCGGTCACATTGACTTTACTAACCCCCATTGTTCTATTTTTTTTCTCTCTCTTCTTTAATTTTATTACATGTGTCTGTTCATTTTATTTAAGTCTCCTTTTCTGAAAGAGGTAAAATATAGAAAAGGAACACACACTACTGATCATCTGCTCCTCACACCTGATAGTTCCTGCTTTGAGGTGTTCCCTGTGCCAGCCCCACCCCCTGGCCCTGGCATCACTGTCAGGCTGGCCCGGTACCTCCTGACAATCTCATTTTTCTTTCGTACCCTCCCGAGGATCTGGCACGCTGCTGAGCATATGCTGGTTTGAGTGATGTAACGGCAGGGAAACACTACGGCATGCGTGGGACGGCATTACAGAATAAACTTCGGAAGGAGGGTCACTTCTCAAATGTAGTCAGATGACAAAAGGCAGCCCTGGCCTCCCTGGGGTGGAGAGAGAGGAGCGAATTTGAATAATTATCATCATTATCATCACCACATTCATTAAACCCCATCTGCGCATGGCACGGAGTCAGTCCCCACTGGTTGTTTCTCTGCCAGTGCGAGAACTCTGTGCAGGAGGGTAATCGGCGCCCTCCGCGGCGCCAGCTGCCTGCCAAGGCCGTGCGGATGCTCCACCCCGAAGCCAGCAGGTTGGTTTGCTGAGAGCGGAGCACGTCACCTCTTGTGCTCTTGGGACGGAGATCTCTGTGCCACGTTCATCAGGCTAGGGGTCACCTTTGTCTTCTGCACGCCTGCATATCTGAAACCCACCATCATATGTTTCATGTAGAATGTTAGATATAGCGATTGCAGTAAAGAGAAGGAAGGCACGAGTGAGTGTCCCAGTTTGACTTAAGAGCTGTTTCCTGCGGGAGCTGCTTGCTGTTGCCTCCATGGATCCAGCACCTTGGACATCACAGATGGTCATGGCTATGCCATGGAGGGACGTCATCACACCTCCTGGGGCACCATCGCTAGCACTCACGTGGCACTGGACGGGGTGCGGGCTTGCGAAGCTGCTTTGCTATCAGCTTTCATTGTGATTTGACCTAAAGTACTGTAAGCACCTTGGGGATTAGGGCCAAGTCTTTCTTTTGTGTACTCCAGTGAGTCTCCTGCGTCAGACACTCAGGAAGGGCTCGCGGACTGAACCTGTGAGAGATGGTGGGCAGTGCCGACGGGTGGTCTCTGCACCGACATCTAACAGGTGCTCACTGGTCAGGAGCGAGTGATGGAGATAGTGCATGTACGGTTGTGGCTGCATGTAGGTTGGTGACTGTGACCATCTCCAAATGGGAATCAAAACACTTGAATGGTGCTTTTAAGTTGATATGGGCGTGGGTAGGTCTTTGTTTTACAACTTGAGAATCCTCGGTGGAGCTTTTTGAAAGTATTGATGATTAGATGCCTCCGCAGGAAAAAAAAAAGTAATTTCTGGAGCTAGGTACCGGGCAATGAAATGCATTCTCTAAATCCTCCATGTTTTTCATGTGCAAATACAGTTGAGATCTACCAACCTAGTCTTCGGGTATTAATCAGTACCAGCTCTGTATTCCATCCCTGCCAACATTTAGTCATAATGTACCCTAGCTTGCCCAGCCATCATGGCCCAGTGGTTGAGCATCAACCCATGAACCAGAAGATCACAGTTCAGTTCCTTGTCAGGGCACAAACCCAGTTGCAGGTTTGATCCCCAGCGTGGGGCGTGCAGAAGGAATTCTCATCACTGATGTTTCTATCTCCCTCTCCCTCTCCCTTCCTCTCTGAAATCAATAAAAATATATTTTTAAAAATAATATAACCTAGTTTGGTAATTGCCCTGGTTCGAGAGGACAGAATTGTGAGGTTTTTGTACAGGCCTGGCTCGAGTTCCTTTCACTTCCCGTTCCATCCCACAGAGCACCCAGCCGGTGTCTAGCCTCAGCAGGGATCCCGCGTGGCCCTGGATAAAGGGACGCTTTGATCTCAGATTTGCTTATGGGTTCATCTGACATGTATTTAGCATTTGCAGTGTGCTCAGTGGAGGGAAACACCATTGATTGCGGTGCTGTGCGGTCAGGGCTGAGCTGAAGGGGCCAGGATGTCATGGGAGCTTCAGAGGAAGGGTCCTGGCCGCTGCCCGGGGTCTGTCCTCCTGCAGAGATGTTAGAATGAGTTCCTTGGACGTTTGCCCACACGTTGCCCTGACCCTTGCCTGGCTGGTGGGAGAGCACGTGCAGGCGTGGAGGTAGGCGAGAAGGCAGCGCATTGATCTAACTACATGTGGTTGTGGCTGAAGCACCGGGCAGGGATGTGGCGAAGCAGCGCATGGGGGGTTGGGTGCGGCAGGGGTGAGGGGGAGCCTGATGAGGCAGGCCAAGGGCAGGTCACAGACAGCTCTCCTGTATGCCATGCGGGGGCGGGTTTACCATGAAGCTGTTGAGCTTAGCTCTAGGGCCCTCGCTGCCCCTCCATCAGTCTTCTGTGGCCAAATGTTGGGGGTTTGTTGTGCTTTTTTAACTGGTGAAAATATATTTAAGGTAAATTTTTATAATCATTTTATATTCTTTCCCTTAAATAGGGCCCCCAGGTATACGAGCTTAGAGCCCTACAAAACCTGGATGTGGAGCTCAAGGACCTTAGGGTTTTCCTGACATTAACAGGAAGTAAGAGAGGGAGTGCTGTGGGATTTAACTAGGGTTATAAGGTGCCATCCAGACCCGGGTACTTTGAAGATGAAGGCGTATACTAGTAATAACCCCTCCCCACCCTCCAAAAAAATAATAAAAACCTAATAATCAGGTGATGAAAACTCTTACTGTAGCCACTTGGTGATTGAACGGAGGAGGTCCGGGCTGGAGCAGGGAGACCGGGTGGGATCCAGAGGAGAGGATGCGGTCTGAATTAAAATGGGGACAGAGAAGGCGGAGACAGGAGGCTGGATCATCAGGATGAATGGCAGGGACGGAGCAGGAGGAGTCTGGAGACCATTCCCAGATAAAGTGTGGCCTTCGCTTGCCTGGGGGACCCAGAGGGAGGCCAGGAGGCCATAGCAGTGGGCACCATGAGGGGCCTGCGGGACCCCTCGCAGAGGGTGCATTTAGCAGCTGCGGAGCCCCAGTGTGGGTTCAGGTGTGTCCTGAGGCTGTCCAGCTTTCTGTGCTTCCACTCACCTCAGTCCTCCGCCATTCAAGCCCAAACTCCTTGAGAAGGAAGAGGCCAGGTGGCAGCAAGGATGGCTCAGTGCCCACAAACCCCTCTTATAGCTAAAAGCCTGCCCTGCCATCCTTGGCACGGCCAAAGCCTGCCTGTGGCATCACAGTGGCCGGTGGCCCGCGGGCTTCCAGGGGGCTGTGCCCTCCTGGTCATGGGAGCTGGCCCTCCATCTGCTGGAAGTTAGTCTTCTCCCCATCAGCTTCTCCGTCTCACCGGAGACCTGCTCTGGGCGCTGTGAGCGGCAGTGCTGTATTTCGGACAGAAAGAGGTCCTTTTAGTTCCTCATCTCATACTTAGAAATGTGCTCATGTTCTCCTTGATATATTTGCTCATTGGATTTGTTTAATGAAATATGGATTTATACCATAAATATTGGAGTTGATGCAGTCCATATTTCAATTAATGGATCATTTATATGTCATGCTAACTTTGTAATTACTGGAATGTAGAAATATAGTGGAGCGAAATGAATTTCTGCTCTGTGCAGTCCCCCCCCCCCCCCCCCCAATCTAACCAGGTCTGAGCGGCTGGGATCCATAAGAGGGAATGTTTATATGTGGGGCTTGCCAAGGAAAGGAGCAGGGGTTCAGAAGGCGGGCCGTTAAGAGGTTCGCACCCCCCCTGCTCCCCGGGCTCCCTTGAGCTGAGCTATGCAAGGCCCGCGGAGGGCGGGAGGCTGGCTCCGGCAGCAGCGCCTGCCCATCCGTCTGCCTAAGACCTTCATCATCGTTTTCGTCTGGGCTGTAAAGCACAGCCTATTTTTCCCCTTTGCCAAATCTCTGTCCTAAAGGGCTCTAAATATACATAAATATAGATTTCTCGCTGAGCCCAACTCCCAGGAATCAACTAGAAACCCTCACCAGACCTCTGAGACACAAAACGAATAAATTGTGTCCCCCTTCCCCCGCCGCCACCACCATGAACCGAGCCTGTCACTTTAACTGGCTCCTTCCTCAGGCAATGGGCATTGCCCAGGACACCTAGTGACACTCTCTCTCTCTCTCTCTCTCTCTCTCTCTCTCTCTCTCTCTCTCTCCCTCTCTCCCTCCCTCCCTCCCTCCCTCCCTTCCTCTCCCCCCACCTCCCTCCCTCCTGCCGCTTGCTGACCAGAACAGTCTGGCTGGAGAGCCCATGCAGCGAGTGCACAAGGCAGACATAATTCCATCAGAACACAGCCAGGGGTGGGGAATCATTGTTCTCGGAACTGGCTGAGCTGGAGCCGGAGCACAAATACTAAAGTCAGTCGTGCCTTTGAGCTGCCTCTAACAGCGCCCTTTGGAGACCCATTTCATACAAAATTTGAAGCCTGTGTTTATTGCCCATTAAAGCAACCTTTATTTTATGGCAAATGTTGCAGTAATTGCCTTTTACGAAGAGCACTTTGTAACACACATGCACAGTTGAAAGAAAACCACTCTGGTATTGTCTATCGGGACTTAATGGCACAATTAATTTTACTCCATCTGTTCCTGAGACTTTAAAGGAAAATGGATTTTTTTTTTGAGCGCACTTTAATGAAGAAGATAAAGCGGCCCGGCTGGTGTCCCACCGGCTCGGCGCAGTAAGTTCAGATTATTGCTCAGTCTGTCAGAATGGGCTGCTTCCCTCAGCAGCAGCCACAGCCAGCAACCCGCTCTGGCCCCTCGCCGCGCCATTCCTGATGACAAACTGCCAGCCAGCTCCCACAAAAGCACGATTAAAATGTCAGCACAGGATGACGAAGGGGCCAAGAGGGTCCTGGGAGACAAACTGTGTTCAGTATGAGTTAATACTTTACAGCAGGGCTGGGGCCTGGCGTGCTGCTGGCGGCTCGGGCTGCTGGCTCCGCTCAGAAAGAATGCACGGGCGGGGCCGGCCACGCACCCACTGCCCCCCTGGGGGGGGGAGGGGAGGACCCGCGGGGAGGAGGGGTGCGCTGTGGGGAGGGTCTGGCTCCGGAGGAAGAGCCCAGTGGGGCCTGCAGGTTGGGGGACTCGAGACCCTCCGCGGTCTGTCGGTGGTGGGGAGGAGAAGGGTCAGGAAGGTGGCCAGGGAGCTGGGATGTGTGCCTGCAGTGACCCCAGTTCCACGGGTCCCGTCCCGGGTGTTCGTGGCACCATTTCGGGGACAAGGCGGGCAGCCGGGACGTGCCCATGCTGCCGGAGGTCGCTCCTGACAAAGGAATGGTTGTGCGGAGAGTTACGGTCAGCGCCACACCACGTAGGCCCTCGCCCTGAGCCCCGGCCTCCGCCCTGCAAGGGGCTCCCGCAGGCAGGTGTCTTTGCACCGGTCCTGCGGCTGGACAGCATCTCACAAGCCCCCGACGGGACCGGCGCTGGCTCACTTGCTGGGGGCGGGGACAGGGCACGCTCTGCTGTCTCTTTGGTTTAATTCTCCCGGCATCCCTCGGGCGGTGTCCACGTGGGAGAGTGCCTGGGAGTGACCCCGTGATGAAAAGGACAAGGAGATTTGCATCTCTGGCCTCCTGTGGAGACCCGGCCTGCCGTCCTGGCGGGCAGCAGGTGTGAGCGCCTGCCATTGTCCCTAATGGTTATTACCAGTGATAAGCAGGACAAATGTGAGGTCGTCGCTCCTGCTGGCAGGTCAGAGGAGGTTGGATTTAGAGCCCCTGGGAGACGAATTAGATGGTCAGTGTCCACAGCCGAGGTTGTGGCCAACTCCAGGCTCCAGTGATACTGGGAGGGGGCAGGGGAGGGAGGAGTTGCTAGGTAGACGTGATTCAGAATGTGTGGCCATACTTCAAGGTTCGAGAGCATCCATTGTCAGGGAGGTGCTGAGAGAGGGCAGCAGGCAGGAAGGAGGCAGGGGAGGGGAGGGGGGGCAGCCAGGGGTAGGGTTTCCACTTGGCTCATAACTCCCCCCCCCCCCGCGCCCCCAGATTTCACAAAGGAGAAAGGAGGGGAGCCCTGCTGGTTTCTAATTAAACCCCTTTGCCTTTGCTCATTCACCCTGAGCCCCAGCGGTGATGGGCTTCCTGATTTCCTGAGTCTGCTCCCTGACCTCCTTGAACCCTTCCCGCTCTCTCCTCTGGCCCGGCCTGGGCCTGCTGCCTGCCTGCCGCCCACCACGTCCCCCTCCCTGCTGCCCCCGCTCCCATCGCCGGCTTGTCCTCCTGCCCACGCTCACGGGCCCCCCTCCCGTCGCCCCGCTCCGCTCCATCCATCACCTCCTCCCCTAAGAGCGCTCTCTAAATCCTATTGCCTCTTTTATGTCTCTCCTGGGTTCCTCCTGCTGCCCTCTCCCCAAGCGTAGTTTTCCTGTGTTCTGGGCATCCCACAGCTCATGCCATTAATGGCACCATAATAGCCACGCAACGCTGGCTCTTATGGAGAAAACAGCCTTCTGCGGGCTCGCGAGGACGCACAGCCCTGCTGGTGACCCAGACACATTTCCTGCCGGCAGCCATTGGCCCCCCGCCCTGCAGGCAGTTTCAAGCTGGGCCTTTATGGTTTCACCAGCCAGGCCACACATTTGGCTCTCTCTACGTTTTTAAAAATGTGAACCGAGAGCCGTGGAGAAAGCCCCGCACCTCGAGGAAGCAAAGCCCTCTTGGAGGGAAGTGGAGGCCGCGTGGGGCGAGGGCTTCAGGGGCAGCCTCCTTCCCCCGTGAAGGGGTGGCAAGGAAATTGGGGACCTCCGTGGGAGGCAGACAGTGAAATGTTCCGTGTGAATGTGTTGGGGGGGCCTAATGGAGAAGAGGGGGTGCAGAGAAAATTCGGGGTGAGGACCCCCCATTCCCCCACGGGCTCTGCTAGCGGATCTTGGGAGGGTTCCGTCACAGTGTGGCTGTCTCCCACCACTCATGCTTCAGAGGTGGATCTGATCGCACTCTGGGTTAAAGGCAGCTGAAGAGACGAGCCGTGAGAACAAGTGCAATCCCTAATTCCTGATTGGGCCCTACACCTACAATTAAAAAAAAAAAAAAAAAAACTTGCCAAAACCAGTTTGGCTCAGTGGATAGAGTGTTGGCTTTTGGACTCAAGGGTCCCGGGTTCGATTTCCATCAAGGGCATGTACCTTGGTTGTAAGCACATCCCCAGTAGGGGGTGTGCAAGAGGCAGCTGATCCATGTTTCTCTCTCAGATGTTTCTAACTCTCTATCCCTCTCTCTTCCTCTCTGTAAAAAACCAATAAAATATATATATTTTAAAAACTTATATGAAAGGATGTTTTGGGGACAACTGGGAAAATTTGAATGTGGTCTGTACATGAGATAATGTATCAGTTGAAATCTCCGAGTGTGATAGTGTTCTTATTCTTGGGAAATACTTGCCTTACTTAATTTTAAAAGGGTTACCGTATTTTTCGCACCATAAGACGCACCCGACCATAAGACACACCTGGTTTTTAGAGGAGAAAAATAGGAAAAAAAATTCTGAACCAAATAGTGTAATAAAATATTTAATAAAGTATAACAGAATAATATTTGAACCATATAAACTGAACAGCAGTCAACAGTGGCATTGAGAACCATTATCACTGTCATTAACACATAAAGACAAAGGTTTGAGTACTCTAGTCTTCTGAAAACCCCAAGAACTCTTCTTCGCTAGAGTCAGAATTCATGAAGACGCAGGCACTTCTTCTATTCGGACCGTAAGACGCAGGCACTTTTCCTCCCACTATTTGGTGAAGAAAAAGTGCGTGTTATGGTCTGAAAAATATGGTAACCAAAAAGAAATATGTCTGTGTGTGTAAATGCATAAGTACACACACAGAGAGATAAAGCAAGGGTGGCGAAATATTAATAATTACTGAATCTAGGTGAAGGTGATGGGTGTTCACTACATTTTTTTATATTTTTCTATAGGCTTGAGGGTTTTTCAAGGTAAAACATGTGGGGGAAGTATTTGTTAAGTGTCTGCTGTACGCTAGGCCTATTCTGGTTACCAGCCATGTCCTCAGTGAAGAAACAGCTAATGGTTTCTACCGTCATGGAGCCCACCTTCTGTATTAAGAGGGAGGTAACAATGTGGTGTGCTAGGAGGCTGGTGAGGGGCTGGGGGCGCACAGGTGGGAAGGGTGCTGCATTTGAAACGGGAGATGAAAGGTGGACCCCGCAGAGACGGGGGCATGTGAGGCGGCACTCGGAGGAGGTGAGGGCGAGCGCCCCGCAGAGCACTCCAGGCGGAGGGCACGGCCAGCCCGAGGCACCTGACATAACGGGCTCCCTGGGCCGCTGGCGGACGATGGATACCGAGAGCCGCGTGTCCCATGCATTCCATGCTCCGCAGACTCGCCTGCGTGGTGAGCCCAGCTTTGGTGCTGACATGAGGTGCTTGAGGGAAGCCTTTGCATTCAAGCTACATGTGCAGGAGCCCTGGGGTTGTAGAGTGAGCATTCCAGAGCTAACAGTTGGCCTGGCCACATCACCATTGTCATCCAGTGTGTCACTCTGCCCACACTGCGGTCATTCCTGCCCCAATGTCGATGGGGGAACCACCAAGAGAGGAAAGAGCATCAGGCGAGGATTGGCTGGGACAGTGGTCGGCAAACGCATCAGGCAACAGAGCCAAATATCAACAGTACAATGATTGAAATTCCTTTTGAGAGCTAAACTTTTTACACTTAAACTTCTTCTAACACCACTTCTTCAAAACAGACTCGCCCAGGCCGTGGTATTTTGTGGAAGAGCCACACTCAAGGGGCCAAAGAGCCGCATGTGGCTCGTGAGCCGTAGTTTGCCGACCACTGGGCTAGGCGTAAGCCCACATTCTTCAGCATCTCACCTCATTCAGCTTGGTGACCCCAGCCAACCACTTCACTTACCAGAGCCCCTGGCTTCCTCTGAGAAATGGGCTGAGTGCAGCCTTCTCCCAAAGCAGTTACAGGACAAGGAGGTAAAGGCATATGGACACAGACTGTGAACTACACATTACACAAACTCTGTTGTTTCAGACAGTTCGGGTTTGAGGCAGTGTAGTGCTGTGCTTCGAGTTGGCCCACTGGCACCGGGTTGCTGCCCTACTACTGAGTAACCGAACCTCTCACCGCTCCCTCCACCACCTGTACAGGGGAGTTAGGGGTTGGTCACCTCTGTGGTCTCATCCTGCTCTAAAAGGGTGTGATTCTGAGATGCAGGCTATTGAGTACCTTAGGAATCCCCCTCCCCCTCCCCCAATGAATAGAGCTTTGGTGTCCTCCCTGCCATATTGGAGATCACCTCTGTGAGTGCCAGCCAGGCCTTGCCCGGCAGGACAGCCGGCCTGAGCTCCTGTCACGTCTGCACCTCACGGACATGGGCCCCCTCCAGGGACCTGACAGCTGAGTGCCTCTTCCATGTGTCCACCCAACTGTGTGGCTTCTCTTCTTGGCTCCCGGCAATGCTTTCTGGACACTGGAAGGCAGAGGGCTTCGTGGAGACCCAGCTTCTTGGGAAATGTGCGCCTGTTAGAGGTTGTAGGTCAGTTCTTAATGCCGTCGGGACCATGGTGAGGGGACGGCCCCCTCCCCACCCGGCACCCCAGGCCTTCAAGGCAATCATCTCAGGACCCGAAGGACCCAGCTCCTAAGCTCTCCCAGAGCCCATCAGCACGGCGCCCACAGAGCGGGAGAGGAAGCAGGTCTTAGAAGCTCCTGACTGTGTCACTCTGCTCCCTGGAGTGGCCAGGGCTGGGGCTTTGAAAGCTGAAAAGGGTAGAGGTGAACCCTATGCGTGCACACACCCCTCCCTGAGCATCGGGGGAGGAGAAGGGGGAAGGTGGGTGCGGGAGGTGGTTGGGAGGAGCGAGATGAGCAGTATTGAACCCTCAGACTCTCCCAGAGGACTCCTGCTGGGATTGCTCCCCAATCCCATGGGAAGGTGAACTGTGCCCTTCCAGTATCGGCAGACTGTACTCTCCCCGCTGAAATGACCAAGGACAGAGGGACCTGTCCACGCTCTCGGGTGACTCTCGGTCCAAGGAAAGGGCTGGGAAAACTTCTGGGGTGGGAAGTTGAATGCGGAGCGCCCAGCACTCTCACCAGTGAGGCTGGAAGTGCCAGCCAGAGGCAGAGAGGCCCCGGCCGTGCTGCCCAGGCCCGGGTCTGCCTCTGGAGCAGGGATCGTGCCAGGGGGTGGGCAGCTCTCTGGAGGAAGGGGTGGTTCCGCCAAGTAGACTTAGGTCCCTCATGTCCCCGCAGGTTTCAGACTCAAACTCTTGAGGACCGGGCCCGTGGACCGCAGCAGCGTGGGGAGGGGAGGGCGAGGCGATGGTCCAGGCAGGGTGAGACAGCAGCGCTGCCTCGCTTCACAGACTGTAGGCCAGTGCGCCGCCAAAGTGTGGTCCCACACCAGCAGCGTGGGCATGGCCTGGGAACGAGTTAGAAATGCAGATGGTTGGGCCCCATCCCAGACCTCCTGAGTCAGACACTCTGAGCCTGGGGCGTGGTTAGGGATTGTGCCCGCCCACCAGGTGATGCTCTTTAAGAACCACCGATCTAAGCCTCGAAGACAGCGGAGTTCATTCTGTCAGCGTGTGGGGTGGGGGCGATGGCAGAGATCTGGGTTCAAGTCCCCCTCTCATTTACCTCCGTGGGACCTTGCAGAAGAAGCCCCACACTCCGGGGCCAGTTTCCTCATCTCTGCGGTGGTAGTAATCCTACGTCCTCTCCGTGGTTTTCGTGGGGAAAACGTTACATCCATGCCTCGAAAGGCACCGTGTTAACAACGGACAGTGTTTTGCAAACAAGGTGGGCCGAGGTAAGGGCTAGGAGAGACTCCCAGGAGTGGATGACAGTATGCCAGCGGGTTGTTGTTTTCAGTCTGCAGGATGTTCAGAGGAAGCAAGGACAGCTTCTGTGTGTCTGTTGGGCACCTCCTGTCTTGCAGGCAGCAGTAAGTGGCTCCTGCGTGTCACGTTGTTCTGTTGTTATCCCAGTTTCGCAAGAGAAAGCTGAGGCCTGGCGTCTAAATAACTTGGCCGAGCAGGACATCTAATCCAGCTCAGCCTCATTCCACGGAGGCTTTGGCGTGTCACCGGGAGTCCGTGCTTAACCATCATGCTGTGCGGGTTCTCAGCCCTGGCCGTGCTGTTGCCACAGAGCTCTCAGAGCTGCTGAGCTTCTGAGTCCTCTTGTCTGCGGGAGGGGCTTGGCCAATGACGTTTCCTTAAAAGTGCCCGGGTGTTGGTACCGTGTTGGTAAGATTGAAAACCACTGCGGCGTGGCACGTATACCAACAATCAGGATAGTCGCCGGAAGTTCAGACACACGTAAGAACTAAGTAAGTGGCAAGCCATGACACTCTATAAATGCTTATTAAATTTATGAACTGAAGTAAGTAATTTAAAAGTAGCAGTCAGTGCCATTTTAGAAATTCAGTGACAGGTGTGCGTTTGAGAAAAATCGAAGGACACAGGGAGCCGGAGAAAGAGAATCCTCCCCCCTCCCCCCCCCCCCCCCCCCCGTGCTGACCTCCTCCTCCAGAGGCCTGAGGACGGGGAGGATGTGGGCCTGTCCCTCCCACATTAGAGGGAGAAAGGCAGACCCCAGGAGGCTAAGCGATTTCCCTCAGTGGAGTCCTTGGGATTGGTTTATACAGATAGTGGGCAGGGGGATAATAATGTAAATTTTTATACTTTGAGCTTTTGGGCAGAAAGGCAGGATCGGAAACCATTGTGTTGTATGTGCCGATTTCTACAAAGGAGCCAATTCAGGCCCTTTGTTAACTCCCTGGCAGACTGAGTGAGTGCTTCCAAGTGCAATTTCCCTCCCCTCCTTCCATCAGAAATTACCTTGAGCTGGAAGTGAGTTGGGCCCAGGTTGGCATGCAGACATTTTCCATTCATAAGGGGAAGAATGAGAAGCAGCAATGACACTTATAACCTGCCTTTTTTTTTTTTTTTTTTTTTTTTTTTGAGAGTCCGTAGAGTTAAAAATACAGGCACAGAGGTCTCATGAGTTAGTTGCCTTGTAGTGATTTCCTGGAAGGGGACTGGTGAGCCAGAGAAGCCAGACTTTCTTTACCAAGATCCACCATCTTCCTCCCCAAACCTGAAGTGACAATGAGTCTCCATTGCCCTCTTGTTCAAAATCGGAATGCGCTTCAGTGTGGCTCAGTGGTTGAGCATCCACTGATGATTAACCAGAAGTCACGGTTCCATTCCTGGTCAGGGCACGCGCTCAGGTTGTGGGCTCGATCCCCAGTAGGGGGCATGCAGGAGGCAGCCGAATGGTGGTGGTTCGCTCCATCACTGATGTTTCTAGTTCTCTCCCCCTCTTCCTTCCCCTCTCTGAAGTCCATAAAAATATATTTTTTTAAAAATCCGAATAATCCCCCTGATCCTGCCCAGACCACAGGCCTCTGCAGCCTTTGTCCGTACCCCGTCGTAAAACCACATTCCCATGACTTCCGAGCAGTCAGCCCTGCTGGGTACCCGGGCCTGGAGCTTTCCGTCTTTAATGGATTGCAGCTGAGGCAAGTTCAAAAGTGCGAGGACTGTAAACTTCAGAACAACTCTGCAAATGCCGCACACCGTGGCAGAATGATTCAGGAGGCCAAACTTTGCCTCATCAAGTCAGAGGATTTTCTGCAAATGAACTTTTCAAGAATTATGTCGTCGTTGGCATTACAGTATTACACACACGCCTGTTCCCGATCACTCACTGGAACTTATTTTGTAGTTAACCTCCATAAAGGACTGTGCGAGCGAGCACGGGCCTGTCACACACACATTATTTAGAAGCCCTTATTATTATTTTATTGCCAGTCCTTGACAGCTGAGGAAAAGCCAAGCGCTTTAATCTTTTTTTTTTCCCCCTTTAGTTTACAGTGTAAGAGCTGCATGTAAGATGGATTTGATTAATATGTAACAGAGATGCAATTCTCTGTAAAATGTTCTGTACTTTAGCACCCTGGAAAACAAACTGCATCACAATGGCTTAAATCTCAGTCCATTGTATTATATAGACATCATAAATAATAGAGAGCAGGCAGATATTGCTGCAGGCTTCATCTGCATAACACATCTGAGCTCTCTGTAATGTGTTCAACTTGTCACTTTTAGTACAGAGGAGAGGCAATAAAGCTAACAGCTGACTAACACACATCAGCCCTCCTTCTCCTTCCAGGGGGGCGAATGCTCATTAAGCCATCTTAGCCCTGACTTTTAAAATCCATAACTCTTACAAATGTAAAAAAGTTGCCACAAAAGATTAAGCGCATAATATATGTCAAAGTATAATTTTCCACGCGCCTCCCCAACTACCACTCCATGCCGCCGCCGCCGCCACCACCACCACCGAAATTCTTGTTTCTTTTATAGCCCTTCCGCTAGAGGAAAGAAAATAATAAAAAGGAAAAAAAAAATCTCGTGTTTCAGATAAAAGCAGATGAAATACCCCCTTCCCTGCATCAAGAGGGGGCAATGTCATTGCTTCTGAGCTGGGAGCCAGAGCGCCCACCCTCCCCCCACCCCCCAAAGGCCCCAGGCCCCCCCCCCCTAACACCTGCTCAAGGAGAATGCAGAGTCGGCTATCCCGGGGCCGGGCTTTGCCGACAGGCCATCAGGTCAGTCTCGGCAGCACTCAGTGTGGCCTTGCAGGTGCCTGCCTCAGTTTCCCTGTTGGCAACAGGAAGGGCAGGAAGCCTCCTGGGCCGCTCCTAGGGCCGTGGTAAACCGTGGCTCATGAGCCACATGCAGCTCTTTGGCCCCTTGGGCGTGGCTCTTGCACAAAATACCACAACCTGGGCCTTGGTATTTTGTGGAAGAAGTAGCGTTAGGAGAAGAAGTGGCATTAGGAGAAGTTTAAGTTTTAAAAATTTGGCTCTCAGAAGAAATGTCAATCATTGTACTGTTGATATTCGGCTCTGTTGAGGAATGAGTTTGCCGACCCCTGGCCTAGGGGCCTGCAAACCTGTGGCAGCCGTTTCGGGGTCTCCCTGGGCTCTTATGAGCGGTCTCCTCATGTCTTAGAGCAAAACTTGTAAACATGCAGCACATCCTCTTTCGTCCTGCTGGCCGAGCCTTTATACACAGAGTGAGGCTGCCGGGCCCACGAGAAGGGAAGAAAGATGTTTAGACTCTGACTTGGCGCAGACAGCCCCCCGGGAGGGCTCTGGGGGCTCAGGGAGCGTCGTGGTCTCTTTTCTGGGGAAGCTGTGAGGTAAACTGTACATGGATGTATATGTCTCATGACATTCATCTCTTTAGAAAGCATACTTTAAAACATTTTTCTTGGTGCCTGTAAGAAAAATAAATGGCTGGTGGTGGCCCGGATGGTCGGAAGACAGCTTCGGATGAAACAGGAAATTTTTCCTAGCCGTCATAATTCCCTCCAGGGAAAAAGCAAGAGCCCCAACACTTGAATCCTTTAGAATACGCTAAACCACCCTCTGGAAAATAAACTCACAAGAGGAAGAAAACACACACACACACACAGCCTGCCTAAGGTAGGGGCATTGATGGGCTTACCTACCAGAAATTGGAAGTGGGCGCCGACGTCCCATGATGCACTGACGGGAACACTGTGCACTTCTCTGATCAGGACAGAACGAACTCTGTGTGCGCGCGAGTGTGTGCGCGCGAGGGGCAGACACCCGACCAGCTGGGACACAGAGGCTTTCATTGACACCGGAGGGGCTGTGGGAGGGGGCTGAAAGAAGGCTTGGTTCCCCCGGCTAGGATGTGGGCCTGGAACAGTAAAACACTTCTCCACGGCCACAAAGGCAATTTGTGTTTGGAGAAAGTCCTCACTAAGCTCCGATGTGGGCGCAGCGCGGCTACCTCGGCGTTTTGTAGGTGCCCACCTGGCAGGCCCTGCAGGCTCAAATTCTGATGCTGGATCCCGAGCTGCGGTCACTTCCTGCCCTGCTCCTGCTGGACCTGCCCGTCTGGCTGCCTAGCTCCCCGTCCCAGGCTGCAGCCAACGTGGTGCATCCTTCCTCCGTCCCGGCTGACCTCCCAAGTCCCCTGTGATTGATAGTTTATCTCCCTCCCTCGGGTAAGGAAGGCCCCACATTCCATTGCTCTGGGCTCCAGTGGCACTAGTCCATTCTGTATTTCCTGTCAGATCCTCTGCTTCCCTGTCTCTGTTCACACCAGGTCCCTTACCACGTCACGTCTGTTACCTCCATAAACTGAAGACACAACACGAACCCCACCACCTCAGGAAGACATAGCAGACCCCTTCTTGAGATGCATCTCTTCCATAAACCTGTCTTTATTACTTTATAAATAAATGTAGAGTGTGTCCCCCCCCCCAAAAATATATATATACACACACTTTTTTTTTCTGTTAGCTCAGTTGATGCTTCTTTCAAATTTAACCTATGGGAATTAATTATTCAAAGTGTGTATACATTTTGGGGACACAGCTATATAAATATGAGCGTCAGGGTAAGGTAATTGAATTCACCATACTCCTTAATTCAGAGTGTACTATCATTCCGGATCTACCTGAGGCCTCTCTTAATTGTTCCCCTTTATTTCCGTCTGCGTTTCCCACCTCCAGAAACTGAGCCTAACATGCTGGATGTGTAACTTGACAAATAGGTAATGTTACTCTGTGGGTGTGTTTAGCTTACCTAAGTGGTTATGTGCCATGATTTCAGTCCTGTTTCTTATCACTCCACCCTCCATGTCTAAGATCAGCCCATGCTGCCGGGTATATACATGTCTGTTACTTCTCAGTGCTGTCCAGGAGCCGAGTACGCTTTCCCCTGGAAATGGATCGAAGGTGTGTGGTCCCCAGCGTGATGACCACAGTCGTCCTTGAAGTGTGTCCATTTGAAAAACTCTGCTGTCACTGCTTTGAGATGCATCCCAGGAGATGGGTCACAAAGCAAGTACAAGGTGATGTTGGGGGCTCCTGCCGTTGGTTTTCAGAATCACTGTGAATGCTGCCCCGTCTGCAGTGCATGAGGGTCTCAGCTCTGGGTCTTCCTGCCAGTACTTGCTGTTACCCCATTTCTAGTTTCTGCAGTCTGACAGTACAAAGTACTGTCACGAGTTGACCATTTTTCTGAGTCTGACTTCTTACTGGGTTCCAGTAGTTTGTGGGTTTTTTTTTTTGTATAGCCTAATTATGGGTCATTTGTGATTTTTAGACACTCAAATACTGTATCTTCTTCTGATTTCTGTGCATTAACTCTCTGTAGTTAGGGATCTTGGTAAGATATCCTTGATTTTTCATTTATGTTCTGGGAGGTCTAGTTTAAGAAATCTTTATCTTTAGTCTACAGATACCATTCTGCATTTTCTTTGATTCGCTTCATAGCTTTAGTTTTCACTTTCAGATCTTTAATTCGTCCCGTGAAACTTGGTACCATTGACCAGAGTGTGTCTTGAAGTTATCTTTATCCGCGTCTCAGTCAGATTTGCGTCCCAGGGAGCATGACTGAGGTGTGTTCACCACTGAAGACTCCACTTTGTCTGGCCTTACCTGGCGGGCCCTCTCACCTGCGTTCCTATTGCTGACAGTGCTTCCCTCGCGTCTCAGTGACAGAGGCATCACTCCCATCTGAACTCAAGCCTTTGTGCACTGATCCCCATCCCCCCCACAGGGATCTCTTCTCTCTCTAAGCTCCATCTCCCTCTCAGCACAGAAACGTGCTTACGAGTCCCCGCCAACATGAAGTCCTCTCACCTCCACTCCTGCTCTTTCCCCTCAGCTGCTGGTGTCCTGTCCCTGCCCTGACTGCGCCTCTGCCCCGTGGTGGCGCTGCCCTGTCCTCACAGAGGTCTCGGTGGTCTGCACTCCTCAGACCCTGCTGGAGGGAACGTGAAACTTCACCGCCCCAGCTGATGCCTTCTGTTTTTTTGAGTTGCAACGTTCTTCTCTTTTTATTTCCATCATATCTCTGACAACTTCGGTGGCTTTCCCCCTCCATGTAACGTCTCACCATGGGACTCCACCCACACCCATGGTTCTCTCTCTCTCCACCTGGCCGCCACCACCAGGAATGTCCCTGAGGCACCTAAAGTTTAAAGTGTACCAACTGCACTCATCCTCTTCCAACCTCCTTGTCCTCTGCCGATTTCCTGGTTTTTAAATGACACCCTGAGCCGAAACCGGTTTGGCTCAGTGGATAGAGCGTCAGCCTGCGGACTGAAAGGTCCCGGGTTCAATTCCGGTCAAGGGCATGTACCTTGGTTGTGGGCACATCCCCAGTAGGGGGTGTGCAAGAGGCAGCTGATCGATGATTCTCTCATCGATGTTTCTAACTCTCTATCCCTCTCCCTTCCCTTCCTCTCTGTAAAAAATCAATAAAATATATATTCTTTAAAAAATAAAAAAAATAAAAATAAATGACACCCTGAGATAGGTTCCTGGGAATGTCTCTAGACTGCCTTTGAAATGTAAGGAACGTTATTATAAAGTAGTCATTGAAGTTATCACCTCTGGTCTCTCTCTTTCCCCAACCCTGCCCACACCTGTGTCCGCTCCTGTGTTCCCATGCTCGCGATTCGGCCAGTTACCGAAGCCAGAAACCGACAGATCTCCCCAGGCCCTTCCTTTGCCAAGTGCAGAGTATTTGACCTCTCAAAACCTGAGCCCACTCTGTCCTTCCTTCCATCACAACAGCCTCTGTGGGAACTTGCTAGCTGGTCCCCCTGTCCCCGCTGTCCTCTGAGCCTGTGCTTCTCAAGTGTGCGGCAGAGCCACCTGAGAGTTTATCAAAACACAGGTCCCTGCCCTGGCCAGAGTGGCTCAGCTGGTTCTATGATGGCCTGTGAACCGAAAGGTTGCCGGTTCCATTCCAGGTCAGGGCCATACCTGCACTGCAGGCTCGATCCCTTGTTGGGGGGGGGGGGGGGGAGATGCAGGAGGTAGCCAATCAACATGTCTCTGTCTCTCTCTTTCTCTCTCTAAAAATCAATTTAAAAAATATTTAGAAAGGAAAAGGCAAACAAATAAAAAAAAACACAGGTCCCGGCACCACCCGGCATTTCTGACTCAGTTCACCTGGAGCAGAGCCTGAGTTTGCCCTCAGCGCCGGTTCCCACTGGGCTTGGTCTGCGGGTCGGACAGCCCTCAGAACCGCCTCCCCTGCTCCCATCCAGCGGCCGATCAGGTGGTTACCTAGCGCCAGCTGCGCGTTGTTCCAAGGCCTGAGATTCGGCAGTGAATGAGGTCAGGTCACCATGGGCAAGCCTGGGGCAGGCAGTGCATACGGTGGCCGGAGTGGTAAATGCTAAGAGGAAACTCGGGAGTTTGAGAGCACAGGCGAGGGTGCTGTTCAGGAAGCATTTGCACAGATACCTGAAGAAAGGGAGTTTCAAACGGGGGCTCTGGTGAACCCTGCCCTGCCTGGGGCACTCCCCTTTATTGCAAGGCAGCCACGCCTGACTCCTCCTAGGCTCTCCATGAACTGTCTCCCACCCCCTCCCCCCTCGTCCACTTCCCCCTGAGGTGCCTTGCCTTCCCCCCCTCGCCCTGCTGGCCATTCTGCGCCCGCGGGGGCAGGGACTGTGCGGTCCCTCCCCGGGATGCCCTTCTCCTCGTTTGTCCCACATCCACGTACCAGAACATATTCAATATCTGCTTCAGTTGCCGCCTCTTCTGCAAAACTTTCTCTAGTTCTTTCATTCACAAGTCTTTCCAGCCTTCTCATTGCAGGAATATGTGCACGTGTGCTCCCTTCCCCCCCCCCCCCAGCACCCCAACATGTTCCAGAGCCAGGGGCACACTCCCTGCGCACCGCGGGCCTGGCTTCTTGACCTCTCCAGGAGGCAGGCCTCTCCTGTTTCCTAAAACGGGGGGCTTTGGCAACCAACAGCTAAATGTAGAGAGCCGTAAGGCCGTGGCCTACACTGTCGTGCTTGAATTGCCTCTGGCTAACTCAGTGTGTGTCCCCCTTCCTTGGGGTGCTGTTGGGAAGATAATTGAGTTGGAAGTGGTAGCACTCCCTCCATCTTTCTCCCTTCAGGCTCACAAGCGAGTCCACCCGCAGGGAGGGGGATGGACTCCTTTCATCTTGCATTCAGATGAGCTTTCCAGTGACTCACCACCCCTCCCCACTGTCTGCCCTCCCACCCCAACCCCTCGCTCCTTAGGAGCAGAGCCCCTGCAACTCTGTGCAGCCCCGACCCCCCAAGTTCCCCTTTCCTTCCCCTCCCAGCATCTTGGACCTGGCATGATGACGGTTCAGGTGGGAGATGCCACGGGGGGGGGGGGGGAGGGGGCGAGGCGGATGCAACCGGAAACCGCATCAGCCACTGAACCCTCCGCACACCGCCAGATGGTCCGGTGCAGCAACAGCCTTTCGGAATTAATAACGCTCCCTCCAGAGGGCCGGCTTCATCCGGGAGCCGTTCCACGCTTTCCAGCCAAGTGTGTTTTCTTCCCACCGAGCTCCCAGCCCGCTCCGTCCCGGGCAGGCCGCGGGGCCTGCTCCCGGAGGCAGGAGAGATGCCTCCTGCCCCCTCCACCTTTCTTTTGCCTTTGGCTTCTGACAGTGCAGCTTTTAATCTAGAAATTATGGTAGCTCGTATGTGCATTTTGAGAGTATATCATTGCTGCATTTAATTAACGGTTATTAGCGCTCGCGTACTGTGCCGCATTCTATGTCACAAATCATCAAGTCTCCCAGAGCAGTTATAGCAATTAAGAACTCCATCACACCTTCTGTATAGTCATTTGGTACTTTTCCAGGTCTTTTCAAAACTGGAAATTACTAATCAAATCATTTCTGCTCTGTGCGTCGGTATCGTTTATTCCATTCCTAATGATGTGCGACTTTTTTTTTTTCCTTTGGCCGTTAACAGAAGCATCCGTGCGTCTAACCCATTTCACACCGCCGTCATGCCTTGGCGAGGTGATAATGAACTCGCAGAAGGAAACGCGGGGCTTTGGTTCTCTGCGCAGAGCGGTGTCTCTCCTCTCCTGCTGTTGGGTGATTGAATTTCGAAACTGTAAAATGCATCGACAGACCCGCAAACCTGACTCGCCCGGGCCGCAGCCATCGCGGTTTAGCTTCAATTCGGGGCTCAGTGCGACTCCTGCCTGATCAATTTGTCATCCCTCTAAATGGAAACTAATTACTTCCCAGGGAAAGATTGCAGGCAAATGCCAGCCTTTGCATCAGCAGCCCTCTGCAGCGAGGTTGAAGGCGAGGTCCGCGGGGTGTCACCAACGGGGCCGTTTCCCTCTCCGCCTGGAGAAGCCGGGAAGCGTTCTTCCTATTGAGAGCAGGCGTCAGCGTGCTGTCACCTCCCCTAAGGTGAGCTGTCAGGACTGCACCTCTCTTTGTAGGCCACCTGGATGGTCGAGACTCAAGTGTCAGGGTCCGATCCGTTGCCTGGTTTCCAAAAAAAAAAAAAAAAAAATGCGCCTGTAGGCTTTTGGTGGTGTTTGGATGTGGATGAGCCAGCCTGCTGGCAGTGGCCCACTGCCCTCCCCCTCTCCTCCCCCCACCAAAGGGGACTCTCTCTCTCCCCCCTGCCCCAGAACTCTGCCCTGGAAGCATCCCCGGAACGACTGAACCGCTGCCATCCTACAGCATCAAGCAGACTGTGCCGCTGACAGCTGTGGGCAAGACTGGCCGGAGGCTGTGCCAGGAGCCCCAGGCCGCGCAAGGCTGCTGCTCGGGCCGCAGTGGTGGGGGGCCCTGGCTGGGCAGCGGGGCCGCGGCTGCGGCTGGGGCTGGGGCCGAGCCAGGCGGCCAGCTCAGAGGCTGTTGAAAATCTGACCAGAGGAGGCCTTGCCAGTTCCCTCCTTGGCTCGTTCGGATGCTGTCTGCCCAGGCCGTGTGGAGCTGTCAGGCCGGCTGAGTGGTTTGGGACGCGGCTGGTCCGGCCACCTCTGTGTCTGGGATGAGCTGCAAGGTCTGTCGTCTGACCGGAGCACGGCCCGGCCTTGGACGGCCTCCCAGAGAAGCCAGACAGCACTCGGGAGAGAGGTTTGTTTGGTTCAGCAGCTGATTGGATCCCCTGCTATTGAACTTGGGCTCCACATTGGGGATCATGTCCAGACCCCTGATGGGGCATATGGAGGAGCCCAAACCCCGATGCTTGCCCTTTCCAAAGCTGCCTTGCACTTCACGCCGCCATGTGGCCGTGGAGCAGGGAGGGACTGGGACTGGCCGTGTGCACAGGCCAGGAGCTGGGTGAGCCACTCAGCTTCCCCGGGCCTCGGTCTGCTTCTCCCTGCGACCCTGAGTGAACTTGGACCAGACCACCTCACGAGGCCGGTCCAGCTCTCCATACGTACGTCCATGCTTACGTTGGCTTTGAGACGCAATAGAAAACAGAAACATGGCTGCCTCAGCGTGGCCAACTCTGTGGTTAAGTGAGAAATAGTGATGCTCCTTGAAAAATGCTGCTGGCTTTCAGCGCCTCCTTCCTGCTCCCTCCACAAGCAGGACATCCGGGTCACACCAGGTGCCTTCTCTGTGCTGTTTTCTGGGGCTTGCACTTCGGGAGGCAGGCAGGGCTGCTAATTGGGAGGGGGGTTGTCCTCGCCTAACCTCTTTCCCGCCTGCCCAGCAGCCCTCTCTTCCCCCTTGCTGGTCCCTGCTGTGGGGTCTAGGAACTCAGGTGACACTGACAATACAAGGACCTGCATGCGTTGCAGGGAATTTGGCCTCTTTGGCACTCAGACCATCCTGCGTGCCTGAGCTACAAACTGTGACGAAAAATCAGTATTTGAGAAATGCAAGCCACTGGCCGAGCAACATTCAAGAAATGTCACCCATGGTCCGGTGTGTGTCAGGGGACAAGCGATGGCTGAGGGATGACTGTGTGCACGGAGCTGTGCTTAACCTTCGGCACCTTTTTCTTGTCGTTTTTAATACAGGCATGATGGTAGGACCTGCCTCCTCGGGGGCACTGGTGAGGGTTAAATGAATGAAAACATAAAGAACCTGGAATAGGCCCTACTCTGTGGTGAATGTGAGTTTCTGTTGCTATTGTGAGTGTCATTGTGATCACTCCCACCGACCACCGCAGTTTCCTGCCCTCCATGGTGCCACCTCCACCGGAGCGTGTGGCCTCCCCAGACCTCAGGCTCCTCATCCGCAGCGCGAGGGAGGGGCGGGCTGAGCCTTGCAGCAGCGCTTTCTGCTCCGCCAGGCTCTGAAGCGAGTTTGCAGGTGGAAGCTATCTGTGCTGCACCACGGAGAGCTTTGTGAGCTTGCATGGAATGTATATGCTCAGATGGCTAAACACACACATAGTACAATGTTTAGATTAGAAACCTGAGAGACAAGCTGGGAACTCATCAAAGGCATGTCAGGAATGTTTGGAAAAAATCAGTGGTAATCGTGTGCAAAAATGAACTTACTAAAATAATCCCAGCGGATAAAGGATGAGAGGACATCTTTTGCAGAAAATAGAGTTTAGGTCCGTTTTGAAATTAGGGAACATCTTTTTCCTATTGACCTCAATCTCTATGTGCATGTCAGCCTCAGTTTACAAAAAAGACGCCAACATGCCAGGGTGAGATGAGTGAGCGTCAGTTACATAGAAACAGAAATGGGGGGCTTCCGGGTGGCAGGGCCCCGCCAGCAGGCATCTGAGACCATCCCGGAGGGATTTTGTGAGTCTCCAGAGATCACCTATGTGTCACGTTTCCCATAGATTAACAACGTGCCTCAATTGTGTGGTGCCTGGGTTCTGAGCAAGTTGACAAACAGGAATTTTTCAAGCACAACTAACAGAACTAAAATGACTTAAGCAGTGGGGGTGGGGGGAGCTATTAGTTCTGAAACGGGCTGGTTAATGCAACCTCACTAACTCTATGGGAGCACTGGGTTGGCTTCTCGCCATGCCCTTAGCTTTCTCGTCATGGCGTGAAGGTGGCACCACAGTGACCAGATGCCACTTTCTCAAGGAGTTTCAGGCAGGAAGCAAGGGTGGGGGACTCCTCGTGCATCCCTCTTTTTATCAGGAGGAAATTCTTTTCCAGAAGCCCCACAGCAAACATCCCCTGCCCCATTGGCTAACACCGGGCCCCTTGCCTGCTTCTAAAACAATCACCGGCAAAGGCTCACGGAATTCCCCGGGTGGGTCTGTGCCTCTGTGACGGGCGGGCGCCTGCCTCCTGGCTCAGGGTGGTACAGGGCCAAACACATCTGGGTTCTGCAAACTCCAGGCTTTTGACCAGGGCAGCCAATGGGGTCTGACTAGGACCTTACAGGTCATTGATTCCGACCTACCAGTTTGTGGGGCTGGGATTAGCAAGTGGTGTATTTTCAGTTTCAAACTCTTAAACATCGGTCAGGTAACAGCTGTACATTTTGGTTGATTGTCTGCTACCACTAATAACTACCTTGTGGATCGCTACCGAGAATGTTGTTTAAAAATAAGAACCATGCGCATCGCGTTAAGATATCCCTGTCTGTGACCCTTAACCATTTTATCAGATGTATTCTACATGCAAAGCAAACACACACGGAAGTCCTTGTTTTCAAAAGGTTTATGGTCTAGATAAGAAAACACATGGCGGGTTACACATAAGTTAATGGTGCCGGCTGAGTGGCAGGCGGCCTGGGTTCACATCGGGGAGAAGGGATCGTGTTGGGGGCATGGTGAGGCCCCAGGAGTGGGTTTCAGTGACAGAGAGGAGGGTGGAGGAATTCCCAGTGGGGTGATGATAATGACGACAGCAATGATGGCAGCATTTATTGAGCAATTACTGTTTTCAAGACTAAGTTCTAAGCACTTTACATGTTTCAACTTACTTTGTCCTCTAAAAAAGTCCATCCTATAAGATGGAGTTTATTGTTTTCTTATTATTTCCCTTTAAGTGTAAAGTCAATGAGGCGGAGAGAGGTTAACCCACTTCCCAAGGCCACGCAGTCAGTAATGGTGACACGTAGGCATCTGGTGCGTGTCTTCCCTTGTGCGGCCCGGCTCAGTGTGCACGGCCTCAGAGACAGGAAAGCCCAGGGCTTGGGGAGGGCCCTCCCCTGAGATGGGTGTTGCTGAGGGAGGGTTTACAGGAAGACGCCATCGAGAGTTTTCTCTAAATTCAGAAGTGCTTAGAGCTCGGTCTGGCCTCTGGGATCTCAGAAAACATGGCTCAACACCTATAACGCCAAGAGCATGCGTGACGTGGAATGTGCTTCTCCCTCGCACTGTTGTCTCTCCACTTTGGAAGGAAAGGGTGCTGATGTGTGTCTGTAAGCCGTGAAGACATCAACAGTCATTATGATCATACAGCATACCGCACACACCATCGTCACCACACGCTGCCCTAGTCCCATGTGTGTTACTCCGGTTCAGATGCTGGTTGGAAAGGCTTTAAGGCCTGTTTACTTAGGACTAAGTGAATGTTGGCAGCCTTCTCAGTGTTTCACTAAGTAGGGTTCCACGCAGGATAACAGTGACCAGTACCCCGAACCACCCCCCCTCACCCCATCCCCTGTTGGAGGTGCTCGCCAAAGGCCTTTAGTTACTCTGCAGTGTGGAATTAAGTCACCTCACAGTATCCCACTTCTTCCTCTGCTTTTTTTCTTTTAGGGTTAAACAGATTTGAGATCTTAAAATGGAATTTACTTGGCAGCAGAGGGAAGGGGACTGTCTAAATACAGAGGGTGCCGATTGTGAGGTCCTAGGGCCATCATTTCTGCTAAAGATCAGGCACCCTCGCCGATATAGAAGGCTGCACTGAGAGACACCCCCAGCTGGAACGTGAGCCACATCGTAGAAAATTGGGGTAGCTCCAAACTTTAAGACTACTTTTATTGGCGGTTATCTTCATTTCTGTGAGCTAAAGGCGGGCCCTGGTTTACTCTTGAATATTCAGGTCCTTTTTGACTCTTGACAGTGGTAGGACTTTTTGCTGGCTGATTGGTTTTGGTCTGGCCTGATGTCCAGATTTCTTTTCCTGTGATAGTTTATGTAACAACCTTCCCCTCTCATTAAATGAAATGGTAAAATTGGTAAAAATAAATAAATAAATAAATAACCAGTTATCTCATACTTTTATATTTCCTTCTTGGGAATCTTGCAAATGGCTTTACACTAGAGACCTGGATTCGAAACCTAATTCCAGAACTTTGTGGGCTTGAATGAAGTGGGCTTAATTCCACACTGGGCTTGAATGGGCTTGAATGACTTTCAGGGCCCTGGACTTTCCGCCCTTGAATGGGCTCCTGCCATTGCCAGTTGCTGCTTCCTGCAGCTCTCCTTCATTTACTTCCTTTGTATTTCCCTCAGGCTTGCAATAGACTATTGAATTGTTTCTTGTCCTCTTGGGGAGTATATTCCTTGAGAGCCAAGGTTGTATCCTTAGCATCTTCAGTTGTCTTTGCCCTCTAAAGCTTGCCCACAGTGAACACTTGAATACTGAAAAGGATGAATTAATGAATCAATCTTGAAATCACAATGTGGTTCTCCACCAGGGTGCTGGGTCCCCTGGGGCCTTGCATTCAGTTATAAATGTGTGGCAGTTCACGGTTATCAGTGATTGTGAGGGCTTGGAAATTTGCAAACTGTTTGCTGTTTTTATATAATTAGAATGATTCCCTTCAATAACACCCCTTAATGATGATAATAATATCATCCTTCAGTGTTTAGTTCTTCAATATGACTTTCTCTCTTCCACTGTGCTTTGTTTCTTGAAGAGAACCAGTAGAATCAGTCGGGACGCAGTAAACTGTATTAGTCCACCCCCCCCCCCCCCTTTTTTAAGTGCCACAGCCCATAATAAGCTAGAAATCACTGCTAATTGTTATGGAACTGTGGAATTATTTTAGCGCTTTATTTCTCTGCTCGATTTGAGGTCATTGTCAAGATGAACATTATCTGTTAATTTAGCAAAAAAAAGAGTAGCTATTCTTCTAAATCAAGGTCAGCAAACTCTTTTTAGAAAGGCCTAGATAGCATTTGGGGCTGTGAGGGCTGGTACAGTCTTTTAGCAGCTACTCATTTTTGCTACACAGAAACAGCCACAGACCTTCACACGCGAAAGGCCGTCACTGTGTTCCCATTCCAGAAACAGACACTGGGCAAGATTTGGCCCACAGGTCAGCTCCGAGGCATAACGCACACATAGGAGTATCAGTGACACTGGTTACTTTTTACAGAAGGTATTCATCACATACATTCTACTTCCTCTGTAATGGCTAAAGAGTTTTTGCAAAGAAAGAAAAACAACGTGTTTACTTATTTGTAAGAATGTACAATGCTATGCAGGGTGGGACAAAGTAGGTTTACAGTTGTTCATTTGGAAAATAATGCAATATTTATATTTATATTATAAGTAATAATGCAATAATAAAGTGTGTTTTGCGTACTCACAGCTGTAAACCTACTTTTGCCCCATCCTGTATAGTTCAGAGTTAATGGTCTCTAGGCTTTCTCAACATAACAAATGAGATTAAATTACGTTTATGATCTAAATACAGCCGCCGAGGGCAGTTCATTAAAGCGAGGTGGGGGTGATGTGAGCAGGCACCCCGTGTGCTGAGAAGTTTGCTTCTGCAGTGTGATCTGTGGCACATTATTTTCTGTCTTGGTCGTTTCTCTCTGTGGGATACTCGGGCCCTGCCTTCCTGTTTGGCATTTTTGTTGGTAATTACTCGGAAAACCGTCACTTCTTTTTTTTTAAATTACTGCCTGGAGTAATAGCCTTTCTCCTCGACAGTTAAATGGTCAATAAACGCAGCCATGTGAAGTCAACTTTTAAAAGAGTCAACACTGCAGGTTGACTTGAAATAATTAGTCTCTGGCGATCGGACACCCACAGTGTGTGTCTTAGAACCCGGACCCAGAAATGACTGGGTCGCAGTCTGTGCTGGGAGGCCATCACCAGGGCAAGAGTTTGCCGACCTTGGTTTAGAGGAAAAGCTACTCTTTTTTGCGAAGTCACAGCATCATTTTTCAGGGCCTCGGTTGGTTCTTCTGCCTTCTCACAGCCCTCCAGTCAGGTCCTGTAGGTGCTCGGGGTGACAGGAGTGTGCCACCTCCCCCGGGGTGGGGGGGTGCAAAGTAAACCCTCTCCGCACAGGGCCAGGACCACCTCCAGCTCCAAGGACTCTTCTCAGTCATGCGCCAAGTCTCTGCTGTGGGTCAGACCCACGTTGGGGAGCCCCAAGGAGGGAGTTGGTGCCCCACAGTCTCATCGGGTCCCAGGTGTCTCCCCTCCTCTCATTGTACACCGCTGAGTAGCTGGCATCTCAGTTGCCCCCCTTGTCCCACTAGGACCAGAGCCGTGTTATACCAGCAGGCAACAGCATGTGGCTGCAGAAATGAAGATGCTGTCTCCTCTCCCATGGCAAGGAGTCTGGAGATCGGTGATACCAAACGTGGCGCAGAGGCTCGGTGTCCATAGAGAGGACCCCGGCGCTCCCATTCTTCCCCCTCTGCCAGCTCTGTGTTTGGGGAGCTAGTTTGGCTGCTGAAACTCCCAGAGTGCGTTCGCATCCCACGTGGGACCATGCCGTGCAGGAGGGAAGAAAGGGGATGAAAAGAGGGCTCTGCCTAATGCCGTCCTCTGTCAGCAGGGAAAGCCTTCCCAGAGCCTCCTTGGGGCTCCCTGGCCGGGACACTGGCCTCCTGGCTATGGGGAGGGAGGTTGCCTCGATTGGCTTAGAGAGAGTCATAGCTTCCCTGGCACCGGGCACTTACCACACTGGCAGTCCTGAGGGGAGTGGTTATTGGGTAAGCAGCCAGCTGTGTCTCCTGCACCTGAGCTAAGCCCCCAGCTGACGGGTAGGGCACCTGTGGCTAGTTCTCTGGAATTATTGCCAGCAGTCTTTCCTGACTCCTGATCGTGGGCAGACTTCTGGATTCCTGCCCCCCTCCCCACCACCCTTATCAGGGCTTCTCCCGCCTGGCAGGACTTCCTGATGCCTACTGGGATCGGAGCTGGCTGGGCCCTTAGGATACAGTCTTATTCCCCCGACACCCCTTTTTTGTTCTCGGCACCTTGACCTTCCCCTTCTGGGTGTAGATGAGCCACGCAGGGACCCTGGATGCCTAAAGAAATGTGATTTCATTTTCCCTAGTAAAATCGTACAAAAAGACATGAGTTGCTATCAATTAATGGGCCACTTTTAACAGATAAGATTCTGAAAATTCACGTACATTCGAAGGGTACTCCTCTGCCAATCACATTTCATGGCAGAGTTTAACATGTTATTTAATTCCACAATCTGGAGTATTGGCTCTTGGCCTTTTGATGTTCTGCGTATAAAACTGTAGGAAGTTTTTTAAGCACAGTCAGAATTAATGTAATCTGTGAGATGCCAAATGAAGCTAATTCTTGAATACCTAGAGATGGATAGTTTACAGAGCACTTTCATACACATTATTTTAATATTTTCCAAAACATGGGATCCGTCGTACAGATGAAGAGAAAGGGTGGTTTGATGGAGCCCTCCGCCTCCTCACATGGCTGGTCCTGGAGCTGGCCCTCTGGACCCTCTCTCCGAGGCAGCTTCCTTTTTCTACCACAGAGGCTCCAGCCTCCACGGACAAAGCAGGAGGGCTAGAGAAGGCCCTTCCAGTCTACGGGTAGCCCCGCAGCACGGACTGCGCATTTCAAGAGCCTCGCTCGCTCCTCTGCCGTTTCTTTTCTTTAATGGGATCCCACTAAGAAATAATAAATGCAACAAAAGCAGGTATAATAGGTTCAGCTGTAAGTGACCAAGACATTAAACTCACAGCGGCTTGAAAAAGAAGCTTCTTTCTTATGTAAAGTCTGGATGTAGGCCTACGTGCAGAGCCCTTTCCTCAGAGCCTTCTGGGACCCAGTCTTCTTCCGGGTTTTGCTCCGTGTGACCCTCCCTCCGCTCATGGCCCAGAACGGAACTTCCGCCAGACTTGGTCCTTTCCAAACAGTAAGACACGGGGAGGAGGAGGAGGGCTAGGGGCAAGGATCCAAAGTCAGGTGCCTCCACACTGCCAGAATCTGCCCCACAGCTGGTCTGAGCTACAAGGAAGGCTGGGAAATGTAGTTTTTCTTTGGGACTGCCACATCAGATAAACATCCTAGCACTGTGAAAGCAGTTAATAAGGGATGAGAACGTGTGGAAAAGAGGCAACCTCCAAGTTGACATTAGGAAACCATGATGACCAAATTGGTATCTAGTGAAGGGCATCTGAAATCACTATGATTTCCACTCATTCACTTGGTAGATATTAATTAAGTAGTCACTGTTGTAGTTACTAGTGCTATACGGGGGAGGATGGGGGGCAGGGGCGGGAATCTTGTGGTGAAGGCAAGAGGGGTTGCTCTTCAAATGGTCAAGGAAGGATTCTCTCCGGGTGACAGTGCAGCTGAAGGGTGTGAGGAAGTGAGCCCAGAAAGATCTGGAGAGAGAAACGTTCTAAACGAGGGAAGGGCAAGAGTCACGGATCTGTTGGCCAACAACCGTCTTAGGTGGAGCTCCCTCATTCTCTGAGCTCTGTGGCCACGCCTCTCTGCCAGCGACTCCGCTAGGTTCTTGCATGCAAACAAGTTTTGTTCTACGCTGAGGGGATGGCTCTTAATGATAGCACTGCAGGTGAGATGCATTTTCCCCTGTGCTAACTTTGAAGGCCCAGATTTCATCCATATCCCCCGCGCAGGTGTATGGTTGGTGCTGGGCTCAGGGTGTGTCTGTATCACAAACCACCACAGAGACCCCAGGAACGTTCTCAGGGACTCGGCAGTGGAGACAGGATGCCCCGCCCCGCCGATGACTTTCCCAGGTCGCCTCCGGTGCTTCTCTCATCCCCCTCCCAGGCTGGCTCTGTGGCTTTCTGAATGCGTGCTGCGGTTTGCCCAAGAGTCCCTTCTGGTTTTCTAAGGTCAGGACCAAGCCCCTGGATAAGCAGGATGTGGTTGCCACTCGGCATTCGTCGCAGACGCCCTCGGTGCGTGGGGGCCGGGGTTAACCCACAGTCTTGGCGGCAGCCGGCCCAGCCTCACCTGCAGAGGTACAGTATAAGGGAATGTTCCATCTGAAATCTGCTTATTTTCTTCTGAGAGGCAAGGAGCTACTCGGTAGCAGAGTGAGCTGTAGAGTCTCTCTGGAATGCAAAACACAGGCCTTTGTATTAGAAGTGAAATATTTGGATAGGGATCATTACGGAGCTCTTTTTTTGCAGCAAGGCAGGCCTGATAAACAGAGAGAGAGAGGGAGAGCAGGGGAAGGAAGCACAAAGGAGGTAATAATATCTGATTAGCTAAGCAGCTGGCTCACTGAAGGAGAGTTTGTTAAACACCTATCAAGACATCAAAGCTAGACGGAGCCTCTGTAAGCCCGGGCCACTTGTGGAGCCGTCTCTGGAACGGCACCCAGTGTCTCATTTGCTGCTATTTTTTCCCCCAGCGCCACTTCTGCACGCAGGGGCCCGGGCAGTGAAACCTAACCCGGGGCCGTCCCTGGCGCTGTTTCCATCGCCGTGAGGGCAAGGCCTCGGGGACGGAGTGGCCGGTTGGGCATTCCGGTCAGCCCAGGAGTACTGGACCTCATGTGAGCGAGTGACCTCATGCTCCGGGGCCGGGCGGGCAGGAACCTGAGAACTTGATCCCTCTGAGGCCCTCGGAGGGCGGCTTCCACAGAGCCCTGGATGCTGCGCGTGACTGGTTTCCCAGGGCCCGGCACACCCCAGCCTCTCTGGTTTTCTTTTCCCCGCTTAGCACAGATCTATTTGGGGTGCCATACCCTCTCTGCCCAAGACAGGACGGGGCTTGGAACGCCACGAAAGCCAGGCTCCCTTTAAAGATCCGCTTCTGCCACAGCCCAGGTGAGAGTGAGTTGACTGTAAGGCGAGTCTTCCATTCGCCCCAGCCCCCTGGTGCCCCCGGGAGGCCAGGGCAACAGGATGCAAGTTACGTTGGCTCATTCGCTGCTCGGCCAGTGCCCACTGTGGACAGGGTGAGCTCCCTTGGAAAACAGGGTGGCAGGAACTCGAGGGCACGTCTCAGCCTGCAACCTGAGGAGGCCTGTGCCGCTCACGGAGACCCTGGGGATCTGCCCGGGGCACCTGTGCTGGTGGCGAAAGGCCCCCCTCCTCCTCCCCTAAGACACGCCCTTGCACATATGCTTGCACACGGAGGAGGTAGGTTCCCGTCTGCACATCAGGGCTTCAAAGCTCTGCTGACGCTGCTGCTGCCACCTACCAGACCCTTTGATCCATCCTTGCAGAATCCAGCCTGGGGGGGGGGGGGTGATAGCTTTGAACCCCGGGCCAGCAGCCACCCCCCCCCCTTATCTCACACAACCAAGGCTTGGTGCAGTGGAGGGGAGGGGGGTGTTCTTTTTATCTCCCCTAAATTGTGAGGGGCGCCCATTTCCACATTATCCTGTAGGACTGTTAAGAACTCCTCACCTGGGGAGGTGCCTGGGGGCTGGAAGGCAAAGAATTGCCCACAGGAGCCTGGTGTCTGGGCAGCTTCCTCTGAGTTGAGCCCGGCCGACCCGCATGCAGAGAGACGATAGGGAGAAGCGGAACTTCATCGTGAGCCTGCGCGCCTTCCCATTTGGGTGCAAGGGGAGCGGGGAACCTGTCACGGATAAAATGCGGCTTTAATGACAGTCCGCAGGCCTGAAGCACAGACGTATTGCAGAGCTAATGTATTATTTTGTTTTTGTTTATTCTGCAGAAATGGGGACATTTCATTTTTTAGTGGAATTACAAGCTCCCCTTTTATTATTCACAGGCCCTAACACGCATGGCCGCCTGGGCCGGGGAGCTCGCCGTGATTTTAATACCGGCTTCTGCGCGAATCTAAACTGGTTTTCCAGCCCGCTCCCCGCGGGCTGCGGGGGTTGTCGAGTGGTGATGTGCACCCCCACCGCTTCTGGCTTCTGGGGTTCTCAGGGCAGGCCAGGGCCCTTGTGATCTACCCCGGTTCTGGGGGGGGGGGGGGGTTCGTGGGGGTTATCAGAGGGAGGGAGGCATGATGGAAAGGCAGGGCCACTGTCAGCTTTGCAAGTGGCCTTGGAGTCTGTGCTCCCTGGCCATCGGCTGCAGTGCCCCCTGCTCCGACTCCCAAGTGTTTGCCGGGTTCCCCCTCAGCCTGGCCTGCATGGGGGTCCTGACCCCCGGGCACTCCTCAGACTCTGCTTTCACGGGTCTGGGCGTGGCTGGGCACTGATTTTTAACTTTCCCCCTTCGCCTGAGTGATCTGGGTGCAGCTCCGGTTTAGACCACAGCCCTGCACCCCCATCCTGCCTCAGCACGCGGCTGGTTAGCCAGTGGCTTCCGAGGCTCCGGAGCTTTGCCCCTCGCTGGCTGGGTGACCGGGGCATGGTGGTCACTGAGCTCAGCTCCCTTGTCTGCACGGTGGTGGAGTCGCTGCGGGGCTCACACCGCGTCCCGCCCAGGGTGAGGATTCCGTTCGTTTCCATCCGATGGAAGGCCGCTCGCTCGGAGCGGGCGGTTACAGGAACCGGGCCTCAGCGGACGGAGAGGAGAGCCCAGGGGACCAGCCTTCGTGGGGAAGCGAGAAAACCTCCCCAGAGTGGCGGTAGTGTCAGGTGGATTCGTGCCACAAAGACAAGGACTGGTGCAGGAGGGAGGACACGTGGCAGGAGACACGGCCCCTAAAGGGTGCGTTCAGTCCCCGGCTCTCAGCGTGCGGCCCCTGTGCAAGGCCTCCTTCCACGGTGGCATTTCCTGTCCGTCTGTCCCTCCCTCTGTCCCTCTGGGTGATGAGATGTCAGTGTGGGGCCCAATCGCCATTTGTGCGGTGCACAGGCAAGCTGGGGGCGGTTTCTCAACGAGGCAGGTTCAGAGAGAAGAGGCGGGAATCCGGTGTTCCGCTGGCCCCGCACAGCACAGCAGACGTGCATGAAACCCCGCTGCCCGGCCACCACTGTTTGCAGCACAAAGAGCGAAACATGAGCACGCCTCACCTCTTCCCTTATCCCCCGCCCCACGGCGACTCCAGTTTCTCCTGCTAATGTCAACAGCTCCATTAGCACTCCCGGGGGACGGACGGGCACCGGGCTATGCTCTGTATGCCTCCTCTCCTGCGTCCTCCTGGGTGAGGGGGGGATCGGGTGTTTTTGCCCAGGTAGGGTTTGTTCCTGGGCACACCAGGCTGCACACAGCCAAGTGGGAAAGTCTTTCCTCTTCGCCTGCATTGCTCTCTCTTCCTGAGGGATCCAGCATGCTTGTTGAAGGCCTACTATGTGCCCCAAACTGGCATTTAGTCATAAATCACTGAGCCCCGTATCACTCTCTGTCCCTCTATCCCTCTCCTGTCCAGCCTATTCTACACGCAGGACCCGGTGGAATTTTAAACAAAAAAGGAGAAATCAGGCCATGGCATCTCCCTGCCCCTACACCCCCTTCTCCAGTCTCTCCCCTTTCTCCTTCCACCCTGGCCACTCCTTCCCTCCCCTCCTCACCTGGACCCGGGCCTGGCCTTGTCCCTCTCCTTTGCTTGCAAAGCCCTCCCTGCAGCTCACTCTCCACAGCTGGCCCATGCCCTTCCTTCTCACCGGGACCCTCTCAGTTCCATCGCCTATCTCCCTGACACATTCCACAATCTGCGGTTAGTTATCCCGTTTGTATTTTGTGTGCTCGTGCCTCTCATCCTCCTCTGTGAGAGCGTAAGCACAAAGAGGGGCCTCTCTCTGTCATTGCTCAGAGCTGCCCTTTGACCCCAGGTCGGCATGCCACCTCACAGTCTGACAGGGGGGCTCAGACAAGACAGGAGGGGCGAAATTCCAGGCAGATGCTAGGGTGCCCTGGAGAAGAAACACATGCTCAAAGGTGCCCAAGGCCACCTTCTTCGGGCAGGGCTTTGCAGTAGGGGGGAAGGAGGTAGGTGGCAGGGACTGGGAGGCATCGCACTGGGAAATGCACAGGGGAAGGTGGAATGGAGAAGATGGCACAGGAGGACTTGGGGAGGGAGCGGTTCTTGCTGGCCCTCGGGTGGGAGGTTGGCAGCAGGGGGCGTCCTAAGACACACCCATTCAGGAGGTTCTCAGATCTTGGTTAGAGCAGCAATTCTGTCACCTGGTGACTTTGTGACCTGAGGCATCTTCTTTAACTTTCTCCATAAAATGGGAACAATGGCATCTTCCCCTTGGTGGGAACCAAATGAGACGCTGCTCTGTGTACATCAGGCAGTGGATAAAGGCTCTCCTCTGCAGGGGGGGGGGGGGGGGCTGGGGCGGTATTGGGCAGTCCTCTCTACAGACCAAGGCATCGACTTTCAGGTTTAACCCCCAAGAAAGCCAGTAAAAATGCACCTAAGCCAGCAGACAAAAACATTTAACCCTTTATTTGCAGTACACGAATGGCTTTCCAGAAACTGCTGGTTGACATTTTTCTGCCATAAATAAAGCACGGCGTCTAACACCCACTCAGCCAGTCCCATCTGGGCCAGATAGCACCTTCATTTCCTGGAAACAGGCTGGAACCTCCTCCCGCAGTCCTGCCCTGTGTTTGCTTGACGAAGCAGATTGAACGTGAGCACGCACCGCAGGGAGACGGACCCCCGAGGCAGGAGATGGGGGCCAGCCCTTCCCACGTGCCCAAGCAGCTCCCCTTCGACAGCTGGCCCGATGGAAAGGGCTGTACTGCTGCCGGCCCAGGGCAGAATGGCCAGCTCAGGCCTGGGGCAGAGCGTGGGCAGCTGGGGGCTGGGGCCTGGGGTCCCACCTCCCTAGAAATGTGGGCAGGCTCTAAGACAGTCTCTCTCCTAGAGGAGGCATCGCTGCCGGCCTTGCCCGGAGCCACGCTGCGGACAGGAGGCCTAGCGAGACAGCCCTGAAGGGAGGAAAGGGCAGTTCTGATTACCGCCGGGTAAATCGGGTAAATGGTCCTCGTTTCCCAGCCAGCCGGTCACCTGGCAGATACTGCGTGGGCCGTGATTCATTAGAAACCTGGAAGCCCTGATGATACAGCAAGAGCCGGTACTGCTGCCAGCATACCTCAGCCTGTAGCAGTGTATCCCAAATGAGGAAATAATACTGTTGTCTCCACCAGCCTCCTTCTGGGACAAAGTTCTGCGACAGAGGGTGGACAGGTGTTCCAGCACTTTCCGGCTCTTCTCTGTGGCAAAGTTGGTCTGTGTGCGCCGTTCCCACACTCCGCCGCTCCTCCCCGCTGCTCTGTCCGCGGCCATGCAGGTTTTAGCAATCAGAGGTCGCGGTGAAATTAAATTGAGTTCTCAACTGTGTCAGTTTGTTATTTTGAATAGAGTAAATTGGCATCGGGTTTTTTTTCCATAAATACTGCGTTTTGAGCCTAGTTATAGGAGAGATAAGATTGCTGTGTTTTGCTGTCATTACTTGCTATTCTCTGCTGCTTTTTACCTGGAGGTCTTTAGTAATTTTCAAACAAGTCTCCCTGTGTTATGGGTAGAGGATAGTAGGTTCTATGGAACAATATAGGGCTTTCCCCAGAAAAACTAGAGGATCTATATAGTATTCATTCAGTAAAGTCAGCTCCTATTGAAAGTGGAATCCAAAACGAACAGAAGCGTAAATACAATTGCCATTTATTTCTCATCCAGGGAACAGTCTTGACATAGATATTTCTGGCTGGTACATGACTTTGCTCCATGCGGGTGATTCAGGGACCCCCCCACACTTTTTATCTTGTGGCTTTGCCATCTCCTCAGCCTCCTGCTTTTTTTTTGCGTCTACCTGCCAAGGAGAGTGAGCCCCAGAATTGACACGTACCTGCTCTGCTCAGGGGCTCTCGCCAAGAACTAGTCCTGCGGCTTTAACTAGTTGCCTAGGGCATGGGAGTGGCCAGGAACTGTAGTCCTTCGCTGGGCAATTGCTTCGCGGTGAGAACGCTGTGCTGTGGAAAAAGGATCGGGGCTTTGGTGGATAAGAGCTACTCACCGCCACATCTCAGAGTGAGTGTCACCATTTTACCAACAGAGATGTGGTCTTGGCTAAAGTCACATTGTCAGTTGTGGGGCCTGAACTTGAGCCCAAACACCCAGGCCATCGGCTTCTTTGGACTGCACTAAAGTTGGGGGGAGTGGGGGGGTTGGGTTTGAGGGTAAGTAGATAGGGGCCAGCTAAAGCAAGATGGACAGAATGATAGTCTGTCTTTACCAACACTTTTGGTTTATGCAATAGACTAGATCTCAAAAACCTCTCTTCAGTTTACGAGAAAACCAAAAACCCCTTGTCTTTTCATAAATCCAGACCTGCCTCATCCCTTCAGACATTTATTTGTCCTTGTACCTGGAAGCTAGCACACAGTTCTGCGTCAGATTGCTCCGTGGCTGACCTTGCAGCACTGCCCTTGCCCTGGGGTAAATGACAGCGAGGGACTCCAGGGGTGTTTTGTGCTATTGTTGGACTGAGGAACTGATGGAACCCTGTTCCTTCTCTCCTCCTTGAGTTCCCTTGGTCTGAGCAGCTGGACTGGAGTTTGTGGACCCTGCCCATGAGTCTTCCTATGGAAACACAACCTTTTTATATTCAAACTAAGGCCCGGTGCATGAAATTTTGTGCATGAAGGCAGGTGTCCCCTCAGCCTGGCCAGCACCCTCTCCAATCTGGGACCCCTTGGGGGATGTCCGACTGCCGGTTTAGGTCTGATCCCAGCAATCAGATATCCTCTCACAATCCGGGACTGCTGGCTCCTAACCGCTTGCCTGCCTGTAAGCCTGATCACCCCTGATTGCTCCCTGATGGCCTGATTGATGCCTAACTGCTCCCCTGATCACCCCAAACTGCCCTCCTCTGCCAGCCCGATGGCTCCCAACTGCCCTCCCCTGCCGACCTGATTGCCCACAACTGCCCTCCCCTGCCAGCCATCTTGTGGTGGCCATCTTGTGCGACATGATGGCGGCCATTTTGTGGTGGCCATCTTGTGATGACGTCACGCGAGGGTGTTGTGAGAATGTGATACCACCTAGACTTTATTATAAGGGTTTTTAGTAAGATATTATTTAATCATTAGGTAGTTTATTAAGCGTGTATATGTGGCCATTGTTATTCCTGAATGCCTGGTCACCAAAGGAAAACATTGGAAGACAAATGCTTTCTTCCAGAAGCTGGTGTCCAGCGGGGGCAGTGGGCGGCAGACATGGCTGCGGGAGCCTCCTGCCTGGGGCGTGGCGATGCCTGGGATGTTATTGCTGATATTCAGCCATTTTTGTCCTTCATAACAGCAATTTCATCAGATTCAAACTAACATTGAACTGGGTCATGTGATGAGGGCTTTTGTCCCCAGGGCCAGAAGGTATTGTTTTCCATCCACGTCTGATGTGCCGCGGCCCTGACACAGTCACGTCGGGGCCCCTAGATCAGCAGAAGGACCCACCTTAGATGGGGCATTAGATCCAGCTGCAGAAGCACTGGATAGAGTGTGGATTCAGACCCATGAGTAGTGCCGCGGGACCAGTGTGCAGGGTGGGTGTGGCTGACGGGGGGAGTCAGAGTCAGGAATTGCCCACGGGGGCACATCTGAACAGCAGCCCCTGACAAGTGGGAAACGCCCTGGTTGATAGAGAGTGGCATGGAGGGCATCTCAGCAGAGAGGGTGGGGACGGCATTGAGAGCATGGCACCCTGGAATCAGTTCAAATCCTACACCCACCTCTTCCTGGCTCTGTGAGCTCAGGCAAGTTACTCAGCCTCTCTGTGCACCAGTTTCTTCATCTGCAAAATGGGGATGATGATGATAATAATAATAATGACTGACGGGATTAAATGAGTTCACATAAGTGAAGTGTTTAGCATGGCGCCCAGCCCTATACTAGGTCATGGCAGTTTTTAAGCAGAGCCATTGACTGTGCTTGACAAGCAGTGAGGAATGCAGGCTGATGCGCTGGGAGTGAAGGAGAAGTAGATTCTGGAAGGTGAGACTTAGATCACAGGACAGACAGAGATTTGGGTGAGGTTCCCACCCCTGGAAGAAGCCCACACACACGTTAGCTAACACCCTCCCTTTCCCCCCTTCGCCTAAGGAGCAGTGCCCAGACTCAAGCAAGTCCCAAGGCCCCACTGGCTTTGTAGTCCCATTATCTACCCTTCTGGGCTTCCTTTGGCCCCTCTTTCTGTTTTAAAATCCTCAGTCCTTTTATTTGCAGGAAATGGACAAGTTTTCCCATCATGCTTTTTGTTGCATGTGTATGGCTGTGGAAGGGTTCCCCACACCTCCATGTGTGTGGCTGTGGAAGGGTTCCCCACACCTCCATGTGTGTGGCTGTGGAAGGGTTCCCCACACCTCCATGTGTGTGGCTGTGGAAGGGTTCCCCACACCTCCATGTGTGTGGCTGTGGAAGGGTTCCCCACACCCCCATGTGTGTGGCTGTGGAAGGGTTCCCCACACCCCCATGTGTGTGGCTGTGGAAGGGTTCCCCACACCCCTATGTGTGTGGCTGTAGAAGGGTTCCCCACACCCCCAAGGATGCCCGGGCACTTTTCTCTCCCAGCTTGGTGTGTGCACCCAGCAGCGCCCCTCCTTTGCACCTGGTATTGCTGTGGACTTTTTGGTGGGCAAGGTGCGTCCTGGGGCGGGCTGTGCTTCCAGGATTGGGAGTTTCCTCTGGAGGGTTAAATCAGCGACAGGAGAGCAGGCCCCCAGCGGCCTCAGAAAGCATCAGGGATGATGTTCGTGAAGGGAGCAGGGAGCTGCCTGCCTTCGCTGTGTCCCAGGCCCATCTTCCTAAAACATAAGATGGAAGTTCCCCTCCCCCGTCCCGCTGCCTTCCCACAGCACACCTTGTACTAAATACATTTTTTCCAGACCCGACTTTGTGCAAACACAATGTTGTTCTGCAAGCATTAAAAGGCAATTTAGTACTCAGAGGATTAAAAGCTCATGTTAAATTGAAGACTGCACTTGGCATAAACATTAAAAATTGACAGAACACCCTGCACATTAACTGCACCGGGGCTCCGTAATTAGCATTTAAAAGTAAAACATCATTTCCTTACTGTTTCCTACTTACTCATTTATAATGCGTTTATTATAATACCGATGTGAGCGGGAGGCTTTCTACCATCATCAGCGAGTGAAAAATATACCTGTGCTGAGAAAGAGGCCGGGATGGATTAGTCCAGCCCAAAGAGCAGAGCCAATGCGGGCGCCCCTCCCCGTGCCGGCCCCGAAGCCCGGCCTTCCCCTGTGCAAGGCTGACGGGGGGCCCCACGCCGAGCGCCTTCGCGTCCCCCTTCCTTTTTTTAGCCTTCCGCTGACAGGCACCGGGCAGGGGAATCCACCCCGGCTTAGGCCAGGCACACACTGGCCCGCCCGCGCCAGCAGCCGGCAGCTGGCAGGCCACCGAGGGGTGTGGAGAGAGCTTGCCGGCCTGTCGCTGAGGCCTCTTCAAAACTTAGCAAGCCCGAGTCCAGTTTTTCCGACCTGAAGTGAAATTCTGCCGACTTGGCCCAGATGGCTGGGCTGGTAAATAGGACACCTGCTGGGACACCTCTGGGCTCCTGCTGAGGTTTCGGGCTTTGCGTTTAGCGCGATCGCAGTTGTAGATCTGAACGCCGGCCAGATCTGATCGGACCCTCTGCCTCCTGGCCAGGTCCCCGTGGGCTGCCACGGCGGTTTGGCTCAGGCTCCCCCCTCCGCCCGCCACGGGCTCTGTCCCCACCTGCACACGCAGACTGAGGAGCAGGCCTCGGGTGGCCGGAAGCTCGGCCTTCCTAACGCACCCCGAGGCTCTGCGAGGCCGGGACCTCGCCGAGTAGCCAGGCTGAACCGAGGCTCTGAAATCAGTGGTTGAGTTCAGAGGCAGAGGAGTGCCAAAGCCCTGTGGTCCACCCGAGGAGATTGTGAGGATAAGCAAAAATAAAAAGGCCATTCTTGCCCTGAATGCATTTACTGTAGAGGTGTACGAGGATTTACTCTAGAAAGACTCATTGTCTTTCTTCGGCTTCTCCTTCAGGACCTCATGGATCACGTGACCGAGAGCCCCTTTCCTTGGCGTAATCTAGAGATATCCCGACAGGCTCGTCCTGCTAAAGCAGACCTCCCGGCTGTCCCCGGGTGGCCTCGGATCCCTGGCTGGGCCACCAGTGGATCGGATGAGCCAGTTGGCAGGACAGATATAATTTCTGGGCTGCCAGGCCAGTCTGGGTGAACACATGACATAAGGGTGTTAAAAGCACTGGAGAATTCTGAAAATAGATCTCACTCCCGTCAGAACTGTGCCAGAGGCCGGCCCGGCCCCTGCGGCCCCTCCGCCCCGAAGGATCGGGCAGCCGCTCCAGAGAGAGGCGGCTCCTCCCAGAGCCAGGTTCCCAAGGAACTAATTTGGCATCTGCTCCGTGGCAATCTCTTGAAGGCAAAGAGAGAAAAGAGGAGGTTTTAGTGCAGATGTGGGAATATTCCGACAGGAGTGGGCCCCTGATACTTTCTTCTCATCGTTTTAATGATTTAAAAAAAAAAAATTCCAGAAATGTGCTCAGGCCCCTGCATGACTTGAGCATGCTCCTCTCTCACGAAGGGCCATGGGCTAAATCTCACCCGGACAGCCGTCAGGAGCGGGGCTTGCTGTCCGTCCGGGGGAGGACAGGAGCCGCTCTGGTCAGTCTCCCAGCCGAGCCTGCCAGGCCTGGAGGGTGGCGGCGAGGGGCGTGCAGGCTCCTTCATCACCGCAGTGTTTTTATGGGAAGGTCCTTGGCTGTGTTTGTGTGAACAGAGCCCTGGTTTTAATTACATCCCTTCTGGTTATTCAGATTATGTACTTGTAAGGATCTCGTTTCTCTGGCCTTCGCCTGCCCTGCAGAAGTACAGAGAGCTCAGCAAAGAAAGTGCCCAGGCACTGTTTACGTAGACACAGGAGAGAGAGTTTTCCAGCTGAAAGGGACTTCATGTAGCTAGTCCTCCAGTCCCCTCGGTTTGTAGATGAGAGAACTGAGGCTCTGAGAAATGGTAAGTGAGCCAAAACCGGTTTGGCTCAGTGGTAGAGCATCGGTCTGCGGACTGAAAGGTCCCGGGTTCGATTCCGCTCAAGGGCATGTACCTTGGTTGCGGGCACATCCCCGGTAGGGGGTGTGCAAGAGGCAGCTGGTCGGTGTTTCTCTCTCATCGACGTTTCTAGCTCTCTATCTCTCTTCCTTCCTCTCTGTAAAATATCAATAAAATATATTTTAAAAAAGAAAAGAAATGGTAAGTGACTTGCTCAAGGTCACACAACTAGGGCTAAAACCCAGGTCTCCTGTATCTCTCTATTTTGTACATCCTACTGGCGTGCTGATAACTTCCTTCTGTTTTCCCTTCATAATAAAAGTTGCAATCAGGATTAGAACATTCCTTGTCCCTCCTTTGAGTATTGTGGTCGTTGCGTGAAGAGCCATAATCACAGCATTTTTCTTTGATTCTTACTGGATTCTTTGGTAAAGGGCAGGGAGAATGCACCAGCGCCGGAGAGCAAACACAGCATATTCAAATACCAGTGGACACACGATGTGTCTCAGGCCCGTGGATGGGGGACGTCCCTCTTGAAGCAAAGCAGGTGGGGGCACAGGGCGCTTACCGTGAGGTGCGCACTGGCAGAGTGGCCAGGGGCAGCCTTGCTTTGACTTTCCCACAGAGCACAGCCCTCTTGCTGAAGGACCACCGCACTCACTCACTCACGTAGGCGCGCCTCTCGTGAGCGCCCCTCCCCGCCTGGAGGACCATTTCCCGCTCTCTCCAGGCTCCTTGTCCCAGTCTGAGGACCTCCTCTGGCAAACTCTTATTTAATAATGGCACTTGGCTTTTTTAATATTTTATTTGACTTCTGCTTTGCGGTCTTCTTAATTGAACCCCGTTTTAATTGCCTTTTCTGCACGCCAAGAGCCTGGGTGAGGAAGGGAGGCTTTCTACTTGAAATGCTGATTGTTATGTCCTCTTTCTTTCTGCTCCATCTTAATCCACCGGTAATTGATTCCATCCACACGCAGGCCCCGGTGGCCATGTGCATGTGTCAGAAACAGCACGTGTTGATTGAGAGGCCTGCAGATCCTAATCTAACTGAGAATCAGGTTTGTCGCCATTATCACCCGTGAGGAAAGGACACCGGGCTAAATTCGTTCTGTCCCGCTGAGCCATCAGGGCAGACGGAAGCTCTTCAGACCCAGCCACCGAGAGCACTTGTTTCCTGGCTGGGCAGCCACGGGGTGACGAGGATGGAGAGCTGGAAGTGACTTAGGGGAGACACTGGGCCCTCCCCTGGGCCCAGGCCCGGCCCAGGGCAGACAGTTTATCACAGACAGGCTTGGCTGTGGCCTCCATAAGCAAGGGGTACTGCCTTCATAGCGTTTCCGAGCCTCAAGGGAGGCTATTGAGTTGCCCTTAGGATAAGAGAATAAACAACCCCCTTTCCCTTAAACTTCTGCCCTCTTCTACCCTCTACAACGCCAGTCCCATTAAAAAAACGTTTGACCTATTTGTCTTAGGCCCCCCGCTCCCCCATTGATTGCAGAATGCCTGCCGCCACCCTGAAGGGCCTCTGCGGAGAACCACAGAGCGATTCCGGCTCCCGCAGAGATGACTTCCAGCCTCTCGGGGTCTCCTTCCGGCCCAGCTGGGGCTCAGTGGGCAGCCATTCATCAGGCGTGATGGGAAGACTTGGACGCGATGGTCGAAGGGAGGACTGTCAATCCTGCTGACTGCTGGAAGAAAGGAAAATCACCCCTCAAAAGGATGGCCCGGCCCTGAGTGCTAGCTTCCTCTCCTTGGGACTTGCCAAAATAGGTTTCCTATTTCGAGGGAAATACAGATACTTGAGTCCCTACTATGGACAGGAAACCAAGCTAGGCATTACAGGCCGAGCAAAGCAAATGTGATTGTCTCAGTTTCCTATTTCCCCTCATTTCAGCAAAGACGCCAGCCTGTTTCAAAGCTCTGCTTTGCACCAGACCATATGCCCAGTCTTCCTCCAATCAGCCGAGGGTGTAGCAAGTAATCACCCCCCTAGGGCTGAAAAGGGAGCTGCAATCAAAGAGGTTAAATACCTTGCTCAGGATCGGCACAGCGCTGGTGGGGCAGAGGGGCGGTGGGAAAGCCAGGCTCTGTCTACAGGGAGCTTGTCCCTCAGCATTGTCAAGCCGGAAAGGAGGGTCGGATGGTTCAGCACAGAGCTCTGCCCTGGGCCTGGCCTCTTCGGAGCCTTCGCCCAGGTGAAAGGAGACTGGACTGGGAAGGGTCAGTCAGTGCCCGGACAGTGTCCCAACAGGCTGAGAGCCCGGGCGAGAGCACTGACAGTGAGGGTGGACGGGAGGGAAGAGGAGGCGTGGGGAAGAGGACTGGGTGAACTGGGATTCGCAGGATGAGGCAGGAGGATGGGCTGGGGGAGGCCATTGGCCACCCCTGGGGAATGTCTACGAGTTGGTTTTTTTAGAAATGTTGATTGTGGGAGGGCTGATAAGACATCCAGTGCCACCATCCAAGAAGTGAGGTGCAAGAGAAATATGGAGTCATCTGCTTAGAAATTATGGTAGAGGCTGGGGGATTGGTAAGAGGGGGTCTCCTATACCTCCTTCCTTCAAGACATTGAAGGGGAACCCTGAAGAATCCCACTATTAAAGGCCTCGTGAATCAAAGGAAGGCAACATCGCATGGAGAAATTAGGGCACGCTTCCTTATTGTCATCGTAGAAAGGGAGAGGCAGGCAGCAACTTCTGCAGAAGGAGAGACAGGAGGGCCAGTGGGTTTGTGACGTAGGAAGTCCTTGGCCGGGGACCAGCGGCCTCATCAGTGTGGAAGCCAGTGTTACTCTTTTGTTTGGGGGACAGCTTTAGGGAAGGGGAGGAGGTTACGGTCTCTGGCTTCTTGAAAAGAAAGGGACAGATAGAGCTCAGATACCCGTGGAAGCGGCCCTGCTCTGGTCGATAGCGACAGCGAGACGGGCAATCAGGTGGCGCTCGGGGCGGTCCAGCCCGGCAGCCCAGGAGGGCAGCTGCTTGGTTGGGTTGGTCCAGCCTAGAAACTCAGAGGCGATCATGCTAATCGGACTCTAGGGAAACCGATTAAATTATGGCACAAATCTTCCTGTTTACAAGGAGGAAGACTCCTGTGCACTGGTTGGCATACTTGCTCCTGAAAAATAATCCCCAGGGAAGCCAAATTATAACCAGAAGGTCGCTGGTGACCCGGGACTTTTGAGAGCTGGAGGCACAGGCACAAGTGTCCACTTCATCCGGTGTGACCCCCAATAGCTTCTTCTTATACTCACTGTCCACTGCGCGTGCATGCAGTACCAGGCCTGGGAGATGGGGTGGATGTGGTGAGTGCCGTGGAGGGGTGGTGAGGTGTTTTGTTTTGTTCTATCTAGGAAGAGGGGTGCGGTCTTGCAGAGGGTATACTCCTAGGGGAGAGCTTTCCAGATCTGTGTTCAGACTCGGGGTCCCCAGAAAATGTTGGCAGGCCTTTGCATCATCCTGCAAACAAATGGCAAAGGACTAGAGCCCTGCTTCGCCTCCGGACTGCTTTCCACCAGTGCCACCCCCTGTGGCTCCCAGAAGAGAAAGAAGCCCCAACACCTGGCAGGCTCACGCACTCGGCTCTGAGGTCAGGCTAACGGCCTCTCACGTTCCCCGCATGCCTCCCTGTCCCTCCAAGTGAAAAGAAAGGGCATGTGTCTGCCATGCCACAGTGCAGGCATCGACTAATGGGAGATGTTATAAAATATCAGATCTACTTCTGCCCTGGCCCACGTGGCCCGGTTTGCTGAGCATCGCCCTGTGCACCGAAAGGTCACGGGTTGATTCCCTGTCAGGGCACGTGCCCAGGTTGCCGGTTAAATCCCCAGTTGGGGTGCCTATGGGAGGCAACCGGTAGGTGTTTCCCTCTCACACACATCAGTTGTTCTCTCTCCCTCTCCCGTCCTCTCTTTTTAAAGTCAAATGTATATATTCTGCTTTTATTCTACCAAGCAGGTGCATTGACTTGGTCCAACCGAGAGTGACCCAGGACAGATTTGGTTTCCATGACTCCCCCTGCCTTCCACCCCTGGGGTTAAGCCTCTGTTTTCAAGTTGCAAACAGCGAGAGGATGGTGGTGGTGTGTCTCAGGTCTCTCACATGGTCTGGGAGTGAAATGCACACCAGGCTGGGTTTTAAGAGTTGCATTGTGCCCGTGTTGCCATGGCAGTCATTGTTAAGAGCTACCATGCAATTCTAGAAGCCCCTCTGCATGCCTTACCTCTTAGGGAGTGGGGCGCATCTTGTGTTTCTTCCTGCCCCACCAATGCGGTCTTCTTTTTCTAGAAAAAAACGGTCGTAGCAAGTGTTTCTGCGTATTGGGTGCCCACGGTATGCTTGTACGTGCAGTAGATAAAGATGACCTAATCTTCATAGCTAACAGATACCATGAACCGTATCCTACAGATAGGACCCTGAGGTGCAGAGATGAAAGCTCTCATGTAATCAGCCTGGTTGTTCCGAGGCAGGGCAGGGGCTTGAACCTGGTCTGCCTCACATCAGAGCACCTCTCTCTCCCCCGGACCACCTTACCTGGACCCAGGGGTGCTCGGTCACAGGCACCCTGATTGGCAGCTGCCAGCCCCGCTGTGCAGATGCTCGTTGCCGGGGGAGGGGAGTGTCTGTGTCGGAGTAGGTGTCCTCGCCTCTTGTCTTGCCTTCATAATCACAAATGTTCATTTCTTTCCTTCTCTGGCTTTTTTTTATTTTATTATTATTCTTCATAGGGGTTGATGACTGACAGATTAATATATGTCTAACTACACGTCTCAGAAATCAAAAGGAAGGTGCTGTCAGAATCACTTGTCAGAAAATGAGATTAGGCACTCTTGTCATTTGCCGAGGATTGCAGCCTTTCAGAGATAAGGTTTCATTTAATGAGGGTAAAAAGCCTCCTTTAAAAAAAAAAAAAAAAAAAAAAAAGGAGGGAGCAAGGGAGTGCGGGTGGGCAGAGGAGAAGGAGTGATGGTTCTTTTTTCTGGTGTCAGCCGAGTGTTTTATCACCTGCGGTGACCCGGGTGGCTGGGAGCCACTGATAATGGCAGCCTGCCCCCTCCTCTGCCGCCAGCCGCTTCAGACGCCGCCACCGCCACCGGGGCCGGCCTTTGCCTCTCCCCGGAAGCCGGAGCTCCTTCTCCTGTGGGAAGGGGGGCTGAGCGTGTCCTCTAGATGTGACAGCAGCCTCACGAAAGCGTGCGGCCGGGAGGAAATGTATGGTCACATCTCCCGACGCACCATAAAGCATCCGCCGCGGATCCCAGTGAGGGATGGGGCCTGTCTGACAGGCGGAGGGCAGCTAACGAGGACCGAGGACTGGAGCTGGATCCCCTTGCAACCAATTGTGTTTTATTTCGGAAAATATGTATCAAGTTCTCTTGCATTTGTTGATTCTCTTACAAGCGACCGCAGCAAAGGCTGCTGGTGGGTCGTGTGCTCCGCCTCCTGCCCCCCGCAATTCAGACTGCCAGTCTTTGTCCCGAGGGGGAGCTCTCCCTGCATCTCAGGTGAGGCCCACGCCGGGGAAGTATCTCAGGTTAGCCGCCTCCCCCAGCATGGAAACAGCCTCTGAAAGGAACCGCTCTCTGGTGGAGAATGACAGAGCAGAAAATCTCTGTCTGAGACACGCTTATCCCTGTTACTGCTCCAGCCCCGGTGGTGCTGAGCAGCAGCCCCGTGATGATACTCACGGGCTCCGTCAGGAATTGGACGCGGCACAGCAGGAGGGCTCACCCGTGGGTGCTCCGGGAGGTCTGGGTGACTTGGCTGGTGGGGGCTGCAATTGCCCGGGGATGTCTTCACTCTCACGGCCACACCTGGGCGGGGATGATGCCAGGCAGAGCATGGCAGGGACTGTCCCCTACCTCCCCGTCCCCACCCCAGCAGCTCCACAAACCTTCCCAGGTGGCCCGGCCTTCCCTCCAAGGACAGGGGGCTCTGGGAGGGTTTCCTGCAGGAGCCGAGGCAGAAGCTCCGGGGCTTCTCTTCGCCTGGCCCTGGAAGGGGAGCCCGCCCCGGTCCTCAGCTCCAAGGGCGGGGAGGCAGGCATCCGGCCACGAGAGGCTCAAAGGATGTGCAGCCACGTCTCAGAGCCACCACATTTCCCTCGGGGTTTCTTTCTCCTTGTGCTTCCGTTCACCTCCCGTGGACAAAATGGCTCTGAGTGCAAGGTGTGTGGCCAGATTCCTTGCTCCTGATTTGGCATAATGACTACCCTTCATCGTTAAAACCACGTATTTGCGGGATGGAAAGGTGCGCGTGTGGGAAGGGGGAGAACGTGAGAAGTCGCGTTCGGTGGTTTGAGGGGTGCTGTCCATGTTCCTGTCGTCTTGGAAACAGGCCCGTGGCCCGAAGGTGCTCGTTCCTCTTTCCTCCCGCCCTCCGTCAAGCTTCTCAAAACCGGTGTGCGCCCCTGCGTCCGCTTCTCACCGCTCTCCTTACTGACCAGCGTTTCCCGTGTGGTCTAGCTCCTGCCTCCTCCCCTGCAGTCCTCCCGGTGCCCACCGAGATCCCCTGTGTCCACCTCTCCCAGCCCTGCCCATTTGCCATGATGAGGTCCCCTCCCCTGGAAATCCTCCCCTCCCCCACCCTCCCTCCCAGTTCTGCAGTGGTGCTGCCTCGATTTCCCCACACACACCACTCTTTCTGCGGCTCCTCCCAGACCTGTGGACGCTGTCTTTAGTGTCCTTGGTCTGCTTCTTCCCACCCCACCATTCCGCAGTCCCATCCCTCCCCTCTCTGTGGAGGGCGCCACAGCTGCCTGCGATTCTGAGCCTGTCTCCTGCGTTCCAGTCCCTGATCTCTGATCATGTCTGTGCTTTCCTCACAGTATCTTAGAGTCACCTCGTCCAAAGTGGTTTCCATATATCCCCCCTCCTGCTTCTGCGTTCCTGATTTTAACTAGTTCCCCAAGCTTTACAGCTCAGCATCTGCCCCTCTGCCTCCCTTGCCTCTTCAGGATGTTTCACCTCTTCTAACCTTGCCATTTTAATTGCCTCCTCCTGTTGGGTGAATCATCCCCCCACGTCACTGTCCCCCCAGGACACCCGTCATGCTCTGCCTTCCACTCCTACACGTCTTGTCTTCTCTCCTGAATCGTAAGTTCCCGAAGGGCAACGAACATGCTGTGTTCTTTTCCGGCACGTGGTCCAGACTCAGTAAAAGTATCCTCATTCCTGACCATCTGAGTGGCTTTCGTTTACTTGACAAAAATTAGTCGCGCGTGGGTCACAGACGGTCGGAATTAAGGAAAGGTTTCGATGAGACCCAGAGGCTGGCACGGCCGAACGGATGTCCAGCGCCTGCCCTCCCTCCCGGCTCCCCCTTAGGAGGTCCCGAGGGAGCGAGACAACTGAGGAATAATCATCACATACGTCTACTTCCTGTGCTTGCGGTGCTAGGGGCTGTTCTAACCCATTCGATCCCCACAGCAATTCCGGGGTGAGAACATCACACTTCGGTTCTATAGACGAGAAACCAGTGACAGGAGAAGTCAAATGTGACTACTTTATTGTTAGTGAGGTGAGTGCCTGATACCCCAAAACAAGTCCCTCCGCCGAGTGTGCTGGAAACAACTAAGTGCCTTGGGCCCCGCCCAGCCCCAACTACTGCCCAGGGCCCCCAGCTGAGCTCCGTCATCGCCAGTCCCTGGCGCAGACTTGTTAGCACGTGTGGCTTTGCAGTGCACAGAGACCCGTCCCCAGTAAGCATGGCCCAGAGTGTCACGTGCCAGCACAGACTAGCGCCATGCAGAGAGCATGAGAAGGAAGGCGGGAGGGCTTGCGTGTCCCGATACAGACACCAGATTCGTAGATGCCTACGGTCTATCTTACTGCAGTTCAACAGCAGGAAGAACTAACGTAAATGTGGCAAAATGTTACTAGTCGAGGGACATACGTGAAGGGCTTCACCGAGTTATTCGAGTTATTCGTTATTCGGACCATCCTTTCATCTTTCCTGTAAGTTTGAGATTTTTCGAAACATAAACGTGGGGAGCATTTGAAAGCCACTCAAAGGATGGGAGTCACCAATAAACACACGGGGACACGGGCTGCAGCCAGGAATGCTCTCCTGGCCCATCCGATGGGAGCCGAGGGGAGAAGGAACGAGCCGGAATGCGGGACATATGGAGCTTCTTAGGGGGATGCTCAGCCTCCCCCAAGGGGCTCATTCAAAACTAAATCTTATCCCTGGATCGATCCCACAGCCCTTAATGTGACCCAAACTTTCCATTACCAAACTCCCAGGGCTTAAATGCTGATACTGTGAGCTCGAATCTGGACTCTGTCTTGTCAGCTACGGATCTGTCCTATTGAGGCCACATGTGCCTGCGCAATAAGTTCTTTTCAAGCCAAACTTTCATGTTTAGGAAAAAAAAAAAAAAAGGTCCTCAGAGGAAATACATGTGGTCCTCTTCCCCGTCAAGCCCAGTTCGGGCTATTTATTGTTTTATTTGATTGTTGAGAAGTCAGAAATGACTAAATTGGTTCCCAATGTGGCCTGCACATTGCCCTGGCTAGGAACAGTCTGATGAAGACAAACCTCGGCTTGGAATCCAGCAGTGTTCTGATTTGTGTGTGTGTGTGGGGGGGGGGGGGGAGGACAGGGAGGTATGTATATATCCCTCCCCCACTTTGTCTCTGAAGTCCTTCCCCTGTGGATTTCAGATTAAAGAGAACGTGATGACACATTTACCCTTTTGGTTTTGCTTTTAAAACACAAAGCTGACAAATGTGTTTAATGGGCCTGTGGTACCCAGTGACAGGGGGCACAGAGCTCCGGGGGCTCACGTGCGCCCTGACTGTTTGGATGAGGTCATGAAACCACGCGTGCCAGTTGGAAGGATTCAGTACACACTATAGCATACTTCTGACATTTCAAAACCGTATGCCGACTTGGAAATCCAGAAAATGGCCCTGGCCAGTGTGGTCAGTTGGTTGAGTGTAGTCATCCTGTGCACCGAGTGGTCCCTGTTTCGATTTCTGGTCGGAGCACACGCCCAGGGTGTTGGCTCCATCCCCAGCAGAGGGTGTGCAGGAGGCAGCATCCATGTTTCTCTCACATTGATATTTCTCTCCCTTCCTCCCTCTCTTTCTCTCAAATTAATAAAAAAAACTACCCCCTTCTTTTAAAAAAATTAAGAAAATGGAAAGAGGAAATGTTATTTCCATACACAATGACTATCCTCTATGCATAATCTAAATACTAGGTCACTTAGAATCACAAGATCTCATGTATGGAAGAGAGTGAGAGAGAGAGAGAGATTATTCATCCCAATTTGCATGCAGTTGAATGTGAAGCAAAGGTTCAATGACTTACCCGAAGCCACACTAGTTGGGACTGGGTCTGTTCTGGAACCCAGGCCCCCTGGCGTTGCTGATCTGGTCCAACACTCCTTCCGCACCCGCCCTTCCCTGTTGCAGTCTGCGATAGCCTTGCCACCAGTTTTTTGTTTTTTGTTTTTCGTTTTTTAAAAAAAAAACATATTTTATTGATATTTTACAGAGAGGAAGGGACAGAGACAGAGAGCCAGAAACGTCGATGAGAGAGAAACATCGACCAGCTGCCTCTTACACACCCCCTACTGGGGATGTGCCTGCAACCAAGGTACATGCCCTTGGCCGGAATCGAACCCGGGACCCCTCAGTCCGATGCTCCACCACCGAGCCAAACCGACCTCGGCACCTTGCCACCAGTGTTTCGGACTCACCGAGCCTTCTGCCAGCGAGGGTCAGGCCGGGTTTCCAACCCTCCTGCAGTTCAGCTGTTTGCGGTCTGTTTCCTGGCCTGACGCTGTACCTTTAAACCCAGCCTCGCACGTCACAGCTGCGCGTTGTGGGCTGTGAGCGAGCCCTGGGAACAGAGGGAAAATCCATCTCCACTGGTGCACATGGAGAAACAACCCAGAGCGCGCAGCCCCGCGGAATGTTGTTTGCGGCTCGATCTTTGTATAAGAAAGACATCGTAAGTTAAAATAAAAGCTACCAGCCAGCAACTGTGTTTCCTAGGAAAACGGATTACTAGGAAAATAGATTGCATCCCTAACGGCAGCACAAGAGAAAGTCTTGTTACTTATAGGAGAGCTGGCTATTTGAAAGCCTGGCTACAATGTCCCTGTTTTATTAACACTTGTAATTAAATCCGTCAGCTCCCTCGAAGAGTCTGTATAAATACCAGATGCTCGCTCAGGCTCTTTCTCCTGGAGAATATGGAACGTTGTAACCTGACTGACGTAGAGGGACTTCAAAGGAGGCGCGAACCTGGGGGAAAGGAGCCCCGGAAGGTCCACGCTCACTTCCCTGTGAACTTCTCTGCCAGCCCGCCCGGCCCTCCTGGCCCTCCTGGCCCACGGGGCCCTCCCCGTCTCCCCGCTCTGCGCCGGTGGGTGTTAAGTGAACACCAGGAGCAGATGGCTCTGAGCGGGGTGTGGCGGGCAGGGAGGGTCCTGCAGGCCTGGCAGGAGGCATGTGAAAAGGGGAGGAGAAGGCCAGGCCTCAGCTCCCTGCGAGGCCACAACCTGCTTTTCCTGTGCTGTTGCTGCGGCCCCCACCAGCTGTCACTTAATTAATGCAGTTGATCATCTGGGGATCAGAGGAGGAGGTTTGGGGTGTCTTGGGGCTAACCCACCCTCTCTCCTGGCATCCCCCCTCCAGCATGTTCCTCCTCAGGGGTCACATACATGTACCTTTCTTGTGCCCATCCCCATACAAAGAAGTGTGTGTCCTTGTGTCCCAGAGGTGATGGTGTTTCAGCAGTAGGCAAAGCTCCCCTCCCCCTCCCTTTCGTGATCCAGAACTAAATGTAGATGCTTAGAGCTGTCATCACCTGAAGAGAAAGCTGAGAGGGTTAAATGAATCCTGAAAGAGGATGACATACCTGTTCAAACTTCAGTGTGTGGAGTGGGGGTTCTTGGCATTTGTAATGGAGAAACTGGGAAAGGGTGCTCTCCCTTCCTCCCAGTGTAGTCCCAGCAGTTCCACACATGTGTGCGTGTGCGTGTGTTTGTGTGTGTGTGTGTGAGAGAGAGAGATTTTACTTTAAGATATCTAATATTCCTAAAAGTAGTAGCAGAGCATTCATATCATATGGACAACCCCCAACCCTCCATACTTGTAACCCATCCCAGGCTTTGGGTCCCCCGCCCCCACCCCACTACTTTGGGGGGCAGGTGGCCACCCAGGGGATCCATTAGCAGAGATCTGGGTAAGCCTCTCAGACTCTCCCCTGCGTGAGTCTGTGGAAGGGAGTGAGCCTTGAAAGCACGGGGGAGCGGGGCCCACGCCACCTCAGACACTTTCAGTTTCCATTTGAAACCGGAGTCACAGAGGAGCTGTCACGTGGCAGCTGTGCATGTGGTGGAGATGAGAATTCCAGATTTTATGCTAATTCGGTTCCAGGTTCCTTTGAACCTGCCGCTCCATGAGGCTGTGCTTAAAACAGCAATCTGTTTCAGATAAAAGAAGAGATTACTAACGACTTTTTTTCAGTTTTGCAAACATTGACAGCCTCCAAAAGGAAAGGGGGAGATCAGATGTATGCTTTCATTAACATTGTCATGTTACGTTTTCGTCTAAGTTATCAAAAGAAAACCTTTTCCTTATTTTGGCAAGGAACGGTCTTATTTCAGGGCTCTTGTTGCTGCTGCTGTTTCTATCTCTATTTCGGGGTTTCGGCGCTCTCTCTCTAACCTCAGGGTCCTCGTCACTCACTCCCTTGCGAAGGCCGGAACCCGGGTGATGTCCAGGTGTGCCTCCTCCTGGCACGCGCTCACCTTCTCTTTCTGGACGTGGGGGATCCCTGAGGTGGGCGTGGCCTGCTGCTGTGTAACACGCTGCATGTCTAACGGCCTAAAACACAACAATTCTTCATTTGCTCGCAGTTTTGCAGTTTAGTCCAGGCTTTCTCCATGTATCACATGGCAGCCGCCAAGGCCAGCTCAGCTCGGCAGGAAGGACGCACCCAAGACGCTCCACGTGGCTGCACGTGGCTGCACGTGGCCACTGGCTGTGAGCGAGGAACTGGGGGAGGCGTGGGCCCCGAGGCCTGCGTCTCCTCTCCCTCCCTCCCCGTGGGCTGCTTGGGCTTCCTCACAGCATGGCAGGCACTTACCAGAATGCCCAGAGGCCATAGTCGCCACCGCAGTGGTCGATGCAGTGTTTCAATTATTTATCCGTTTTTCCGGAGAACTTATATGCACTCTGTAAACCTTATGGCAATGGGTTTCTACATTCTGTGCAATCCTAACCCGGTGGCAGTTTGTGGAAAGGACTTTACAGTTTAATTTATTTTTTCATTGTCTTCATTCTCTTCTGTTTAGCTGGCAGGGATATGGTCGTGGGTCCGTTAACTCATTGATGGACCACCGCTGACCACCTCCTGCATAGGAGGACTTTACTAGGAGGTCAGGGGAGGGATGGTGTTAGGGGTCGGGGGGTGTAAGGGCCCGGTCCTGGCCCTCCTGAGTCTTAGCTCGCCAAAGCAGTGTCTTGTTCCCACGAAGGAAATGTATGCCCCTAAAGGAATGGCAGTGTCCAGAAAGTGAGCCAAGAAACAGGTAATACATGTGAGACGTTTTCCTGGATATATTTCCCTGAGGGAATCTTCAAGAGAAGCTATGTTTGGAGCAGCAGGAGAAATTGCTGGTTTAATTTGCAGCCAGCTCTGTAAAAGGAGATTATGCAGGACCAGCGAGGGGTGGGCAGGGCTTTGGGGGTGTGCGGGCTCACCCTCACCCTGGGCAGCAGCAGCAAGCGATCAGAGCAGTCGGCGTGTGTATAGCAGGTGACCCTTTGCAAAGTACACTCATTTGGTGCATGAAGCCACCGAGACGGGAGCGGTGGTAATTCCCTTCTGATAGTGTGGGAGAGACGGGGAGAAAATCAGAAACATTGGCCAATAAGATGCTTTCAGGAAGGCTGACCCAAGAGAAATATTTGACATTCTCGCTGCCCACCTAGTACCCCGGCAACTGCATGACTCACCAAAACAGTAGAAGCAACTGATCCATTCTTGCCTATGAGTATTTCTGCAAGTAAATATGTGGACTGTCTGGATACTCCGTGATGAAGCTAGAATGAAAGCACGAAATCCTTTGTATCAGCATTGAGGGAGGGGTAGCATTTCCAGGACCATAAGGAATATTCATGTTCATGAGTAACGTGTTTCCCAGACAAGAGGGCAAACCCGTGGAGTGAAAGATGTGCTGGTGTTCATTTGGCCACCGCTTGTCACGTTCCTTTTGCAAATGACCTTTAACATGGATGTCAGCAATCTTCCAAACTTACAACCTGTGACGGCAGACTAGGCACATGCCCTCGCGTCCCCACAGCTTCCCCATGGTGTTTGGCCCTCGAAACGTCTCTAGACCCTACTACCAGACTCTGCTTTGACTGAGACCGAGAGCTGACCTGTTTCAGCCCTGAAAGTCTGCTGGAATTTCAGCCCTTGTGTCCTAGAGGTGATGGTTTTAAGAAATGGAGACCCACCCATCGTGTGGATGGTGGGATGTGGGATGCGAAGAAGGGGCATGTCCTTCAGAACTGTGCTGCCACCCTGACCCCCACTTCCACGGGTGCTCTTGTGCTTTCGCTCTCAGTTGCCTCGTCTGAAGGGTGGGGGAGAACAGCAGGTATTCCACAGTATTGCCACGTGGGCAGATGCCATAACAATTGTAAACATTTTTGAAAAGCAGGTTGCTCTAGGCACACATGGCAACACCCTTATGAGCCAAGGAAGGGGGGAGTGAAAAACTATTGGTCAAAACTAAGGACATCTACTCCCAGGTGGCTTGTGGCTGGCGAGGCCTGGGACTGCTCCAAGTGCTCTGCACGCTTTCCGTTGTTGAGCCCGCCCAGCAGGGGCTGTAATAACAGCAGGTGCTGCTACCGCCGCCCTCCGGTGTGGATGGGGAAAGCCGGCTCCGAGGTGGGAAGCAGTCCTTTCACGTTACCAAGCTGCGAAGTGGGAGTGAAGGATGAGCTGGGAGTTGATCCCAGCAGTTTGTTGACAGTAGCTATGCTTTAAACCAGTGTTTCCCAGTGTGGTACGCATACCCCCAGGGGTACGGGAAGAGTTTGGTGGGGATACGCGTTGCACCGAAGTTTGGTGGGGATATGCACTGCACTGTGCTTAGCTGCGCCTAATTCTACGTCCTCATGAGTCAAGTCAAGACAGTCTTGTGAGGCGTGAGATGGTCCGGTGTGCAAATAAATGTTATTTATAATATAACTTATTTATATTTTATTATGAATAATTTTATTTTTTGTTTATTATTATTCTGTGTATGTACAAAAAAAGAAAAAATATATTTTGATTATTCTTAAAATACATCCATTTTTTTTGACAAGGGGTTACGGAAATTATAGAAGAGGTACACATATGTCAAAAGTTTGGGAAACACTGCTTTAAACCATGAGACAGACCAGCCACCCCTTAGTCGCCCCGGAAAAACGGCTGGCACCAGTGGAATGAGTCGCCCCGCATGGGGATCCCTGCAGCAAATCTCGCCGATGCCTTATTGTATTTAAGGCTCGCAACAACACGGTGAGAGGTGACTGAGAGTACGAGCTCCAGTTTGCAGATGAGGAATGGGAGGCTTAGGAAAAGCTAAGTAAGGGCTCCTGCCAAACCATTTATCCTGATAGAGACTGGATTCAGAGGTGCATCCTCCTAACTCTCAGCCCACACCCCTAACCACCAGGCCAGGCACCACGAGTTACAACATCCAGCAAGCCTGCTTCAGAACCGGGTCCTGGGATGTTTCCACAAAGACAGCAGAAGGAAGTGCCTTACCAAAAGCATCTTCTTTTCAGTGGATGGTCTCCGCTGACTTGCACATGTTGTTCCGCCCTCCTCCTGGCTCCTGCATGCATTGTGTTCACATTTTGCACTCACTGTACTCACCTCTGGCCCCTCTCCCGCCCCATTTCCATAGAACCAGGGAGAGAGTCCATCCAGTGCTGGATATGTGAGCAGGTGAGTGCCTGTCCTCAAGCGAGACAGACCTGACATCACACGCAGGCCTCTAGACCCTGAGTTACAAACTCCATCAGTGCCACGTGGTGTAGAAGACCGGGTACCCAGACGGCACCCAAAGATACACTCAGAGTCCCGATCTCATCTCCTTCTAGGGAAAAACGAGGTGCCGTTGGGCGACACGGGCAGGGATTGGATGGCTTACCTTGCACTGTCTTTCTTTGTGGGACTGTCGGATTCTGAATATTAATATCTTAATGTAGATTTGGAGGTTACACAAGACATATTTTACGTGTGTTTTTTTTATACTTCTTCCCTTTGTAGTTTATAGTACACTGTGAAGTTTGAAAGCAAAATTCTTTCTTCTTGACTTCTACACCTGGAAAATATTTATTCCTCCCCGCGTCTCAATAGTCTGCATCGTAAACCAAGCCGGTTCAGTTTATTTACTTCCCTCTCGTCGCAGCCCCGTGATCAGTGGTAGCAAACCCAGGCACACGGGGTGGAGGCTGTTGCTTAGCACAGCGAGAGTGTGAGCTACCGCAGCCCTTTCAGCGGGATAACCAGCGGACCTTCCTGTAAAACCTCCTCCTTTGGGGGTGGGGGGCACAGACCCGAGGGTCTGGGCCCCCCTGGGTTGGCTCGCCCTGCTCCGCCGGAGGGAGGAGATGGTGTCCGTGGTGTGAAATGGGTTGGCCTCCACAGGAACAACCCCTGGGACCCAGGAAGGGTTTTCATCTCCCGGGCCGGGCAGCCTGGAGGGCCCAGCCAGGAGTCAGCAGAGGGGGGGAGCCCAAAGCCTGGGCCGCGGGACTTCCCTAGGGGCGCGCAGACGGTTGACTTCAGGCCTCCAGGCGAGGACTGCTGGTCACCCCCGTGCACCGGGGGCGGCAGGCATGAGGATCCCACTCTGCAGGGCCCCCGGGGCTTCTGGGCCCCTGCCTTCAGCCCCGAGGTTCCCTTCATGTTGTCAGTCACCCGGACACTCCCTGGCAGACTGGGAAAATCTCAGCCATCCAGCCAGCCATCCTCCCTCCTCAGGCATCTATTGAGGTGGGTTCCAATACTGAGCTGTGTATGCGACACGAGCACTTTCCAAGCTGTGAGCTAGGCCCACAAGAAGCCAGGCTCATGCCCCAGGGAGCAGGCGGGCATGGTATCCTCACCCGTGGGTGTGAGGTGCCGGGCTCCTGTCTCTGTTCCTGGCACTGCAGCTATGGCTGCGGCGTGAATAAAGACACGCAAGACATAGTCCTCGGGTAGATGGATTTAAAACCGAACTGAGGTTGGAGGTTCCCCACACAGAAAAGGAACAAAAGAATAAAACCTGCTTCTGCATCTGTAAGAAGCCATTTTTAATCATAGCAAATCTGTAGGCCTTTTCACAGTGGCAATCACAATGTAACGTGTCCACATGCCATCAGTGGGGTGCATGCTGCTTTATGTTTTAGGAAGTTGAAGCCCTTGCGTTAAGAGGCTGAGGGCATCTTAAGCCTGGGGAGCTCTCATAACATTTGGCTTCACTCAAGACTGGGCCCTATATCTATGGAGAAGATCCATGTTGCTCCCATCCCCCGGCTTTCTCATGCAACCCAGGCTCGGTGATTTCCAGGCTCCGGCCCCATCTGGAGGAATTGCTTGCAGGAAGGCCGGTGTGAAGGTGGGGCTTTCCAGTAGAGATGGTGCAAGCCACTGTCCCTGCTTTTGGGGGTTGGCGTTGTTTTGAGGATCATGTGGCTCTTTTCGTTGTCACCGAGGCGGCCCGCACTGACAGAGCCCAGGAGAAGGCCTCGCCGCGCACATTGCTGCTGTACCAGAATATCCTTTTGTTTTGTTGTTCACCACAGAAATCCAAATAAGAATATCCTCTCCACCAGAGTAGCCAGCACCCATACCCCACCCACTCTGTGCCACCGTCTTCCGCCCTGAGGCGCCCCTCATTTTATCAGCTCCCCAGACGCTGGGCAGGTGCCCCCGCCTCCCTTGCAGGCCGGGGAAATCTCAGCATCTCTTCCTCCTCTCTCATCACGCACCCACATGCTGGCGACATTGCTGGCTGGTTTTACAGGTGAGGGACGTGAGGCACGGAGGGCGAGGGGGTTTCCCAAGGTCTCCTGGCTCAGAAATGGCAGGGCCGTGATGTCAGCCAGATGCTGGCTCTTCACCGCTAGCCGAAGAACAGGTAGACATTCGTTTATCTTCTCAAACTTTGAAGAGCTGTAGCATTTGAGAAGGTCAGTCCTCCTGGAGACACAGAAATAACCCCGGTGGGGTGACGGCTTCCCCAGGGCTCCTTTGAAAGGGGGCTCCCGGGCTGCCGACCCCCTTTCCTGGTCTTCGCAAACCACACAACTTAAAACAGAAAGGCTGGAGCAGTTTTTGTAAGACGTCCTCTCCTTTTCAATGATCCCAGGAATCCTGGACATGTTCTGCTAGGCCGGTGGTCGGCAAACTTTAGTCCACAGAGCCAATGGCAACAGTAACAACGATTGAAATTTCTTTTGAGAGACAAGTTTTTTAAACTTAAACTCCTTCTAACGCCACTTCTTCAAAATAGACTCGCCCAGGCCGTGGTATTTTTTTAAAATATATTTTATTGATATTTTGCAGAGAGGAAGGGAGAGAGATAGAGAGCTAGAAACGTCGATGAGAGAAAAACATCAACCAGCTGCCTCCTGCACACCCCCCACTGGGGATGTGCCCGCAACCAGTGTACATGCCCTTGACCGGAATCGAACCCGGGACCTTTCAGTCCACAGACCAATGCTCTACCACTGAGTCAAACCGGTTTCGGCAAGGCTGTGGTATTTTGTGGAAGAGCCACACTCAAGGGGCCAAAGAGCCGCATGTGGCTCTCGAGCCGCAGTTTGCCGACCACAGTGCTAGGGAATACAATATAAGTACATTGTATTTATAGTGAACTTTTTCTCTATATGATGCTCAACAGAGGACCAGCATTGGTAAATATATATATATATATATATATTAGTAGAAAATGTTTAGTCTCTGTGTGGTGACTTATGACGAGGCAAATTGAATCAAATCTCACATTTTAAGCTTTAAAACTCTGCCATTTTAGGCGGGTTTAGAATAACTTACACTAGTTATCAAACCTGGTTTATCTTTATCTTTAGATATATTTTGAAATTTAAGGAAGATAGCGTGTTCGTTTTACCTTTCAACTAGTTCATCATAAACTTGGCGGAGGACTTGGGTGGTGTATCAGAAATTGGCTTTGTTCCCGCAGTAACTGGCCGAGCACTGAGAAGGCCGCCGAGCCCACGTTCTTGCCGTCTTCTTCTTGTCGGGGTCCCCACTCTGTGAGACTTGACCTCCTTAAATCTGGTTCAGAAGCTGAAGGTGACATTAAGCCATCAGGGCTGGTATGTTCAGCCTTCTGAATGTTACTGACATTTGACTTTATAATCTTTGGATTAAAATTACAATAAAGGGAAGCTACGTTTCTCAAGGAAAAGGAATAATAAATCTTCTTGATTCTTGAAAGTCAGAAAGTCGGATCTCGGACTAGGATTTTGTGTCTCCCAGTGTGTGGGGGGTATCCTTTTTTATGTAATTTTTTTTTTTTTTGTCCACCTTCCTTCTCCGTATTTCTAATGCTGTCCTGCGCCCGTCCCTTTCCAATTTTGACACTGATGTCCTCCCTTCCAGAAAGGAGAGGGAACAGGGCAAGTTGGAAACCAATCAGAATGGACTCATTCCTGCACATAGGTGGTGAGAGGCAGGGCTGGACTGTGCAGGGAGCAGGCTGAGCGCAGGCGGGGGGCGCAGGGCAGGGGGGGGGGTGGCGGGGGGAGGCCGCAGAAGCCGCATTCTGTGGGTTCTCTAGAGGCTTGGCTATTGGCGTTCCTTGCCTTCCTCCTGATTGCAGATCATCAAAATACAGGGACGCATGCCGATCTGTCCCAGGCTTTCATCTGTGGCCTAATCCCTAATCATCAGAGATGACGATCTAATGCGAGGCACGCTAAGTGTCAGAAATGCCGCCTGGGAAAAGCACTGCAGAGGGCTCACTGGTTGCCCTAGATGGTCCTCGAAGTTGCCCATCCTTTTGTGCATCTCAGTTTACCCCGAGGGGGGCCTGGCAGGAGCTCTGGCAATTTCTTCCCTGTGATATTGATTTTATTAGAGCAACAAGACAAGAAAACCATCCGATTCTGATTGCTCCAAAAGAAACAACATTTTAATGTCTTTTCTTAAAAATTTAATGTTTGCCTTTGAGCTGTCTGGGTATTGCAGAAACAGCTTCAGAATGAATGCCCGGGGCTGGCGGGCCTCAGCTGGCTTTCGCGACATCTTATAAGCAATAGGAAAATCCACCTCCAAACTTACACCTGCCGAGGCACCTTCTCTTCCGACTTCCCTGGGGTCAGAGAAAAATTTCTCTCTACTATCTACCTTTGGAAAAAAGATTGTTTTTAGAAAGACCTTGGAGAGGCTACCAGTCGGGGAAGGCCTCAGGCGAGACCCTCTTTATTTCCCAAATTCATTGTATTCGGAGGTTCAAGAAAAAGAAGCGTGCCATACAGCAGGCCACCCTTATTTTCCCCTGTGAGGTATGTTTCAAGAGTGCCATGAAATCAAACAGTGACAGATGTTCAACTTCAAAGAGGCGGGGAGAGCGGGCCCTCTGCTTTAGGCCGGGCTCCGTGTCATTGGTATGTGGTGTGCCCCTCTTCCCAGCCAGTTCCTTTCCTCTCATCTCAGCTGCACTCCAGGTAAAGGTGGGCTGGAAGGGAAATCAGGAACCGCAAGCTTCCCCTCCCCCCACTCCTCCCCGCTGTTCGCACTCTACCCCGGAACCCTTCCAGTGGCTCTCCGGGCCGCTCCTCTTTCCCTTGTGCTGGGAAAACCACAGCCACTGTTGTTTGTCCAGGATCTCCTCACCCCCGTATGGCCCAGGGGCCTCTGTGGTTGGGACAGTGAGTAAGGAGGCCAGAGTCCCCGGGGAGGGGCTCCCAGGCGGGACAGAAGGGGGCAGGGTATGCTCTGGGCAGGAGAGGGGTTTCTGGGGGACATACAACAGTTTGTGGTCAGTGAGCGCCCTCCCCCCTCCCCTTTGCAGGCCCTTCACGAGGAACACAATGATGACAAATGTTAGGAAAATGGTAATTGCTGCCCCTGTAGTGAGGCTGTGGCTTTGCTTTATTCCTTTCCCTACATCTGGTGGATGCCAGGGGAACCAATTGGCCTCACTTTGTTAGTGGATGTGAAGAATGGGGTTGGGGGGAAGGATTTGTAAATGGCCAGTTCATGCGCTCAATTATCCTTAAGACCTAACCAACTGCATTCAGTCTTTGATCAGGACGGGGATGCGGTTAGATGAAGGCCTTTTTGTTCTCATACAAGACTCAGTCCCCCCTCCCCCTCCATCTTCAACCATGTACTTAATATTTTGGATTGAGCACCTACTATGTGCCACGTGTGCTTCACACACATCACTTTCTGGCCTGAGAGAGCTCGCTCGGTGCGGATGTGGCTGGCTGGCCTGGTTGCCATTCCACCCCAAGCTAGAGGGCCTAGTGGCCTCCCCTGCTGCTGCGGCGCGATATTGGCAGCCTCGACTGCAGGGAAGGCTCGGGGAGCTGCCGTTCCCGCCAGGCGCGTCGGCCAGGAAGGCGGCCTGGGGACCCCGGGCCCCGCGGGGCGGCGGGGAGCGACAGCTGTCTTTGTCGCGCCCAGGGACTGCGCCCCTGCCGGGCAGAGCCGGCGCCGGGCCGAGGGGAGGGGCCGCGCGGGGCGGGGCGCGCGGGGCGGGGCGCGCGGGGCGGGGCGGGGCGGGCCGGCGGAGGGGCGGCGGCACCGGCTGCTCCGGCTCGGCGCGCCGAGGAAGTCCCGCTCCGAGGGCTGCGAGCGTCTGGCGGAGGCGCGCTCGGCGCAGTCGGGGAGCGAAGTCCGGAGCCTGGGGCCCCGGTGCCGCCGCCGCCGCCCCTTGTTCAGCCCGGGAGCCCGCGGCGCCGGCCGGCCGCCGATGGAGTTCACTTGAGCGGGGAGCCGGCGGGAGAGGCAGGCGCGCGCGAGCGGAGCGCGGGCCGGAGCCCAGCCAGCCCGGGCGCTCCCGCCGCCCGCCAGCCCCGGCCGGGAGGCGCCGTCCGCCCCGCGCAGCCTGCCTGGCGCCCCGCGCCGCCGAAATTGGCCAAAAATAAAGACTCCCGGAGCGTCCCCCTCCGGCGCGGCGGCGGCGGCGGCGGGACCGGGACCGGGCGGCCCGCGGCGCTGCTGGAGAGGCGGGCCGGCAGCCGGGGAGCCCGAGGCTGCCGCCTGGGAGAAGCCGCCGCCGCCGCCGCCGCCGCCGCCGCGGTGTGCCCTCCTCCTCCTCCTCCCTCTCCCTCCTCCCTCCCTCCGCACATGGTCTCCTTTGTCCTGTCGCCGCCGCCGCCGCCTCGCTCCTAGCTCCGCGCGCCGCGGCCGCGGCTCGGGCCGCTCCTCGCCGCCTCGCCCGCCCGCCCGCCCCGGACGCTCCCCGGGTCTCCGCAGTGGCCCCGGCCCCGCGCGCCGCCGCCGGAGCGACCCCAGGCAGCGGGCCGGGTGCGCTCCTCCCGCCGCCGCCGCCCGCCCGGCTCGGCCGCGCTCGGATGTGCGCACGGAGCCGGCCGCCGGCGCCCCAGGCCGTCGCCCCGAACGGATCCGACTCCCGCGTCCGCCCGCTCCAGACTTCGCTAGGACGGCTCGAGTGAGACTCGCGGGCGCAGCCCGGGCGGAGCGGGGCGTTTTCTCTCCGCGTGTTCGGCCGGCTTTGCCCTGGTCTTGGAGGATCCGATCCCCCCTTGGGGAACCCAACCATGAACTTGGGGCTGTCAGGACCGCTTACCCCTTGGCGAACAGGTAATGCAGCCCTCGGGGCGCAGCCCCCTCGCCCGCCGCCCGCGGTCGGGAGGGAGGGAGGCGGCCGGGTCGGGGGTCTTTTGTTGGCGGCGGCCGAGCCGTGCGGGCCGGGGTGGCCGGGGCGGGCTCCTGGCGGCCGGGGCGCCCGAACCCCTTCCTCGCCCCCCTCCCCCGCTCTCTCTCCGGGGCCCGGCGCCGCCTTTGTACTTTCCTCCCGGCCGGCGGGCTCGGGCCGGGAGCGGCGGCGGCGCGGGCGGGCGGGGGGCGGGCGGCGGGAGCTTCGTGGTCCGGAGGCGGGAGACGCCCCAGCGCCTCCCCGCCCGGGGGCTCCGCCTGACCCGGGCCGGGCCGGGCCGGGCCGGGGCCGCTGGGGCTGGAGACCTTGGCGCTGGCTCCCCCCGCGGTCCCCGCGCCGGGGCCGGGATCCCGGCTCGCACGCGGCGCCGAGAGGAAGCGAAAGGGGATCTGGGCTCGGATCGGCGGCGGCCGCGGGGATAGAACTCGCGTTTAAGTTTCGAGGAGGTTTCTCCTGTTGAAAAGTCCCTCTTCCCGCCGGCGAGGAGGGCCGTCTCCCGGCCCCTCGGCCGGAGGGAGGAGGTGGACCCCGAAGCCGAGCGGCTGCCGCCCGTCTCCGGCACTGCAGGCTTTGATTCCTTTCCCCCCTTATCTGTCTTCCTTCCTCCAATCTGTTTGACTCATTCAACTTTTCTCTATAAACAACTACGGCGTTTAGTAATTTTATAAGTATGAAAAACAAATCTGCGTCTCCCTCTAAATAAAAAGCAACTAAAAAGCTTTTCTTTTTTTTTTGGGGGGGGGTGGTATCAATATTTAGATGTAGCCACTTCAAGTCCTCATCCTCCAGACCCAAGTGTGGAAGATGAAAGGAAATGGCGAGCAAAATCTAAATAAAGGGCTTGAGCTTGCAAAGGTTCCCCGCGTTACGGAGAGAAGAAAAGGCTCCGCTCCTCTGCTAACTCTCAGCTCACCGCGTTTCCATTTGTCCTTTCTGATTTAAAAAAAAAAATCAGCCAGGAATATGGTCCAGGTTTTATAATAAGGTATTGAAGATTATTTCCCCCCCCCTAAAAACAGTGAAAACGAAACGTCCCAAGGAGCCCAATAATTGGAACAAATGCTTTTAAAGCATAAAGTGGAATTTGGAAAGTTTGTGGAGGAAAAGCAAAGCATTCCCTTGTAGTTTCCACTTCAGGCTTCGGCCAAGAAGCTCTTTCTGACTTTCAGGGCAGTGAGTGGTCTGCCACGGTTTTCACCAGCTGCATGGGAGAGAGGAGGGATCCAGAATCATTTTCTGACCAGCCAAAGCCCCATCCGTGGCCACCCTTCTCTCCCCGAGGCCTTGTTGAGACACTCCCCCTCCCCCAGCTGCAAGAGGTATCCTTTCAGGCTTTGTAACATGTATCAGATTAAAGGGTTCAAAAAGCTCCTATTAGAAGGTGTACTCCCTAAGCCTCTCTGAATATCCTGTCAGACTTACTTCCATCTTAACTTAGGAGTGAGCATCCTAAGTAGTCACGTCGAAGTTTGCCCCAGACCTAAGTTCCTTCCCTGAACCACCTCTCTGAGGAGACAGCGTGCAGCCCGGTGGAGCTGACAAAGGTGGCCGCCCCGAGGAGGGCGTGAAAGGCAGCCAGAGGCCTGTTCACCTTCACTTCCAGCTGCTGTCCTATTCCCTCTCTCTCGTGTACACATACCCAAATGCAAACAAAAACCCAACCATTTCCTTTCCTTACTAATGCTTTTTGCATTTGGGGTGCAGCAATTTGTTTTTATATTTTTCTGAGCCAGTTAGGCTCATTGTAATAAGCAGTCCCTCAATCTGCAAGGGTTATTTCAGTCTGGTGAAATGATTTAGTTAACAGACTTTTTTCTTTAAAAAATATCAGCTGGAATTTAATTTTTTTAAGCCATGAATGTAACCTAGCCATCCCAATTAGAATCAAGAGATACTTATTATTAAAGAATGGTGAAATACTTATATCTCTAAGTTTTTATCTGGGAAATTCATATTCCTAGAAATCTCTTAATCTTAACAAGACTATTCCCATGATTTTTGCTTTTGTAATCCAGTCTTCTTGATCTGTTTAATGCATATCTTACCTCCCCCCTCCATGCAACAGTTTTTTTTTTTTTGGCAGTTTATTTTTATTAAAAGATAGTGTGGTACGCAATTTTGTTTAAGATTTCAGGAAGGCCTTTGGATTATTTTTTTAAATCACTTCTGCAAAATAAGAGGAAACGTCTATCTAGGATTTATTAAACTGTTTATATATGTATGTACTTCACTTATTTTGCACATAGCTTCTTTTTTTTCCTCTCTTCTTGATCTGTTAATCTTCTGAACCACCACTTCAGTTGGGAGATTAGAATGAAATAAAGGGAAAAGCAGTCAAAATAAAAATATTTTATGTCTTCCTGTATCACTTTGCTGTAAGAACCCGAACATGGTCCCCAGATGTACACAGGAATCATTCTCTCATCTTCATCAACATAACCTGGAAAAATTAAATTGGGTATCTTCTTTGTCTTTAAAAGCCAGAATATGCTGTACCTCAGATTCCCCTCCCTCTATTCTCTGTATTTCTTTATTTCTTTATTTATTCAGCATTCTATGCTTTGCTTTGTCAAACATGCATCTCTGTAAACTGAAAAAGTGATTTCTTGCCAAAACAGCATAAATGTAACATAGCCGTTGTAACTTTAAATACAGATGCATCTTCGTATTACATAATGAGGGTGCTTAATTTTTAATTTTTCAAGTTCTAGAAATATTTAGTGCTTCCAAAACATTATTTCCCTCCAAACTGATTTCATGTTTATTTCTCGGAACATGAGTGGATAATTTAAATTGCCTTTACTCTTGCTGTTTAAACAGGCCTGTTTCACTTTCCTCAAGCCAATGTGATAATTAGCAGACCTGGTCTCTAGAAAATGCAAAGGGAATTATGCCGATGGCATGTACAGTGTAGGGTGTGGGGGGCAGGCCAGCTTGCTTTGGTTTGAACACCAAGGCCATCCTGGTTACTGTAAGGGACAGGGATCTTGGAGCCATCAGATGAATATTTAAAAATTAATTTCTGGGAGCGCTAATTGACACTTTTTAGTGAGGAAAGGCTTAGCGTTTAAATAATGGGCATTTCTGGTTTGTGAAAGGAAATTGAAAAATAGATGTGTGCAAATATGAAAAAAGAACCGTTTCAAAAATAATGATCTGTCAACGAAATTGCAAAATCATTATGTGAGTGAGCTGAATTGCTTTGTGTATCATCTCAGAAATATGTTTTGCACAGATAATATGTCTAATAAGGACACATTTTTGAAATCAGATTTCCTCCCCCAGCAAATAGCTGCACTGCAGATCTCTCTCAGGCAGTCAACCAGCACCACCTTATGGAGGGTTGTGGGAATTGCTGCCTTCCCGCTTAGGCTTTTTTAAAATGCAGTAAATTGATTTAGAAAAATAGTGATGATGATGGTGACTGTATTAATGACAATAATAACACTTTTTTTCTCCCTTCTTGTTTTCCAGGCATCAGATGCCAGCTCTGAAAAACTCTTCAATACCGTTATTGTAAACAAAGGTAAGAGTAGTGCTGAGCTGTGATTTATGTATTTTCATATTTGTGTTATTGTCGTTGCCTAGGAAGAAGAATAAAAAACAACGTGGTTTTTTTTTTTTTTCATTCTGGAACTACTGTTCATATTTTGTGGTTTTGCTTGAGATGGACTCTGTGCTCTTTTGTGATACATTACAAACAGTTTATTTTAAAGAATACCTTGAATCCTTATTTCAGTGGATTTGAGTAAGAAATCACTACTACCTATGTGACTTTAATTTTCATCCTGCTTTAAATTAAAGTCAAAACGCCTTAACTTTATTGTTACTTATCAACTATCCAGCAGTCGGAGAACTATAAAGAGCCGATTTGTACTGCAGACTCTTAATAACCAGTGGATGTTTATATTCTCAGCATTATGGTCATAAACCAAGCCTCACTCTGCTGAGGGCCTTCTATAAAGTTAATAAAAGAGCAAGAGGGCAAAATCTAAATATGTGCTATCCCTTTAATTTCTTCCAAACCGCAATATAGAGTTAGAGAGGCTAACGATACAGCAGTACATTAAGGGAAAACTTATCTATTATTGCAAATGGGTTTCTGAGCAGTTTTCATTGCAGCAGCATTGCTGGAAAAAAAAAATGAAATTTAAAGGAGTGTCTAATCACGGGCTTTGCAAAGGCGTATGATTTGGAAGGTACAAATTGGATTTATAATAGAACCAGATATAGGTGCTTGCGTGATAATTGCTAAACGAAGGTGTGCTTTCGGTGGGAATCCCTCCTGTGTTGCCTTGAAGAGACTGGGCAGTGGCTGCGCAGAGTTGGGCCTTCATAAAGTGAAATTTGAAACCACCCCAGCATTCCCTCATTCCCTGGGCTAGCTTTTTTTTCTTTCTTTTTTTTCTTTTGCTAGCTGGTAAAGACACATTTTCAAGTTCAGTTATTTTGAGCTCACCGATTATTTTGGAATTGGAACCTACCGCAATTTTAAATAGTACATTATGTTTAGAGTTCCCTGGAGGTGTATATGCCTATGTTATTATGCCTATGTTATGCTATTACTCCCAGAATTATTGTCATATTGAATCTTACCTTCTTTATTGCATAAACGGAGTGTTCCAGTTTTATATTTCACCGTATGTTTTTGATGGACTGGAAGTTTGTATCATTGTGTTACCCATAACGCTAAAAGCCCAGTCAAAGAAGATACGTGCCGTTCACGGCATGCAGTGCTCATATGTAAGAACGCATGATTGTTTACATCGGTAGACAGCGGTGTGTATCTGTGTGAAAGAGGGTGGGGGGGGGGGCAGGAGGAGGAGACCTAGGGAGGCCGGGTCACGCAGAGGAGGTCTTCTGTGTTTCGGTGACAACCCGCCCGGGTCTCTCCCAGGACCTCCTTGTCACGGTGTCTCACTTTGGCCAGTTGGCATAAAGCTTTGGGATGTGTTTCCCCTAGCCGGGATGAGCCCAAGAGTGAGAGCGGGCTCTGGGACCTGCATTCAGCGCTGCCCTCACCGGGCTGAAAGGCTCTCTCCAGGGCCAGTGGGGAGTGATGGATGAGGAACCCCTCCCTCTGCCCCTCCCTCCTGCTCCTGCCCTCCTCCCCCTCCCCCTTTCCCAATCAAACGTTTCCCACATTCTTATTTGTGTTTACTTACAGAGTGTGATTTGTGGCATCTATTTGGTTGTGAATAGTCACCCCCTGACAGGGTGCCTTTCTCCTGAGCTGCTTTTCTGGGGTGATTTAGTTGGCTTGAAAGGATTAAGGTTTCTTTGTGAACACTAAAATCAACACAGGCTTTTTCTAAGCTTTGCTTGGGAAACCGTACACAAATAAGCATTTTAGTTGATGGCAGATTATTCCTTTGCCCCTTATTTCCATCAAAATGGTCTTTCTCTTCTCCTCCTGAGTTCCCCCCTTAATGCCTTATGCTAATGCCTGTTGGTAACATGAATGACAAGGAGAGGGAATCAATGCAAATCCAGGTGCTGCCCACCAGACTGAGTGGTGTCCAGCGCCCGCCCCCTCCCCGGAGAGAAGGGGATTAAGGGGAGCAGGAAAGGAGGGGGGAGGTGGGGACCGTTTTGTTAAGGGGATTAGTATTCACACTGCTAAACATCAGGAAAACAACTTCAAAAAGAGATTCACTGTGTGGTGATCATGCCAGCCGTGGCTTCGGGACAGGTGCAGAGAGCCTGGCTAGGTGCTCTTGGTTTGGGGCTGTATTCACTCCAGGTAGCGGCAGTGTCTACTGGATGGATGGTCCACAGGGCCTTCAAGGGATTGTCAGCCTCGTGCACGTCAAGTTCAAGTTCTCCTGCAAAGCAGCCTGCCTGCCTTCCCGTCAGGTCTCCCGTCTCTGTCCAGTATTCTTAGCCAAGAGCAATAAAACGCGTTGTAAGAAAAGGGCAAATTTACACCAGGTAGCACGCACCACTGGGAAAATCTTCAAAGCTTCCGGCTTGCGGGGAAGCTGACACGTGTGTTTCTCCACCTCCAGATGTTTAAGGCTGCACACCACCTCTCTGGCTCCGAGTTCCGCAGCGCCCCTCTGCCTTCCAGAGGCCTGGCTCAGTGATGCCACTGAGCCCGGTGGCAGCAGATTTGGGCCATAAAACCTCACGGCGGGAGGGCCGTGTTAATCTCACAGACTGATTATAGTTGGGGCTTGGGGGAGCAGCTTTGATGTTGGGATGCCGGGGATGGAGCTCCAGGCGGAAGCAGCAGGCCATGGCTCGAGTCCGGTCCATCTGTTTGTGAGCCCGGATAAACCCCGCAGCCTCTGCAGGTCAGAATTTCCAACCGCGGCCAAAGCTCCGGGTCTTGCTAGGGCCCGAGGTCTCTGGTGGGGAAGTTTTCCAGCATTTAGTTGCGAAGTGGGGAGAGCCTGAGACAGAGGAGGTCGGTGGGTGGGTTTCCTGTCACTTCCGCCCATTGGTTTTATGGTGATGCTCTCTGTATAGAGCCCATCCAGCTTAGTAGAGAGCCGGTACAAGTTTTGCGTTTAGGTGTTCCAAGTTGTTGCTTTCCTCTGATGCCTTTTATTTCCCGTCTTAAAACAAACGAACGAGGCAGTGTGTGCTTGCATGTGCCCACGCTAATCCTGTGAGAACTGAGCCTGTCCAGAGAGGTGGGAAGATGAGCCTCCAAACTGCAGGGCTTAGGGGTGTAGACATTAAAAAAAGGGGGGGGGGGTAACTTTAATCAAGGTCATGGTTGCCTTATTTAATCAGTGTGTGTTTAAATGTTTACAGGATGTTCATGTGAATTTTATGAATCCTTCTGTCTTTGTGACTCAACCATCTGCCAGAGGAAACATTAATTTTCTCAGTGAGACAGAAACACACAGAGAAAGACGTATTTCTTGTCCATGTGTGTAGTTGGTTGAACTGCTAGAGAAGCAACAGGACCTTGCACTCACAGCTCTGGAGCATCTCACCTGGAAAGGAAATCCCCAGCTATTCAGTATGGCCAGCCGGTGTGTATTATTACCCCTTCTCACCTACCGGAGGGCCTGCTTGGCGGTTTTTGCCACTTTTGAGATAAATAGACAGAAATGCAGAAAGTGAGTCTTTTGCTGCCTGTGACCATCCGGCCAAGATAGTTCGTCTCCTTTAAACTTTGAAATTGCTCCAGAGCTGAGCTCCCTGGGAGGAAAGAGAAGCAGGAAGGAGAGTGGTCTCTGGAGCCCTCTGTCTGTGTGCCAGCCCAGATGCGGGCTCATGGCCTCGGTTGGGGGAAGGGAGAAGGCCCCTGCTTGCCACAGAGCCCTCTTGTCCAGGACCTGTCCCGCAGGCAGGGCGGGCCGTAGAGGAGAGGTGGCGACAGGTGTACTTCACCACACCAGGACTTTCTGGCCCCTTCTTCACCTCCCCCCCCCCCCCCCCTGTGCCTCACCCGGTAGCCCTGGGCCCTCCTGAGTGAGCTGGTAGGGAGCTGAAGCACTGAGGTGGGACTATGGCCCAGGGAGGGAGGAAGCCCCTGGTTTGTGCTCCCCCTGCTCTGAGTCCCAGGGTCTGCTGTGATGTGAGTAGCTAAGGAGCACCACCCACCCCCTCACGGTGGGCCACGGGGAGCTCTGGTGGACACTCACCGTGGCGCGTACCAGACGGGGCCCGGGGACCACCTGGATGGTTTTCCCCTTTCCAGGCTCCACCAGGCTGCGGGTGGACACACCTGGCTGGCCTCTTCTTGGGGTCATTTTGTGCTGAGGGGGGTCCCATGGGACACAGAGGAGGTCGGAGCCCTCACGTTACTGGGGATTTCGGTTGTTGACAGTGTGCTTTTATCAGCAGCATAGTAAAGAAACCAGGCTAAAAAAAAAATTGCTTGAGATTGGAGGAGAGCAGGTGAGAGCCATGTTACTAGAGGTGCACCTGCTTGGTGTGATGAGGTTCAGTAACTGGGCAGCTAATGAGTTTTTTAATTGAGGATCTCACCTCATTTATTAGTTGTAGACACGAAGAGGGGACCCCTTATTTTGGTGACCAAAAAGCTGAGTTATGTTACCACCAAGCCCACCATTGAGCTAAGAAAAACTCTCCCCTGAAATAATTCCGTGCTTTCTTTGCAAGTGAAAGTGATGGAGTTGTTGAGTATGGCATAGCTTTCTTTTAATATATATTTTTTTTAATTTAGAGTTTTAAACGCCATCATAATGCACATACAGAGACCATTTTACAATTCCTCCTCGTGTCTTGGTTTGGTTGCGTGGGGGACATGACAAGCATGTGCAGAGTCCATTTCCACCTCTAAATTGGCAGCATTTTTGTAATGTCTTCAGTCCTAGGTGAGAGGAACTTGGACTGTTATGCATTCTTTATTTTTTTTTCTTTAGACTTTTTTTTTGGTATCATTTGGGGGGTCTTTAGGAGATAGAGACCTCTGATGTGTGGAGAATTAAATACTATTGAAGGGTAATTGGTGCTTGATGGGAGACAAAGAAACTAGAGTACTTGAGCTCCTCCCCTTAGCCCACTGCAAATAGCACGCAATCAGCTCCCTTTCTTATGGAAATTGACCTTTCTATAGAAACCACGCTCAGATGTACCAAATCCGTTGTATAGAATTATTTCCTGAGAATTCTTGGAAAATCAGATGCCTTGTACCAGTAAGGACCTAAAAATATCCCATGTTGTGAGAAAGGGTTTCCCTTTATGTTTTCATCAGCTGCTACTTGGTCTTTCCCTGACCTTATGGACTATTGTGGGGGAGGGGGTCCCTGGTGACGCCTGGAGTTGTGGTGAATGTGAATGGTTGGCAGAGGGTGGGAGATTTTTCTGAACATCCACATCGATCTGGATGATGTCTTTTGAGTAGAACTTTGACAGCGACGTCACCTTAGGCCAGACTGGCAGGAGCGGATCACAGTGTAGCACACGCCTTCCTCCCGTGACGTAAGCCAGCACGATTTTTCACTCTTGAGTCCAGGAACCTGGCTCTTCGCTCATTTTGTTGGAAGTCTTCTCTCCGTGCCTGGCAATGTCAGCTAGGAAGCTCGGAGCCATTCACACCCAGGGTTTCGTTTGGTTAAGCAGAAGGACTTAGTGGTTGGCTGTCTCTGAAAGCAGCACACACCCACAGGAGGCAGCTGGAATGAAAGCCTCAGGTCGGCTCTGGAGAGCCTTTCGCGGGCCCTGCGAGGTGACAAAGGGCCTCCCCACGGGTGACAGCAGGCCCCGAGAGCTCCCCGCACGGAGGAGGCTGGGGCCACCCCGGGCCTCTGGATCATTTCTCGTTTCTGACAACTGCAGGAAAATGTTGTTTTCTCTGAAAATGTATGTTTATTTAACTAGGTTTCTTTTTGCTTCACAATCTGGATTCCATTCAGTCAGTTACCACTCCAATTAACTAACAATTATTTAACATTAACAGTAATTACAGACGCCAGTTAAGCGCCTACAGATGTCAACTGTTAGCTTTGTACCTAATCACTCAATGAAATGGAGAAAGTTCAACAAACATCAATTAGCCAGGCAATTAGTATGAGTTAGGAAGGAGCATGTTATCATGTGTGAGCTGATTCAATTTATTTTATTTTGGCAGTAAAACACACACAGGCGAGCGGCAATAAGTTCCTCAGATAAGATAAAACACTATTGTGTTGCAGCTTACACAAGAATTCTCTGCTTTCCTGTGCTTAAGTCAAACATACTCTTGCCTGGAATTTATTTAACGATCAAAATTTGCCTCGGTTACTCAGCCCAGCAATGCTCAGTCTCGGGAAGCTGCTTTGGTGAATTATGAATTCAGTGAAGATGCTGTAAGAGGAAATGCCAGAAAATTTCGGCAGAGAGATGATTGATTCCCACACAAGTAATCTCCTCCGAGTATTTCGGGTTTTTACCGGTTTATTCCTGAACCTGTGGTGGAGCCGGTGCAACAGTGATTTTATGAATTTCATGGTGCCTGAACTTTTTGCTTCAGCTGTCTTTGATTTATAAGCCTGGGGCAGCCATCAGCAAGTCTTACCACTTGCCCAGTCTGTGCTTTAAAAAAGCAGACATGGCTCTCTGTGAAAGACCCTCTTAGTGGGCTCACCAAGAGGACATGGCCTGAATTCAGAGTTCTGTGCTGCTCCCCCATAACCCACCTGACTTCCGGGGGTGGCTGAGCGTGCCTGGGCTCACTGGGAGAGGGCATTCCAAGGCCTGATTATGCAGGGTGCCCCGTACATGTACATTGGCATTTGGAGGTTCATATTACCTGCAAGTGAAATGCTGGCCATAGGTGAGTGTACCTCTGGATCCCCTCCTAGAAGGGGTTTCTTGCCAAGACCAGAACCTATGGATAGGAGGGGAAGGAGCCTGGGTTTGGGAGGCATCCCATCAGCTGACTGTGATGTGACCTGTAGAAATATTCAGGTGAGCAAGCCTCGCAGCAGCCCCAGGAGCTGCAGAAGAAACGTCCTGCCACTGGTATGGCTCGGTGAAGAGCCCATATCCTGTGGGTGTCTGGGTGGTGCCCCTTCTGCGGGAGTCAGCAGTACCACCCAGGTGGGCGGTCCCTGCTGGCTCCTGAGCAGCATGTTTGCCTTCTGAGATGTGAAAGGTGATATAGATAAGAGAGGGGAATGTTTTCCAAGTGGCAAAGGTGATAGATAAGAGGAGGGAGATGTTTTCACAGCAGGTCAGGGTTTCTGTCTGTCCACGGTTGCACATTGTGCCGCAGAGGCCGTGACAACAAAGGTATCGTGATAGGTCAGCCATGGACCCGCTGCAGGCCTTGCCTTTACTCCGGGACCAGCTGTGGGCTGCCCGCATCCTGGTAGTTAGCTTGGCAGAGGGAGGGGAGCAGGTCAGAACCGTAGCAGGGTCTCTTCCAGCCTCAGCTTGGAGGTGGTAGGTAGGCGGCGGCATGTCCAACCCCCTCACGGCCAGAACCGGTCCCGGGGCTTTTCCCGAGGTATTTCATGATTCCTCGCGGTTGGGAAGAACTTTTCTTGGTGTGGTGGGTCTCAGCCAGGACTTCTGGCATCCCAGAAGGTCCACCATTATCCGAGCAGGTGCAGCCAAAATCGCCACGGTTACTGCATCAACTTCGGGCATCTCTGATTTTCTCAACTTCTAGTAAGATCATGTGTCTCCATCTTCCTGTTCTCCATGCCCATTCCTGTGCCAGTGGGTGGACTGATCTTCAATTTTGAGCCAGCGTTTATTAGAAGTGACTTAGAATTTCCAAACGGGAGCCTCTCCCTAGCAACTGGTGATGTCAGCCTGAGGCCCAGTTGGGAGCTGAGATGGGAGGGGCCTGTTGATGCGGAGCCGTGTTCTGTGGGCCCTCCAGTCCTCCCTGACCCTCGTGAACCTTGTCTTATAAAGGAAGGGGCTGAGAGCACAGCACTGCGTCTCTAAGAGTCCTTTTGAAGAGGGAAACGTCTCAAGTGTGCCTGTTAATAGACTGATGTGGGAGGTGGTTATATTTGGATGCCTCTAAAAGCCACTTGGAAAACATTTTCGCCCTCTTATCTATCACCTTTCACATCTCTCGGCAGAGGAACACTGAAACCTAATTTTAGCCAACATTACATCATTTTCTCATTATCTGTTTATGGCCAGGGAAGGCTTTTCCCTAGCGAAGCTCTTCTCCCAGAATGACCAACCACACAGTTCCTCGTTTTGGGCCAGTCGTGGATGCTCCGAGTGGGGCCTGCCCTCGGCTGGGCTTCTTGGTCTGATAAACTCTTAGGGCCTCTTTACGCGTCAACTTTATCCGTAAACATTGGTTTGACACGGGGTCTTCTGAAGTCAGCTTTGCCATCTGTGAAGTCAGTGATGTCAGTGTTGATTCCATTTGCTCCTTCAGTGGGTGGAAAGTGGAAGCCATGTTGGAATTACTTTTTCCTTCAACAAATGCGGTCAGGCACTGAGTACGTAACAGGCTCAGGACACACAGCAGTGGACAGAGCACATTACACATACAACCGGAAATGGAGAGTGTAAACTCAGAAAGAGACATTTTTCAGCTGAAACCGTTTGGCTCAGTGGATAGAACGTCGGCCTGAGGACTGGAAGGTCCCAGGTTCGATTCCGGTCAAGGGCATGTACATTGGTTGCAGGCACATCCCCAGTGGAGGGTGTGCAGGAGGTGGCTGATGGATGTTTCTAACTTTCTAACCCTTTCCCTTCCTCTCTAAAAAATCAATAAAATGTATTTTTAAAAAGAGAGAGACATTTTTTGTGGGTTTTTTTTTTTAATGGCCTTAGGACAGTGGTTGGCAAGCCACATGGGGTCCTTTGGCCCCTTGAATGTGGCTCTTTCACAAAATACCACGTGCAGGCGCGCACATACAGTGCGATTGAAACTTGGTGGCCCATGCACAGAAGTCGGTTTTTGGTTTTCGGCTCTCAAAAGAAATTTCCATCGTTGTACTGTTGGTCTTTGGCTCTGTTGACTGATGAGTTTGCTGACCACTGACTGCCCTAGGACTGTGTTAGGAGGAGAGTTGGTGTCAGGCGAGCCCTGTGGATCAGCAAACCAGAAACAGGGCAGATCCGGGAGGCTGCCAAGGGCGTCCCCTTCCTGAGAGCCGCAGCATTGCCAACGTGTGCTCCCTGTTCGACTCAAACCTACCCCTTGGAGGTTCTCATCTGAAAACTGATATTTTTGTTCCGTTGGTTACTTAAGCTAAGGAGGAGATTTGAGGGAGCGCTGTGAAGTTCTGTGCATTGCCTGTCTGTCAGCAGAACCCCCTTTTTTTCACGTTTCCTCAGTTCGAGTTGTTGGCTTAAACGTTGGTCAGGTTGGCGTGCCACAAGGAGGCGAAGGCCTGTGACACACACAGTGAGCGCCGCGTTCGGTAACAGAAAACCAGGCCCGAGTCCAGGCGGGCCACCTGTGACCTCCCACCTGTGACCTCCACCTGTGACCTCCCACCTGTGACCTCCCACCTGTGACCTCCACCTGTGACCTCCCACCTGTGACCTCCCACCTGTGACCTCCACCTGTGACCTCCGGCAGCTCACCCCACCGAACTTGTTTTTCTCTTTGGCAACGTCGGGAGTTGGAGGGACTCCAGAATCCATCTAGGTCTAAAGGCCAGAGTTTGCCTGAAGCTTGCGCAGAGGCCTGCCTTTTCCTAGATAGCTGGGAGGGAGGCCGTGAGCACTTGCCTTCGCGAGGAGCGGTGCCTTGGGGCCAGAGCTGACTTCAGGCCTGGACTTGGTGCGCAAGCGAGGGCTGCGGAAGCCCCTCTGCGTGCAGGAGCTTCCATCTCTGTAAGAAAGCTCCTGGAGGTAAGAGGGGGCCGAGTCTCAGAGGCAGGGGAGGGAGGGGAATCAGGTTCCAACAATGGGAATGTCCACAGTGAGGTACGAGCCTCCAGAATAGGAATAACAATACAGCCCTCCTCCGCTGGTGTGCATTTTGAGAGGTGTTTTATCTGCTTCATGAATGTCCATAAAGCCCCACGGTGCAAAGCACTCGGGTGCCGGTTCCTTTGTACTTGACCTAAGTGGGTGACTGACCGCTTCCCTCAGGGGCTTTGCTACAGGTTAGATACAGGCGGGGTCAGGGGCCAGACTCCCAGAGCAAGGCCCTGCTCCAGAGCACCCGGGGCAGGCTGCCGGGCAGCTTGCTTTTCCATGGAGTGGCCCGTTTTACCACGGTGAATGGAAGCGGGGCCTGGGTGGGCCGTTCTAGATAACGTGGGGCATGTCGCTACCTCGCCATCCATCTTCCTCTGTCAGCAGACTCCTTCGCGGGCAGTTCATCAGGGCTCTGCCTCTTCCCGGTTAATCCATGTCTTCCTGACTGAAGCAGTTTACTCCCTACTTTGCTTTTTCGCCAGAAGGTAGTCAACCTCATTGTCCCAATACCGTACTTGATGTGCTCTGGATTTTAGCTTTACTCACAGCCTTCTATATGCTGGGGAAAGGTTTGTTTCAGAGTAAAGAAAAAGAGGTAATCCTTGGAGTGTCTCTAGGCATTCCGTACGCGGTGGCATGAGCTACAGTTGTGAATGGATCTGAGGAGGAGCCTGGGTAATTTTATTGTTGCCAGACGCAGTGTGTGTTATTTAGGGGAACTGGGTTATTCACCTGTGTTATTTAGGGGAACTGGGTTTGTCCCACTGCCTCCTCCCTTTCCGAGACTGAGACCTGCAGGCAGGAAGAGTGACACCGAGGAGACACTGAGCATCCTAGAGGCAGATTCCTGGATTAGATGCAGGGGCACAGCTGCTGTGTGTGCTGTGGTCCAATATCAGCTTATACATTTTGTGGGGGTTCTTTTTGTGTTTTGGTTTGTTTTTGGTTTTGGTTTTTTCACTTGTCTGTAGGGGCCACGTTGCCCTGTATAATGGCCTCTTCCCGAGCTGTTAGACACCAGATCGATTTGATTTCGACTCCCAGGGAAGTGGGAACTCCTGACTTCAGTAGGCAGGCTGGGGATACCTGGCTCGAGGGGCTCTCCAGTGCCAGTCTGGCCTCACCAACCCTGGGCAATGGATATGTGCCCAGATAGCCATTACCCCCCGCTAGGCCAGGCCTCACCGCCTGAGCACACCTTCATCAGGCCTGGGTTTAGCCCAGGGGTGGGCAAACTTTTTCACTCGAGGGCCACAATGGGTTCTTACACTGTACCGGAGGGCCGGAACAAAAGCAACCTGACCATGCTGGCACTCTCATCTTGGGCTGCTGGTGAAGGAGCGGAGGGGAGAGCAAGAGAACCCTCCGCTCTTTCGGCTCTGCCGGCCGGATAGAACAGCCGAACGGGCCGGATCTGGCCCACAGGCTGTAGTTTGCCCACGGCTGGTTTAGCCACTTCCCTCCTCAGGGCCCTTGGGTTGAGCAGTCGTCTCCTGCTCCTCCTCCTTCCCCGTGAGCTCCAGGACAAAGTTGGAAACTGCCTACTCGGAGGGATTTCCTGGCATTTTAAAAGTTAAGCTGACTTTCGGAGCCTTCTCAGCATCTTGCCAGGTATCTTATCTTATTCAAATATCCTAATTGCTGCTCGGGCTTCTCGCTGCACATCATCCTAGCACCCAGCTGACAAAATAGACCTTCACCTGAGGGCCTCATTATGCTTTTCTGCCTGTGCATCAGGCCAAAAATACCTCCCCAATCCCCGCCCGACACCCTGGGCTTGCAAGTGACAAACAAATAATTGGGTGAAACAAACCCTGGGCGCCGAGCAGCTGCCATCGGTGTCGGAGCACAGAGGAGTCCCCGGCAATAACAGTCACGGCGCTGCCTGCCTCGTGTCAGAGCAGATCTTTGAACAGTAGGTTTGCTGACACCAGAGAATGACAGCCTTGGAAATGGCATGCTAGTTACTGCTGCGAGTGAGGCCTCTCATGTAGATCGTGACAAGCAGCTGTCATTTCCATACAGGTGAGGTTCTGACATCCTCGAGTGGGGAGGGCGGGGCGGTGGGGGCCATGTCTGGTGGGCAGGTAAGTGCACTGAGGAGAGAGGAGTCTAAGTACTCATGACCATTTGCACTGGGGCACAAGCTGGCCTTCTCACACACACACACACACACACACACACACACACACACCCTGCCTTTAACTCCTTCAGAAGTTACCGTGCCAGCTTTTTGAGGCTGGGCTGAGGCCATGGTGCCCGTCCAGTGCCCAGCACAACATGCTTACAGAATTCACTGAAAGGTTTTTCCAGTTCCACTCTGTGCCCTCCTCATCTTCTTGATGTGTCATGGATTTGGTTTCTGGGCCCAATCCTTCCTTCGTTTTAGTGAAAAAGGCCAAGTCTCAGCTGGTGAGAACTCACCGCTAACAGGGATGGGTCACCTGGACTTCGGGTGCAGGGCTGGGTCCAGACTAGGGCTTCTCGCGGTGTGCTCCCTGGACCAGCAAGACCAGCATCCCGTGAGGAGCTGTGAGATGTGTGAAATCCCCCAAATCGGACACTCTGGGGTGTGGCCCCGCAGTCTGCCTTGAACAAGCCTTCCGGGCGATTCGGATGCAGGTGACCACAGGTCTAGAAGCAAGGAAGGACATTTGGACAGTGGGGTTTTCGTAAATGCTCAAATGATGCGTGGATCCCTCGGAGAAATCCAGACCCCTGAGCAAAGAGGAGTAGGCCTGATCTTTGTCCGGCATGTTTTTACTTACTTATTTTCGATATCAGGCGCACCGGCGCTATTGAAAGCAGCACCGTGGACCCTCCACTGGACTCCATTGCCCCTCGCCCCCGACTCCTGTCCTTCCACCCTCTTCCCTGGTGTCAGGCCTCCTCGTGTCCGGCCTGTGCTTGGGGCTGGATTGTAAAGCACAGCCATCTGTCCTAAATGGAGTTTGGAACCATGACCTTGGGCCAGTGTTATACTGTAACCAGCCAAGCTAACTTGCTCAACCGCTTCTCAAAGACAAACTGCTCTGTTTAGTTCCTGGTTGGCAGGTGCTGCCTCACCAGTGCCCGCCTGCCATCCGAATGCGGGGTCACCCCAACACAGAGCTCACCGACAGAGCAAGTGTGCTGTGGCTACCAGGAGGTGTCTGGTAGCCAAACTGCTGTCTAGATTCCTTATTCGCCCGCAGTTACCAGATTGTAGAATCATGGATGGCAATGTTTTAAAATATTTTCTCTTCTATGGAAATATTATGCTAAGGCTATAAAATTATACTGAAGCTGGGTTTCCCCCCCAAAAAAAATTGACATTTTCTAAGATGTTTAATCAAGTTCACCTGAATATTAAAGCTTTTTTAGGGGTCCCTCAATAATAGACATCGCCTAAAGAGGGGTGTCAAGCTTTCACCTGCATCAGGATGCTCTGGGGCTTACTAAGACACAGGTTGCTGGGTCCCACCACCTTGAGGCTCATGAACTTGCATTTCTAACAGTTAACCAGGCGCTGCTGCTGCTTCTGGTCCTGGGGGCACATTTGGGGACTCGCAGTGTGTTCAAGCTTTCCAGGTTTAAGTGCTTCCTCCAGCAGTGACTATCTGAACTGAGAGCCAGCTCAAAGGCTTAGCAAGTGTGTCTTCACTTGTGACGTGAAATGTGCACATGAACGTGAATTTCGTTTCAAAATGGATCCACACCAGGAGCTTTTTAAAACATGACAGTTATCCACACTAACTAAGCATGGAGAACATCGGAATGAACCCTCGTATGTACCCATTATCCAGATTCATATTTACCAGGATTTGCCACAGACGTTTGAAGGTGAAAGGATGGATGGGGTGGTTTCTGTTCTCTTTATTGCTGATTATATAGCCCATGGCGTTTTACCCCGACTTACTTCGGGATACATCTATTTCGTTCAGGTTTGTTCCTGTGTGACCACATTCCGTTACCAGTCTGACAAAACATAAAATAGTTCCTCAGCACCCTCTAATTCCCATCTGCAGTCCCATCTCCCCGATTGCCTCACAGGTGCCATTTTACACAGTTTTATTCCCGTTCGATTCACCCCAGGGTCACGTATCAGTTAGTTTAATCAGGAGCTCCCCACACTCTCCCGGCCTCCAATTCTCAAGCCAGCGGCTTGCTGCGGAAACCAGGTCAGCTGTTTATGGACGAATCCGCATGCTGGCAGCCCTTGTGGTGCCATTTCGTTTATTCCTCTGTCCCTCACATGTCCCGCCGTGCGAACTGGGCCCTGGAGCCTGGACTAGATTCAGGTTAGACTTTTTGGCGAGAAAACACCGTAGACGTTGCAGAAAGCTTTGTGCTGCCTCACATTCGGGGCCCACGCGGTCTGGAGGTCTCCGTTTTGGTGCTGCCAAGATTGTTCAGTGTGTTCGGGCTGTGACAGCTCCCCATCCACGTTCCTCCGGTGGTTGCGCCCCCCGAGGAGAGTTGCCCAACAAAATACTTCCTCAGGGATGGCAAAAGGGTGTCTTTCCTACCATCCCTCCACAGCTAGGCGGCCGAAAGAAATTCTTCTGTACAACGGTTTTTCCTCATCACCTAGAGCGCTTTGGCCGTCCTCAGATAGAATCACGGGAAAAGCAAGGCACATCTTTATTTTTTTCCTTTAAATTGCAACTTACAGAGCAAGAAGTTGTTACCCTTCCAGGAATTGTGTTCCTATTTCTGTACCCTTCTCTGTTTGCATTTTTCTTACAGCAGATCTAACCCATACTCTCAATTTTTTGAACCTTAAGTGGTTCGTGTTTATCCATGGAAGGGACAAACTATCTAAACATGAGAATGCCGTCTGAAAGAGCACCATCAAGTGAGCTCAGACGCACGTGCGTGTGAATGTGAAGTCGTACCTGTCCTTCACCGCTCTGCTCGGCGGCCACCTCCTCCAGGCAGCCTTCCATCCTCCCGGGGCTGCTCACTCCTGCAAGCTGCCTTGAAGCCACAGATGCTGCCGTCTTACTCTCTTCTCTGAATTCTCCCCTGGTCTTCCCCCCGGTGACCAGCAGGGCGCTTTGCATGAAAGAGGGGTTCCGTTTCTGTTTATGGAACATCCTAAAAGCTATTTCAAATCTTCAGATGAGCATTACAACCAGAGGGACTCGGTGACTTGATCAAAGCAGGTTTGGGAAAATTTGAATCTCACTTGATCTTATCGATCATTTGGCCTTGTCAGATGGTCTGCTGATCCCAACCGGCCCTTTTTCAGGAAGCGGCCAGGAGGCTGTCCGTGCGGATTGAGTGCCCGCGGTGCGGTGTGCCAGGGGCTTTCGTGTTTGTTTAACTCGGGCTGTGGCCCAGCCAAATAGGTGTTTTACATGTGAGAAAACAACCCGAGTGGGGAATAACAGCCAGGTCTTGTGCCTCCTGGCCTCCAGGCTCCTCTCTCTCTGCCTGTGCCAGCCCAGCCTGAAGCGGTGGGGCTGCTGTTCTTTGAATTGAAAAATGCCTCCTGTCGACATCACAGTTTCCCGTTCAGGACCGATTAGGCAGCTCGGGCCTGGGAAACTTGAGGGGGAGCAGAGTGGGGAACACCCACACTTTCAGCATATGCCAGATATATTTGGCCACTTAATTTAATGGCAGACTTAGTGTGACATTTAAACTTAACCTCCCACAAACGCAGATGTTACTATGTATCTACAGAAGTGGAGCGTTCTATTGCTGATCAATAAAAATTAAACCGGAAAAGCTGTAGGGGAGTTTCAAGTGATGCGACAGCAGTTATAACGGGAAACCTCAGTGAAGTACTAACATTTTTGTTGTTTAGAACTTGCCACTTAATTTGGGAGTGTTGGTAAGGGGAGATTTATAGGTCGAGAAGGCCTCACTCGAGTAGATGGGAGAACTAATTCTCAAAGCCATGTTAAGATAGCCCAAAGTTCCGGCATCTACATATCAAGGGAAGGGAGAGTGGGTGAGGCAAGGGGGTGGTGGGGACCATAGACAGCCAAGTACCCAAAAGAGGTCCTAGGAAAAGTGGAAATTTTTGAAGTCCCTTTTTTTGGGGGGGTCGGGGCCAATATTTTGGTGTCCATGTTCTTGTGGCAGGGAGAGAAGAAGAGTTTCCAGGGGGATAGCACTCAGAGTAAGCTTGTTTTTTTTCTCTCTCTTTTTTTTCTTTTTCATTTTTTCTTATAAAGACAAATAGCCCAACCCATGTTGAGTTTTCTGATAGCAAAGGTGCAAGGGATCCCTGCCTGCCATTCACCCACGCTGTGTGGCACTCTCTGGCTCTCTGCGGGCAGGGATGCCTTTGGGGGCAGAACATCATTGTTAAGCTCTTTTATTCTCTGAAAAGTGCTACACAGAGGCATTCGAACCCTGGCATGCACCCACCCACCGAGCCTTCTGTCCACCCCCTTGCCAGCTTCCAACCACGGTGACTGTGCAGTCATCTTACTTCCTCCATTCCTGCCCCTGGGCTGCTAGCAGCGTGTCCGTGTCCTCGAGGACGGCAGGTGACTGGGCTGATGGTCTGTGTACATTTGTGCTCCGGCCTCAGCTGAACTCTGGAAGCATTCGCCATCCCTTCCCTCCCCCCCCCCCCCCCGCCGCCATTCCCTTCTTCATTCCTCGACTGACATTGAAGTAACTGCCCTGCGCCCCCTCCTACCTCAGCTCCCTGTGCTGCCCCCACCCCACCCCACCCAGGCCTGTGGGAGGACTGAGCCCCTGTTGGGGAGCAGGGTCAGGTTCCTCTTCCAGACCCAGGAGGTCTCCTCCTCTTGACCAGGACGGAGCTGGCTCCTTTGCCTTCTTCCCTGTGCGCCCCCCCCCCCCCCCCCCCCCGGTAGTCAGTCTGACTCTGCTGGGCCCCAGACTTTCCTTTCCAACTGGCTTTTTATGTCCATGTCTCTCTTAATGCCCTTAGATTAAAAACAAGCAGCACTTAACGAGAAATTATAAACAGCAGCTCTAGCCCTGCTTCTTTAGGAATTTGAACAAATAAACTTTTTCGATATCTTTCTCTCACCCCCCTCTTCCTGTGAAATAGCTGGTGTTTGCATGTCTTCTGAATGGTAATTAAGGTAGTGTCCAGATCAGGACACTTGGAAGTGAAGCAGGTGGCTCTGATAATTACTTTGGGCCCTGGCCGGGCAGCTCCGTTGTTGTCCCTAAAAGAGAAAAAACAAGCTCACTCTGAGTGCTATCCCATTGGAAACCCTTCTTCTCTCCCTGCCACATGCACATAGACACCCCACCCAACGTACTTCAGAAATATTCCAAAGTTGTGGGTTCAGTCCCCGGTCAGGACACATACCAGGATCAACCAATGAATACATGAGTAAGTGGACCAACAAATCAATCTTTCTCTCCTCCCTCACTTCGTTTCTCTCTCTCTCTAAAATAGTAGTTCTCAACCTTTCTAATGCCGCGACCCTTTAATAGTTCTTGTGTTATGGTGACCGCCAACCATAAAATTATTTTCATTGCTACTTCATAACTGTAATTTTGCTACTGTTAATGAATCGTAATGTAAATATCTGTGTTTTCCGATGGTCTTAGGCGACCCTGCTAGCAGTTCTCAACCTGTGGGAATCGTGGGGAGTGGGGGCAGCGAGCAGGCAGGAACAGCCAACCTCTTGGTCCCTTCCCCTGGCAGTCAGGCACCAATCACCTGATGGCAAGCGGGGAACTGGGGGTGGGTAGCAGCTGGGGGCAGGGCTGGCTGCAGCCAGCTGGGGAAGATGGTATGATTGCAGGCCAGGCCTAGGGACCGTACCCACATGATGGGCCTCTGGTAATAATAGCAGCAGCAACACTTGCTGAGTCCCAAGAATATGGCAACTGCTCTGTTGGGCCCTTCATATGCGTTCTCTCTAGTGGGTACCGGATCCCACAGGCTGATGTTCTAACTGCTTTGCAGAGGCTCAGGGAGACTCCTGCTGAAGGCCACCCAGCTGGCATGTGTTGCAGCCAGAATTTCATTCATGTTCTGTTCGTTCATTGATCAGATATTTGACTACCTGTTTATGTCAGAGGCCGTGCTGGGAACAGTGGACATTGAGACGGACGTGGTTCATGGTCTAATGGGGTAGTCAAATATTGACTCCACGTCTGTAGGACCGTGACCTACTTTCCTCCTCACTTTCAACTTTCCCTCCAAAGGTTTGCAAAAGAAATTTCATGATGCAAAATTGCAGATCTGCAGAAAAAGTGTAAAGAAGACAGTGAACGCCAGTATACCCTGCACCTGAATCCATCAGTTCTTAACATTTGGCCACATTTGTTATGGGGGTTCCAGTAGCTGAGGAAGTCCATTCAGTTGGTGTCAGACCTGGCAGCACTAGAGCCCCAGCTCATGGGTCTCCTCTACAGATACAAGCTTGTTGGGAAGAGCTTCATACTGAGGAGGTCAGTTCAGAGTTAAAGACACCAGGACACGTGTTCATTTCCTGCCCTTTTCTATCTCAGGACAGTTACCACACCAAGGAAAGTTAACTGCAATTCCACAGTTTTATCTAACGTTCATATTGAGCTTTCCTTGCTTATTTCTAGTGTGTGTGTGTATGGGTGTGTGTATGGGCGCACGTGTGCACACACACACAAGTGTTTAAAAGAGGGCTTTTACTCTTTTTTTCCAGGGCCCAACTGGGGATCACACATTTGGTAGATATGTCTCTTTAGCCTCTTGAAATGCAGTGTAGCACTCCATTCCCCGTCCCTCACCACACACACCTTCGTAATTAATCAATGATATTGACTTTTAAAATTTTTATTGTTGGAATTATTACAGATATTCCTCTATTTGCCTCCCGTTGTCCCCTTCCACCTGGTTCCCACCCCGCCCCAGGCCTTCCCCACCCTGTTGTCTGTGTCCATAGGTAATGCATATATGCATATAAGATCTTTACTTAATCTCTTCCCTCCACATCACCCCCCTACCCTCTGAGAATGGTCAGTCTGTTCCATTTCCATGCCTCTGACTCTATTTTATTCACCAGTTTATTCTGTTCATTAGATTTCTTATTTACTTTGATTTTTAGATTCAATTGTTGATAGGTAGTTTTGGAGGCCATTTTGTTGTTCACATTTTTTATCTTTTTTTTTTTTTCTTCTTCCTCTTCTTAAAGAATACCCTTCAACATTTCATATAATACTGGTTTGGTGTTGATGAACTCCTTTAGCTTTTTCTTGTCTGTGAAGCTCTTTATCAGACCTTCAATTCTAAATGATAGCTTTGCTGGGTAGAGAAATCTTGGTTTTAGGTCCTTGCTATTCATCACTTAAAATATTTCTTGCCTCTCCCTTCTGGCCTGCATAGTTTCTATTGAGAAATCAGCTGACAGTCGTTTGAGCTTTCCCTTGTAGGTAATTAACTGCTTTTCTCTTGCTGCATTTAAGATTCTCTCTTTGTCTTTAGCCCTTGGCATTTTTATGGTGATGTGTCTTGGTGTGGTCCTCTTTGGATTCCTCTTGTTTGGGACTCTTTGTGCTTCCTGGACTTGTAAGTCTATTTCTTTCACCAGGTAGGGGAAGTTTCCCCTTTTTTTTTGGATTTTTTGTTTGTTTGAAGTATTACAAATAGTAGTACATATGTCTCCTTCCTCCCCCCCCTCCCCCCGCCAATTGACCTTCCCCAAGCCTTCCCTAGCCCCAGTACATGCCCTCACCTGCCCCAGTGTCTTGTATCCATTGGCTGTGCTTATATGCATGCGTACATGTCCTTCGGTTGATCTCTTACAGCACCTCCCCACCACCAACCTCCCCTGCCTTCCCACTGTAGTTTGACAGTCTGTTCAATGCTTCTTTGCCTCTGTATCTATTTCCCCCCCCCCCCCATTTCTTTCCTTTAAAAAAATCTTGCCTCTGCAGACTAGAAATAAACATGTAATAACAAAAAAAATGTTTGAGCTCCAATTTTAATGTCCAATAGTTCTTGAGTTTCAATGTCAAACTGATCCCTATGTGTACTTGTCAGCCATGATATCTGGATGGTGGCAATGCAGGTCCGACCCTCTCTGGTTTGGTCCTAGGCAACCTGCAGCGATGCACAGCTGCTGACTGCTAGAGTGGCAAGGCGTCATCAGCGTCTTCCATCTCTGGACTGTTTCTCATTTTGTCTTCGTGGTTGGAGCAGACTTGTCAATTCCTCTCTGTTGCAGGAATCCACATGGTCTTGGAGTTGTTTTCTGAAAATATACAAACATATTCTTGACCAAAAGTTAATAAAGGAATCTTTTTTATATAATTGATTTGGGATCCTTTTTATTTTTGCCCAAATGATTTTCCTTTGTGTTATTTAGACACCATGTGTGTTTTTCAGGGGTGTCTTGTTGTTAGCATTACAAATGAAAATTGATTTTGTAAAGTAAAAATTTTCTAGATGTAATTTACTTATAGGATATTTTTCCTTACATGATATTACCCTACTATTCCCCATTTTTTTGATTAATGGAGGCTTTTGTAAATCTTATAATGCAATCTTGATAACTTTAAATTTTAACTTTTTGCACAAAAACATGACTGCTTTAGGTTCATTGCATGTTCAGGAATTTTACCATGAGATGAACTACCAATAGAAATCTTAGTTACTACTTTAGGAACAGCTTTTTTGTCCAGTACAATTAAATTTTCTTGAATATTCACTTATTTCAATTAGCCTATTTAAATTAATCTAAAAACCTGATTACTATTTTACTGTCAAATTTAATACTCTACGAACAATCTTAGTTTACCCTGTAAATATTAGTGGAAAGGATTATTTGCATTCTTGAGTAGGCCCTGAGCATTCCTGGTGCTAAGCTGGATTTAGATATAAGGCAGCTGCTGTCGGCCAAGTCTGTCTGTTACCTGTGTCCCAATCTGAGCTGGGCCAAGTCTCTGTCTGCCACCTGTGTCCCGATCTGAGCTGGGTGTGGGAAGCAAAGCAGCCATGGGGGGAGAAGACCTCCCTCAGAAGCGGTAAGGGTTCAGGTCCCTGCAAGGTTGAGGGGTGGGTGGGAGGGTCTGTGCCCCACCTCAGGTAGGGGAAGTTTTCTGTCATTATTTCTTCAAACAGGTCCTCAATATCTTGCTTTCTCGCCTCCTCTGGGACCCCCAGTTGCATAAGTTGGTACACTTGAAGTTGTCCCAGAGGCTCCTTACACCATCCTCACATTTTTAGATTCTTTTTTCTTTTTGTTCTTCTGGTTGGGTTTTGTTTGTTTGTTTGTTTGTTTGTTTGTTTTTTGCTTCCTCATATTTCAAATCATTGATTTCTCAGAATCCTCCACTCCATGGTTGAATCTCTGTATATTATTCTTTATTTCAGTCAGTGAGTGTACACTTAATTCTAACTGGTCCTTTTTCATTTTTTCGGAGGTTTCTAGAAGATTTTTGAATAACCTTATAATTGTGGTTTTTAACTCTATATGCAGTAGTCTGCTCTCTTCCATTTCTTTCATTTGCAACATGCCTGCCTGTCTCTGCATTTTGGCTGCTTCCCTGTGTTTGTTTCTATGTATTGGGTAGAGCTGTTATGTCTCCTTGAGTTGGTAGAGTGGCCTTGTGTAGTAGGTGTCCTATAGGGGCCAGTGGCTCAGCCCTCCCAGTCACCTGAGCTGGGAGCTCTAGGTGCACCCCTTTATGGGTTGTGAGCACAGTCTTGTTGTAGTTGAGACTTGATTGCTGTTGGGGTCACTGGGAGGAATTGACCTCCAGGCCAAATGGCTGTGAGGGCCAGCTGTGACTACAGTGGGAGAGCTGCTGTGCAGGGGACACCCTTATGGATCAGGGCTTGCTTCAGTGGGGCTTTGGTTCTCACTGAGTGTGTCACTGATGGATGTGTAGAGTTGTCATCTGGTATGGTCTGACAATGACAGCTGGGTATCCTGGCTCTTGGGTCTCCAAGGATATATAGTGTCAGCCACAGCCTGGGTTCACCCAGCAGCAGCTACAGGGAGATCTGCAGATTCCTTCTCTTTTTATCAGGTTTGGGAGTGCCCAGATGAGGCCCAGGTATGAAGCAAGGCAAGCTAATGCTGGTGCCAGTTCTTGGGCCTTTTACTGATAGGTTTGGGGCTCTCTGATCCAGCTGCAGCTTGTTTGAGAGGTTTTACCCAGAGCAAGGGCAGGCCATTCATATGCAACAGCTGTTGCACACAGCGTGGGTGGGGTTATACATTGGATGAGGCAGGGTCTTAGGGAATCATCAGGGCGGAGCAACCAGAAATGGCTGCCAGTCAGCCCTGCGACCAAGGAGGTCCCGGCATAGGAACAGTGATCCCTGCGAGCACCTCAGTCTGGGAGAAAGCCTCCCCCAAGTTTCTGCCCCAATGCCGGACAATCTAGTTGCTCCTCGTATGTGCCTGTTTCCCAGAACCTCGCCCGGGTGCTGGAGCTCAGAGGAAGCGGGACCTTGTAAGTTCAGTTCGTGGTGGCCAGCCTTTTAAAAGGAACAGCTGGGTCTCCGGCAGCCTGTGTGTCACTCAGCCCCAGTCCGCACTGGTTTTACAGTCCATAGTTCTCTTACTGCCAGCAGGGACTTCTTTTCCCAGCTCTGGGACCCCAGGCGAGGCATTCGGTGTGGCACTGGGACTTCACGCTCCTCCAGGCGGTCTCTGAAGAGACAATCTTCCTCCCAATTAAAAAAGCGGAACTTGTAGGTGCCGGCCCAGCCCGTTCCGTGCCTCTGCACCTACCAGTCTCTGTGCTTGCTTCTTTCCTTCTGGTTATGGCGGTGGCGGCAAGTATAGGCGTTTACCTACGCCGCCATCTTCCGAGCTCCTTTGATAATTGGAATTTTTGTGTGTGTGTATAGGCTGATTACCTTACAGGATATCCAACATTATGAATGTCTTCAGAGTGGCATATAACTTGTTACCCAATTACATTTAAAAAAATTTTTTTAATCCAATTTCCTGGTTGCTTCTATGTCACTGTAACTGAAGAGTCCATTTACTGGCCATTTGTTTTGGTTACTTTGGAAGTAGCTGCTTTGGGAAGAGGGCACATGTGGGAAGAACTGAAGGAAGGGTACAGGGCGTGGGCACTGCATTTTATAGATTCTAAGTAACCAGGTACTTAGAGTTAGGTAGCCAGAGGCGCTTTTGATGCTCTGGATTCCTTTGGAATTTAAGGTTTCTCTTCCTCTCCTTTTGTGGAGCTCAGTTTATAGTTGCCAACAGCCCTGGAGCAGGCAGACCACTTAAGGCATAATCTTTTCATTAAAAAGGGATTTAACTAATTAGATTTGACTGTTAGGCTGACAGGTTAATTGATAACAGGAGTGGGGCTCAGGAACCCTTAAGGTTGTAGTGAGTGTCCATGAAATGTAAATCATTATAATGTCTGTTGAGGTGCTTTTCAAAATGAGTTTTAAAATGTGTGTGTGTGTGCTGCCTTACTCCCAGAAAACCATATTATTTTCAGATTCTGTGTTGTTGTATTTTTGTTGTTGATCTGCTGCTGCTGCTGCTTCTGCTCTTTCTTCTACTTTTATCTTTTCAGGTTCTCAGAAGTCCTATAATGTGTTCAGGGTTCAGATCCAGACGCTTGTGGGGTTTTGGATTTTAGGGAGACTTAAAGCAGCAGTCACCTTCCGGTAGTCCTTGAGGTCCATTGGTTGGCAACCGCTGGTTTAAGGAAACCTTTGGAGTGACAGTTACCAACCGGAGGTCTGTGGACCACTGGTGGGTCCATGAGGTCCGAAAGGTTAGCAACCGCTGACTTACAGTGTCAGCTCCTTAAATATTGCCTTATTTTTGTTTTTGAAGACCCAGTAGACATGGACATGCTTTATCACATAACTTAGCTTTTACAAACAAACTTCTCATTCCAGTTTATTATGTAAATTACATTTTTTTCTACCCTGGCTCAGTGGTTGAGCACCGACCTATAAACCAGAAGGTCATGGTTTGATTCCTGGTCAGGGCACATGCCCAGGTTGCAGGCTCAATCCCCAGTGGGCAGTGGGCAGGAGACAGCCAATTAATGATTCTCTCTCATCATTGATGTTTGTATCTCTTCCTCCTCCTCCCTTTCTCTCTGAAATCAATAAAATTATATTAAAAAACTAGAGGCCCAGTGCATGAAAACTCATGCACTGGAGGGAGGTCCCTTAGCTCAGCCTGCCCCTTCTCACAGTCTGCTAGTCCTCAGGGGTGGGAGGTGATGCCCCATCACACCTCTGCTGCTGCCACTATAGGCAGCACACGCCTCGGCCGGCCCTGGTTACTGAGCCTTGGGCAGCCCTGGGCAGCTGGGCAGCTGGGCAGCCAACATCCAAGGCTTGCCTTCTCCTCAGGCCAGCCCTTGGTGGCTGGGGAGCTGAGGGCAGGTCTAGCCACACAGTGTGCCTGACTTCCCCACCACAGCAGGGCTGAAAGGACTGGGGGACTCCTGTGGGGTTGAGGGGACTGGACACCGCCATCTTATGGTTATAAGTGCCACCATCTTTGTGATGGTATGATGGTCAATTTGCATATCCCCTCTTTATTATATAGGATTAAATTTCTTCTAAATTAAGCTGGAATGTTGATGAAACCAGTAATTTGGTTAAGTGTCAGATTAGAGATAGGATGTCCCAGTGGGGAGTTGGAGCTAAAGTTGAGAATGTTGGATTTCTTCATCTGCAGTGGGGGATATTTCTAAGGCACTTTCCCCTAACCTCTCCTTAGATATATTAACAAGGAGACTGTCCCTTAAAGAACTCCTGCCTGAAGCTGTCTTAGTTTATCCACAGGTCCCTCCAGGTTGAATGTTTTAGCACCTTTGGGTTCTAAGTGTCATCATTACAGTACTAGGAGACATCAAGTAGGCTCCCCAAAGACCTGGTAAACAGGAGTTTCCTGATCTGCTCATAGGTCTCCAGGGCTCTTGGAGGATCAGAGGCCAAGGAACCTGCCCAGGGCCAGGGGCTGGCACATGTGCCCCTGGGTTTGGCAGAAGGACCTGAGGCCTGTGCTCTCAACCACTGCTGAAGGACTGCTTCCCTTGAGTGAGATAGGCAGACGTTTGAATGGATGCTGTATAGCTTCCCTGCACAAGCGCTGTGGGCATCCTATATAATAAAAGGCTAATGTGCAAATTGACTGAACAGCACAACAACCAGTCACTATAACGCACACTGACCACCAGGGGGCAGTCATGCAACACAGGAGCTTCCCTCTGTTGGTCAGTGCGCTCCTACAGGGGAGCACCATTCAGCCAGAAGCCATGCCCATGGCTGGAGAGCACAGCAGATGTGGCAGGAGCCTCTCCCGCCTCCACAGCAGCACTAACGAGGGAGCAGGCCTAAGCCCTCAGTCAGACATCCCTGAGGACTCCCAGACAGCGAGGGGGTGCAACCCTGGCTGAGGGACCTCTCCGAGTGCATGAATTTCTCTGAGTGCATGAATTTTGTGCTCCCTGGCCTCTAGTTTAAAGGAAATAAAAGGCTCTTTTGTTCCCTAGAGAAACTGTTTTAATTTGCCTTTTGGAGTTGTAGAGAAAAATACTCATGTAGCCACTTCTTTGTGTATCATCATTAAAAGAAACTTGTGCTTTGGAGGTTCAATTTACAGGTCATTGACTGCATGTAAAATTGATGTGTTAGGAGTCATTACGTGGGAAATAAAAGTCAGAAATAAAGATCCGGTACTCCTGAAACTAATATTTTGTTTACAGACATTTGAAGTATGTGCCTACACTACTGGTTTTATAAAGGGGAAGGTACCTATGATTTTGGAGGGGCTTATACCTTTGGATATTTTCAATTATTCTCTTATGTGCTTGTAAGTGATTTGACTCCCTATTTGATTTATAAGCCTGTGGGCATAGAAAGCTAATATCATAACTGGATTCTCTGTGTGTAGAAAGCTTAGCCAAAAGCAAGGCATCTGAGAAGTAAAACATCAGTCTGTTTTTTGGAAGGCAGGATGGTTTCATCTCCATTCTGAAATTCTTTACTTGTTAGGTACTAAAGTGTAGTGGCCTACCGCTAAAACGAGATGGCTAGGACTTAATCTAGATAGATCGATTTCGGCAGTCCCAAGCATTAAGTAATTTACTGCCTCCTTTACATGATGCCTTATTACTAATGTTTTGGAGGCTAGGGGTTGAGAAGTGCTACCGCGCTAAACTGCTGTGTTGTTTGCAAGACATCTGTAATTCAGAAACATTACAAAGTGTGTGTGCGGGATGATGGGACACTGTGACTCTGGAAAATGAAGAAATGCGTGTAGCATATTATATCACATTTTACAGTGCGCCTCCCCACACTGTGATTTATGGATCTTTGGAGAAAGAGAGCAAGGAGGCCAGGCCTTTTAGTAAGATAGAAAAATGACCTTCCCTCCAAGACTTAGACCAAATTAAATTGGACTTGGGAAATGGTTTACCCTTTTCCTCCAGGGTAAATCCTGTGAGTGTGTGCCCTGCCTGAACATGGGGGGAGGTCCATTGTTAGCACCCTCAAAGCCTATTTGAAATGTCATCAGCTTGGAACATTCCACTGGCAGTGACTCCTACACCCCATTTTAAAAGGGTGCCTTGGGTAGAATGGAAATTACACTGCCAGGCCCTTAATCCTTTTTAATAAGGGCAGCCGTTTAAGAGAGAATTATGTTGTAAGAATGAATGAGGTTTGGGAGCAGCTCTGTCATCCCCGTGTTCCACTGTGACTGTCAACACCAAGCGCGTTTCTCTTCTGCCAACCGCCTGAGGATTTTCCTTTTTGCAAACTTCCTTGATGAATGATGAAGCCGTGGCATTTCGTGAGAGTCCTAAATTCATTGCTGGTAGAGATTGATGTCTCCGCCTTAAGAATGGAGGGTTCAGCCAAGTCTTAAGGTTCTCCTGTGTGGTTGGAGTCAGTGGGTGCCAGGGAGAGAATGTGAAGCCTCAGAATTTGTAGCCTCATGGCCCCCATTCGAGGTAACCAGTTTTAATACGCACTCATGGTGTCATGCTTAATTGTACGCAACCTCAGTAAAGCGCCTGGGAGTAGGAAGGGATATGGCCACGTTGGTTTGTGTGTGTGTGTGTGTGTGTGTGTGTGTGTATGTGTGTGTTTAAGAGACAAGATTTATAGTGTTTGATTTTAGGATATGAATTTGGAAGGTGAATTAAGAAATCTAAAGGAAGGTATTTAACACCTGAAGTGCCATTTTTCAACACTTAGGAAGATTTTTTCATAGAGACAATTGATGTGTTTGTAGAAACCCATGTTTATTTTTCTCAAAAAAGAAAATATGCAAAGGGATATTTTGGTGTCATACAATGCATATATTTGAATGAAAAATGGTAATTCCTTCAAAAAATAATCGCATCACTGACTTGTTTTTCATTATTTGAATTTGTGGATTGCTATATGGAAACACACTAAACAACTTTTTAACTATCACATATGCGTGGCCCTCTTAAATTTTGGTGCTTAAAATACTAACAATGGACAAAACATAAACAGAGATAAAAACACCGAGTCGAAAATGCCGTGGTGCAAATGGGACCTCTATCATCCCGGATCCCAGAATTTTGAGAAGATAAAATCTTAAGCGTGAAACGATCCAGAGGCCCTGTCCAGCTTTCTGCTACCGACTTGCCCCCGGGACCCTTTAATCCCCCAGTTTAGAGGATTATATTGTCAGTTCACCGAGGCTTAAACACAATGGCACATTCTGGAACTCCAGTGACTTGCATTGAGAGTGGATCTTGTGCTTTTGTTGTTTTGAGAAGCAGGTGTAAAGGATAACACGCTGGATTATCTTTTTTTTTTTTTTTTAAGCGTCTGAAAGCCAATCCCCCTTCCTCCTTCCCTTTCCCTCAGTGCCTGAGTATCGCCTTTGATCAGGTAATTCTCAGGGCGGGCCCTGGGACGGCTGAGACCGTCGCTGGGCTCAGCTCTCCGGCCAGCTTTCCACGCTTACCCTCCCCGTCAATTAGTGCTAATGGACACGCGGAGCTTGTGAAGGCTGTGTTCACGGTGCCTGCCGGCGACTCCTTCCCTGACCTGTGCAGTGTCTGAGGGGAGGAAGGTTATTTCCGGCCCACCTTGTGGGAATACAAAGGCAGCGTTCGGATTCTGTGCAGATTAGATCATTCCCTGCAGGCCAGCCGGCAGAACCCGAACATCTAGTCCGAGGCCACAGTAATTGTACCCAGGTGTGTGCTCAAGTTTCTGCTGCCGCCAACAAAAGGGGCACAGCTATGTGCGCGATAGCACAAACGTCTGTTTATCCCAGCTGTGCGTCAGGCTGAAGTTTCAGAGATTAACAGTTTGTGTCTCAGGGCGAAAGAACTTTCTTAATCATCTGAGATGCATGTCTTGGTTTTATAAGACAAGTCGGTATTAAATATCAGACCTGACCTAACAAGTTAAAACCCTCCCCCTGGGCGTGTGCTTGCCTCCCAAGTGTCACCTGTGTTAGTGATGGCCTGGAACAGCATGAAGCTAGATTCTGCTCTGTTGGGGTGAAGAGCCCAGGAGTGGGTATCTGAATGATCCTGTCGCCTTCTTACACTGTCAGATGAACCTGTCATCTTTTATTTTTAATATATTTTATTGATATTTTACAGAGAGGAAGAGAGAGAGATAGAGAGCTAGAAACGTCGTCGATGAGAGAGAAACATCGACTGGCTGCCTCTTGCACACCCCCTACTGGGGATGTGCCCGCAACCAAGGTACATTCCCTTAACCGGAATCGAACCCGGGACCTTTCAGTCCGCAGACCCACGCTCTACCACTGAGCCAAACCGGTTTCTGCGAACCTGTCATCTTGTAAAGTGTAACCTGAGAGAGGCAAACTACTCCTAAAGGCAATCTGTAATTTCTCCTGTAGATGGTAGCTCGTCGGTCATTTAAAAAGTCTTTTAAAATATCAAAAACCATATACTGGGACTAACAAAGGGAAAATGGGGATGGTTTTATTTGCTTGCTTGCTGCTTTTCCCTGTGGGATGCTTGCCCCTTCACCAGGGTGAGCGTCCTTGAAGATGGTGGTGCAGAGGGCGGGACGGGCTGGGAGTCAGAGCGCGGCCTTCCTGCTTGCTGCTGATTCAGTCTCCAGGATTCAGTTCATCTTCACATGAGCTCAGCTGATGTAGTTGTTTATAACTCTTACATTCCCATGTTTTTCTTCTTGAACAAATTCAGAAGTAGATGACAAAATTTTTATATGAATATTGCTTGTTAGGCACAGCTTTTAAAAAGACTAGCAATCAGAATCTGGTCTGTAAGGAAATTAAAACCAAAGTCTTTAAACACTTTATCCTCGCATTTTGAGGACTCTTTTTCCCATTTGCTTCTCTCAGTCATCTCACAAAATAGCACCTGTCCAAACTGCTCACATACATACGGTATATTAAGAATTAACATTTTTTGTTTGCTTTGTGAGGCTGTCCTGATATTTGGATCATAACTGCTATTACTTTTTTTTCCTATATTGATTTCAGAGAGGAAGAGAGGGAGAGACTGAAACATCAATGATGATAGAGAATCATTGATAGGCTGCCTCCTGAACACCCCTTACTGGGGATCGAGCCCGAGCATGTGCCCTTGACTGAAATCGAACCCAGGACCCTTCAGTTCGCAGGCCGACACTCTATCCACTGAGCCAAACCAGCTAGGGCCAGTTAATTTTTTAAAATGCTTTATGCCAGCCACCGTCAGGAGAGAATCCTACATGTATCTCCGTTAGCAGCGCAAAATTACTGTGGGTTTTGGAGTACAGCAACACGTTGCTGGAAAACTAGGCCAGAAAGACCCTCACAAGGGTCTCAGGGTTTGGATCCAGTTCCTCCAGGCAGAGCCTACTTCACTGCAAAGCTCTTCTAGAAGCAGCTCTGCAAGTTGTGCCTCCAGTGATTTTCTTTCCCACTTGTTAATTTCACCAGAGAAGAGAAATTCACATTTTATTTTTGTGTGTGTGTGGCTGGAACAAGGGGACCAAAGGCATCTCATGTCCTAAACTGACCCATTATTTTCCGCCCCCCAGATTGTTTCCTCCACAGGGCTCCCTGATGAAGAGAGATTTCTCTCCCAGCTTTTCCCGGAACTGCTCTTTCTCTTTCTCCCAAAGGGCAGACTCGCAGCAGGGAGACCCTCTCCGTCCTCTGGCTGCTCTGCGCCCCAGAACAGGATTCACTAAACAGGGAGAAAGTGATGGCCACGCCTTCCATCTCCTTTCTCTTCCTCCTGGTACTTTTAACAGCTTGGCATACCTCTGAGGTGGGCACGGAGACCCCGTACAGGTGGCTGAGGGTCCCATGGATGGTTAACACACCCTCCCTGGCTCCTCTCTCACCAGGCCCTCAGTTCTAGCCCAGTCTGGCTGAGACTCCCCATTTCTTTCCATGGGCCTCCTTGGCTCACCTCAGGATGCCCAGTTCTTGTTAATTGCTTAGAATTTCAGGGGGCCAAGGGGCCTCCATGCTCTGTTTTGATTTTGAGCAATCTTCCCAGAAGTTGTGGGATCCTCCAGGGCAGGACCCGGTTCCGCTCCTCAGTGAATCCCCAGTTTCAGGCTCTGAAGCCTGGCAGTCGGCCAGCAGCTGTTGAATTGTTGAGTTGTTATTCCCATAGACAATGTACCCGGGGAAATCACATACTGTGTTCCAGAGACAAGGAACACCTCAGAAATGGATACAGGCTGTGCCTCAGGTACCCTCCTCTTTAGGAGGCTAAGATGAGAAGGTGAAAAGTTGTCCTAATTGGATGAACGGTGTAAGCCCAGTGACATGAGCGTTTAATTACCTCTCACTGTAGAGGAGGTGGCTCTGTCTGTGCTTCATTAAGCAACAACTAGGACCAAGACACCAATTTCCTATGTGAGATGGATCTCACATACCATGAAATTCACCCTTTTAAAGTGAACAGTTCAGTGGTTTTTGTGTGCTCCCAAAGATACACAACTATCACGGCAGTCAACTTAGAACATTTCGTTACCCCCAGAAGAAAGGCTGCATACCTTAGACATTTACCCCCCACACACACACTACCCCTCCTTCCCCCCGGCATCCTCCCGGGCCCCTCAGTATTAGGCATCCACCAATCTATTTTCCGTCTCCATCGATTTCTCCATTCTGGACTTCATATGAATGGAATTACATAGAGTATATATAGTCTTTTGTGACTGGTTTCTTCTTTCACTTAGCATGATGTTTTCAAGGTTTATCCATGTTGTAGCATGTGTATTTCATTTTTTTGTTGCCAAATAATATTTTATTGTACTACATTTTCTTTATTGACTCATCAGATGGTGGATATAGTTATTTCTATTTGGGCCCATTATGCTGCTATGAATTCCCATGCACAAGTGTTGGTGTAGACAAAAGTTTTCATTTCTCTCAGGTTGGCACCTGGGAGGGGATTGTTGGGTCATAGGGGTAGCTCTATGTTTGGCCTTTTGAGGAACTGCCAGACTGTTCCAAAGTGGCTACACCATTTTTCATTCCCGCCAACATTGTGTGAGGATTCCAATTTCTCCCATGCTTGCCAGCACCTGGTATTGTCTGCTTTTCTGGTTATAGTCATTCTAGTATGTGAAGTGGTATCTCATTGTGGTTTTGATTTTCACTTCCCTAATTACTAAGAATGTGAGAATCTTTTCACATGCTTATTGGCCATTTGCATATCTTCTTTGAAGAAATATCTGTCAAATCTTTTGCCCACTTTTAATGGGTTTGTCATTTTATGACTGAGTTGTGAGAATTCTTTATATATTCTGCTTTCGAAATCTTACCATGTATGTGATGTATGTGATTTGCAGATATTTTCTCCCATTCTATGGATTGTCTTCTCTCTGTCTTGATAATGTCTTTTGAGGAACATTTTTGTTTTAAGCAAAACTAACTAAAGTCTGATCAGTTTATCCCACCTTCCAGTGATTATTCTTTCCAAACTACTATCCCAAGGCATTTTATTCCCCCTCCTCCTCTTTCTCCTTTCTCTTTACCTTTAATTTGGAAATAACCTCACCCATATACCCTCTACCCAGATCCATCTCTTCATTTTTTGCTTAATTTAATTGGATGTTTCTGGGCCTGTCTCGCTCTTTCTCTCTCTCATACACACACACAGAGGCCATTTTATTCTGAGCCAATTGAAGGTAAAGTACATAGTCGTAGCCCTTTAAAGCTGCCAACTTCAATAAATTTAGCATTGATGTGATACTTTTATCTTATCAGCTCTCCATAATCCAGTTTTGTCAGTTAACACCAGGTCCTTTATGGCATTTTTTCCCCCTTCAGTATTGGGTCTAGTCTAGAATTGGTATTGCACCTGAGTAAGATAACAGACTTCTACAGGTATTATTTCCTAAACTCCTATCTATACTAGTATTTCTGAACTTTGTGCATCAGAATTTGTAGCTGACCTCATCTGCCCTACCTAGCCCTTAGGACTCCTACCCTGTAGCGGGGCTTCCATTTCCTGGGCACTTGCCCAGAGGAAGGGTGGGGGTGGGGAGTAAGAAGCTGGAGTGGACCAGATTGCCCTTGGAGAGAGAGAGAGAGACTCTTGAGTTGACCTCCAGATACCACGGATATAAGCCAGGTCCCCTTCTTCCAGCAGTGCTTTTTGTCCAGACCCCATCTTCCCACAGTGGGCATCTGCTCTGGAAAGGTCTGCTCTCTCTTAATAGAAACGTGTAGGGGAGCAATCAGCTTAAATTTAGTGGCCTGTCTGTCATTAAGCCCACTTAGTCTTCTCCCCTATGTGGAGGCCCAGGCAGGCCCACCCTTCCCTTCAACTCCTTCTTGTCATATGGCATTGTTACCAGACTAGAGGCCTGGTGCATGAAAATTCATGCACTTGGTGGGAGGAGGTCCCCTCAGCCCTGCCTGCACCCTCTCACAGTTCGGGAGCCCTTGGGGGATGTACACCTGCCGGCGTTGGCCCGCTTCCCAGGGGAACAGGTCTAAGCTGGCAGTCAGACATCCCTCTGGCAGTCAGGGAGCCCTCGGGGGAGCTGGGCACCCTTAGCTCTATGGAGGAGGCGGGAGAGGCTCCTGCCACCGCCATTGCACTCTCAGCCGTCAACCCAGCTTCTGGCTGAGTGAGCTGCTTCTGTGGGAGCACACTGACCACCAAGGGGCAGGTCCTGCATTGAATGTCTCCCCCCTGGTGGTCAGTGTGCGCCATAGTGACCGGTTGTTCCTGGTCATCCCACCATTGGGATCAATTTGCATGTTACCCTTTTATTATATAGGATTCCAAGCTCTCTGAATTCTAGCAATTCCGTTCTAGAATGCTATTTTCAAAAACAGGTGGAAAAACTCTTCAAAGTAAATTAGTAATCACACCAAAGCGTATTATGCAATATAGTTTTCACAGTGCTCTCTTGTTTCTTTCCATTATTAGTTACTTACAGTGTTCTGGCCTCATAACAGACGCTTGAAGCAAACATGGCCATGTGATCTCTGTTGTCGCCAAGGAGACTATAGGGGGCTGCATCCCCCCTTCTCAACCCCCCCCCCCAAGCCAGGCTGCATCACAGCATGGAAGCAGAGGCCTCACACCTGGCTTCCCTGAGCCCCATCTTACGCCATTTCCACAGGGCGGCACATCCTAATCACTTTGTTAATTAGAACTCATCATTGCGTGTTTGGTAGGAGCTGGTCTGTGCACCATTCAAGAATAATAAACATTTACACCCTAGATTTTTAATGACCTGAGACAGCAGAGAAATATCTAAAAAGATTAGCCTCCTGAACATTTCCCCTGCAAGGAAGGGGGTGGAAAAGTGTGTCTGCAGAGGTGATAGCAGCGGAGATAGGATGTTTCCCTGAACCCTGGGAGACTTTGAGCTGCTGGTGTTTCATAATCAGTTCACATCCCTCCCACCATGGAAACCGGGCAGGACAGGTACAGTGCGATATTGAAGATGCCAACTGCCGGTGGGTTTCCCCCATAATGTATGAAAGTTTTCAAACATACTGAAAAGTCGGGGGCGTTGTACAGTGACCACGCATATCCCTCTGCTCTCTCACCTTCACACATACACACACACACACACACACACACCCTCATCTAGATTACACAGTCGTCAGAATTTCCCCCACTTTACTTTAGCTGCTAAATATAGGCTGTTTGTGATAGCCTTCATTAATATAGTCATTAAACTTTTTTACATTTTGGATGCTAGAGACTTTTTAGTCTTTTTTGGCTAAGTGACTATTATTTCTCAGAAGCCTTCTGAACTTTAAGAGCATTGGGCCGAGTTTACAGCGAAGACCTTGATTCCCATGTTCACGCCATTTGAGAGCCCCACTGTGTGTGCTGGGCTCCACCTCACCCGGCCCATTCAGCTCTCAGGGGACCTGGGAAGTGTCAGTAGGGAGTATGAACAATCCTGCCCCCTTTTAAGATATAAGAAACTGTCCCAGAATGAGCTTTGGTGGGGGTTATGTATGTATATTTTGGCATGTGTGTGAGGGTTTGGGGTGAGCCTGGTTAGGGTGTGTTAAGTATGTTGGGATAGTAATCGACCATCTTTTCTGCTCGCTGGAAATAATAGTTTCCACTTTGGGCCACTCAGTGGATGAGTCAGAGTTTCCAGGAATAGAAAATAAAGCCATATAATAACTGTAAAAGTCCTCGGGTTAATTTTTGAGCTATTGTACATTATCCCCCAAAGCCGTTGGATTGCATTCCCAAGATTCTTCAGCTCGGCTCCTCGTTATCTCTGCCTCTTTTGAAAATGGAGGCAATGACTTATTAAAGAGGTTGTTATGAGACATAAGAAGAGCTGCTTTAATGCTTAGTAATTATCTAAACTTAAGTTCAGTGCAGCACTGTTGAAGGTTAAGGCAGAAGTGTTCTGTATTTTAAGGTGGTGAGGGAGATAATTATAAGCTATCAGCCCAAGGTTAAGATGATACAGAAATCTGGAGGAGGACACAAGTCTCCAGTCTGACCCTCAGGTGGGGGGAGCACAGCTGTTCTCAGGGTGCCTGGTTCTTCAGGAAGAAAGCCTCGAGAGGTGGTTGAAGAGGATCGCCACTAGAAGCCGGAGCCTGGGAGATGCATCCGCTTCATTTTCTCTCTTCTCTGCCCTACTTAGATCTTTCTAAAGCCCAGAAACAAGCAAAATGAAGTTGACTTCCAGAAGGAAAATCCAGTCACTTGTCCAGAACGTGTCTTCTGTTCCTCCTTTCCGAAGTTACATTAGGGAGCATGTCTGCATGAGGGACGAAAGGCAGCAGGAGATGGGGCTGCTGGGGCCGAGGTCAGGTCCCCAGCCCTGACCTTCTGGGGGTAGGCAAATGGTTTTGATGGGGATGTTCTGAAGAATGCTTTAGCCCTTGACACAGGAGGCTCTGATGGAGAGATTGCTTCTGAATCCAGCCCACACGGGATGCAGCCATTGGTCTTCTTCATTCTGTCAGGGAATGCATCTCTGTCCTCAGTTACCTTCCCTGGAACTGAAGCATGTGCTGGCTTTTCTACGGTGCTTTTCCCTTTCCCCGGCACCCCCCATTTGGAAACCAGAGGCCTGGGGTGGGGGATCATATGCTGTCAGAATGCCTGTGGAGGAGGCCACTGTCAGAGTTGTGTTTCCTGTTTCATATCATTGGAATGAGATTGTTTCCACAAAGTGCATCTCGGCCGTTAGAAAGACCTAGACGTAACCTAGATTGATTGTACAGTAGAGTCGTGGCTCTGCCCTCTGTTCCCAGGGCCTGGCCTCTCACCCCTCCATCCTCCTCGTAACTCGTGGGCGTTCGTGAGCCCTCTGTCATTTCAGTATTTTCACAGAGAGCAGGGATTTCACTGTTCACCGCAGTCTCCCATTAGCTGAAAGGTCTGAACTGACTATAACACTAACCACGACTGTTCACAAGGAGGAAAATTATTTTCCTTTCCCTTCCATAATGAATATCTAGTGGGAACGGTAGCCAGCAGTGATACATAGAACAAGCAGGGAGCTAGAGGGAGCAGAGTGGCCGGATCTGGGCAGTACCTGAGGTTGATGATGCCACTGGTTGCATGTTCCGTGAGCTCAGCCACAGCACAGAGGCTTTTCCCGCCATTGACTGACCCCCATGGTTATGTGACTTGGCCACCTGGATGCAGAAAGGGCCTGGAAAATTCGGTTTCTCCAAGGTAGCATCTTCTAGTAACATCTCCAGGGTAAATTCTGCAGTGTCCCTAGAACTGATTAAAATGGAATCAAAATGTCATGTTTCTGGTTTTGAGTCAGAAGGAAAGTGTTCCTGATGCCTACATTGCTCTGTTATTTGTAGTGTGAGATCAAAATAACTAATACCCAGTCCTAACATGTATGTAGTTCTCACTAGTGTGCGATTCTTGGAGGAAGGGGTAGCTACAGATCGGACCAACATGCCTTTTCCTTTCCAGCCCTGCTGCCTGTACCTTCTTTACCACCCAGAGTGGGTAGGGTAGTAAAGTGGCCCAAAACCCAGCCAGGAGCAGCTTGGCGGGGTCACAGAGAGGCCTCCTCTGCTTCAGAGCCCTGGGCTGCCCAGCTAACCTTGAAGAGGAGGGAAAAAAAAGTCACTGCTCATTTTATTGATGTTTTGATTAGCAGTAAAATATTATAATGCAGTCAGATTATTATCCTGCAGCCAATTAGCAATAAGGAGAAGCATGTTAATATCCAAATTAATTAGATTTTAAAATTTAGGCAGTAGGCATTAACAAAGTCCTCTATTGAAGGCTTCTACTGAAGATGTTCTAAAACCAACCGCTGGTCATATAAAGCCCAAAGACTGAGAATGGAGGTGAAGAGCCGTGGCCCCATTGTCCATAGACTCAGGTCCAGCTAGGAAGCTTTCAACATACATGGCCTTCCACGAGCTTTCCTAAGAACTCGGACACGAAGCCTTCCAGGGAGCCGAGCCCTAGAGGGAGGCTGCAGACACCATCTAGTGAACGTGCAGACATGCATGAGCGGCAGTTCTCTCCTTGACAACATGGGGTGGGGGCGGTTGCATGGAAGCACGTAGGTAGGTTAGCATTTTTCTTCTTGGTGCATGTACAGTTTTTTAGAACTTTTCTTGAACATATGCCATCCATGCATGGTGTGTGCTGGGCCTCTGGAGCTAACGAATTAGGTTGAACTTTTGAAAGTTCCTTTCATATATTTGCTAGCTTGAAGTATGTGGCCAGTGAGAACCGGTTTGAATCCCTCTTCGGCCACCCAGGGTGAACTGCAAGGGATGAAACTGGCCGGGTTTCGCTGCTGGTGCCAGGCTCCAGGGCTGTCCCCGGGCAGTGGGCACACCAGGCAGGAAAAGCGGCCTCACGTCTTGTCATTGGTAAGGTCGATGTTGGAACCTGGTGTGGTTCTTCTAGTCCAGGGGTGGGCAAACTTTTTGACTCGAGGGCCAGAACAAAAGCAACCTGACCATGCTGGCACTCTCATCTTGGGCTGCTGGTGAAGAAGCGGAGGGGAGAGCAAGAGAACCCTCCGCTCTTTCGGCTCCACGGGCCGGATAGAACAGCCGGACTGGCCGGATTTGCCCATGGCTGTTCTAGTCACATCCTCAACACACTGGATATACTTGTCCAAGTTCAGGAAATTAACCTGGTTAAAAATGGCTTTTCTACTCCGTTGTGGCATGTGAAGTATAGGGCATATTCAGAGTTCCCCATCTGTGGAGGCCACCTTCTGGGAATTTGTGGTGGTTGTGTTTGTTTTTTAATATATTTTTTAAATTGATTTTAGGGAGGAAGGGAGATGGAGAGAGAGAGATAGAAACATCAATGATGAGAGAGAACCATTGATTGGCTGCCTCCTGTACGCCTTCCCTTCTGGGGATCAAGCCCACAACCCAGGCAAATACCCTTGACCAGAATCAAACCCAGAACCCTTCAGTCCGCAGGCTAATACTCTATCCACTGAGCCAAATCAGCTAGGGCTCCCTGGGAGTGTTAATTTGCCTCCTGTCACTCTTTTGTGATCTCGGCGTGGTTTCGAGACCTTTCCTGGGCTGAGCTGGGTGTTGGCTTGAGAAATTTCAGAGCCACACATTGCCCAGCAGGATCTCGTGGGCTCTGGGGCCGCTTACTAAGGGATGTTTTCACTCGGGTCTTTTTCCGTCTTCCCCACGTACCGGCCACATCTCGAAGGTCTTTGGTGCTCACACGAGAAAATCTCAATCCAGAAACAAATCCAGATCTGCTTTTGCCAGCTGCTCATCTTGTCGTAAATGAACTTCCCTTTCAGGACAGTCCTGTTCTCTAAAGAAGAGCCCGCAGAGAGCTCACACAGTCTTTTCCTCCGCACATCCCCATCAGCCTGTCTGAGGGGCCGTTACGAGGAAGTGAGGGGATGGAAAGTCTCCGGTTGGTGGGACCATTGTATGTGTAGATTGGTTACCTGTGGGCATTCTTCTGCACCTCTTCCTGATGCTTCTTGCTTTTCCTGTAGGTGACCGAGATTCTGTATCTGTAGGAAAGGGCCAGGAGGCATGGTTTCGGTGATGTGGTGTCTGGCTCTAAGATATGCCATGGAGAGGAACTGTGACTTGCCCAAAGCGCCACAGTCACAAAGCTCAGTTTTAGTACCGTATTTGCCGGCGTATAAGACGATTTTTTGGCCCTGAAAAATACCGTATTTGCCGGCGTATAAGATTATGTTTTTGCCCTGAAAAATATCGTATTTGCCGGCGTATAAGAGACTGGGCGTATAAGACGACCCCCTAAAATTTCCACCCAAAATACAGAGTTTGTTATATACTCGCCGTATAAGACTACCCCCCACTTGGAGGCATATTTTTCAGGGCCAAAAAATCGTCTTATACACCGGCAAATACTGGAATGATCGAACCTTGTGGTTGGAGGAAGATCTGAAAGGTGATGCGGACTCAGCCATTCATCTGATGTGTGAATCTTCCGCCTGTAGCTTTCCTGCCAGGTGGTAGGAAGGGTAGCCTCGCTCGGATACCCCTGAGACAGCTTTCCAGGAGCTCTGTTCCATCCCTGGGCAGCTGTAATGGTTAGGAAAGTCTTCTTTATGTAGGGTTGAAGTCAGTTCCCATGTAGCCTGTTCCCTCAGCCATGTGACACATGTCTACTTTCTCTTCCAAAAGACAGCCCTTCATCTATTGGGAGACAGCAGCACTCCCTGTCCTCCCTTCCTGTCCCCCCTCCAGCAGCCACTCCCAGGGAGCCGTGGCTCTGGCCCTTCACCGTCCTTTGGGTTAGATACAGGGTTTGCACAGCCCCTCAGAATCGATGTGGTTTAGTCACTACTGCCATCCATCCCCGCTTTCTCCGCTGTACATTTTTATGGAGACAGCCAAAACTCGCATTACAACTGCTTTTGACTGATCTGAGCTTTACTGCAGAATGAATGCAAATACCAGCTGTCTTACAGTGAAAGAAGGGGGGGCAGGCGTGGGAGCAGCAGGTGTCTGAAGTCCTGCGGGCTTAAGTGTACACTTAACCCTGGGTGCTGTCGTAATCCCGCCTTTTTCCCCCTTTAAGCCGTGATTTCAACTTGTTAAGCTTTGGGGATTCCTATTTCTGTCATTAAAAGTTAGTCCTTCCTTCCTCTGAGGTTTCGGAGGACTCTGGGATACCTTTATTAGAGCTTTCACTGCTTTGCATTCTAGCTCGCTGTGTCCTTCCTCCACTCACTTATGAGTTCCGCCAGGATAGCAATCATCCCTCATCATCTTTCTCTTCCCTCTTCTACACTTAGCTCCGAGTGAGTGCTTTTGTTGAGTGAGTCAAAGATATTTGCTCTCTCCAGCTCTGTTTGTTAACAAGTACATTCAGTGGTGAGTGAGTGCGTGGAAGAGGCGGTGCCTAGGTGTCTGTCTGCGGCCACTGAGAGCTGCCCCTGGCTGGCTGCTGACCCTCCCTCAACATTCTTTGTAAGAGGACATCACTCGGTCCTGAATTTGCATAATTGTGCAGTCAGTTCTGCTGGACCGTGGCCCACGTTCTCCTAAGACAGTGTAGTGTTTCCCAAAGTGTGGTTCGCGTAACCCCAGGGGTACGGGAAGAGTTTGGTGGGGGTACACGTTGCACCGGAGTTTGGTGGGATATGCACTGCACCATGCTTAGCTGCGCCTAATTCTACGTTCTCATGACTCAAGTCAATTTCATCCTTCTCATTGATCCAAATAAATGTTATTCATAATATATTTTATTCATATTCAATGTTATTAAAATACATTCTTTTTTTTGATGAGGGGTACTCAGCGTTACGAAAATTATAGAAGGGGTACTCATATGTCAAAAGTTTGGGAAACACTGTCCTAAGAGATCACTGGGCAGTGCACATACAACGACTGAAACTGCACAACTTACGGGGAAGTGGGTGGGAGGCACAAACATTTCCTCACTGACAGACTGGAAAGCAAAGGTGGGAACCTTGAAAAAACGTAGCTTAGCCAAAGCCTGTTAGGCTCAGTGGATGGAGCATTGGCCTGCGGACTGAAGGGTCCCAGGTTCGATTCCAGTCAAGGACATGTACCTTGGTTGTGGGCACATTCCCCGTGGAGGGGGGGGGGGAGCAGGAGGCAGCTGATTGATGTTTCTCTCTCATCAATGTTTCTGGCTCTCCCTCCTTTCCTCTCTGTAAAAAATAAAATATATATATTTTTAAAACACGTAGCTTTACACATGTTTCACGGTTAAGAAGTCCATCATGCTACAACACACATGGCCTCTGCGTGAAAAAGGCCTAACGTTGGCCTGTGGAAGTGGGCATTGGGCAGGAGGGCCGTCTGAGTGTGTCCTGCAGTGAACGGAGCGGCTGGTAGGTGTTGGAAGCTGGCCCAGTCAGTGTATTCCTCTGGGCTTGGTTCCGCTGGCGCAGTTCTCTGTATTCACCTCGTGTTCCTTGTGGACAAAATTGCAGAGCAAATACAGTGTTCACACGGAAACAAATCCGCGTCTTCAAAGCAAGTGTTCATAGCAGCCCATTTCCTCTTTCTGTTATTTACCTAGATCAGTATAACATCTCTTGTTGTCTTCTTTTCTTTTCTTCTATTAAATCCTAACTCGAGAAAAAGGGAGAGAGAAACATTGATCAGTTGCCTTCCATACATGCCCCAACTGGGGATCAAACCCGCAATGAGGGCTGTGTTGGCGGTGAATAGAACCAACAACCCTTTGGTACACTCAACCAACTGAGCCACACTGGCCTGGCTCTTTTGTGTTCTTAATATATTCCAGGCACTGGGGATAGAAAGATCCTTTCACTAGGAGGAATGAAAATAAATGTTAGAGACAGGCATGGCTCATCGAGCCATTTTCCCAAGTCCCCCTCCAGCCAGGATAAGGAAATAAGTCTGGTTCCTTAATACATTTCCCAGATTCTCTAAATTCTAAAAGCTATAGTTTGAAGAGTCCTTACTTTTTAGTTAGTGTCTCTTTTAGAGGCAGTTTATTAAGGAAAGTATAAAGGAAAGATTTGTGTTTTACCCCCAGTGTCTGATTTAAAAACAAAATTTGACCTCTTATCATTGCCATGTGTGTGATTTGCTGATGGCCTTAACTGAAAATGGACTATTGTGCCAACACAATGAAGTGACTCAAAGTCACTTGGCTTATTAGTGGCAAAACCAGAACTTGAATTCAGTTACTGGTTGAACTATAATATAGTGCCCCTCAAAACTCTGTCATAGGGGGAATCAAAGTTCTATTCATTTAGGGAGAAATTTGAACTGAACTTACATTACTTATATGAGTTTCACCAATGCAGTTAGTATTCATAATGGAATTCCCATTGTTTTAGTTTCTTCATAAAATCGGGTGCTCCACAAACTTACCATGGTTCGTCCTCTATACTTACATGTCTTTGTGAGGGCAGACAGAGCATTGTGCTTCATTGTACTCAATATGATCGATGTAAGCATTTGCTGGGAATTGATCTGGGATTTTGAGGGGAAAACGTCCCCAGTTGTGTTTTTTGGAATTTGCGGTGCATTCCAGGGGGTTAACATTTCATTGCCTCTGTCTGGACAAGCTTTCTTCCCCAGTGGATGGGTTTTTTCCATCGGTCCCAGTCCCCACCCTCATCCCCAGTGCTGACTGATTGGAAAAATCTAATCTGAAATTACCGGTGGGCCTGCTCCATGGTCTTGACCGGTCCTCACAATCCCCTGGCTTTGGCCCCATTGCCCTGCAGCAGAGTCATTTCTAGAGCAGGGGAATCTGAATCTGAATCAGTGGTTAGCTTTTCAAGGGAACAGGAAGCGACAGTTAAAAATGTGGGATGAATGGTGATTTCCCCCTCCCTTGCTTTGTAAGAGGAGAAATAAACTACTGTGTTGTGAGCCCCTCGAGTTTACAAAACATCTTCAAAATGTTTTTGGGCTTTTTTTGCTTTTTTTTTTGGAGGTCCCTGGGAGATAAGTTTATTTATCCTCAGGGGATATTTGAAATCAAGGCCTGGTGCTTTAAGAACACCACATTTCAGCTGGAATCATGTGTCCTCGGTGGGATTTGGGGGAGGAGGTAATGGATCTGCCCGGGCGAGTGCCAGCGTCTTCACCTCTTTTGTCGGTGCTGAGGGGATGTGTTTCTCTGTGCAGTGGCCCTGTGAAGCCAGCAAGGTGATGGGCAAGGACCTCCCTCGTTGGGGGACATTAGCTTACCGCCTGCAGTTTATCTCACTCTGTACACCTCCTGCTCCCATCAAGGCTTTATGGTCACGACTTCAGAATGGCCTTCTGCCTGCTTTGGGGCTGAAAGCCTTGCCTGGCACCTGCACAAGGAGGAAATGGAAGGACCAGGCAGCCGTACATTCAAGCAGCCATGGCCTCTGCGAACACGGGGAGCCCCACGTGGCCGCTGGGGCTGGCGGGTGTGGTGGGCACAGCTCAGGAGCGGTGGTTGTCTGCTGCGTGGGGAGCTTTTACAAAACTCCAGCAGAATCAAGATCTCGATTTAAAGGGTGCTCAGCTCTCGAGTGTCCCAGAGGGCCATGTGCCCCGGGTGAGCCGTATCCCCCAAAGGGGACGGGTGTCCCGGGTGAGCCGAGTGTCCCAGGGGAAGCAGTGGGACCCAGGGGAAGGGGCGGTGAAAACCAGAGGAGGAGCGGACTCTATTCATATGGTCCTGAGATAGTCACCATAAAACAAGCAGACTGCCAAATGAGGAGCGGATTCTATTCGTGGGGTCCTGAGATGGTCACCATAAAACAAGCAGACTGTCAAATGACAGCAGGGAGGGGAAGGAGACCTGGGGGCAGATAGGAGAACAACCGAGGGACTGCTATGCATGAACATAAGTACAACCAAGGAACACAGAACTCTGGGGAGGGAGGGCATAAATGGGGGGGGGGGGGGCAATGGTAAGCTATGTACACAGATAATACCTTAATAAAATAAAATAAAATAAAAATTAAAAAAATTAAAAAAAAAATAAAGGGTGCTCGGCTCAGGTGAAAGTTTGTGGACCAAGAGAAGGTCTTTCAGGATCACCCTTCTGAAGGCTCTTGAGTTGATAGGGTGTACCCTGTTTCTCCCCTCAACCCATGTCATAGTTCAGGTATCATTCTTGCTAGCATTCATCACTTTGTACTTATTCTACTTCATTTTTAGTCGGGGCTTCTTTTTTTTTTTTTGGCTAATTTTTTTTTAAGGTTTTGACTGTGTTTTTCTAATAATGAGTGAGTTAGGCTGATTGCACAATTATTGGACTTAGTATCACATGTCTGAATTTAAACCATGTTCACAGATAGATGTGAGTACTGTGGAAGGTGAAAGATAACTCATGGAGTCTGCATGCCGTTTAGGCCCAGCATGCAGACTATGGCACGTGCCTGCAAGGTTTGCCTGCCTTTGACTATGCATCTACCTCTCCTTGAACAGTGTGTGCTTTTGATTGCCCTATTTTTGTTGTTGTTATACCAAAAAAAAAGCAACCCAAAACTATTAGAATATTTTATGATTCAGAATAGAACATTAGTTTTATTATATATTGAAAATGGATCCTTAAACTTCATAATGGCTTCCAATTATTTTACATTTGCTTGTGTTATATACTATTATTTTATTGCGGTATAATGTTCAATTATGGAAATTACTCCGAAGAGACATGATTTTTCTGGCTTAATGTGTAATTGTTTATTGAGTATTTTTCTCATTATAGTGGGGTTTTTTTTCCCCCCTTTTGAATTGCAGATATAAAGAAACTTGCTTAGATTTTGTAAATTGATTATTATGCGTCCAAAAATAATCAACTATTTCTCAAGTGCTCACTATATGGAAGGCATATGTGTTTGGGATTGAAATAAATGCAAAGATTTAAAAAGATTCCTCCTCCTTTCAAAAAAACAAAAACGAGTTGTAATAAAACACCAGTGACAGTTGGTAGTAAGAAGTGTCTGGTGGGTCCTGGGGGCATTAGGTCTCCAGAAGAGAAGTTGACCGGAGGGTCATGGGCCCAGGGCCTGTGTGACTGAGGAGGGTTCGCAGGTGGCTTAACTGAAGCCAGACTTGGACAGCTGGGCTTCAGGAGCCACTCGTGTGTGTGCGTGGTGGGGGGCACGGGAGGGTGTCAAGAGCAAAGCAGGGGTGCAGCGGGGCCACGGTGAGGACTCGGGCTTATTCTACATGTGACATGAGGCCATGGGGGACTGGCAGCAGGATCGGATTCCTATCATAGAAGCTCGCTCAGGCCGCCGGGGAACAGCACCTTCTGCATCAGGTGTGTGGTTTGCGTTAAACGGCATCATCGAAGCAATAACTCACACCTGAGCCAACTAATGGGCGGGGGAGTGACAAGACATTGATGCTGTGATTCCCAGCCTGGATGAAGAGATGAGGGAGCCCAGTGGGCGGGGATGGGCTTGATGTCTGTCCTGTGAACCCGGGGATGACGGTGGGACAGCCAGGGGACACGGTCCTGGGCAGGCGGAGAAGAAGCAAGTTTTGGAAACGTCTCTGAAGATAAAGACTTCTTTTAATTGGCCGGAGGGTTTAAGTCGTCGTGACGACACCTGCCCTCGGCCTCCCCTCGGTGGTCACTCCCTCCCAGGACTGTAGTTGGGAGTGACGGGCAGCGCTGTGTTTGGTGACTTGACTTCACTCCATCTCTATCCGGAGACCGTTACAGTCCCCCGAAGCTGTTTCTCCGGGGGTTTTATCACCTGAGGCTTCCGAGGCGACGCAAGCTGGCAGGGAGTGTTGGAGTCTGGGTGCCACTGTAGGTCTGATAGGCTCCTGGCATCACGTCCTCACGCCTTTCCTGGACCTTAACACACGTGCAGCTTCACATGTTACATCTGAACATGTTTCCTCTCTCATAAAGTGAGGACAGTGAAGTGAGATAATGACAAGTGACGAAACCACGGCACGTGACCTATTGGCAAGAGATTTTCTTTCTCTACCACTTATTTATGCCATTGATGGTTTATAGGAAATCACGTTTTCAGAAATGGTGGTTAGGGATTCACTGTGGCTCCTGAAGAGAAATCACACCTGCGGTCTTAGTCTCAGGGATTCTTCGTTTATAATTACTTAGGACGTGGCACTTATCGAAACTTGTGCACGTCACAAAGGTGGTGTTCATTAACCCACAGCTGAAGTGTTTTAGAAGGCTGAGAAGTAAAGGGAAATGAAGAAGTGTTCTTCCAAGGAGTGTGTTGGCACTCTCTGATCTGGGAGCTCATGGGATTTCATCCAGTCCGGTCTCCTTCCTCAGAGTCCTCATGGTCACTCCGTGAGGAGCACCTGTCCCCGTACGGCAGCCCGGGCCACTGCAAGTTGAAAGCTTCTTCTGCAGTTACCTCTCCTTTGGCCCTGGTTCTGACCAGCATGCCATTTACAGTAAATCTACTTCCTCTTCTGTGGTCCTCAAAAGTAGCTCATGTCTGTTCTTGGGAACCAAGACTCTGTAACTCCCTGTTCTGCGTGGTGCGTGACCCAGTGAACATGCGTGGATGGAGCCAGGGTGCGAAAGAAGGCGAGTAAGAGCTCCCTCGGCTGACCTTTGTGCCTGATGCTCGGTATTGGAGTTGCCTCTCATCTTTAAAGGACGTCACCACCTCCCACCACCCACCCCTGCAGCACCTGGCATGCTGGTGCCGAACCCACCCAGGGGAGGGATGAAGGGTGTGATTTCCAAGAGCGGGTCCCGGGAGACGGAGACACAGGAGTATCGGCAGCCTCGTGGATGGCCTCGCTCGGTGGAGGGGCTTGCTCAGGCTCCTTCACACCCCAGCAGGCTGCTCTGCCAGCTTGGCCATGCACAGGGGCGGGGCCCTGTGCATGGCCAGATCCCGGTGAGGCCAGTGCTGCTGGTCTGTGAGGAGCCATAGTGTGAGGTGGTACACAGTTTGGGACCAGAAAGGTCAAAACTTCCTTAGAGAACTGTTCAGGTCCCCCTTCCCCTGCTCTTCCTCCTCTAACTACAGTCAAATGCTCCTGATTTGAGGGAAAGAGCAACAACCTCCATGGACTCATTCTAGATCACCTGGGGGACTCACGCACACACTAGTCAGACAGATCGGCAGCACCTGGGTGCCATGGGCCACGGCAGGCGGTCTGAACCATCTCAGGAGGTGGTTTGTCGTCTGGCACCAGGAGTAGAGACGGGCATGTCCGAGTGCGACAGCACTTATCGCCAAAGGATGGTAGATGTTCCCCAGGGCGAGGCCCACTTCTCACGGCGACCTGCTGAGAGCAGGACGGAGAGGCGCGTCCCACCACATGCCGGGAACGCTGCTGCTTAGGCTTTGGAAGGAATGGCCTCTTCTGCTGCACACCCGGTGACAGCTGCGTGAACTGGGTGGAACGTGACTGAGGTCACCGATCCTGCAGCCCTCAGGGTGGGCCCGGAGCCAGAGTGGCCCACAAGCCCTGGTGCTTGACATCTCTTCTTCCCTCCCCTCCAGAACACAGGGACTTGGTTGCCACTGTGAGGAATTAATTTTCTCTTACTAGAGTAGATTGAGACCTTCCTTTTGATCCCCGGATCCTGAGTGGAGAGTGATTTTGAAGGAAAATAACTAGGTGAGGGATGTTGCCTGATGCAGGTGCCAGCGGGAGGGTGAGCCAGTGCAGATGGGCGCTGGGTCACGCAGAGCCCAGCTGGCACCTCTGAGCCCCGATTCAGAGAAAGGGCTACAGAGGAACTCGGGTGGGGAGGATGGTATGGAGGGTCAGGAGCCAGACGTGAAAGATAGAAAATCTTACATGTCAACATTGCACACCCCACCAGCCTCTTCACTAAATGGGTCTCAGTGATTGTCTAATCTGTGCCAGAGTCACATGAAACAGATGCTTAGTGACAGAGTAGGGTGACTGAGAGTGTTGCAGTGGTGTTTTGGTGCTGGCTGCTTTTACCTTTGTCTTTGAGAAAATAATCCTTGGTAAAGTTCCAAGTGTTGAAAATAGAGTTTAATTCGGAGCCAATCATTTGCAAATCTTAATGAGCTTTTAGAATGGGCAAGTTTTATTCCATAGCCCCATAATACCAAAAACATAGTGATTCAACAGACATCTACAGATCCAAGAGACAAAATGACAAGGACACATTATACCAAAGAACTTCTGCTTCACAAGGTGGCCAGGGTCAGATTAGCCTCACAGTTCTCGCCCCTTCAGGCTGTGGACCTGGGCCCTCAGGCAGTGGCCGTAGGTGGTAGCAGTGGGCAGCAGTGCCTTGAGGCAGATGTCAGGTCTGCAAACAGGTCTGTGAGCATCTGTGAGCTTGACAGCTTCAGGTCCTCATTTACACTTTGATGCAAATGCTGCAGGGAGCCGCCTGGAGAAAGACAGACAGACAGACAGACGGCTTTCAGTTCTCCCTCACATCCTCAGACTGTTGTTCCTAATGGGTAAGCGAGGGTGATTGGGCACTAGGAAGACTTTCATATATATATTTGTTATTTATTTCCACAGAGAGGAAGAGAGAGGGATAGAGAACTAGAAACATTGATGAGAGAGAAACATTGACCAGCTGCCTCCTGCACACCCCCTACTGGGGATGTGCCCACAACCAATGTACATGCCCTTGACTGGAATCGAACCTCGGACCTTTCAGTCCGCAGACCGACGCTCTACCACTGAGCAACACCGGTTTCGGCAAGACTTTTTTTTTTAACCAAGGATCTAAAATTATTCATTTTCAGTGCCTTGGTCCCACTTCTTGGAAAATTTCCAAAGTAACTGAAGGGTGTCCTTGTTGTCTTAGGGTCTCAGGAACATGAGTGTTGGCTTTGTTATGATGACACCATTTGCTCTTTGCTCAGAGCAGGCACCGCATGTCGCACAAACACACATGTTTGTTTGACAATCCTTTTCGACCCTTTCCCTGTTAGGGGCCTCTGTGCTGATGTGCAAACACAGAAGTATCTGGTGAAACACTGAGTGTGCACTGGTGTTAAACGTGGCTGTACTTGGGGGTGTACACAGTGTCGTGTGGGCACATGGTCCACAGCCAGGCAGGGCGGATTAGGCCAAGGAAGCTGCAACCCATGGGGGTGGGTTGGTGGACACAGAGGCAGAGAGGCTCCCAGGACAGGAGCCAAGCAGGGGGCCATCTTGTCAGAGGCACTGACAAATACTGAGGCTGGCAGAGGAGGCCGTGAGCAAACCATAAAGGGGGTATGATTTTGAGGCCAAAATGTGACAGCTTGGGCTTTCCTGAAGTTGGTGTTTGGCGTTTTCCCTGTGTTGTGTTCTCAGATGCGATGGGGGATCTCTTCCTCTGTGTCTTGGTTCTCATGCCGGTTGTCTACACAACCCAGAACACCATTCCATTGAGTGGGGCCTAAGAAAGGACCCCCGGGCCAGTGCAGCAGGAACATACGTGTTCCAGATAAAGGGGCATCAGCCAATGAAATACAGTAGAGCTCTTCCTCAGCTCTCATCACTACCCTTATCTCTGGCCCTTTCAGAGAACAGACACCCAGGTCTTTTTCCGGTGCTGCCTACCTCTTCAGCCGCCGGCTCCTGGGAGGAGGGGCGGGTTCTTGGTCGTCTCCGTGTCCTTAGGACCTAGGACAATGCTGGACACAGGAAGTGACACAAATTGGTCTTTTCTTGCATGAAATGTGAAACACGAGGATTATCTATGACTTTGACAGTTTTGTGTGTTTTAGGGTGTGTGTTTGTTTTTGTATCCCCCATTCCATCCCCAGCAGATCACAGCCTGTTTCTCTCATCCTAATTTTGATCCTTCATCACCGTGGTCCTTCATTGCCATTATTTGCTAGAGTCTGCAAATGAAATGTTTGCAAGCTTAGGTTGACCTTTCAGGACGCTTGGCTCTGCACGCTGGGGCCATTCTGATAGGCTCAAGGCTGCTCAGTCAAGGGTTGATATTCCCCTGAAGGCGCATGGGCATACACTTAAGGATTAATGCTTTCTGGTGTGAGGTTTACAGGGAATAAACTTGAAACAAGTTTAAATACACTCAGCTACAGTCTGTTGATTTTTCTTTAACCCCAGTCAGATTAACCTCTATCCTGGGTTAATCTGGTAAACTAGATAATAACCAAACTAGCTTCTCTAATAGCGGCAGCCTCTAATCTGCTGGTCTCCACACGCTTTCCCAGCGGGCCTCTGCTGTCTTGGCAGATGCAAGGGCTATTTTTTTTTTCCTATTTAGGATTTTGCTTTCACTAAGGAGCCCTGGGGCCCTTCGAGGTTCGGAGGTTCGCCATACAGACTTCAGCCCAGAGTTTAGCCTCCCGGATGGTAATGACTGTTTACACAAAATGACAAGTACACAAAGGGATCTCTCTGAGTCCTCCCAAGCACCCATCACTCCCCTCATCTCCCACTCTTGCAGTGTTTTGGAAATTAATTTGCCTTGAACAAACAGTGGCTTTTCCTCAATTTATTTGAATCTGCTAATGGAACAGACTGGTCTCCGTTTAATGATTTGAAGAAAAGGAGAGAGGAGGAAAATAAAGAGGAGTGTATGTTAGAGAAGGTAGACCGTCTGTAAAACACCACTGGAATGTAGTTTTTTAGAGGTAGAATCTACAACTTGGGGAAAGGTAAAAATGTTGCAAAGTTAATTCAGTAGCACAGTTTTTGTTTCAAAGATATGCAGTCTTGGCTACAAAGATTTTTGTTTGAAGTAACAGAATAAGACAAAAAGTATTTAAATAATGGGTATTGATTCAAGGAAATCTGATGCTTCCATATGTTTTGGGGCTTTTCATTGTTGAACATTTCAACATTTATTAATGTTCTCGTGTTTCTTTAATGTGAGCCCTGGGTTCTTATTTGGCTGCAATCTTCATTCCTCCTGGGTAGTGAGGTCTCTGTAGCTCTGTCATTTAGACAGATAAGGGGAGAAGTTCACTAGAAGATAGGATGATTTAAAAACAGGAGATGTCCTTTTCTAGATTAGATGGATCAGACATTCAGAAAGATACAGATGGACAGTAGGATGGATGGATGGATGGATACCTTGCCTCATGGCCAGGGCCCCACATGGTTTTCTGGATGTCCTTAAGGCTCACTCATGCCAAAACCGATTTGGCTCAATGGATAGAGTGTCAGCCTACGGACTGAAAGGTCCCAGGTTGGATTCTGGTCAAGGGCATGTACCTTGGTTGCTGGCACATCCCCAGTGCGAAGTGTGCAAAAGGCAGCTGATCGATGATTCTCACCCTTCGATGTTTCTAACTCTCCATCCCTCTCTCTTGCTCTCTGTAAAAAATCAATAAAACGTATTTTTTAAAAAGGCTCACTCATATTTGCTGCAGTAATGGCTCTGTAGTGAGAAGGCCTACTAGGGCTTTTTAATGGAATGGAGTGTAGTATGAAGACGTGTGAAAGCCAGCTCAGAAATGTGCCTTAAAAGAGGCTTTTTCCCCCCTCCTCCTCCTCCTCCTCATCTACCACCAAAAATAGTCACTATTTACTTTCTGTCCAGATACACCAGGAAGAGCCAGTTAGGAATGCTAAGGAGTAGTTGGAAGGATAATGCTCACCAGATCCTACCCTGTTTCTGAGAGGCAAATATTTGTTCTCTGGATGAGGAGCTTTTTAAACAAAAATAAAAATCCATTCCAGGTGGAGTGGAGGAGGGGAAAAAGGGATAGAAAAAAAAGTAAACTCTATAGTTTTGTCCCTTATTATATTTTAAAAGACTTGAACAAACACTTTTTCATTGGACTTCTTTTGGTGGTAGAGGTGTATTATCCATGAAGAGATTCATTTTAAAATACCCCCTTTTTCCTTTTACATTAATAACACATATTCTCTATAGAAAATTCAAAACTCTTAAAAAGGCAAAAATTTAAACATCAGAGTCGCTGGTTATTTCTGGGTGACAGGATTCCAGTGAACATTCTGATGTAAATCTTCCTGCTCTCTCTTCTCTTCCTCCACGTGTACATTTACACAGATAATCGCCAGTGCTGAGACTGTGTACCTGAATGGTGGTGCACTTTAGAATTACCTAACAGTAACTTGGTTATGCGGTATTTTCCTTGGCATTCAACACATTCCTATAATAGTGTTGGGGAACATTGATTACTTACCTGTTTTGTGTATGACATTGTGGAAAGCGCTTAATATGACTTCATTTAATCTCAACAATCTTTGAGGTGATTGCCTTACTTTTGCAGTTAATTATTGGATTTTTAGAAATAGTAGTTCATCATTGGGACACAATGCATCAAATCAGAACCCTACCACACCCAGTGTCCTCTTTGTAATATAAGAAATATAACACACTGATTCTTTACTTTGTGACCGGAGCTAATCATTAACATGTACATATGTTAATGAAATGTAAGGAATGTAAAGGAAACAGTAATTATAATAACAATGACTTTTAAGTACATACATGCTTATTTATAAACATGAGGAGACAATGGTGAAATGACCAGGTACTTGAGTCTGTACATAGAATGGGATTCTGACTCATATAGGAACATGGGTCGTGGTAATTCAGATACTATGATCGACCTTATCATTGATGTCATAATCTCCCCAAATGATGGACTCTTGGTTGTTCATAACAAGATATCACAGACACAATGTACAGTAGTTGCATTCCTAGAATCCAGTATGTATGAAAACAGTGCCACCAAAATGTGTTAATATGCAAAGTCAGATTTAGGTTCCGGGTTCTTCAGTTTTACAAGTGTCCAGTGGGACTTCCGAAGGCGAAACGTAGACGACGTGTGGGGTTGCCTTTACACTGCAGTGCAGCATCTCATGTTCCCAAGAGCCGCCGGGCCGTCACTGCCTGAGACAGCCAGACCACCACACCCCCACCCACACCCCCACACCCCCGACTGAGAGGGAGAGCCTCACTTATAGGGCCTCAATGGGTCTCTCCTTTCTTCTGCATCAGGAAGCACCCTTGAACATAGACATTCTCCATGCATTTTTGAGAATTCAGTTCGGGAATCTTCTTTTTGTTGTCGTTCATTCCCAAGCAGTGTATGATTTCTGTTACTGTAGAGGGGATACTTTTTTAAATTTTATTTTTCCACTCGCTGTTGCTAATGTACAAAAGCTACTGGGGTTTTTTATCTGGTTTCTCTTTATTTGGATTCCTTACTGAGCTCTTATTAGTTCTAATATTTTTCTGAGCTGATTGTTTATGTTTTCTGACTAGAGCTTAATTACACAGTTTTTGTAAATAATACTTTTATTCTTCCTTTCGTTGTATGTTTGCTGTTGGCTTTCACTTTAAATAACACGAATAATTTGTTCCTTGAGTCTGTACATAGACTTTCAGGTTCAGCCCACATTGTCGGTAACACTGTATGCACCTGGTACCTTTGTGGAAGTTGATTGAGGTGTTGATTATCAAGTCATTTTCAGTTTACTCTTATGATCAGGTCTGTTGGTTTCTAAGTTTTAGTCCTTTATATTTTTCACAAAATTCCTTTTATTTGCTAATGATTGATACTTGCACATTATATTTTCTTATTGTACACCAGAGGCCCGATGCACGAAATTCGTGCAAGAGTAGGCCCTCCTTCCCCCAGCACCAGCTTCCCTCTGGCACCCGGGACCCGGGCTTCCCTCCAGCCCCAGCTTCTTCTGGAAGGACGTCCGGTCTAATTAGCATATCATGTTTTTATTATTATAGATAAAATATACTCTCCATGTGTATATTCAAACCACTGTTCAAATTCCCAGTCTGGTTTGCTTTTATTTTTGTCTTACTCAGAATGTTTTTAAAGGTAAAACTAAATTTCTGATAAAAATTTTTAAGCGGTAATGTGATCACATGATTCAAAATTTAAATATATATGTATGTGTGCAGTGCAGTATCTCCTCCTTCCAGTTCCTTGTTCGTCTACTTTACTCTCTCTCCACGCTTCCACTCTGCTGTTGGTTTCTTGTGTACACAGAGCTCCTCTATGTGTAAAGAGAAAATGAATACATATATATTAATTTTCTTTCATTTGCCCCAAAACCGTGGTCAGCAAACTTCGGCTCTTTGGCCCCTTGAGTGTGGCTCTTCCACAAAATACCACGACCTGGACAAGTCTCTTTTGAAGAAGTGGCGTTAAAAGAAGTTTAAATTTTTTAAAATTGGCTCTCAAAAAAAATTTCAATCATTGTACTGTTGATATTTGGCTCTGTTAACTAATGAGTTTGCCGACCACTGCCGGCAATATAAAAGCTAGCATATGCTCTACATTATCATACAGAATTCCTCATTTGTTTGTATAGCTGCAGTATTTGCCATGCTATAGATGTACCAAATGTATATGAAACCAGGCCCCTAATGATTACACTTAAGTTGTTTCCAAACTTTCAATTCAAACCATGGTGCTGTTTTATTATGTTTACTAGTATATGCCAAATCCTTACACACCAGCCCAAGGGAACTCTGTTAGTGTTTTGTTTTGTTTTGTTTTGTTTTGGGGCTAAATGTTGCCAAATTGCCCTCCAAAGTATGGGTTAACATTCTACTGGTAAAATACCAGAGGGCCCATTTTCCCCAGGGAACTGTATCGAAATCTAACAAATTTTTTCCTAACCTATCCTTAAGTTTTTTTTAAAAAAAAAATATTGTTTTTGAGTCAAGCTTATTGAGGTATAATTTGCATGCAGTAAATTCACCCCTTCTACTGTATAGCATGCAGTGTGATTTTTAAATTGCATGCCTTTTACTAGCATGATGTGTTTTTATAATCACAGGAAGAGCAGAGTTTTGATTCTCAAAATGTAATGAATGGAACTTCTAAATAAGACCAGTCTATTTGCACATTCTCATTTCTTTCAACCTCAGCACATTTCATCTTTTGGCAAATTCAGAGCAATACAAAATGACTTCTTAAAATGTATTCTTGCCAATTCTGGAGAAGCGCGGTAAGACAAATTGACTGTCAGGATGGAAAAGCTTAACTGGGAAGATACATTTATTGAATAATTGAAAGGAAGAGGAAATGCATCACCGATTAGCTGCACAAACGCTGGACGTCTGATATGCCCGGTGTGTGCCTCCACAGGCCTGTGTGAATGGGGGCCAGCCCCAACGTCCCGCCAGCCCTCAACCCTGCCGCTGACCTGCTCCTAGGCGGCAGCCCCGGGATGCGGATGGAGTGATGATAGCTTTCAGGTTTAGCCGGAGGGGAGTGTTCCAGCAACTCTTTGTAACTTTTCCCTTACACTGTCTGGTTGTACATAAATATTTTAAATGATCCTGGAGTTACCATTATCCACTTTGTTTTAGGATTTTTGCTTCTTAGGGGGCAGCCTGGAGTAGGTCAGAGAAAGGGCTCCTGGTGGTGGCAGAGTTAGTGTCTGGCTTAGGAAATAGCCAGGCGCCTCGGGCAAGTGCGTGCTTTAGTTGTCTGGGCTTCTTCACTGTCCGGTCAGAGAGGGTCCATGAGAGCCTGCCCCTCACAGGATGGGCCACGCCTCAGCCTCACGTGGGAAGTTCTCAGAAAGGCCGGTCTGGAGCCCCGCCCCCGAGCTCCTGAATCCGAATCTGCATTTTAATCACGTCTCCAGGCGATTATTGTGCACCTGGAAGTGTGGGGAGTGCTCGGATGGGCTCCCAGATTCTGGGCTAGTTCCACAACCGGTGCCTTCTAGGTTCTTCCTTCTGTCATCCATCCCAGACTGTCCCATGGACTCGCAGGGTTTGCTGCAGAGGAGTGGGTCTCCCTGTGCTCTGGGTGACTGTGGGGGGGCAGTGACGCCCAGGCTCACCCACTCCTCTGACTGTGTTTAGGTTGGGACCAGGACATGGGCAACAGAGGAAACACGAAACCCGTTTGCCTTCTCAGAGCCTCAGGGTGGGAGCCCCAGCCTGCAGGACCTCCTGCAGGTTTGAGCGCAGGTCCCAATTCTAGAGGCTCTTCAGACAAAGAGCCAGGGGCTGTACCGGCACGCTGGATGCATGCAGTGCTCAGGTATTCCAGACGTGCTTCCTTAGCAGCATAGTCCTCTGGTGGGACCCCTGGGAAAGGAACCCTTATGCCAGAGAGAGACTTTGTGTAGACATTGGTTTGGAGGGAGGTCATGAGTTTGGGTGTAAACTTAATGGGATAGAAAGGCTGGCTGTCTTTATTCTTCGCCGTCGCAGCCCAGAGGAAACAAAGCAGTACAAGAGGAGAGCCACGGGTCCCTGCCCCTGCCCCTGGAGCAGGTGTGACGATCCTCAATTAGCTGCCAAGGGGCGGCCAGTCCTGCTGGTGCACACGGACCTCCTCGTTGAGGAGATGGAAAACCTCTTTTATTTTGTGCTGTGAGGTGCCTGCCCCAGACCCAACCGCCAGCCCCCAGTGTGTGCAGCCTGTGATTTTCAGTGAGCTCATGTGATGACTCGCTATGGAATATCTGGTGAAAATGACAGGAAAAAAAACACACAGAGGGAAGCAGAGCCTGGGTAGGGGGGTTCCGCAGGCAGAGCGCCGCCCTCGTGGTTGAGGGACTCCTCTGCTGTCTGCATCGAGGATCCAAGGATCGCCATGTCCTCTTCCCAGCCCTCGGGTTGGAAACTAAGGCTTTGGGAATTCACCGAGAGTCAGCTTATTACAAGCAAAAGTCTTCCTGGAAAGACTCTTAAGGCAGCACCCGGTGGAGATACATCAGAGCAGATGTCAGAAGTCTGAGTGACTTTGCTCGGGCCTTCCTGGGTGCTCGTACCTTCCGCACCTGCAGCCCATGCGTCGTGTCCCTGTGAGCGCCCCACGTGGCCCGTGGCCCCTGGGCCTGGGCGATGGCCACGTTCATGCTGGCTCAAAGCGCACTGTGTTCGTAAGCCCCGTTAGGTCGGCCTCTGTGCGTGTTACAGAGGTCAGCTCCCTTTTCCCGGAAGAACGTTGGAAATAACGAACTGCTCTGAAGCAGGTTCCGGGAAGATGAGCAGGACGTCATACACACAAGTGCATCCCCAGAGGTTAACAGGGCAGGGAGGACGCCGTGTGTTCCTCACACCGGACACGGCGAGACGGGGCGAGAGCGCTGTGCCCGCAGCAGTTTGCGTAGGGATGCCTGGGCACAGCCTCATGGCAGGGGGCCCCGGGGCCTATTCCCACGTATACATGGTGCGGTGATGAAAGACTGGGTATTTTTGCACAAAAATGTGGGAGAGAGCCTCTTTCCTCCAGATGTATACAAAAGCACTCGCTCATAAATAGGGCCACACTAAAAAAAAAAATTTTTGATGTCGTGTGTGTCTTCCATTATTGCGTTAGAGAGTTTTATGGAATTTGACTTACGGGTAATCAGCTAGATGTGATTACCCCTAGAAATCTACTAGATGTGGCCTAGACCTTGTCACCCTGGGAGGAACACATGCCTTTCACATCCGTACAGGAGCATCTGTTTTCCAAATTTCTTTCACGATTGTAGAATTTTACTTAAATGTTGCATCGAGGCTTAGTCGCAGTGTCGTCACGGGGTGAGTTCTCCTGGTGTGGTCGGGGAGGGTGGGGGGATCCTTCAAATGCTCCAGCAGGTGTAGTTGCCAGTAACTTTGGTTTAAGTTCAGGCTTGCACTTTTGGTCTCCGATGTTGTCCGGATCAGTTGATAAGCATTAGGAGGCTTGATGCTTGACCTGAAGGCTAGCACTTGATCAAAAAAAAAAAAAATGATTTCACTAAAAGTCAGGGAGCCTCATGTATCAGAGTGGGAAGGGGGGGGGGGGGAGCAAGGCCAAGAAGGAACATCTGTGTGTGGTTAAGTAACCTTTGCTGTACTTGCTGTTGTTGAATAACACGTGCTTTGCTGCGTTTGCTATTGGAAACACTTACCTTTTGTATAGCCAAAAACTGTATTTGTTTTTTAATCAGAAAAATGAACTTGTCGGCTATTGTTCTTAATTTTGCTTTATAAAAGGCTCTGTCAAGATTAAGGAAAACAATGATTTTCAGACTGCCCCCATCCTCCTCATCCCTGCAGGTGGTGGAACCCAGACAGGAAGCTGGGGCCTGGCTGAGTGGGGACAGTTCGCTCTGGTCTTGGAGTTGCTTCCCCTCATTCCGCACCCACCGCCACTCACGGCCTGTCCTTCTGTCTTTGCTCTCCCCTGCAGATTCGGAGTTGGGTGTTGGCACACTTCCCGAACAAGACAGCCAGGATGCAGGGCCGATCGTCCCCAAGATATCTGGTCTAGAGAGAAGCCAGGAGAAGAGCCAGGACTGTGGCAAAGAGCCGATCTTTGAGCCCGTGGTGCTGAAAGACCCCTGCCCGCAGGTGCCGCCGCCACCACCACCACCGCCCCAGCCCCCGGCGGAGCCGCAGCCCAGAGCTCCCGCTCAGAACCCCGACTCCGTGCAGCGCCCCGAGGCCCCGCCTCAGCCCCCGCGTCCGAGCACACAGCCACCGCAGGCGCCCCCCGAGGCCCAGCTCCCGCCGGCTCCCAAGCCTCCCGTGCAGAGGCCGCCCCGGCTGCAGTCGCCCCAGCTGCTGCACCAGAGCCTGCCCCCCGTGCAGGCGCACCCCGCCTCCCAGAGCCTCCCCCAGCCCCTGTCGGCCTACAACAGCAGCAGCCTGAGCCTCAACAGCCTAAGGTGAGCCAGCCCCGCCGCTTCTGCCCGGCCTCTGCGCCTTCTATGGGAGGCTCCCGGGAGACAGGGCTTCCTTGTGGAAACACTGTCACTGTGTTCTCTCCGAAGTAGAGACAGAAAGGGACAGGGAGGTGAGACTTGGTCCTCCTGGGAGAGGGCAGGTTGGGTGGTGAGATGTCCACAGGCTCCTGAGGGAGAAGGCGGGAAGGAGAAGGATGTGGAAGGAGCAGAGCTGAGGGTGCCACGCCTGGAGCCCCGAGGGTGAGCGGGAGAGGAAACGTGAGGCCCAGCCGAGACCCCTGCGGGTTCAGTCCCCAAGGGCCTCTGAGGCAGGAGGAGTTGGAAGGGAGCTGCTCTCTCGGAGGCAGGGAGGGTGGACTGAGGGGTAGTCTGGTTTGAGGTGGGTCGGGCAGTGGGAGAATAAACAGGTTGGGTGTCCACAGAGCGGTTCCTTAGAGGGACCCAGGCCTGCTTCTGTCTTGTTGGGCCAAATGGCAAAGGAGAGCCGAACAGCCAGCCCGGAGGAGAGCCGCGGTGGCCAGGGAGGCGGGACCGTTGTTCAGGGTGGTAGCTCCGGCACCTCAGGCCCCGGGGGCTTGGTGTCTTTGCTGCTGCTTCCCCGGCACCGGTCTGGCCGTGGCCCTGGCGTTCGGGGGCTGGCTTTCCCCTCTCTGCGACGGGTGAGGAAACTTCCCAGTGGGCCAGGCCCACCTCTGCCCACGGCCATTTCCGTGGCCTCCAGGAAGTAGAGGTGACAGGGAACCCGAGGTAGTGGTCAGAAGGGTGAGTGCCAGTCCTCGCTCGCACTCCCTTTGTTAGCTGTTGTGTTGTAGGAAGTGTGGCTGGTGCAGGCTGGGATGGCGTGGGTCTCTAGGGTCAGAGAGGAGAGCCTGGCCGCTGAAGGGGGAGCGGTCGGGTTTGGCCCGAATGGCTGTCCAGACAGACAGTCGCCGTGCCTGCAGGTGGCCCGGTAGCGGGAGGGGCTGCTCGTGTGCTCGTGTGTCTCTGAGGAGGAGTGGGAGAAAGGTGTTGAAGGGCTCTGAGCAGGGAGACCGGATTTTTCTTTTATTAAAGAAAACTAATTGCTTGCCTCTTTCTCTCCCTTCTGGTCTCCAACAGCAGCAGCAGAAGCAGCACTCCGGCGAAGACTCAGCCGGCCCCTCCTCACATCGCCCACCACCCCTCCGCCTCCCCGTTCCCCCTCTCACTGCCCAACCATAGCCCACTGCATAGCTTCACGCCCACCCTCCAGCCCCCCGCACACTCCCATCACCCCAATATGTTTGCCCCTCCCACTGCTCTGCCTCCTCCACCACCGTTGACATCAGGGAGTCTGCAGGTCCCCGGACACCCGGCGGGGAGCACTTACTCAGGTAGGACGGAGGCCCGGGCCCTCCCCGCCCCAGTCCCGCTCCCCCTCGCCGGTGGCCTCACCCACCGTCTCCATTGTCCCCGATCGCTGGGTTCTGTGCATTTAAGACTTGCAGTTTTGTTGGGTGCCATCCTATAATCCTTTGTGGGCTGAGACTCAGCGTAAACGTGGTCTACCACCCACACCCACCTGGCACAGGCCACGCAAAGGAGGCACGCCATCGAGAGCCACTGTGTTTGCAGCCATGAGTTTTGGTCACCGCTGTCAAAGCGAAACTCGGATCCTGTGCCCTGTCGCCCGCCTCCCACTGCAGTGGCCCCGGCTTCCCAGGCCCCTGTCCGCCCCGTTCCGGGCTCTGGGACTGTGGCCGGGGTTAAGGGGTTTCTTCCGGGTGCACGGGGCCTTCTGGCTCCGGGGCGGGCAGCGCACGTGTTGTAACAGTGCACCCCAGAATGGTAAGGGCAGGCCTAGCGTTGGATCCTGGGTCCTTTTCTCCTCACCCGGGTTCGCTAGTCAGGACGGGCGCCCCGTTTCGGGTCCGCGGTAGCGGTGTTAGAGCTGATACAGAGCGTCGTCACGCAGATCGGCGTGAGCTCTGCCGCGTGAACAGCTGGCGGTTATTAATTAGCACGCCAGTCACTGTTCTTAAGCACTTACTGGTACCATGTTAATTCCTTTAACCCTCAAAACAAACCCCTGAGGTAGGCAGGAGTGTCCTACCCGATAGGAGAGGGAGCTGAGGCGCAGAAGGGTGGTGAGCCACACCCAGGACCACTCGGCCGGCAGCCGCAGAGCGGAAAGCTGACCTGGGACATTGGCCTGGAGTCTGTCGGCTCACCACGGTGACAGGCCGGACCTTCAAAGCCCAGCGCGAGACAGCAGGAGGATCGCACTGCGGCCGGGCCCTGTTAGCTAGCGTCAGCCTCCATCGGAGGCCCCGGCTACACCCCAAGAACCCCATTCCTGTGCCTCCTCCCCGGCCCCTCCTTGCTCAGGCACGAGGATGTCCTGTTCTGAAGGAAATGCCTGTTGCAAGGAAAGGTGCCATTCTCCCCCTCCCCTTCTCTTCCAGAGCAAGACATCCTGCGGCAGGAACTGAACACGCGCTTCTTGGCCTCGCAGAGCGCTGACCGCGGGGCCTCCCTGGGCCCGCCGCCCTACCTGCGCACCGAGTTCCACCAGCACCAGCACCAGCACCAGCACACGCACCAGCACACGCACCAGCACACCTTCACGCCGTTCCCCCACGCCATCCCGCCCACCGCCATCATGCCGACGCCAGCACCTCCCATGGTGCGTACCCCAGGCAGAAATGTGAGGATAAGTAGAGCACGGCTCCTTGTGCAGGCGGTGGGGGGAGTGGGCGGCCGGGCCAGGAGATCGGAGGGGAGTGACGGCGGCCGGGGGCTCCTGGGGCCTTGTCCGTCTTGGCTGGAAGGAAGGGGTGGTGCCTGCTGCGGCTGCACTGACCTGGGCTCAAAGGAAGAACTTCCCCAGAGTTCTACCCAGCATGTGGGTGCATTTTATCCTAAGTGCCCCCAGAACGGTCGCGGCCGGTGTTGGCACTTAATTTGTCTTACAGGGCAACTTTGTTTTCTTGAACTGCTGGGGGTCGCTACTAGATACACAAATCTCTCTGTCAGGGCTTTGCCACCCATACTAACAAATCAAGAGTGCCAGGGGCAGGAAGAGGGGGGCTGTCAGGAGACTTGGAACACATGGGGTACCCTGCCCTTTCAGATGCTGGAGGCGTTTAATTTCTTGTATTCTATAAGATGGTGCCGGTCTGCTATGGTGCTCTATCGGCAAGGGGGCAGGTAGCCATGCACCCTGCAGGGACAGAGCCCAGCCCCAGTAAGCGGTATTGCTGGCCATGGCCGTGGTCTTAGTCTTGACTGGGGTCCAGCGCATGCTGGGAGAACCCACTTGGACTTTTTGGTAACTTAGCATCATGCTAATAAGTCTCCTGAAACGGAGCCTTGTCCACAATAAATATTAGAGTGGTTTGCTTAGTTTTTGTTAATATCAAATTAAATACTTGATTTTTAAGGCAGTTAATATAGGCATTGTGAGAAGAGATTCAATTCATTGTTTTCTTTAAGTATATTTTTAAATATTTTTATTGAATTGAGAGAGGAAGGGAGAAAGAGATAGAAACATCAATGAGAGAGAATCATTGATCTGCTGCCTCCTGAACATCCCCTACTTTGGATCGAGCCCGAAACCTGGGCACGTGCCCTGACTGGGTATCGAACTGTGACCTCCTGGTTCACAGGTTGACTCTCAACCACTGAGCCGCATCAGCCGGGCGTGATTCCATGATATTAAGAGGCATTCCCTTCACCAAATTTTGTTGCCTCTCTTCCTGTGCTCTCCCCCATTTTTCTTTTCAACTTAACTTTTTAAAATATGTATTTTAAAGTTTATTTTATAAATTTTGTTTACAAGATTAGAGATGAGGGGACACATCCTGTGTGTTTTTCTTTTTTCTGGAGGCACTAGACTTTTCAACAGTTACATCTTCAAGGGCTTGTTAGGCTGGGAAAGCATTTACGCCGTCTGGGTGAGGTGCTTCATGAATACCTTAAATCGGACAGCGGGGAGTTACAGTACCCAGGTGACAGCATTATTTAGAGGAAACAATGGCACCCGCTTTTCTGCTCAAGAAAAAGCTTATATGACCTTCCTAGCCCCAAGTGCTCTGTTGGGCGGAATGCATTTCAGGAGACAGCTGAATGGACAATCCTTCTGCCAAAGTGAAGGTGAAAATGGAGGAGTTCTCTAGACAAATAGGTCAGATGCTGCCTCCTCTCCGATTTGCCTGAGTGACTGCCTCTTCCTCCAGGTTAGATGCTTGGTCTGGGCCAGCCCCCGAGCCCTGAGCACGAGAGACAGTCGTGCGGCCGGGACCTAACCACTGTGTGGGTTTTCACTTTGTTTTTCCACTTCCGTTGGTTTCTTGTCAGAGTGACTCAGGAGCCGGTATGGTTTCGTGTACAATCTGGTCGTGGGGTCTGATGGCAGCCTACTGACCGGAGCGTGCGTAGGGCCGCCTCCCTGAAGCAGGGAACAGCAATGTAGATTCTCTTCAGTAACTAGCTTTTGCTTTGATCCCTTTACAGTTTGACAAATACCCTACAAAAGTTGACCCATTCTACCGGCACAGTGTGAGTCTTACTACCCTGCTATGCGTTCCATGTAACTGCTTTTCTTTTTGCCGTGCTCTCGCCTCAGACCAACGAATGACTAGCAGCTTTCCTTAATCATCCTCGCAAAGAATTCCCATTGCTCCTCGTCACTTTTGGATGCTTGCTTTTGTGGCATTTGCTTTTGGGTAAAGATGCAGTATCATCTTTGGAATCAAAAGATCATAAGTAAACTAGGACTTGGAAGCCACGTTGGACTTCCCCGGAAGCCAGGCGTCGCTCCCGAAGAGCAGGGGGGTAGGTGCAGTTGACTCGTTGTACTTTCAGGGTTTCAGTCAGCAATGGAAATGTCATCAACCACACAATTCCTGGAATTTGACTAGAGTTACACCCTCCGAATAGAAAGTCTCTTTATCTTTCTGACTCGGGGCTCCTCACCAGCCAGGTGTTTCCACTGCACCTGCTGCTCTAGCCCTCCCGCGCTCTCGCTACGACTGAAAACAAAGAAATGCAAATGAAGGCCTTAAAAATGAAATGGATGATTGTTTTCTCTTTTAAGCTCATTCTTCTTTATTAAAAACTATACTTGCCTCACACAATTTTAAGAGTCTGGTCTGGACCTTAACATTGGTACCAGCCTCCGTTTTATGTCCAGTTACTTAACAAGGCAAGGCCTTCTCTTTATACAAAGATCTTACCGTGATATTTTGATTGTGGAGTGAATACTGCATCATTTTTACCTGAAATTGTGCAAGTTTCTTTGCTCAGTGGCTTATTAGTATTTTCCAAATGAAACCAGGAGGAAGGAGGATTGATAATTGCTTGTAGCCATGTTGCTTCACCATCCTCAACTGTTCCTGCTTTGATGTTTGAATACTGTTGTCATTTGAATAGAAGTGCAACTTGATAGGTCAGCCAAGGCTGTGGATTCGTTCATGCTGAAAACCAGATAATTAGACACTATTAGTCCTGGGTGTATCTGAGAGGTCAAGACTAGAAAATACTGGAAAACAATGAAGAACCAGTCTTAAGACAATTCAGAAACATCACGAGGAAGGCCTCTTCAGAAAGGGACGTGGAAAGCATGTTTGAGCTCACGGACCCCATCTTAACAATCACCAGATCTCTGCCTTTTGTCCATATCTTGCTGATTTGAATTAAGGCCCAGCTAACAAAACCATCTTAGAGAAAGTTTAGGGCATCAACAGGCGGCTGGCCTTTCTGATGCATACTACTCAGAGAGTTCTAGATTGAAGATGGAGCGTGAGCCCGGGGACCTGGATTTTTGGAAGGTTTACATTTTTTTGCTTACATGCTGAAGATTTCTAGTCAAGGGGGATAAGTAGCTATATTCTCAGAGCATCAGTAATGGAATCAGGCGAAAGGAAAATGGTGACAACACCATTTTTTATTGACAACATTAAAGTAGAAGCACCCACCTGGAGGCAGAGGAGAGAGAGTTGGGTGTGTTTTAGTGTGGCATGTATTTAATTACTCTGCTTCATGCAGTGCACTGTGGGAGTTGTTTCATATTACTAGTTATCGTGGGTAATATGTGAAATGCTTAGTCTCCCCTGCTTTGGACATTTGGACGTTATAAGGGGAATTAAGATGCAATGCACTCAAGTATCTAAAACACAATTTTAGACTTAAAAGTAGTTTTAAATGAGGGCACTTGGCTTGCAATCACTGTTTAAGTGTATGTAGTTCAATATCAATTAGTCTGGAAAACTTTGCTGCATCATTGAATGGAGAAAATGAAATAAAGAACAAGAACGTGCTCTGAAAACAGGATTCTAAGATGTGGGTTTCAGGCGTTACCTAGAAATAGCTAACATAAGTGCGTTATTAGGAAAGCTTGAATTATTACTGTTTATATATATTCATACATACACACACACATACACACAACCATATAGGGAAGATGTTACTGAAATATCTGCATGGCGGTTGGATCAAAGTAGGAACCAGAGCAATAGAATCTCAGAGTTTTTAGAGGAAAAGATGTGTTTGCATTGTCTTCACTGTTGCCCTGTATCTCTTTCCTCCACTGTGCTGTCTATAAACTACTTATTCAAGAAAATTTACATACTTAATTCAGAATCATTCTTCTCCTTTCACTGACTGGGAGCCTCCAGTGAACTTGTCCATCTTGTGGAAGAGTGGGCGGCTCCACTGAAGGTCTATATATTTTTTTAAATATATATTTTATTGATTTTTTTACAGAGAGGAAGGGAGAGGGATAGAGATCTAGAAACATCGATGAGAGAGAATCATCGATCAGCTGCCTCTTGCACATCCCCTACTGGGGATGTGCCCGTAACCAAGGTACATGCCCTTGACCGGAATCGAACCTGGGACCTTTCAGTCCACAGGCCAATGCTCTATCCACTGAGCCACACCGGTTCCAGCTGAAGGTCTATATTGAGTCCTTTTATTTGATCCTCCCACAAATATTTGTCATCATTTCAGATGAGACAATTACATTGTCCTCTGGAGCTGCCACTTCTAGAACAACCTAATGAAGCAAGGATTGTGAATATTTTCTCATTTCCTCAAACTATTAAAAATCTAAAAGAACTAATTGAGTTTTAATGGTACAAAATCCTGGAACTCATAAAGACTTCTTTTTCTTCCTTTTTTTTTTTTCCTTTCCCTCTTCTTCTCCTCTTTTTCTTTTTCTAATTAACTTGTAATTTTCTGGGCATCTTATTTGGCTCAGCACCCCCTCCTGTTTTTTATATGCATTAAAACCTCCAACCGTTTAGGACTTGTATCGATTTAACAATTAATAATTAGAAAAGCTCCCTTTCTAATGATGCCCTCATCTGGGACATCATTTGTTGACTGATTGATTCTGAGCTACTTTTAAGTTTCTGAGTTAAGCATTCGTGGCACATCTGTGTGATCATTTCATCGTGGCTTCTTGACTAATAGCATCAAAGTGAGATTGCCTGGCTTGCTAATGTCGCTGTCTTTCTGTGGGAAGGGACTTGGAGCGCATCGTTCATTCGCCTCCTGCTAACAGCTTTTCCCCTCTCCGTCTCTGGCCACAGCTCTTCCATTCCTACCCTCCTGCGGTGTCGGGCATCCCCCCTATGATTCCACCCACTGGCCCTTTCGGTTCACTTCAAGGAGCATTTCAGCCGAAGGTAAGCACCTCTCCGTGGAAACGCACGCGCATGCTTGTAAGTGGAGCCTCAGGCCGAGCACGAGCACGCAGTGGGTTCTTCCATCTCTCGCCTGTAACTTCTCTGGGGTCGTAGTGGGGATTTTTTTTTTCTAGTCCATGTAGTTTTAAACTTGAGCCAAATTCAATTTTTCAATTTGTACTACCCGTGTCATCTCAGTCGAGCTAGGATTTCCTGTGCTCTTTAAAAATATCAGAATATATGTGTGTTTTCCCACCAAAATTGAGGGCATAAGCTTCTGGTCAGAATTCTGTCAAATGTCAGATGTATGTGCACGAATTTGTCCTTGGGTATGTTTTGTTAGCAAAGATGCAAAGTTGAGCCTTTATCCATTTTAACAAAAGGGAAGGAGAAGGTTCTACACTAAAATTACATCTTTTTACCTATGGATTTTTATCCTCCCTGGTCTCACCTCAGCCCCGTGTCTTCCCACAAAGAGCATCACCACCTTTCCCTGCTCTTCCCCTCAGCCCTCCCGCCCTCACTGCCACCCTGTCCCCTGCACAGTTCCTCCCCTGCACCGGACACTTCCAAAGCCAAGGCGCTGTCATCGCTGACATCCTGATGTGAAATTAACCTTTCCTACCTCATCAGGGATATGCTACTGAACTTGTGCCACAGTTACCTCTGAGGGTCAAGACTGAGGGGTAATTCCCGGAAATTCGACCCGATTTTAAATCTGCTATAGCCCCTACTTTGCTTTCATATAAAAAAACAACAACAAAACCTACAATGTACTTCTCATGCTAGGAACCCTTCTCAGATTTTCAAGTAGGAAATCTGACTGTGTGTGACTGGTTTTCTTGTTATTTTCCATCGCATTTCTTAGACAAAACACCTATTTTGGGCCAGAGTCTCCCAGGACGAGCACAGATTACATTTCCAAAAGCATGCTGCCTTAATACTAGAAATAGGAAAAGAAATTAAAAAGCATTAGGGTGGATGGCCTACACCTTGGAAACCACATTTACCTGCACAGGGTTACAGTTTATAAGCCAGGTTATATATACACAAGGCTTTTTACGACGGCTGTGTTAAACATCTCCTATCTTGGGATAAAATAATGGTGATTTTTAAACTCCTTCCCCCATCTGCTCATGACTACTCCCCCGGACCCTGGTCTGTCCCCTCTAGGTTTCCACAAATCTCTCGCACATCCCCAAACAGACTGGTAGGTCATTTAATAAATTAGGCTATTTCCCTCACTCACAATTATCCAATCACACAGAAAACTACATCTGGGCAAGAAAGTGTCTCTCCTGGTGTTGAAATAGGCCTTTCCAGGCCATCTTACTGATTGAATATGTAGATTGCAGTTCATTAGTGAGTTCTTCATATGTATGCAAATCAGGCTGTTAACAACTCCAGCTTAATTGTTGGTTGTACCACAGCTGATTGCTTTTCTTTTTTCCCCCCCTTCTCTTTGTAGGCAAGCTTTGTGCCTAAACCTGAGCTCTCCCCTCTACCCCCCCCCCCCCCCCCCCCAAGTTACTTCCTGGTGTGAAGGGATTCTTAGAGGTTGTGAGTTCTTGAATAAAATACCTGGGGGAAAATCTGAATCCTTTACCCACTAGGAAGTAGTGGCTGCTTGTGCCAAAAGTGGGCTCTTTGTTGCTATTGTTAAAGGACAAAAGCCTGCACATAGGGTTAGTGTTATTAATGAGGCCTAAGAAGGGTGTGGGAATAGGAAAGATGAAGCAGAATTACTTTAGAAATCACTGAATGTAAATCTGTGTGGTCCCTAAATTAGGTTCTCTTGTCCCATTTCCACCACTGCTAATGAGTAATTATGGAGCATAATTCCTTGTTATTGTCTGCCAGTTAAAATTTAGAGAGTTCGCTTAATGTCTGTACAACACTTCCAGTTATTCTGATGAGAGGCACCTGATAGAGCAAATTAGGAGGATGCTCACTTAAGCGGGCCTCGGGATGCCTGTTTGGTGATTACGCGGTGGCGGGGCCGCGAGTGGCCGGGTGCCGGGGCAGCGCTTCCACGTCTTGATCCTCTTTCTGGTCCTGCGGTCTTCGTTGCAGCAAACGGGCCTCTGGCTTCAGATGCAGCTGCTGGAGAGGGGCGGGCGGTCTCTGCCCAGGGCTCCTGGAGAACATCGGGCGTGGGTCCTGATGGGCGCATGTGTGGTCACTGAGGAAAAGGGAGCTGTAAACTCGTGTGTCCCAGAATGAAGCAACATGGGGGCTGGGTGAAAACGAAGGTGAAAGGATTGAGAAGTACAAATTGGCAGTCCCAGAACAGTCCCGGGGACGTGAAGCGCAGCTTAGGGAATCGAGTCAGTCAGTAACATTGAAGTAACTACGTATGGCGCCAGGTGCATGCTGGGAATACCAGGGGGAGCGCACTGTGAAGTGTAGGATTGTCTAACCACCACGCCGTGCAACTATGCCACACAGAACTGACCATCAACAACGGCGTTTTGACTTCCGTAATTTTGAGAGAAAGAATGTCGTGATACACATGATATGCTCCCTCAGTTGTGGTCTGATTAATTTGTAGACATCCAACCCTATCGATGTTGCTGCTCGACCTGGGACAGTCCCGCACACTCTGCTTCAGAAGGACCCGAGGGTACGTACAAAGTCGGGCTCGATCACAGGTAACAGAGTGGGAAGGGGGTTGTGTGAGTGAGACAGCCACCCCAGAGCTCGCTCCTTCTTCAGCTCATCCCAGTGGGCTGCTCTCTGAGCTGTTCCTTCTAGTTTGTGGAAGAAAATGCCAGTTACTGTTCGAAAATAAAGTCTCTTCCGCTCACCGGTGGCCACTGGACAGGGAGTGCCGACTTGGGGACAGAGGAATGGCTTACAGTCCGAGGTCAGGGACCCCACACTTCTAGCTCATGTAGGTAGCATTCAGCTCACCTTCTCTGTCTGGATGTCCTTACATTTCTCTTACACAAAAGAAATGACTGTAAAATGTTTTGAATGGAAAAGCACTGAGCATTTTTTTTCCTTGGAGTCAGGAGGTTCTGACTGCACTAACATAAAATGTCCATTTTGCTATGGTTATGTTACTTATGTGTCTGCCTCTACGCTCTCTCAAAAAAAAAAAGAATTTAAAGTTATATATAACCTTGTTCATTGATTGTTGTTTACACTCATCTTTGTAGTACATGTGCAACATGACGACCTTTTACAATATTGTCTTTTTCCCCGGGTAAGGGCAGTCAGAAATTGGTGACCAGAGTTAGGTAGAAGTTTAAAATGACTCAACTATGTAAGTATGTTTATGATGTTTAGTGAACTTCTTTACAATGTCTAATGCCTCTTAGTACTGTGCAGCCATCGAATTAAGGGCGTTGGTTGAGGTAGCCTAGTTCTGCTCCGTGTCTGGAAGGACACGCTCCCCAGATGCCCGTTCCCATCCAGCCGTGCGTGTCCACGGCCTGGTGGCCTTTCTCCCTCGGACCCAGGCCACGTGGTCTGGAGGGGCTGCGTGAGGTAGTGAAACTCCTCAGATGTGTAATGTGAGCAGATCCTGTTGCCCGAGGGCAGGCCGCTCTTGATTGAACTTGTTCAGGGGGCTTGTCAGTGCAGCCACCAAGGGCTTGTGACGTGGGGGAGGGGACAGTTGGCACTCTTGATGGCGTGAAAATGGGTTAATTATCCTCCAAAAGGGCTTCATTTAAAAGTAAAATTCTAACATTTTAATTTCCCCTCCTAATGAAGCACTACAAATTTGTTAATTAGAGCAATTGTTTGAGTGACAGGCATGTAACCAAGTTGTCATTTTCTCTTCACAGTTGACAGATCCTTTCAGACCCATGTTAAGGGTAAGGAGCTTCTTCTGGAACTGTTTTTCGCAGCCTCTGTGTGACTCCCCACGGGTTAAAAACACAAATCCACTTTGAGGAAACAAGCCCCAGGAGCTCGGGAATGGAGCTCTGCAGTGACCTTTCTGAGTGCTGGGTTGGGTTGGGTGTCTCAGGTGGTGCGATGGCAAATGGCCCGAACAGGTGAGCTTTAGTGTAGGAGGAAGCCAGGCTATTGAGGTGAAGCTAACGGATAAAATCCACCGGGGTCCGATGCTCTTGTTAGCAGCTCTGGTTAGGCTAGTGCAGGGGTGGGCAAACTTTTTGTCTCAAGGGCCACAATGGGTTCTTAAACTGGACCGGAGGGCCGGAACAAAAGCAACCCGACCATGCTGGCACTCTCATCTTGGGCTGCTGGTGAAGGAGCGGAGGGGAGAGCAAGAGAACCCTCCGCTCTTTCGGCTCCGCGGGCCGGATAGAACAGCCGAAGGGGCCGTAGTTTGCCCACGACTGGGCTAGTGGGAACTTGAGGGGAAGAACTGACCACAGACTGAAAGTAGGGTTTCCCCGGGTCCTGCTGTCTGTCTTGCACCTAGAAGGTCCAGGGCTGTTTGCCTGGGCTAGGGCTGCCTTGGTCTGCAGCAAGTGGCGGCGCCGTGTCTCGGCCGTTCGGCTTACTTCTCCGGTGCAGAGAAGGGTGATCGGGAGCCTTGCACGCTAATGTCTTTAGAGGGCTGGAGCGTAGCCAGCAGATGACCCCGATGAATGCTGATGGACTTGGTTGGTTGGGGCGGGAGGGAAGATGGATGGTTGGCTGGAAGATGGATAGCTAGAGGATTCCCTGCCATACTTGATCTGTTTCTGGTGTGTAAAATCAGATGATTCAATTCCTCAAAAATGGGGGGAAAGGGTTGTGCCATCACTTAGGTGATGACCCATAATTTCATCATAAAAGAAGAACAGTGACCCAGACTTGGATCTAAGTATATGTTTTGGAACCCACTCCTTCCTGTCGACACTGGAAGGGGCTGTCCTCTGCCAGCGTGGGGAAGGGCATGGTTTGTCCTCGCCCAGCCCATAGTTAGTGAGCACACACCTGGAGCTCCTGGGTAGGTGACGTACAAGAAGATAAATGGTGGGGGGAGAGGTTCCCTGCCTCCAGGTGGGAAGACGGCACACCATGGCCGCTCCCCCGCTCACCGAGCAGGACGGGAAGTGACCGTGACGAGGCCTAGAGAGTAGGAAGAACTGTGCTCGTCTTCCTCTCCTTGTTTGACTTAGAAGGGCAGTGCCTCAGCGAAGCACCCATAAGAACTGGGCTTCAGTAAACTGTGGGGACCTCCTTTGTCTGCGTTAGGGGTTCAGGAGAGCCGGTGCTGGCGGAGGTTACTCGGACCCTCTCTTGTTTAAACGATTCCCAGGCCTCACTAATGAGCTCTCGGAATTAGTACGGCCACGTTTGTTAAGCAGGGCGCCCCCTCTCCCAGGCCCCAACAGAAAGGGAGCAGAGGCACAGAGGGGGCCTCGGGCGTTTGCCATCCTGTCCTGGTGATGGGAGGTCCTCACCAAGCGTGGTGTTCTGAGGAGCCCGCCAGCTCGGGCCCCGTGGGAGGAGAGGGCGCTGACGGGGCCCTCGGCCTGGGCACTGGGGAGCCGCGGGCAGAGGCACTGGGGCAAACACTGTTGTCTCATGAAAAAGCCTCCGTAGCCCCAATCTGCTGGAAACATTGGGGAAATAAAGGCGGTTTTCTCTGAAAGGCCTCCTGACCACGTTGTGTTTCTCTTGCAGAAACCAGGGAAGTGGTGTGCGATGCACGTGCACATCGCCTGGCAGATCTACCACCACCAACAGAAAGTCAAGGTCAGTCCGCCTCCACAACCCGGTAGGGGCCCAGGCTGGGAGTGATCTCTCCACCGGGAGTGATCTCCCCCCATGGGAGCGTATGAACAGATTCGAAGACCCCTGGCAGGCAGGATCCAGTCTCTGTTAAAACTCGGCTTGGTCTTACTATTCATCAGGGAGCCCACCAGCAAAAAGACAAAACAGAGGCAAAATGACAACTCCCTGATTTTTTTTCCTTTAAAAAAATTTTTTTTAATTATTAAAAAAAATATATATATATATATATATGTCATCAACCTAAAGAGTTTAAACCTAGATGAGATCCCAAAATAACCATTTTAGGGAAACCCGTAGACCAGGTGCCTCCAGTGGGACAGGTTATTGTCGCAGACCCTGAGAGCGTCCCGGGGGGAGTGCAGCCGGTGGGAGGACCTGTACAAGAAGGGTGTGTCCTCTTCATTTTAGAACTTTGGGGAAGTGACAGAGGAATGTAAGCCCTACTTGACACTTCAGAACTGGCGTTAGCCAGGCACAGATTCAAAATGCCTCCTGTGGAGGCAGTACTGGTCTGCCCTGGCCTCCTGATGACCCGGCCCGAGGTCAGAACCCAGTCAGGACCTGTCAGAACCACTGGCCAGTCTTCCTCTGAGCACAGGTGGCTTTTTCTTTTCACCGGTTCCCACCGCACAGGCGAGCACAGCGTGCCTTCCCGGGCCTTTAGGACAGAGTGGGGAAGCGATCAGACTTCTGCAGGTGACCAGCTATGACATTACTGGGTGGGGTAGGGAGCAGAGTAACTGGCGACTTAGATTTTACATCCTGTGTACCTACGCCTGGAAAAGTGGGGGTGGGGGAGATTCCCCCGCAAGCTTCAGTGAACCCAGGTTTTCAATAATAAGCTTTTAGTCCCAACAGCATTTGGGAGCCATTAGGAGAATAAAAAATGAAGGCACTAACATGGAGGGTGAGCAAGTGACCACAGAAATGGTGTTGTTGGTTTTTTTTCGTGTTTTTTGTTTAATGGCTACATGACTTTAAAAGTTTGAAAGCCACTCAGATATTTGCTTTGGTGGCAAATACCTGTTCTTTCTCATAGCATCCTATCAGTGAGCTCTGCTCGCTTTTCCTTCATTGTTGGGAGGTTTAATGAGAAGCCTCGTGGTTCGGCTGCGTTTGTAACGGGGGAGGGCACCTTGAAGAGCGAACTAGATGCTGTTGACACTTGGCTTGACGCCCCTTCTGTTCTGGGTGATGTGGTTGGTGGACGGTAGGTGCAGGCATGTCCTCCAGTAAGAGATGAAGGATGCTGTGTGTGCCCTCTTAGCCGCTCCCTTTCCCTGGAAGTGCCCCCGGGGACGAAAACCTTCATTATCCCGATTCAATTAGGAAGGCCTCTTCCACACGAGCTGGCTGTTCGTCTTCCCTCCCCGGCAATCGCTCCGGAATCCCCAAGCGCCATTTTGCTTCATGGACCTGCCTTGTGGTTAATGGAACTGTGCTGTGTACCGTGCACTATTAGCACTAAATAATTTGGCAACCAAATTAAAGGAGCTGTTGAAAAGATTTTTATAGATTTATGGTGAATTAGAGGCTCCGTCTGGGGGTTTGGCTGTGACTTCAGAGGGGGACTGCCACGACAGTATTCCCTGTAGACGTGAGCAGAATTACATCGCCCTCCTTTTTCGTTAACGTTCGTCTACTCATTCTCTCAGTCACTCACCAAACACTTACTGAGAGAGCCCACCGCCAGCAGGCTCCCTGCTGTGCCCGGCGGGCGCCGAGGGCACTCCCCTGCCCCGTTCCTGTTGCTTAGAGTTCAGTGGCGAGGAGCAGGTGCGCCTAACCAAGGGTGAGCATGCTGCCTGCTTCCAGGGGGCTGGCTCCCCGCTCCTGGTGCTCAGGTAGCTTCATCTTAAGTAGGTGTGACAGATGATTCTCACCGTGTTGACTTGTACAGCGGGACAGGGTTTACTTAGAGCAGAACAGGAGGGAGTTGGTGGAGGAGTGGAACCCCGTGGGCTGAGTGTGTCAGATGCGTCTGAGAGATGGGAAGCGTGGCATCAGAGGAAGCTAAGGGCTGTGAAGGACGGGGAACTGGGGAGCTGACAAGGGCCGGGAGGCTCCGGAGCTTCGGACCCTGGGCCCGGGGGAGTGGGGAAGGGATTGGTGCTTGTCCAAGGGGCTGCGAGGCTGACTCAGAGAGGGCTACTGAGAGTCGAGAAGGCGGGGCAGCTTCGAAGTGATCATGTTTTGAGTGCTGCCTGGTAGGAAATAGTCAATGGTATCTAATAACTATGGACGGTGGCAGGTGGGCACTGGAAGTACCAGGGAGGACAGACACCTTGTAAAGTATGTGACTGTCTAACCACCATGCTGTACACTGAAACTAACACAACATAATATTGGAGGTAACCGTAATTGAAAAAAAGTTATAATACTGCAATTTTAAATAATTTTAAATAATTTCAAGTTTCATCTTGAAATATATATTGCTAAGGTATAGAAATAATTGATATTTGACCACTAAAAAAAGATGGTCGGTTAAGGACTCGGAAGCAGACTGGGCTCCAATCCCTGCAGTCCGTGGGGGGGTGAGGGGGGTGGAGGCGAGCTGACAGGGAGCGTGAGGGCAGACGTATAAGAGGAAGTAGTGTTATTGCCGTTGATGGCAAGGACTTCACAACGAGAGGCTCCTGGTGGTTTTCTGGTTTATTCTGTTCTCTTCGCAAGTAATTGGGGTTAATGGGCAAAGAAAAGACCCCTATTAGTTAAGTTAATATTCCTACTTTATTTGTGTGGTTTGTTTGTGTTTTTTTAAGTGTATAACAATGATCATTTGAAAATTAGCTTGTAGGCATGCAAATATTTCCTCATAACTTTCAGTTCCTAATGTACTGTGATCTATTAGAGTATGGTAAAGAGTCATTAAACAATTAATTTACACAAAAGAATATTCGTGCAGAATTCCTAATAAAATGAGCTTTAAAACGCTCGTTTAAAAACTTGCTAAAATGGGCCTTTACTTGGAATCACAAGCTACTTCGGAGGGGTGGTGGTTTGAGTAAATAAAGGGATGATTTTATTGCCACTTGAGCTTCTGATTTGAGAGGCAGGTGCTGCCCTCTTGGCTGCGCTGGTCTCCTGGCATCGAGGGTTAAACTGTGTGCGGGTTGCTGGGTCCTCACGGCGTTCGTACACTCAAACCCGACAGGGGCTCGGAGCCCGAGCGCACCGAATCTCACGGTCTCAGCCCCTCATTAATGCCTCTGGGGATGTCATCTGTTCTCTCCCCCCTTTGCTGCTTTAGAAACAAATGCAGTCAGACCCACACAAACTGGACTTCGGACTGAAACCCGAGTTCCTGAGCCGTCCTCCAGGCCCCAGTCTCTTCGGAGCCATCCACCACCCCCACGACCTGGCACGGCCTTCCACCTTGTTCTCTGCCGCAGGTGAGTTCCGAGACGAGCAGCTCTCGGGTATCTGTGTGTTTGCTCTCCGGGCCACCGCTCAGTCTCTCCCTGCAGAGCGGTCCGTGCCGGCCGTGAGGCCGGCCATGAGGCCACTCTCGGCACAGCCAGGGAAATGAGCCTCCTTCGTTGATGCATCCTTTTTCCATGAAGGAAGCACATCACCTTTCCCTGCAGGCACTCACGCTGCTTTGGCTCGTCATTTGCTTTCATAGCAAGCCAGTGTCACTCACAAGCACATCAAATGCTACTGAAGACAGATCAGAGCGTTTGCAAGGGCACATGGGAAGGATTCGGCCCGGCGCTTTCATCAGGATGTAGTTGCCCTCGCTTGGTGCCCACAGAGCTCGGCCGCTTTGCAGCACGCTGCCCAGTCAGGCTGGGTTTGCGGGTCTGAAGATAGAGAAATGCAGCCGGGCCTTGAACAGCACAGTTTGAACCCTGTGGGTCCACATGTGTGTGGGTTTTTTCACTGACTACACACAGCACTGCAAATGTTTTCTCTTGATTTCCTTAATATTTTCTTTAACTTTATTGTAAGAATATGGCATATAATACAACAGAGAAAATATGTATTAGTCGAATTTTTATCAGTAAGGCAAAGGTTTTCAACCTTTTCAATGCCGCGACCCTTTAATACAGTTCCTCATGTTGTGGTGACCCCCAACCCTAACATTATTTTTGTTGCTACTTCAAAACTGTAATTTTGCTACTTGTTAATGAATCGTAATGTAAATTTCTGTGTTTTCCAATATTTGCATTACGATTCATTAACAGTAGCAAAATTAGTTATGTCGGCACCCACAGGTTGAGAACCGCTAGCAGGGCCGCCTAGAGACCATCAAAAAACACATATTTACATTACGATGTGATGTAGTAAGATTATAGTTATGAAGTCGCAACAAAAATGATTTTGTGGTTGGGGGTCACCACCACATGAGGAATTGTATTAAAGGGCCGCAGCATGAGGAAGGTTGAGAACCACTGGAGTAAGGCATCTGGTCAACCAGAGGCTATTAGTTACGTTTCGGGGGAGTCAAAAGTCATACACAGGTTTTCGACTGTGCAGGGGGTTGGCGCCCCTAACTCCCACGTTGTTCAAGGGCCCCCGTAGTGACGCTAGCTGCTGGCAGTAGGGCCTGCGGAGGGAGGGTGGATCAGTTGGTTGCTGGTTGGTTGTATTCATGCAGGAAATGTGGGGGGACAGGAACACCCTGGAGATGTGCTCACTAACGTCTGAGAGCGCGCACGGCTGGGGCTGCCCAGGGTCACTGCTCAGGTGGCCACCCGCTTATGCGCCAGGTCCATGCAGGCGAAAGGCCGTGGCTGGTGGGAGGATTGGGCGGACGAGCACAGCCTGTCGCCAAGGTTCCTTATTCGGTCTCTTAAGCTGTCCTCGGTGCAGGCGCCTGGTCCGGGTCCCCGCTTGATAGGACAGTAAGCAGCGCCCTGAGGCTCCCTGTAGTGGCCGGCTCCATAGTCCAGTACCCACCGTGCTGGGCAGAAGTATTCTCCTGGACATCAGCCTCCGAGGGGCTCCCGATTCTCACCCTCAGGGAACAAGTGGCACGTCCGCCTCCCAGGCTTTTATCCGGGACTTGCTGTGGGTGGACCTAACGCGCTTCCATTCAAGATGAAACGCCCACATTTTGAGAAATCATTTTAATGGGCTTTGCTGCCAAACCAGGGGATCACCCCGGTGGGCAGGTGGAATTTGCGAAGGGGTCAGGTTTTTCCTCTGTCAGTTCTGTCTAGAGACGGATTTGAAGGCCTTGTTACCATGGCGTCTAGGCTCTGGGACAGGGCCATGTTAAGAGCAATTTCGGGAAATAGGTTTCTCCCTGGCTTCCGTCTGGGCCACGCAGATGAATGGGCTGCTTTTGCTTCATTAACGTGGGGGCTGCAAGGCACCCGGGGCCCTGGCCCGGGGAAGCTCCCGTCTTCCCAGACGCATTAGTGAGCTTGCACACACAGCGGTCAGCCAGGGGTTTCCTTAGCTGTGCCTCTCACAGCTAAGGAGTGTGCTGGGCCGCGCCGCTCTGTGGAGACGGGGTGTCATTTCTGCCCTTTCTGGGCGGAGAGCAAGTCACCGTCTAGGGCTGAGCAGAGAAGTGCTCGGTGCATTCTAATTCTGGGACCAGGACGTGGGCCTCTGTGCCCAGGGGCTCCCCCACACCCCAGACCACAGGCCTTTGCAGGCTGGGGAACGACGATCCAGAACATAAACTGAGTCTGTGGGGTTTCGGGATGGACAGCCCTCCACTCTAATCCGTGTTTCTGCAGCAACTTACACTTGTCCATGGGAACTTAGTCCAAGTGCGAGGGATTCTAGAGTCGTTGGTAGTGAATTCATTGGGCCCGGTTTGTACTTCCCTCTGGGAGGTAACCTTCTGTGGTGCCAGCAATATTGGATTCTGCCCCTAATTTGGTGAAACGTTTAACCGGTATGTAGAATTTGCGCACACTTGCTAATCCAGCCACTTTTGTCCTCCTGTTGGGCACCAGTGCCTGGAATAAACTAAGGGGGCTGCTCAGGTGGCCCTGGCCAGAGCCGAGCCTGCCTCCTCAGCTCCCCTGCACAGCCACCAGCCAGTGTGGGCCCGAGCCCCCGGGATACTGTCCTCCCCTGACTCACATGTGCGCACTGTCTCTCTCTGTTCCTCTCTCCTTCCCCGGCTCCCTTCAAGAAAAGGATTTAAGGCATCTTACGTACATATTGTGTGAGGAAAATTATAAAAAAGGGGAGGAAGTATGGATAAAGGAAAAACCACCACATTAGGCCTGAGTTCCCCGGTGGGCAGACGAGGAGAGCCAGTTATAAGATTATTAGTGTGCGCCCTGGCCGGTTTGGCTCAGAGGAAAGAGTGCCAGCCTGTGGGCGGCAGGGCCCCAGGTTCGATTCTCGTCAAGGACGTGTGCCTCGGGTGCGGGCTCAACCCCTAGTCCTGGTCAGGGCGGGCGCAGGAGGCAACCCATCGATGTATCTCTCTCACGCCAGTGTTTCTCTGTGTGTCTCTCCCTCTCCCACTCTCTCTAAAAATCCATGGGAAAATGTCCTCAGGTGAGTATTAACAAAAAACACCACCACACACAGATCATTAGCCTCCAGAACCTGGGAGTAAGGTGGCTGACCCCACACTGCAGACGGAGCGACGGGAGGACCCGTCTTCCCGGACCGAGAGGACGCGGCCGTTCCTAGGGGCCGGGCCGCCTGGGACAGTCTCAGGAGAAAGTCAGGGGGCCGGACATGTAGCTTCACGTGGCCGCTCCTGAGCCGGGCGTTAGGACGTGTATCCTCCACTCCAGCGTTTCTCAGGGCGGAAGACAGGCTCCCGTCACGGTCAGAGTCCCCTCTAGGAGAGGCTGGCAGTGAGCCGTGGGCGTAGTGTGGCTCTCCTTCCTTCAGTGAAGAGCCTTCCCTGGCATTTTTTAACCCGGCATTTCCTCTGACTGTTTTGGTTATAGAAGCCCCGTCCCCAGCGGTGTTTCTTGATGATCCTAATACTGTCTGTCAGTGTCTGTCTTCTTCCCTGGTGTCGCCTGGGTGGCCCTAGCCTGTCCTTCCTTCACACGTTCCCTCTTGGGGTGAGCAGGCACTAGGAGCCAGCTGGACTGCAGACCCTGGCTTCCTGGGGGAATCTGATCCGCTGTGTTTGACTCCACAGGTGCTGCACACCCCACGGGGACCCCGTTTGGGCCGCCTCCTCATCACAGCAACTTCCTCAACCCTGCTGCTCACCTAGGTGAGTCGCCCACAGGGACGGGAAGCGATGGGTGTGTTTCAGAAAACCTCTTTACTGCAGCCCTCCCCACTTCCTGGCAAGCTGGCCATGATCCCGGCCGCCTCGCTTGCTCCTCAGGGAGGGACGGTGAGGGGACGGTGACTGGCGGAAGTCTGAGCAGGTGCCGTGCAGCACCTCTGACGGCACTCTCTTCGGGGTGCCGCCCCGTGCTCTGGCTGGAGGCCAGCCGGGGTCCCACGGGGAGTCACAGTTACGCAGCCCGTGCTGCCCTTGGAGGGGGTGGTGACCTCACCTTGTCTACAGACAGGCACCGCCTGGCGCTGGAAAGGAGAGACCAGATGAGGCTTTGAGGAGTCACTTCCCATTATGTCTTCATCACCTCACATTTCAAACCCTAGCCGTGTGTCTCTTCCTAGCAAAAGGTTGCACGCCGTGTTCCTGGCCTGGATTTGATATTTTCTGCAAGTGTGCAAGCAGAGGCAGGCTGTGGTGTGCCTGACAACAGGGTTGTCATCTGTCAGATGTCATCTCACCTCTGTTCCGTTAGAGCCTCGATCGCAGGCCCCCGGGCCGGGGGAGCGGGGAGGCAGCAGGAGGCATCTTAGAACATGTGACTTGGGTAACATTCCCCACACCCCCTCGCACTGCCCCCCCACACCCTCTCCTCACAAAAGAAATGGGCAGAATGCACGCAGCTTGTGTGAATGCTGTGCTTAGCAGTGCCTACGCCGGGCGCGATGGGAACCTTCGCGTGACCTGGCAGAAGAGGGTCAGGCAGGGCAGGGGCGCGGCTCCCAGAAGCTCCGACGTGCTCACGCAGCCGTCCTCCTCCCCGCTCTTGTCTGCAGAGCCTTTCAACCGGCCGTCCACGTTCACCGGCCTGGCAGCAGTCGGTGGCAATGCCTTCGGGGGACTTGGAAACCCTTCAGTCAGTGAGTACCTCTAACTCCTTACGATCCGTCTTGCACTGTTTATTTCCTCAAATCTGTCTGCGGCTCAAGACCTTTTCCACATAAAAAGAAACCAAGCCCTTGGGAAGTAAATTGAGGCTTGATTGTTGCGAAATCAAGTCTAGACAATGGCGTTAGGCATGCGTGTGCATTTACATCAAAACCAACTTTTGAAGTATAACCCATTGTTAACGTGTGCACGGAGGGTCAGGAAAGCTGTAGTTAACTGAACTTCAAAAAGTTTGCTTAAATTCATAGTTTCGTCCACATTGCATCTCTGCTACCCCAGACCTCAGCCACAATTCTCCACTAGAGTAAGGTGACCAGATATCCCACTTTTGGCGGGACAGTCCCGATTTTTAACAATTTGTCCCGAGGCGTTTTTAAAAAGTCCCTATTTGGGGGACATCTGGTCACCTTACACTAGAAGGGAAAGCAAACCTCCTCTTGCCTTGAGTGTTGGCGGGCTTTGAAAAAGCTCAGTGAGGAATAGCAGGAAAACAACAGTGGGCGCAAGGGAGTGAAGACCTGGAAATATTTCTTGCTCCATAATCCGGGAGGGTCGGCTGGTTTTCCGTGGCTGGAAAGCCCGTCTCACCCAGGAGGAGAGTCGCAGCGCCTGCTAGACGTCGCATAGCCACTGGACAGCATGCACTCACCTGCTCTCTCTCACGCCACCATATGCCCCGGCCTCCGGGTACAGAGACATAGAACGCAGCGCAGGCAGCCCTCACCATCGCGTGCAGTGCGGAGACTGTGTGTGTTTAGCTCTCTAGTCTCCGTGACACCCCTTTGCTCACGTGGTGGGAAGAGGAGCAGTCACGTTAGCAGGGCTGCAGTCGATAGCGGATGACGCTGAATTCTACTCTGAATTAAGTGTTCTTCGTTAAGGCCACCCTATCGCACTGTGCCCTCTGCATGCTGGGACTCGTGCATGCATGGACATGTTTCACCAGGTCATCTTGACATCTGCGTGGTCCCTGCCCTTTTTCGTCAGCCCCCCCTCACCCCACTTTGCCTTTGGTTTTATAAAAAAGAAAAAGAAAAAGCTGTGAGCTGCCTCTCCAGCATAGGACAAGTTCCTCTAATGAATTTGTTAATCTCCTTTCCTTTTCCAGCTCCCAATAATATGTATTCATTTTAACTCTGAATGCTGTTAAACGTTTTTTGGTAAGTACCTTCATTACGGCAGATTATATATAATTTCTCTTAAACCTTTTTGTTCTCCACTTCACCATTTCAGCACCCAACTCAATGTTCGGCCACAAGGATGGCCCCAGTGTGCAGAACTTTAGCAACCCTCACGAGCCCTGGAACCGGCTGCACCGAACGCCTCCGTCGTTCCCGACCCCTCCGCCCTGGCTGAAGCCAGGGGAGCTGGAGCGTGGCGCGTCCGCTGCAGCTCATGACAGAGATAGAGATGTAGATAAACGAGACTCATCTGTTAGTAAAGATGACAAAGAAAGGTACGGAAAGAAACCCGCTCTCCATCCCGCTGGGGTAGCCCGCTCTGTGCCAAGTACCAGCCACCCACCTCCCCGCCCAGCCTTGTGCTTCATTCAGCTGCCCCCGGACCCTCAGCTCTTTACACAGCCGGGCCGTGGCACCCCAGAGCGCACCCCCCATCCCCATCCCCACCCCCGGCAGAATAGAACCCTAGCAGAGCGGGAGTCCCCACTCAGCGCAGTTACACATGCAGACCCTCCCCGCGCCCGCGAGCACTGATGTGTCCCAACCCAGCTCTCCCCCCACACAAGGGCAAGGCGGCGCTCCGGACAGACACACACAGCATGCGTCCACACCATGTTTGCTTTCCCGTGTGTGCAGCCCATTAAACCATGCATAGGTCTCTCTCTTCCTCTCTCTCTTTTTGTTTTTTCTTTGAGAAAGTCATGTTTGCATTGCCTCATCATATTTTTCTGAAATTTTGTTCAAACTCAACTCCTTAGCTCTCACAGATGACTAATAAAAGTTTGCTAACCTATTTTTAGAGGAACATCAACGAGCAGCGTTATTGGATTGGGTTTGTTTTGCCGGTGGATAATTTTTACTAACCGTTTTTATCTCCGTACTTGGTAACCCAGGCCTAAAAAAGAATTGGCCGTAAAGAGGAAAACGCTGGTTTTTTTAATCTGAAGAATGTCATCAGCATTCTTGACAGTGTGTCCCCTTTTCCCCCACTTCAGGCTGTTTCCATTTGGAATCACCTAAATAAGCAAGGCATACACAGAAAATATCTAATAACAGTTTCCTTTTGGTACTTAAGACTCAAATATTGACCAAATCTTTCATTTTTCTTTAACTATATGTGTGTGTATACTAGTGATTTAAAACAATTCAACTTTTGCCCTAACCGGTTTGGCTCAGTGGCTAGAGCATCGGCCTGCAGACTCAAGGGTCCCAGGTTCGATTCCAGTTAAGGGCATGTACCTTGGTTGCAGGCATATACCCAGTAGAGAGTGTGTAGAAGGCAGTTGATTGATGTTTCTCATCGATGTTTCTAACTCTATCCCTCTCCCTTCTTCTCTGTAAAAAAACAATAAAATATTTTTTAAATAAATAAATGTAAAACAGTTCAACTTGGCCAGCTCTAAATGTGACAGACCCAGTACAGTGGTCAGTGAACTCATTAGTCAACAGAGCGGCAAACCGTGGCTCGAGAGCCACAGTTTGCCAACCACTGGACTATTAGATATTCATCATAGCCCATCATGCTAATAACTGAGATCTTTCTTATAAATTTTCCTTCGAGGCAGCAGGATAAAACCTCTTGGCCAATGGGAGGATTTGTACGGGGAGTGCTGAGCTGTAATTGGCCACGGTGAGGCACCCCTGGAGTGGACGTGCCCAGACCAGGAGGCCTCCATAGACAGGCTGAGAGAGAACAGGGGGCAGCAAACCTTTCCCATTTTCCTTGATGGAGTCAAATGGGTCTTGGATCAGCAGTTGCCAACGGGTGGTTGGTGAGGTCCGAAAGGTTGGCGACCGCCATCTTGGATTAAAGTCAGGAGACCTAATAAAACACACTCTCCTTCAATCTTACCTTTCAAAGGTGCTCTTCTTAGCCTTTGCACATGTGCTAGAAACAAAATTTGTAAGGAAAACCTTAATTCCCCCTGCAGCCTTACCAGGCTGAGCCAGCGTGGCATCCTGCTTGTCCCCTCTTGCTCCCCATGTCTGTCCGGGGCGGCCCCTCAGTCTTGCCAGGCTGTATCTTCCCTCTTCAAGTTTTACCTCGTTGTCGTTCTGTTGCTTTGCATCCTCTGCCCAGTATTCTCAAGTCCCCACCCAAGACAGGCCTCTAGAATTCTTCCACATTTCCATTCATAGATGCTTTTAAATTTGTCCTGTATCCCCCCAGGAGGTTTTGTGTCTATGGACCTGCCTGTCCTCCTGGCGTTCTCCATCTTCTCATCAGACGTTGGCTTTCTTGTCTTTCCCAATGCAAACGTGCTTTAGCAGCCCCACAGCCCTGAAACCGTGGTTTCCCTTCAACCCCCTCACATTCCACATCGTGGAGACTGCTCTGTGTCTACGTTTTTCACTCTGAAACCGGCTGTCAGGAGACGGAAATGCCCATAGTTGTCACGTTAAACTCTTCCTCCCACTGGCTCTGTGTGACAAAGTGACGGAAGGTCATATTTGTCTTTAGGCTCTCAAAACTTGGTTCTCAACCCCAGCTGGTCCTGGGAGTCCCGCCCAGTGGGCAGTGTGGCCCGTCACTCATCCACAGGCCACCCGGCTTCCTCTGTGGTCTTGATGAGGGCCCTGACTCTTTACATACAGAATGATTTTCCCTGGAGACTCCCCACTCGCCCTCACCCCCAGCACTCCACCCCCATTGAGCTTCCTCTACCATGAGGGACGATCAGGTGGCTGGCTTTGCCACGGTGACCGTGGGAACCAGCCCCAAGCCACCCTTTTCACACCGTGGCATTGGCAGCCCCCGGCCAGCCCATTTCACTCGCTTCCTGTCTCCCTCTCCCCCCGCAGGGAAAGTGTGGAGAAGAGACACTCCAGCCACCCTTCCCCGGCGCCTGTCCTCCCGGTGAGCACCCTGGGACACACCCGCGGCTCCACTGAACAGATCCGGGGTCATTTGAACACTGAGGCTCGCGAGAAAGACAAATCCAAAGAGAGGGAGAGGGACCACGCGGAGTCCCGCAAGGACCTGACCGCGGAGGAGCACAAGGCGAAGGAGGGCCACCCGCCCGAGAAGGACGGCCACGGCCACGAGGGGCGAGCCATGGGCGAAGAGGCCAAGCAGCTGGCCCGGGTGCCGTCGCCCTACGCGCGGACCCCGGCCGTGGAGGGCGCCAGGCCCAACAGCACCTCGAGCCGCGAGGCCGAGCAGCCGCGCAAGAGCGAGCCGGCCTACGAGAACCCCAAGAAGAGCTCGGAGGTCAAGGTGAAGGAGGAGCGCAAGGAAGACCACGACCTCCCCGCGGAGGCCGCCGCGCCGGCCCACCGGTCCTCGGAGCCGCCGCCTCCCCACTCCTCGGCGGCCGGCGTGCACCCGGGGCCCCTGGCCTCCATGCCCATGGCGGTGGGCGTGACGGGCATCCACCCCATGAACAGCATCGGCAGCCTGGACAGGACACGCATGATGACGCCCTTCATGGGCATCAGCCCCATCCCGGGCGGAGAGCGGTTCCCGTACCCTTCCTTCCACTGGGACCCCATCCGGGACCCCCTGAGGGATCCCTACCGAGAACTTGACATCCACCGCAGAGACCCGCTGGGCAGAGACTTCCTGCTGAGGAACGACCCCCTCCACCGGCTCTCGGCCCCCCGGCTGTACGAGGCCGACCGCTCCTTCAGAGACAGGGAGCCCCACGACTACAACCACCACCACCACCACCACCACCACCCGCTGTCCGTGGACCCGCGGCGGGAGCACGAGCGGGGCGCGCACCTGGACGAGCGGGAGCGCCTGCACATGCTCCGGGAGGACTACGAGCACTCGCGGCTGCACCCCGTGCACCCCGCCTCGCTGGACGGACACCTGCCGCACCCCAGCCTCCTCACGCCGGGGCTCCCCAGCATGCACTACCCCCGGATCAGCCCCACCGCGGGGCACCAGAACGGACTCCTCAACAAGACGCCGCCCACCGCCGCGCTGAGCGCGCCGCCCCCGCTCATCTCCACGCTGGGGGGCCGCCCCGTGTCCCCCAGAAGGACTACGCCTCTGTCGGCGGCGGAGATGAGGGAGAGGCCGCCCTCCCACACCCTGAAGGATATCGAAGCGCGATAAGGAGAGAACGGGCCGCGGGAGGGGAGGCTCACCAACCGCGCCAGACTCGGAGCGGAGCGAGCCAGCGGGTCCCCGACGGACTGGGGAGGGCAGGGGCCCCAGCTCTCCCTGTAAACAATGTATAGACTCTCAGTGCAGATTTTGAAATGTTTTTTGTATATTCTATGTTGAAATTTTTCAGATATTTTAGCCAAGTCATATGTTCTCATGTGTCCAGCCCTTTTGGTTTCTTGTACAAAACTTTTTGGTTTGAACCAAAACAGTGAAGATGACAACACACACTGATGTGTTCATTGGGGGAGAAAACACAGACAGACAGACAGCAGTCCGCACGATCCACGGTGCAAGCTCTTTCAGATGAGAAGGGAAGGCCTTGTACATAGTTGTGTGTAAAAAAAAGAAAAAAGATTGCTTCATGAGCTAAGGGTTCATATATGCAAAAGGGTTAAGATGAAAGCTTTACTTTGTACAAATGTAAATAGGTAAAGATTAAGTAACATAATACATTAATACTTCTTAAAACGTGCTCTTTGCAAACTTAATCTCAGCGAACACGGTCAGCGAGGCTGTGTTCCCCTGTATCGTTAGAGACAGCTAAACCCTTCAACTATGCAATGAATGTCCAGGCTTTTCACAAAAGCCCGCCCAACTCAACGGAGCCTTTTCAGATCCATTGACAACATACGGAAGGTCATATTTTCCCTGAACAGGCGCTTATGTGATAGGACTCTGTTTTCCTTGCTTAATTTTTTCAAGTGGAGAAACATCCTCTTTTTTGCAAATTGGACCCCAGGCCGAAATTTTGGCTCTAAAAGTTCCTGCTTGTGGGCTGCTGGGGCGGAGAGTAGCCCCAGAGAGGCCAGCGGCCACGCGCAGCACGTGCGGGGAGGCCAGGCGTGGCCAGATGCCAAAACCAGGGGACACAAACAGGCTGCCAGCATCTCGTCGCCATCAGTCACGCGATTTCACACATACCTCCTGTGGGAACCATGCGTTGTTTTTTTGGGTTTTTTTAGTGTGTCCTATTTCCTACCCGTACACACTTCCCCGTTTTGTCATGGGATTCAGTCACACCCAAACAGATCCTGAAAGAAAGCTTTGCGTTTTCTCAGATGATGGATATGTTTTTCACTATTCGATAACCAACAGACCGAAGGGGCACATTTCCTAACGTGACTCCCTGTGTTCTGGTCAGTGATAAAGTCTGGGGGCGGCCCTGCGGAGCCGCGGGGCGTTGCCAAGGGTGGAAGGTGGCTGAGACAAAGTCTTGTGTGTGCGCGCGTGTGTTTTTAAGTTTGCATCGATCTTAATGTCTCTTCATAATACTTTTATAATACATTAAGCCTCTTGTCTACATATTTGGAGAGAATATGACTTTACTAGCAGAGAAATACAATATATCTTGTCTACTGGACTGTAAAATATATGTACGAAATAAAATTAGTTCCATTGGTCTTCTAGTATATTAAAGTGCTATCTGACGTTGTTATCCTGTTTTTGGAGAAAAAAAAAAGTTAACTACAGACCATTGTTTCTAATAAGCAGAGAGATCTATTTTAGTAGTAAACTGAAGGTTTAGTTGTGAGCTTCAGAATTTTGTGAACTCCAGATGTTGTGCAGTGGTTTTTCTTTTTTGGATTTTTTTTTTTTAAGACAACAACTAAAAAAAAAAAAAGGAAAAAGAACCCAAGGAATATGTACACTGGAACTGTAGTGGTAGCTTCAGTATTGTAAAGAGATTGTTCTATACGGACCTTTTGCTGTTTCTCCTGTATGTAATAAAGTCCTTTCTAGACCCTATGTGAACAGAAAAGTGAAGCGACCGACTTCAGCATGTTCTCAGCGGCGGAGCCTTCTTGTGTAATGTAAACTGTGCCATGTTATTAAAAAATGTGAACGAAGCTTTCAGCTGCCTGTCTGTGTGAGCTGGCCGTCCGGCCTCGGGGAGGAGCCCTGCTCGCAGGCCCTGGCTCCGAGCCTCCCGGGCCGGCCGAGGGGGAGCAGAGCTGCCCCACCCAGGCGTCCACCTGCTGGTTTCTGTAGACGTTCGGGCTCCAGTCAGGCATAGGGCCTTTTCTGTTCTGTTTTAAGCAAACGACTGCATTAGGGAAGGCACCTCCGGATTGTAGGTGAGCCCATGTGGGTCAGGCCTGCTCAGCGTCTGCTTTCTCTGCGTTGGTGACAAACCGGATACCGGGCCTCTGGCCACAGTCTTTGTGTGCCTGTCCCTTTGCATCTCACCCTGCGGACTCTGGTGTTGATTGAGACCTTGTAGATATTTTTTTCCCCTCATCAACTTTTTTTTCTGTGTCTTGTTGAATGACATGGCACATCCCTCTTCAGTTTGCAGACTTCTGCCTCATCCTCAAATCGGTTTTATGGTTGTTTTTTTCCCAAGATGGAGAAATTATTAAATGTTACTGTGTCAGCCTGATGAGGCTTCTGTTTGGGTATACAGACTCAGTGCATGTTTGTATCTGACTGAAGGACAAGGAAAGCAGTCCAGGTTAGCGGGGCATGGGTGGCTGCTGAGTGGGTGTTAGCAGTGAACGGGGGTGGGATCCAAGAGCCGAGACTGGTGATGGGAGGGTGCCCTGGGCCCCGGTGGCTCCACAGGGGGGAGTGGGGCATGGGGAAGGATCTGGATGAGGCAACCGCCCTGCCAGTTGGAAAGTTGATGGCCGGTAGAGCAGAGACTGCTTGGCTAACACCCACTTCACTCGGTTTCCCTTTCATGCGTTGTTAGCACCTGAGTCTCAGACTGGAGAAAATAACTTGAAGAAAACCCAGTGGATCAGAAAATCTGATAAACACCATTTCCCCAAGTCAGGCGATTCTCAGGGACGCTCACCGTGACTGTCGGGTGGCTGTCTCCGCAGACCTCACTGCCGTGTGCTGCACACCTCCGTTCATGCCGCCACCTGCCATGTCAGGACGTGGAAGAGTCAGCTCTCCAAATCAGTCACGGTATTTAATCCCGGGGGCTTGATTCGCCTCATCCTTTGCATATTTCCCCTCTAATTATGTTCAGCTCCTCGGCACTGATGGGCACCAGCACCGATCTGCTAACCTATAGATGCTCTAATTACCTCCACAGCCTTTGACTGACAATGATCTTGTTACCTCCTAATGGTACATGACAAGTAAAATAGCGACATAATGATGCAATAATTACCATTTTGGAAGGGTATTCGCAACAGCATTTGCTGTTTATCCTTTTTCTGCCTCAATCAAGGTGGGTGGGAGGAAATGAGATGTGGCTGTGGGTGTTACACATACGTATGTAGCCTGGAAAGAAGTGTAAGACTCTTGTGCAATTAGCCACGCAGTGTGGCTCGCACACCTCTGTCCATACTGGAAAATTCAGCCTGGGTGGCATTCAGCCAGTTGAAGGAAAGAGGACAGCAGCAGTGACTTGGGCTTCTACACATGCTCCTCTTCAAAGTTAGCCATCATTTTTTCCCCTATGAATTTCTGAGCAGTTTCCTAAGACATGGAAGTATCCTTTCCATAGAATAGGGCAACTTATCAGATAGAAAATCAGACCAGCAAACACAAATCCGCACTGAGAAATGGCTTGGGCTTCCTTTGGCGCCACCACAAACACAAGGTGAGTTTTTGTGTCGCATCTGAACTGCTGGACACCTGACAGACCTTGGAGCAGCAGGCAGGAGCCGGCGGCCACCTTGGGGCCTTCCGCTTGGTGATCTTGCGTAAAATGCAGAACCTCCCTGGAGCTGTTTCTTAGCGTGTGACAACAAGACCATCAGAGCCTAACAAGACCTGAAAACATGCAGGTCGTAAGCACGGAGACACACCCGTGAAGAGCCGGTGAGAATTGCAGCCTGGGTAGAGAACCACCCCCACGAAAGACAAAGGAACTATGTATTTCCTTATTCATTTTTGCAAACTCGGTCGTAATCACAGTGTCAGGAAAATTCTTGACAATCATTTGCTGACATTTGGTAGAACCAAAAGCAGTGGGGTTGGTGTTCTCAGGGTTTCTAACTTGGGGGGCTCAGTTTCTCACCTGGTTAGGCAGGGTCCATCTGCGGCACCTGAAGTATTGTCAGTCTGGGTCTGACCTACTGTCCTGCCAGGAACGGTTCCTGAGGCCTGATGGGCCAGCTGGAGTTCAGCCTCCCGGCCAGTGGTTAGGTCTAGCTGGCCGGGAGCAGCGTGGACACCTCCGGGCCTGTGTCCCTGTCCCAGGCAGGTGCTGGGCAGACAGGCCTCGGCTTCCTCAGCTCTGACTGGATTTGTCACTGGATATTTGAGGCCTCTCCAAGCTGTTTGGACTCTATCTCCACTGAGCCTCAGGCTGCTTCTTTAAATCTTATTTGCCTTCTCACACCCTGACCATTCATTCATTCATTCCCAGTGCTTTTTGGCAACTTTGTACCTGCCTTTGCTTGAGGGGTCTCTTTCCTCTTCCCAGCAGCCCTGGCGTCACACCCTGAGCTGCCTGCCCTTCAAGGTCACACTCAAGCATCTCCGTAAAGCCTCCCGACCGCCCCATTTCAGCTCAGCCCTCCCTCTTCGGAAATCTCTGGTTTAACGGTCCTCCACCTCCTCTCAGCCTCTCCTGTCCGGGTTCCATGGGTTCCATGTCCTCCTCTAGAGGCCCGAATGGGTGTGTGCCCGGCGGACAGAGCCACTGGGCCTGGGTGGGTGAACAGAAGGCCACACAGAGCCCTGATTGTCCAACCTTGACTGTAACCCATGGGTGTCCTGATGCAGTGCACATCTGCATACACACCTGAAACAGATGTGATGAAACAGGACCCTTGTTCTGTGCACTGTTATCGGCGAGATGAGGGGGCTCTGGATTTTTAAGGTTCTGTTCTCTTCTGATTCATTTTTTTTTATGCTGATGGCACCCACTACTTCCTTTAATGTCTTTGAAAATCATGGGTCTCGATCCCTACTTTGAAAACAGTGTCCCAGAAGAAAGGGGGTAAGGCTCACCTGGGCGGAAGGTCCCGCTGATGACTGCTCTGGTCCCGTGACATCTCCCTGTTCTCTCACCTGGTCCCTCCCTACCCCCCTTCATGCTGTGCTGCCAGCACCTGCGGTGCCTGAAGGCCGTCAGCCTCATCACCTGCCATTGACAGCACACACTGCGCAGGCTCGCCTCAACAACCTTCACCCCCAGGAAGCTTCCCCTGACTGCCCCTTGTCCCTCATCAGAGTTAACCGCATGGTTTGGTGGTTCTCAAAGTGTGGCCCCTGGGAACTTGTGAGAAGTGCACGTCTCAACCCCTCCCTCCAGCCTCCTGAGTCTGACACTGAGGGTGCAGCCTAGTGATCAGTGGTTCAGTGAGCTGACTCCCTGGAGAAACTGTTCTCTGCCCTCTGGCCCAACCCAGGAGCCTGCTGGGTTGCAGAGAGGTTGTCACTGCGTTTGAGCCAGGAAGGCGTTTTCTGCTTCCAGGTCCACCCCGATTCCTCGCTGCAGTGTGGTCACTAATCCAGAGTCACTAACCCTGTGACGTGGCCCGATCGGCCTGCCTCTGCCTCTCTGTACCATGAAGATATTAGTATCCAGTGCTAACTGAGTGCCTTTTGCATGCACCACGCTTTTAATATGGATTATCTCCTTTAATGTTTCAAAGACCTTACAGGGCTTAACCTCAATGGGCAAGTGAGGAAAATGAGGCCAGAGAGATGCAGTAATTGGCCCGTGTTCAAGTGCATAACCTAGATACAGACCCTTTCCCTGAACCCACGCCACAGCCATGGCCCTGTGCTGCTGCGGAGTTAATTAGCCACATAAACAGCAACTGCAGGAACATTTAACATGCACTTGGGCTTAGCACCACATGTATTCCAGAGGCTGTAAACTGATGGCCTGGATTGAATGAATGAGTGAGTGAATGAATGAAACAAGAAGACTGTTTCATTCATGGCTCAACGATGAGAATATGCCACAAATCAAGAATTGTGATTAATTCAAGTCTATACATCTAAGTTTTTTTTTTTTAATTGGTGGCTTGTGTGGTCCAAAGCAGCCCAACAACTTGTTGTATTTGGGCCAGAATTATTTTAGAATACAGAAATTGTATGTAGGCAGACCAGAACCGTGGCCCCACTGAGCCCATATTCTGAGGGGCCACGTGCCCTGAGCTGCCTGCAGCCGCATCCCAGCACCCCATGTGGCACTGTCCACACAGTTCCCGTAAATGCTGGGCAGACATTGATGAGCAGTTTGTGACTGTGGATACATTCAGACGTTTAGTATAAAAGTTGTTAAAAACAGTATTCTCCTATCTAATTTGTAAGGTGGAACTAAAGTTGTTAAAGTTCCAGGTGGTAGAGTGACATCCAGAGAAGTGAAAACCAGCATTCTTCCCTGCAATGGTACCCAACCAGATGATCTTCCCCTGCTAATAATGCAGCAAGGATGCCTTCGCTGTACTTCACATGCCCAGGAGCAGCCGAGTCCATGAATACATTAGTGGGTGCAGAATAAATGGCAGCCATCTATTTGACAAAAACAGAGGGTGTCCTTTGGTCAACCTCACGCTAGGGGCTGAGGCTCCAGGCAGAGCCAAAAAGACCAGGCCCCTCTCTCCTTGGTGGGCTTACATTCAGGGGTGTTATGGAGAGACGCCCAGAGAAGACCACCAAGATGCCAGATTAAAATTTATGCCTTTATTAACGAATTCGAATCCGGGCTCTCCCCCTACTGTCCCAGCAGTGAGAAAAGAAAAAAAGAGAGCCCTGAGCACACAGGAAAGCCTGCCTTTATCCTTTTTTTGAGGCTTAGTCTATTTGACAAATTCTAATTGGTTAACCTTTATAAACACTGGTCTATGAGCTAAAGTTTACATAACAGGAAAGCTGAAGGCTATTCCTCTACCATTATAGTTTGTTTTGAGACCTTAGCTTATTGTGATTTAGGCTAGCTGGCAATTGTTTTGCAATGGTGGGGGGAGGTATAGCTGATTAGGCAGAGTTCTTTGTCTGTCCTAGGGTCATGATAACCTATCACACTATGAGCTATGAAAAATTCCACAGTTAAAAGTCTGCACAACACCTGGGGCAGGGGGCTTATTTTCAGTTTAAGCGGTTTCTGTTTGACCTGGTCTGTTCTGTTTGTGCTGCCTTGCGATTACTTGGAACAGGACATCTCTGGGGATTGAGGATTGCAGACAGAGTCAGCTTAGACTAACATAAGGTGCATCATGCTACATTCTTCGTTGTGGGTCTGGGAGCTCATTCCTCCCCTGGGCTGGAGTCCTGCCTCAACAGGGTCCTGCCAGCTATAACAAGGGGCAGACAAGGTGACATGTTAACTAAGACAAAAATAGCATTTTTTTTTTTTTTTTTTGGTGCCAGTTTTCAATGAAGGAAAGATGAGAACAGGACCATGTGAGTCATGTTTGAGAGCAATTCCCAGGAAGGGGCATGAAAGCTGAGTTCTAAAAGGTCTTTGGGATCTGGTACTAACAGTCTTGCTTGCTGGGACTGTAAACTTCATCCTGCCAGCAACTGGGAACCACCTGTTTCTGTGACTAACATTTCAGGGAGATGAACCGTTTGGATAGATTCCACTCACACATGAATCAAACCCAGGCGGTGCCACAGACCTGCCATCCACAGGAGTTTTATTTCCAGCTCCAGCCCCACAGACATTCCTGAGTTTAAACACAGTGGAATCAGCCCTGCAGACTCCTCACCTCCCCAGACAGCCCCACCTGGGCTCCCCCTGCATCTGCAGCCCTTCTGTGGGCCGCCACCACATGGGGGCACAGCGTGTTGCTCCCTCTATTGCCTCCTTGCACACACTCTGCAAGCCTGTGGGTCCCTCTCCCAACTCAGCCTCACCCGACCCTCTGCTCCGGACCTCAATTCTAACTTCATGGCACCTTTAAATTGCTAGTCTGGGAGGAGAAACCAAGATGGTAGCATAGGTAAACACCTACACTGCTGCCTCTCACAACAATGTCAAAACTACAATTGAAAGACAAAACGTCTATCACCCAGAATCATGGGAAAGATGCCTGAGTGGAAGTTCTACAACTAGAAGGAAAGAGAAAAGATCACTGAGTGCTGAGAAACGTGCATAAGTGCTTAAAAGCTGAGGTACAGAGATGCGGGCTGGTGGCGGGTGACTGGGTGTGCTGCTTTTTTCAACCCAAAGAGAGACAAGCTCCCAATTACTTTGAACTCTAGTTTCTGGGGAGATGCTGGGGACCCAAACTCCTACAGGGAGAAGCTGGACTGTCTGCCATCAGGTCAGAAAGGGAGAGTGACTTTCTTGCAGAGATGGGCCCAGCAATCATTGTTTACTGCCCTGGGGCATGGGATGTGGGGACTTGGAAACGCTGAAACACAGAGATGGCTGACTAGAAGCTATTGTTGTTTGCCACACCTAGCCTAGTGACTCCCTGAGACCCGGACTGCACAATCCACAAATTTGCCCAAACTCCATGCAGCAGCTTTTGCATATAAATGGCCTGCCCTATCGCAGCTTAACCTAACAAACTGCAGCTCTGGTCAGACAGCTCCAAAATCCCAAGCAAAGAGGAGAAAACTGTAGTTGTCGCTGTTGCTCCTGCTGTGTGGCCTCAGACAATAGCCTATCTGTACCCCATTGAGATCCAGAAGCTAGTGTTATCTAATGGTCAGTGTGAGACGACACAAGATTTCAACTACTCACATTCACAAGTGACACATTCAAGAGGAGACTCAGTGAGCACCAAAGCCCCACTGAAACAAGTCCTGCCCCATAAGTGTGTCTCCAGCAGAGCAGTTTTTCCATTATAGACATAGCGGGTCCTCATAGCCAATTGGCCTGGAGGTCAATTCCTCCCAGTGACACAAACAACAATCAAGACTTAACTACAACAAGGCTGTACACACAATTCACAAAGGGGTACACCAAGAGTGTCCACCTCAGGTAACTGGGAAGCCGACCCACTGGGCCATATAGGACATCTAGCACACAAAGCCACCTTACCAACTCAGGGAAGCAGTGAAAATGTGGAGACAAAGAAACAGATCACAAATGAAAGAAATGGAGGGGGGGGGAAGATTGAATATAGAGTTCAAAACCATGGTTATAAGGTTTTTCAAGAATTTCCTAGAAAAAGATGATAAATTTAACAAGACCTTTGAGGATATGAAAAAGGACCAACTAGAAATTAAATATACACTGACTGAAATATGTGGATTTCCCAATCCACAAATGAGTGGATTAGAAAACTGTGGTACCTCTACACAATAGAATACTACGCTGCTGTAAAAAAAAGAAAGAACTCTTACCCTTTACAACAGCATGGATGGAACTGGATAGCAGAGACCCAACAGCAGACTAGAAGAATGCAAGAATCAGGTCAAAGATTTGAAATACAAAGAAGCATAAAACACTCAACCGGGAAAGCAAAAAGAAAAAAGAATCCAAAAATTTGAAGATAGTGTAAGAAGCCTGTAGGACAACTTCAAGCATACCAACATCAGAATTATGGGGGTGCCAGAAGAAGAGAGAGAAAAATATACTGAAAACCTATTTGAATAAATAATGACTGAAAACTTTCCCAACCTGGTGAAAGAAATAGACTTCTAAGTTCAGGAAGCACACAGAACCCCAAACAAAAGGAATCCAAAGAGGATCACACCAAGACACATCATAATTAAAATGCCAAGAGCAAAAGACAAAGAGAATATTAAAAGCAGCAAGAGAAAACCAGTTAATTACCTACAAGGGAGCACCCATACGATTGTCAGCTGATTTCTCAACAGAAACTATGCAGACCAGATGGGAGTGGCAAGAAATATTCAAAGTGATGAATAGTAAGAACCTACAACCAAGACTACTCTATCCAGCAAAGTTGTCATTCATAATTGAAGGACAGATAAAGAGCTTCACAGATAAGAAAAAGCTAAAGGATTCATCACCATAAAACCAGTATTATATGAAATGCTGAAAGGTATTATTTAAGAAGAGGAAGAAGAAGAAAAAAGTAAAGATAAAAATTATGAACAACAAACGAAACCAGTTTGGCTCAGTGGATAGAGCGTCGGCTTGCGGACTGAAAGGTCCCGGGTTTGATTCCGGTCAAGGGCATGTACCATGGTTGTGGGCATATCCCCAGTGTGGGGTGTGCAGGAGGCGGCTGATCGATGATTCTCTCTCATCGATGTTTCTAACTCTCTATCCCTCTCTCTTCCTCTCTGTAAAAAATCAATAAAATATATCATAAAAAATTATGAACAACAAATGCATATCTCTTAACAAGTAAATCTAAAAATCAAGTGAATTAAAAATCTGATGAACAGAATAAACTGGTGAATATAATAGAATCAGGGCATAGAATGGGAGTGGATTGATAATTCTCAGGAGGAAAGGGGTATGGGGGTATGGGAAGAGACTGGACAAAAATCATATATCTATGTATGAGGAAAGTGAGGGGGAGTAAGGGCAGAGGGTGGGGTGGGAACCAGGTGGAGGGGAGCAATGGGGGGGGGGGAGAGAAACAATTGTAATAATCTGAACAATAAAGATTTATTAAATTAAAAATTAAATAACAGAACCCAAGATGGAGGTATAGGTAAACACCCCTAAACTGTGGCCATGCAAAACAATTTCAAAACTACAACTAAGAGATAAAATGTCTATCACCAGAGTAATGGGAGGGCTGGCTGAGTGGAAGTTCTATAACCAGACAGAAAGAGAGGGGAGCATTCAGTGCACAAATGCTGAAAAACTGAGGTAGGGGGGCACATGATACGGGCTGGCGGCAAATCCCGGCTGGCAGCACGTGTTGCTTTCTTCAACCTGAAGGGGAGATATGTGAGACCCAAACCCCTATGGGGAAAAGCTGGACTGTCTGCTGTCAGGTCAGAAAGTGAGGGTGGTTTGCTTGCAAAGCTGTGCAGAGAAATAATTGTTTGCTGAACTGGGGTGCGAGATGTGGGGACATAGTCAGAGGCGTGAGATGGCTCACTACCAGCCATTGCTGTTTGCCACATCCTAGCCTAGAGACGCCCTGAGACTCCGCCCTGCACAATCTACAAACACACCCAAGCTCCAAGCAGAGGTTTTTGCATATGAATGGCCTTCACTATACTTGCAAACCAGTTCAGACAGCTCCATAATCTACAAATCCCAAGCAGGGAGGAGAGGACTGTAGTTCTTGCTGTAGCTCCTGCTGGGTGACCTCAGACAGTAGCTGACCTGCACCCCATTGGAGATCAAGAAGCCAGTGTACCTAATGGTCAGTGTGGGACACAGATTTCAACTCCTCACATCGATAACTGACACATTCAAGAGGCAGACTCAATGAGCACCAAACTCCCACTGAAACAAGTCCTACACCATAAGTGTGTCTTCAGCACAGCAGTTCTTCCATTATAAACACAGCAGGTCCCCACAGTCAATTGGCCTGGAGGACAATTCCTCCCATGGTACCAACAGCAATTAAGGCTTAACTACACCAAGACTTTTCACTCAGCCCACAAAGGGGTGTACCCAGACCATCCACCTTGGGTGATTGGGGAGGTTGAGCTACTAGCCTCTGTGGGTCACCTACCACACAAAGCCACTCCATCAACACAGGGATCCAGCCAAAATGCAGAGACACAGAGGCATGTCGAGAAAGGGGGCAAAGGAAGAAAGCAAACTATGGGACGACATGGAGTTCAGGACCACATTTATAAGGTTACTCAAGAATCTTCTAAAAACTGCTGAGAAACTTGATGAGACCTTCAAGGACCTTAATGAGAATGCCAAACAAATGGAAAAGGAGTCAGAAATTAAGAATACACTGTCTGAAATAAAGAATTTACAGAAATTCAACTGTAGATCAACATACCCCAAGAATCAAACCAAAGATCTGAAATATGAGGAAACAAAAAACACCCAACCAGAAAAACAAAAAGAAAAAAAGGATCCAAAAATATGAAGATAATGTAAGGAGTCTCTGGGACAACTTTAAGCGTACCAACATCTGGATTTTGGGGTGCCAGAAGAAGAGAGAGAGCAAAATATTGAAAACCTATTAGAAGAAATTATGACAGAAAACTTTCCCCACCTGGTGAAAGAAATACTTACAAGTTCAGGAAGCACACAGAACCCCAAACAAGAGGAATCCAAAAAGGACCACACAAAAACACATCATAATTAAAATGCCAAGGGCAAAAGACAAAGAGAATCTTGAAAGCAGCAAGAAAAAAACAGTTAGTTACTTACAAGGGAGTACCCATACGATTGTCAGCTGATTTCTCAACAGAAACTATGCAGGTCAGAAGGCAGTGGCAAGAAATATTCAAAGTGATAACAGCAAGAACCTGCTACTAAGATTGCTCTATCCAGCAAAGCTATTATTCAGAATTGAATGTCAGACAAAGAACTTCACATACAAGAAAAAGCTAAAGGAGTTCACCACCACCAAATCAGATTACATAAAATATTGAAGGATATTCTTTAAGAAGAGGAAGTAGAAGAAAAAGGTAAATATAAACATTATGAACAACAAGAAGACATCAATACATATCTACCAACAAGGGAATCTAAAAATCAAGTGAATAAAAAGTCTGAAGAACAGAATGAACTGGTGAATATAACAAAATGAGGGACATAGAAAGGGAGTGGACTGACAATTCTCAGAGGGAAGGGGATCTGAGGGGTGTGGGAAGAGATTGGACCAAAGTCTTACACCTATGGATGAAGACAGTAGTGGAAGGTAAGGGCATGGAGTGGGATGGGGAATCAGGTGGAGGGGAGCTATGGGGGAATAAAAAAGAGGAACACCTGTAATAATCTGAAAAATAAAGATTAAAACAATTTTTTTAAATAAAATAAAATTGCTAGTCTGTCCTTCGGGCTCTTCGCACCCCTTTCCCGTCACTCCTCCACTCCATTCCCATCATTCTCACATCCTGGTCAGTCCTTAGCACAAACCTTTGCTACCCTCCTGCTCCCCACAGACAACTCTCTGAAATGGGGGGCATTTTCTTGTTATGACCTAAGGGGGGGCAAAGGTCATCTTACTCTCAGAACATCCCCCAAATGCCCTAACACCTAAGGGCAATCATCTGCCCCCGACTCCCCTCTCAGTCCCTGAGATGTCCTGGCTCACTGCCACCTTCCCCAACAGCACTTCCAGCACAACCCCCATTCCTGTGCTCCCTCCCCTGGGCCTGGCACCATCAGTAACTCTGCTCCTCCCTAATCTCATGTCAGATGCTCCACCTGAGCCCAGGTCTTGCTATTCTTCCCTTGAGAACCCCAGCCCCAGAGCCTCCTGCTTCCACCTGTGCACCCAGCCTCCTTCTCTGTCCTTGTCAGTTCCCTCTGCCACCACCGTCCCCGCTCTGCCCACCTTGGGTGCAAGGTCATAAGCACTCCCCCTCATACATCCCAAGCTCCGTGCTCTCTCTTGCTTTGTGGAACCACACACCCTCTGGCTCAACTTCAGTCTTGGTGAAGTGTACTTCTGGCCACCCCTTGCCTGGGCCACACAATGCTCCTGCAGGCAATGAGCCTAAGGCCTGGAAGACACACCTGCACCCTACTGTCCTGGTCGCTGTGGTGCCAGATCCCTCAGGCTGGCATCCCAGACGGGACCTGGCCTCCCACGAAGCTGCCTAGACACCAGCTGCGGCCCCAGAGAGCCCTCAGTCCTGGAGAGCAGCAAGGCAGGACCCAGCCACCCTCCGTGGGTAGCAAGAACCCCTCTGCTCAAATCAGGAACATTCAGCTGGAGGCAAAGGGCTGGAGCTGGGGTCCTGCTGCCACATGTCTTGGCCCCTGTCTGTTCCATGGAAGGAGTCAGGGCTTTCCTAACTAATGTCAAAGCCCCACTGCTCAAGGTCAGGGTCTCTTCTGGAGCCTGGCCCTGCCTGTTTCATTGCTAGATTCGGGCAAGGGGGCCTTTCATCTAGACACACACATTAAAAAAAAAAAAAAAAAAAAAAAAAAAAAATATATATATATATATATATATATATATATATATATATATATATATATATATATATATAATTGGTTTTTTACAGAGAGGAAGAGAGAGGGATAGAGAGTTAGAAACATTGATGAGAGAGAAACATCGATCAGCTGCCTCTTGCACACCCCCTACTGGGGATGTGCCAGCAACCAACGTGCATGCCCTTGATTGGAATCAAACCTGGGACCTTTCAGTCCGCAGACCAACGCTCTATCGTCAAACCGGTTTCAGCTAGACACACACATTTATCAAACAGCGTGGCCAGCTCTGCCACTTGGGAGTCAGTGTGCAGGGAGGATGGGCAAAGTGTAACAGCCACCCCTCAGTGTTCTCCCTGAGGGCTCACTCCAGCCCCAGCCACATGCTCTCCACATCACTTTCACTGTGTCCTCAAGACAAAAGGTAGCAGCATCTGGGTGCCACCAAGTTTGTGGGTGGTGCAGACCAGCACTGACTTGAGTGGCAGCCTCCGCTCAGATAGCAGGCAGGACTGGAGTGGTGGGAATGCTTCTCGAAAAGAAAAAAAACCATTAGATGAACTGGTCAAACCCTTCCCTCGTGACAGCGCTGATGTAATATCTGCCTGCATGGTGCAGGGTCGCCTCCCTCTTGTTGAGCTTCCAATCCCTCACTTTTCTTGCTGTTCTAACACGAGGCTCACAACTTAGCAAACTATTCACATCATTCTTCATGAGGCAACTGAGGGCCATTTGGAAATAATACATGGTTACTGTTACCCTTAAATGTCTACATATGTAAGACCAGATGTAACAAGGATAAAACACAATAATGATCCTTTCCACTGACAACAAATACTGGGATTGCTAATCATTATGTATATTTTTAATTTTATTTTTCCATTATAGTTTATATCCAGTATTATCTTATATTAGTTTCAGGTGTACGGCACAGTGGTTAGACAATCGCATGCTTTACAAAAAAGTTCCCCCCAATGTTTTCCCAGTACCCACCTGGCACACACATAGTTATTACTGTATTTTTTACTATATTCCCTAAGCTGTACAATCCCTGTGACTATTTAAAATAGTTTTATATAAAACTTTGATATTCATTCATTAACATTCATCTTTTGACTTCTAATTTAAGAGATAATTTTGAATATGTACAAGTAATTGAAAACATGCAAAATACATTTTAATTGTAAACATTTTCTTTAGGTGACTCTCTTGATGGAAACATTCAAATTTTGTGCACTTAAAAAAGATTCCATTTTATTTTTTAATCCTTTAGACCAGGAGCGGTGAGTTTTTTTCTGTGAAGGGCCAGATGGTAAGTTTTTTTTGTTTGTTTTGTTTTTGGGGACCATGGGGTCTTTGTCATAGCTACTCAGCTCAGCTACTGTAGCATGAAGCAGCCACGGCAGGCGATACATAAATGACTGGACGCCAGACGGTTTACAGCAGGCTTTACGGAAACAGACGGTGGGCCACGTCTGGCCTGTGAGCCACAGTTCACTAATCCCTGCTGTAGGCTATTGAGAATGAACTCAAGTCAGCATTGACACATAAACAGAAAATTCAAAAGTGGGACTCATGAAAGAAAAAAAAAAAAAAACCGCCAGGAGAAAGCTTTAAACATGACAGTGAAGGATGTTAAAGGTGAATAATGTTAAAGGCAACAATTCAAAATATAGACACAATAACGACGAATATTGTGCACTAAATAACAAAGCAACCACATTAATAAAGCATAAACCCTAGTTGATGCAAAATAAATAGAGAATGGCTTTTATCCATGTTTATCCCCATCGTCTTTGCAAAACCTTCCTTTCTCCAGCTTAAAAAGTACACAGCAGGAGATTAAAAATGGCAGCAGAGTAAGTGGATGCTGCACAGACATGCTCCCAGGAACATTTAAATTGTAATTTCAACTAAAATACAGAAAAACTTTCTGAATAATCAACAGAAAACTCGAAGGAGAGAACCCTGCTACCCAAGGACCAAAAGTGAAGACCGCAGAGAGACTAGTAGGAGGGTGCAGGTATGAAAAGGCTGGCCAGGTGCCCACAGACAGCAACTGAAGTCTTGGAGAGATATCTCAGCTCTGGGGGATTGCCATTGAGAACTCTGGGTTTCTAATCCCCAAGCTGGGCCCCCCAACAGAGAGCACCTCCTCTCTTACTGACAAGGGTACCCACATAATATCTGGCTGTGAAAAGCAGTGGGGTTACTGTCTGCCAAGGGATGATGACTAAAAATTCAGGTACCCTCTTAAAGGACCAATGCACAAAATTGCTTATGAAGCCACCCACCTTGTGTTCCATCAGAGGGAGGGTGAAGTGGACTGGAGCTGCGAGAGCAGAAATCAGGATTTGGGACTTGGGGGTTAGAGCTCAGAAGGCAGATATCCCCAGTTTCCTGGGCTGAGTAATGCCCCCATGAAGCAGAGGACATCTTTCCCACATAGACATTTGTGTTGCCCGGGGAAAAGGCAGTTGACACACCTATTGGAAAACACCTTGCCTTGAGGCCATTTAAGAGACTAAAAATAACAATTAGTCTCCAGGCAGAAGCAAATGCCCCACCTTGTTGAAAAAAATTCTCACCACACCTGAGGACAATTGCGGGGGGGGGGGGGGCGCAATTCTAGTCGGAATCCTATCAGTCTGTAGGCAGAGGCAGTCTCTGGAGGTTTTGAGTCTTTGCCTGATCTAATTAGTCAGAAACACCTTTTAACACAGTCCTGCACTAGAGATTGAGAGGCGTAGAGGATCTACCTAATACACAAACCCAAACAGACAGCCAAAATGAGGAGACAAAGAAACATTCTCCAAATGAAAGAAATTGAGAATTCTCCAGAAGAAGAAATAAATGAAGCAGAGATAAGAAATTTATCTGAAACAGAGTTCAGGGTAATGATGGTACAGATGCTCAGCAGCATGAAAAAAGATATAGTAACTATGAAAAAAGAACAGTCTGAAATAAAGAATGACATAACACCAATGAAGAACACATGGAAGGAAGACAAGGCAGATTAGGGGAAGCTTGATGATTGAATAAGTGAATTAGAAGACAGGGTGGAAAATATGACTCAATCAGAGAATCAAAAAGAAAAAACAATTAAAAACCAAGAGGACAGCTTAAGGGAGCTGTGGCACAACATAAAATTTAACAATATTAGAATAGCAGGTGTGCCAGAAGAGGCAGAATGGGAGAAACAGATAACGAACATATTTGAAGAAATAATGGCAGAAAACTTCCCTCACATGGTAAAATAAAAAGTCACACAAATTTAGTAGGCACAAAGAACCCCATGCAAGAAGAACCTAAACAGGTCTATGCCAAGTCACATCATAATAAAAAATGCCAAAAATTAAGGACAAAGAATCTTAAAGGCAGCAAGAGATAAGCAATAAGGCTAACACCTGATTTCTCATCAGAAACTCTAGAGGCCAGAAGGGAATGGCATGAAGTACTCAAGTTAATGGAAAGCAAGGATCTGAAACCAAGATTACTGTATCCAGCAGGGCTATCAATCAAAATAGACAGTCAAATAAAGAACCTCCCAGACAAAAAAGTTTAAAGGAATATATTACTACCAAGTAATATATTACTATATTACAAGAAATATACAATTATATACAATACTATATTACAAGAAATGCTAAAGGAAATGCTGTAATGAGAAGAAACAGATGTTTTTGTTTTTTCTCTTCTCTCTTCCTCTCTTCTTCTCCTAGTTGTTTAATTTCACTCACTAAAATCAAGCCTATATGCTCTCTCCTCTATTCTCCTTTTCCAAAAATAAGTGAATAAGTAAAAATATTTTAATCTTATTTACTTATTTTTCTTTTCTTCTTATCCACTCATTCTCTATCTCCTCTACACTGAACCATAGTCATTCCCCTATTCATCCAATTCCTTAACCTATGTTTCGTATATAAGCCCTGCCTCTATGGATTCCATCCCTCCCTTTTTCTGGGCATTTGTTGTTTGCCTCTTTTGGTTTATTTGTTTGTTTTTGTGGTGTTTTCTCCTCATATTTTTTTCTCTTACCTTTCTTTCTTTTCTCAATATCATTTTGGCTTTCTTTTTTCTCTCCTAATTTTCTTTCTTTGGTGGTCACTTTTATTGGGGTTATCATTATTGTGTATATTTTTGTGTTTGTTCCCTGTGTCAAGTTGTATTTTGTGCTTTTCGGTCAACACCTCCACAGCGGTTGGCACATCATGGTAGACAGTGAGCCACATTACTAGACACCCTGAGAGGAGACTCCATCCATGAAAGGGACAATAACACTCAAGACCCAACTACACCAAGAGAACCCAAATATGTCAAGTAGAGGGCATCCCTAGAATACCTAGCCCAGAAGACCTGAGAGACTGTATCCCTGGGTCTCAAAAGCATCTACTACATAAGACAAACTAAAACAATCTGAGTGACATAGCAATTTTATCTAATACCTAGAAACAATCACAAAGGAAGAGCAAAAATGGGGAGACAAAGAAATATTCCCCATACAAAAGAAAAGGAGGAACTACCAGAAAAGAAAAGAAATGAAATGGAGGCAAGCAATTTGTCAGAGAAAGGATTCAGAACAACGGTTATAAGGATGCTAAAAAAGGATGGAAGACAAATTCACCAACATGTGTAAGAATACAGAGGAAATGAAGAATAACATAGTTGCACCCTGGAAGGTTTCAACAGTAGACTAGAAGAAGTTGAGGACTGAATCAGTGGGTGAGAAGATAAGATAGAAAAAAAAAAAAAACACCCAAGCAGAGGAGCAAACAGAAAAATACTTAAAAGTAGGAGGAGAGCATAAGGGAGCTTTGAAACAATAGAAAACAAAACAACATCCTCATAATAGGGGTTCCAAAAGGAGAGGAAGCTGAGGAAGGAATAGAAAACCTGTTTAAAGAAATAATGACAAAAAACTTCCCTGATTTGGGTAAGAAAAACGTCACAAGAGTCCAAGAAACACAGAGTCCCAAACAAGATAAACCCAAAAAAGACTGACACCAAGACACATCATAATTAAATTGGCAAACATCAATGACAATGTAAGAATATTAAAGGTTGTCAGAGAGAGAGAGAGAGAGAGAGAGAAAGTTACCTACAAGAAATCTCACATTTGACTTTCAACTTATTTCTCAACAGAAACACATCAGGCCAGAAGGGAATGGAATGAAATATATAAAGTGTTGCAAAGCAAAGGACTGAATCCAAGAATACTATAGCCAGCATTCAAAATTGAAGGTGAAATCAAGAGCTTCATAGACAAAAAGAGGCTAAAGGAGCAATACAAGAAATGCTACAGGGACTGCTGCAAAAAGAAGAAGTAGAAAGTGTAGAAGGAACATAGGATAAAGAATAAGAATGGCAATAAACAAGTACCTATCAATAATAACCTTAAACATAAATGGATTAAATGCTCCAATCAAAAGACAGAGGGTAGCTGAATGGATAAGAAAAGATGGCCTAACTATATGTTGTTTACAAGAGACCAACAACAGAACAAAGGATTCACACAAACTGATAGTGAAGGGATGGAAAAATATAATTTAGGCAAATGGAAATTTAAAAAAAAAGCTGGAGTATCAATACTTATATCTGACAAAATAGATCTCAAAGTGAAGGCCATAAGAAGAGATAAGGAGGGCCACTTCATAATACTAAAGGGAGCAATTTAACAAAAATATATAACTCTGATAAGCATACATGCACCAAATACAGGAGCATCCAAATACATAAAAATACCTCTGGGAGATATCAAGGGAGTGATCTACAGCAATAAAATTATAAATGAGACTTTAATACCCCATTGACTACACTGGATAAATCCTCTAAACAAAAAATCAGTGAAGAAACAGCAATCCTAAATCACTCACTAGATCGGATGAAACTAATTAACATCTTCAAAACAATTCACCCCAGCCAAAACCTGTTTGGCTCAGTGGATAGAGCGTTGTCTGTGGACTGAAAGGTCCCGGGTTTGATTCCGGTCAAGGGCATGAACATTGGTTGTGGGCACATCTCCGGTAGGGGGTGTGCAAGAGGCAGCTGATCGATGTTTCTCTCTCATTGACATTTATAGCTCTCTATCTCTCCCCCTTCCTCTCTGTAAAATTTCAATAAAATATATTTAAAAAAAAAATTTCACCCCAAAGCTACAGAATATACATTCTTCTCAAGTGTACATAGGACATTTTCAAAAACAGACCACATATTGGGACACAGGCAAAAACCTTTCAAATTCAAGAAGACTGAAATCATGTTAAGCATCTTCTCAGATGACAATGGCATAAAATTCTAAATCAATTACAATAAAAACAATAAAAAATCAAGCACTTGGAAATTAAATATCATGCTATTAAACAATGATTTTGTTACCAAAGAGATAAAATAAAAAATAAAAAAGATCATACAATGCCAGAAGGCAATTCCAGCATGTCATAAATGCAAGAGTTTCATCAAAAGGTTGATGGAACTTGGGGACTCAACTAGGGCTGTTGAAAATGGCTAAAGGCATTTCCCCAAACCTGAAAAGGATACATAAATTGACTGCTTGGTGCCAAACAGGTCAGAGTATCTTAATCTACATGTTATTGCCTCCTACTGGCCAAACACCTGAATAGCTGAAGGCAATTCCACATTCTGACAATGGATTGTGTTTACAAACTCTACCCTTTGATGTGTATATCTCCACCTTTGCCTTAGGACAAATTGTGTTAATAAAAAGCAAGGGGTCCTGAGACAAGGAGAACTTATTTCCTTTAGCTAAATCTTCTCTGACTCCTTATAATGCCTTTCAAAATCATATTTTGTCTCTGGAATCTTAATTTACTCACAGCACCTTATCCAGATTGCTGAACCTTTCTAGATGCTGGATCAAGACCACCGGCACTAGAAACAAATGACAATGAAAACAACAATCCAAAATCTATGAGACACGATGAAAGCGGTCCTGAGAAGAAAGCTCATAGCACTACAGGCCTAACTCAAAAAAACAAGAAAAAAATGGCAGTAAATCATCTAACTCTACAACTTAAAATAATTAGAAAGAGAGCTGCAAGAAAAGCCCAGAGTGAGCAGAAGGAAGGAGGCAATAAAGATCAGAGCAGAAATAAATGACATAGAGATGAAGAAAACAATACAAAAGATCAATAAAACCAAGAGCTGGTTCTTTCAAAGGATAAAGAGGATTGATGAACCTCTAGCCAGGCTCACCAAGAAGCAAAGAGAGAGGACCCAAATAAACAAAATCAGAAATGAAAGAAGTGAAGTAACAACTGACACCACAGAAATATAAAAGATTGTAAAAAAAAAGAATTCTATGAACAACTCTATTCCAACAAAATTGACAACCTACATGAAATGGACACATGTCTAGAAAAATGCAATCTTCTAAAACTCAATCAGAAAGAATAAAAAAATATGAGTAGGCCAATAATTATGAAGTAAATTGAATTAGTAATAATAATTTTAAAAAACTTCCAGCAATTTAAAAAAAGGACATGAAAGGATTTAATCCCTTTCAGAAGGAATTAATGCACTGGAGCATTCTATATTGTCCCCTTTTGCCCTTTTGGCCAAGATGGACCCTCCTTTTACAATTCAATTGTCCACAGCTGTTGCCTGAGCTTTCTTTCTGTTCATGCTGAGGTTGAAACCTCGTGGTGGCTGGTACCATGGCTCTGCCTCTCGCCCAATGTTGTGTGTATTTGTCATTCATCCATTTAAAAATCCTTATAACAAATACTCTACATAAAAAGAAAAAGCTAAAGGAGCCGATACTGGTTTGACTCAGTGAATAGAGCATCGGCCAGCGGACTGAAAGGTCCCGGGTTCGATTCCAGTCAACCTTGGTTGTGGGCACATCCCCGGTGTGCCTAAACCAAACTGGTTTCGGCATCCTTTGCCCATTTTTTGATTGGATTGCTTATCTTCATTTTGTTAAGTTGTATTAGTTCCCTACACATTTTGGAGATTAAACCCTTACCAGATGTAACATTGTCAAATACGTTCTCATGTGCAAGAGGCAGCTGATCAATGATTCTCTCTTATTGATGTTTCTAACTCTCTATCCCTCTCTCTTCCTTTCTGTAAAAAATCAAATGACCTAAATAGACACTTTTCTAAAGTGGACTTCCAGAAGGCTAAGAGACATATGAAAACATGCTCAAAGTCACTAATCATCCAAGAGATGCAAATCAAAACCACAATGAAGTATCATCTCACACCTGTCAGAATAGCTCATCAACAAATCAACAAACAGCAAGTGCTGGTGAGGATGTGGAGAAAAGGGAACCCTCATGCACTGCTGGTGGGAATGCAGACTGGTGCAGCCACTGTGGAGAACAGTATGGAGTTTCCTCAAAAAATTAAATGTGGATTTGCCATTCAACCTAGTGATCCCACTTCTAGGAATATATCCTAAGAAACCTGAGGAACCAATCAGGGGTAATGTATGCACCTGCATGTTTATAGTAGCACAATTTACAATAGCTAAAATTTGGAAATAGCCTAAGTGCCCCTTAGCAGATGAGTGGATTGAAAAATTGTAGTACATTACACAATGGAATACTATGCTGCAATAAAAAAGAAATCTTACCATTCACAACATAATTGACCTGGAGAGCATTATGCTAAGTCTATGGTCGACAAACTGCGGCTCTTGAGCCTGGCTCTTTGGCCCCTTGAGTGTGGCTCTTCTACAAAACACCATGGCCTGGGCAAGTCTATTTTGAAGAAGTGGCATTAGAAGTGTAAGTTTAAAAAATTTGGCTCTCAAAATAAATTTCAATTATTGTACTGTTGATATTTGGTAGCCAAATTTTTAAAACTTAAACTATATAGGTAGGTACATTGTTATTAACTTGATTAGGGTACTCCTAAGCTGGCCAAAGAGCCGCATGTGGCTCGAGAGCCAGTTTGCCTTGGTAATTTATCACACCACAGGGCTAAAATAAATAAGAACATAGGAGACCTAAATAACAAAATCAATACATTTTCACAGTATAATTTGAACTTTAGATGGTGGTAATACAAAAAATATATTCTTCTCAAGTGCACAGGAACAGCTGCAAAATTGACAACTTACTGGGTCGTGAGGAATGCATCAATATGTTCCATAAAACAAAACCTTGTAAACAACACTCTTTCCTCACAATGCAATAAAACTAGAAGTTAGTAAAACATAAAATAAAACCGTGATCAAACAGCTCTGGGAAGAAAATGGAAAGACCCAAATTATGTGCTTTTCTCGAAATAATAGTAGCAAAACTACTGTATGTCAGAATCCATTAGGTGCTTTTGGAGAGTAACCAGAGAAAATGTGTTGCCTAATATTATATTAATATTAATGAAATAACGAAAGTAAGTAAATCAAGTTCCCAACTCCAAAGAACACAAAGTAAACAAACAAACAAACAAACAAACAAAAAGCAAAGAGAGGCAGTGCCCTTGGCATCCCACATCTGTCTCTTGCTTCAACAGTGTTTGGACGGAACAGACCCAGGGACCCCCTTCTTCCAGCCTCCGGCCTCTCTCCTGCCTCTCATCCAGTCACCACCTGCAGACCACCCCCGGGGACCAGCCAACACCGTTTGTCTTTCCCACCTTAACTCCTCATTGCCAACAACCATGGGCTCCCAAATTGGTCAGAATTACCCCTCCGAGGTGGAGGCTGCGGTCAACCCCCGGCCAACCTGCATCCGAGGGCCTCCCACACCCACACCCACACCCACACCTACCTCTCTGGGCTCCTATTCCCTGGCATCCACGTGGCTCTCCAGGGCCTGGGCTCAGAGAAGGAGCGGGGGCGCTGGGCGTCTCTTAAAGTTGCAAAGCCAGCGCGGTGGCCGCATTCTCCTCCAGGACCAGGAGGTGCTGAAGCCCCCCAAGGTGAGGGGGGGAACTCAGGGTGTGTGGAAACCGCCCTGGCCTGGAGAGGAACCTGAGCCAGGCCTGGTGGAGCTGCGGGCCCTGGTTCCGCAGAGTGGACTCTCAGCCCCGTGACTTCCTGGGAACCACTTCCCGGTGAGCAGGTGACACTCATTGAGAAGATGGGTGACACCTGCCTCACCCGCAGGCTGGCTGGTGGGCGAGTAACTCTCCAAAAGGCTCACCCTCAAGCACGACCAGGAGCCTCTGGAGCCCAGAGGCCTTTGAGGGGCCCCTCTGCCTCCCCCTGGTGTCTGGCTTTTGCCTGAGCTTCTCCCCGAAACGACTAGCCATTCTTTTAGCCACCCTGAAGCCCTCTCCCATGCATTGGACCAAATGAAACAATGGAGCTTTTTGCAGGGGTGTGGGGGAGGGAAGCAAAGAGAAAGAAGTGATGAAGATGTGGCAGTATACATACAATAGAATCTTACTCAGCCACGAGAAAGAAGGAGATCCATCATTAGACAACCTGGATGCGCCTTGAGGAGATTATTCTAAGTGAAATAGACAAAGACAAATATGATAGGACCTCACTTATATGTGGAGTCTATTAAAGCTGAACTCCTAGAAATAAAGATAGAATGGTGGTTTCCAGGGGCTGGGGTTAGAGGAAACGGGGAAATGGGGGCAAAGGTACAAACTTCTAGTTATAATTTCTGGGACCTACCACACAGCCTGGTGACGATAGTTAACTTTACTGCATCCTGGAGAGAGTTGCTAAGAAAGTAGGTCTCATGTATTCTCAGGACAAAGAGAAATGGTAACTATGGTTTAACTAATATGGTAGTCAATTTGCAATATATATTAAACCATCACGTTTTACACCTTAAATTTGTACAAAATTATATGTCGATTCTATCACACACAAAAATTGTGTTGTCTCCCTAGAGGTCTTGCACATATTTGGTAGATGTACTCCGAGAACCAGGATGTTTGCAAACCATATACTTGTAAAAGACGTATCCAGAACCCTCAAAACTCAATAAACAACAACAACAATAATAATACAAACAATTAAAAAGTGGGCAAAAGATTTCCACAGACATTTCACTACATCAGATATGTGTGTGGCACAGGAAGGACATTAGTCATGTGGAAGAAAAGGGCCACATGCTGACCTGACAAGCTCAGGGGAGGCCTGCGTGGCAGTCTTGCAAACTCAGAGACCTAAAGAAAAAAAAACCACAAAAGCCGAAACCAGTTTGGCTCAGTGGATAGAGCGTCGGTCTGTGGACTGAAAGGTTCCAGGTTGGATTCCAGTCAAGGGCATGTACATTGGTTGCGGGCACATCCCCAGTGGGAGGTGTACAGGAGGCAGCTGGTCGATGTTTCTCCCTCATCGACTTTTCTAGCTCTCTATCCCTCTCCCTTCCTCTCTGTGGAAAATCAATAAAAATATATATATTAAAAAAACAAACAGACACAAAAGTTGGTCTGAAAATTAAATATTTAACTACAAACAGGTTATAGTGGGTAGTCAAGTCCTAGGCCGATATTTTCCCTGACAAAGATCAACTTAGATCTTCTCTGAGCCCATTTGCCTAATTCCTCTAAGATAACATATCTGTGAGATGCCTGGTTAACTTGTAACTTCCCTTTTTCTGGAGCCCCTGGGGCACAACTAAAAGTGGTGGGCGCCAGGACAGATGCCTCAAATTCCTTCTTTATCATGTTAATTGTTCCTGCTCTCACCTAAGTACACCTCCATCATTTTATTTTTTATCCAATCCCAGGTGTTTTCCACCACTTTGCTTTATCCCACCTCCTTACTCCATCACCAATGAATTTCATGTAAGCCACCTATGTCCCTCCTTTGATTGCAATATATAAATACAAATGTAACCCGCCATTCTTCGGAGCATTATCTCAATTCATTGATGTTCTGCTTCCCAGCATATGTCGACAGTTTGGCTCAAATAAACTCACAAAAATTATTTACAGGTTTCAATGTATTTTTTTTTGTTTGTTTGTTTACATTAACAGTTGTTAGGGAAATGCACGTTCAAATTTCAAGGATGAAACACTGTACATACCAAGGGCCGGTGAGGACCAGCAACCGCTGTGCTGGAGGGGCGTCATGGAGCAGCAGCTCTGGAAACCAGTTTTGCCGTCTCTTATAACAGTTAAGTGTGCACTCAGCACAGAAGCCAGTCATTCCACTCCCAGGGAGGGGCTGGAGATAAAGGATTACTTAAGGTCACACAAAAGCCATTAAACAAGTGTTATAACAGTTTTATTCATAATTACCAAGAAACTGAAAAAACAAGCCAACTGTCCTTCAACAGGCAAAGAGGTAAACTGTGATTCATCCGAAGAATGGAATGCTACTCAGCAATACATAGGGATGAATTCTCTACACATGCAACATGGATGCATCTTAAATGCATTATACTAAGTGAAGGAAACCAGGCTCAAAGTGTTACAGAAAATGGAAGAAGAACAAAGCAATACTTAGAGAGATGGAGTTACATTTATTACGGGCGGGTCCAAAGGAAAATGTCTCTCAAATTCTGGGCCCCAACATGGAGGAATTTTCCCTGTTTATATGTTTTTACCTTCTTTATCTCCCAAATATGGAGTGTTTCCGGCCCCTTTTGCAAGTTGTTAAAGAGCCCATATGTACTGGGGCCTTGAGACCTCATCAGAGGCCTGGCCTGGCACCAGCACTGATAACCTCCTCTGGGGAAGGTTTAATGGCCTCTCTGAAGTGGGAGTAGTCTTAGCAAGCAAGAATTTACAGGTGCCAAACAGCAGGGCTAAAATGTCAAACAACAGTTTTTATATAAGATGGATGCTTCAAAAGGGCTACACACTTCATGTATCCTTTCATAGGCATCCCAGAAAAGGCATAGGTGTGAGCACAGAAAAGCAAACCAGTGGTTGCCAGGGGCTGGGGCTGGGATGCCTGACTGTAACAAGACAGAAAGAGGGGCTTTGGGAAGCTGGAACTGCTCTATATTTTGAAATAAATGGTGATGATTATGACTAGAAGCATTTGTCCAAACTCAGAATTGTTAACTAAAAGGGGGGTGTTTTTTACCAGAAAAATTAAAAATCAACCTAAGTAAAAGGCATTATAAAATAATGACAAGATAAGCCATAGAGTGGGAGAAGATATTAGCCTTCATATAACCAACCAAGGAAAAATATCTCAAATATATACAAGTTTTTACCAAGCAACCACTAAATAGTAAAACAGGCAAAAACTTGCACAAACACTACCCAGAGGGGAGATACAAAGATCATTACATGTGACTTAGTGCAGGCAGGCCTCATCGTCAGGAAATGCAGATTCAAAACCAGGTGGGCTATGTACACCCCCTCCCGACTGACAAAATCAAACATCTCACACTATGGACTGTTGGCAAGAAGAGGGACGACTGTGCGGGGTGTGAGGATCATTGATGGGCCTCATCCTGCACGCCCCCTAGTGGTAATCAAGCCCATACACTGGGCATGTGCCCTGATAGGGAATCCAATGAAGACCTCCTGGTTCATAGGTCAATGCTCAATCACTGAGTCACACCAGCTGGGCAAGACTTCACTCCTTATTATGATAGAATAATGCTCCATCATGTATAAAAAACACATTCTATTTATCCATTCTTCATGTGATAGACATTTGGCTGTTTCTACCTTTTGCTCATTGTAAATAACTAGAGGCCCAGCGCACAAAATCTGTGCTTGGCTACGGTCCCTAGGCCTGGCCTGTGATCAGGACCATCTTCCCTGGCTGCTGGCAGCCAGCCCCACCCTCTACCTCCAACCACCCCTAGTTCCCATTGGCCATTGGGCAATCAGAGCCTGACAGCTGTGGGGAGGGACCAAGAGGTCGGCTGTTCCTGCCCGCTCACCAGTCCCACACACAGAGGGCGACCCGCAGCAGGGCCTTGGCCTGACGCCGCTCACATCCCCCACCACCCACCTCTGGTTCCCCATGCGCCATCAGGGAAGGAACCGAGAGGTGGTCAGATCACCTCAGAGTGACTGGTCGAGCAGTTGTTCTGGTTGTTCTGTCTTTAGGGTCAATTTGCATATTACCCTTTTATTATATAGGATATTGCTATAAATAATCATGAGCAAGTATTTTTTGATACCTGTTTTCAAGTTTTTTTTGGGGGAAAACTCCTTAATACTGATGTCATGAACCCATGCCAGCTGTTTAACAGCCATTTTGTTAGGAGCTGGTGTTACATGGTTGAGGATCATGGAAGAGAGCTCAGATTTGGCTCCAACTCCAGCTCTGCCTCTTCTATCCTGCTCTCTGCACAAAGGAAATATGAAAAGGTTCCTGTATAAAGTGTCTGTACCCTTTACCCTTACTGGGTCTCTTTTTGGGATTATGATTTGAAAGATGATGACTTAATAAAAATATTGCCTGACTTGGCAGTTAACTATTGATGTACCTTGGGCAAAATGCCCTACCCAGAATCAGAAGGGAAACCTCAGGCCCACACCCTCATCTCATGGCAGCTGGGAGCTGAGGGAGCTCTGAGGAAGCGGTGGGGCCTGTGTATGTAAGGGCCGGTGTGGCCCCAGCACCACCAAGACCGGGTGCTGGTCTCTCTGCCCAGAGGCCAAGCTCCAGCTTCCAGAGGACCCCAGGCTTCCTGTTATTGCACGTCCTGGACACCAGAGGGCGCCACGAGAACACAGATATTAGCAGTGCCCACCTGCGCATGCTCCAGTCAAAGCCTGTTTGGAGGGCAAAGGGGTCTCAGGAAACAGCTAGGAAACCCACTGCCTCTGTTTGAGGTGCGCCTCACGGGGGAACGGCATAGCTACAAAAGTGACGACACATCTGGGACTTGCTTGCAAGAAGTCAGGCTGACTTGATATAAATTGTTCATTTGCTCAAGCCCTCTCAAGTGAGCCTCCCCCATTCTCCTCCTCCTGCAGCCCTCCTCCTTGTCTTCCTTTCTTCCTTCCTCACTCAGGGTTGATGAGTTGCTGTTCTGAACTGTCTGCTTTTCTAAGTTTAGCACACACAGAGGGGCCTTCTGGAGCGTGCCTCAAAACACCGTGAGCTCATTTCCCATTATCCACATGACCAAGTTGTGCACTCAGATGAGGAATTTCAGGTGGTGGAGACGTTCCTAGCAGGAGGCAGGGGAAGCTAGGGGGTCTCTCCTCACCGGTTCTCCGGATTAGGGAGCTCACTTGCACAATACTCCTTCCCTCACGCCTAGTTGTGTGTGTGCGTGCGTGTGTGTGTGTGTGTGTGTGGGGGGGGTCCTTCAGGGAGACTATGTGAAGAATGTGTCTCGGGAACAGGGACCCAGTGTATTGGGGTCTATTTGTTTCTTACTTTTTGATTCAGTTTTATTTTTTTTCTAATTATTTCATTGTAAGTACTAGAGCAGTGATCCGCAAACCACGGCTCGAGAGCCACATGCGGCTCTTTGGCCCCTTGAGTATGGTTTGGCGTTAGAACCACGTCTTCAAAATAGACTCGCCCAGGCCAAAAACTGACTTCCGTGCATGGGCCACGAAGTTTCAATTGCACTGTATGTGCATTTTGTGGAAGAGCCACACTCAAGGGGCCAAAGAGCCACAAGTGGCTCAAGAGCCACGGTTTGCCGACCACTGTACTACAACAACATTATTCCATTTTTTATTGAGATGGAATCCACAAACTATAAAATTCACCCTTAATTTTAAAGTGTATAATTCAGTGGTTTTTAGATATTCACAAAGTTGTGCAAAAATCACCCCTACCTAATTCCAGAACATTTCCTCACCCCACAAAGAAACCTTACTTCCTCCTTCTCCTGTACCCCCCCCCCCCCCGTAAGCTCCCCTCCCCAAGCCTCTGGTAGGCACGAGTCTACTTTTTGTCTTCATGGATGTGCCTACTCTGGATATTTCCTATAAATGTATAATACTTGCCCTTCTATTTCTGGCTTATTTCATGTTTTTGAGGTTCATCTATGTTGTAGCATGCATTAATACTTCATTTCTGTTGATGGCTGAATAATATTCCACTGTCTGGATATACCTCTTTGTTGGTCCATTTATCACTTGATAGATATTTGGGTGGTTTCTACTTTTTGGTTATTGTTAGTAGTGCCATTATGAACATTTTGGTACAAGTATTTGTTTGAGTCCCTGTTTTCTGTTCTTTGGTGTATATACTTTATTTGTTTATGTTAATCCTCACTGGAGGATATATTTTCCATTAATATTTAGAGAGTGGAAGGGAGGAGAGAGAAGGAGAGAAGCATCAATGTGAGAGAGACACATCGATGGGTTGCCTCCCTCATGTGCTCCAACCAGGGCCAGGTCAAACCTGCCACCCACGTGTCCTTCCTTGACCAGGAATCAAACCTGGAACCCTTTGGTATATGGGCCGGCCATGGAGAAACACTGGCCAGAGCTGGGGTATATACTTTAGAGTAGGGTTGCTGGGCCACATGGTAATTCTAAGCTCAACTTTTTGAGGAACTGCCAAACCCAGCAGTTTGTTTCCAGTTGCCCCCCACTGCCTTCTAGCAACTCTGAACTACTTCCATGTATGTAACGGGCACAGTGAGAGCCTCAGAACTTGCCTGAGGCCACACCAGGAAGGACCAGCCAGCACACGACTGGGTCTGCTGTGGGCACAAGCCTGGGCTCACCCTTCCTCACTCCCATCCCCCAGCCATTGGGAGCTTCTTCCAGGCGTGCCCTGGGCCTCCCCGGCTGCTCTGATCGCTGGGCTCCAGGCATAGATAGCAGGGGTTAGTTTTCCTCTTTGGTGGGCACAATGAAGCCCCCAACAGAGAGCAAGGAGAAAGGGGGAGTCGAGGGTGGCTGGGCAGGAGGATGAGGGTGCTGGCCCATGAGATGGGAATGCACAGAGGAGCGGAGTTGGGGGACATGATGAATTCCATTTTGGACGTGTTGGGTCTGAGTGGTTGGCCCTTGGCGCATCTGGGAGAGGAAGTCCTGAGGGCAGTTAGATGCCAAGCCCTCTGCATCCGCACGGGTGGTAATTGAAACAGTGTGAGGGGCGAGATGACCCAGAGAGTAAGGACAGCAATGAGGGGCACCGGCAGTGCAGACATTTAGGATGAGCAGAGAAAGAGGGTCACAGGAGAGAAGGGCAAGGGTAGCAGGAGGAAACCAGGGGGCTGTGGGTCCTGCAAGCCAAAGCGGGGAGTTTTCAAACATGACTGAGAGAGAGCCAAACACAGCAGCAGAAATGTTCCCTGGGGCTCAGAGATACATGGACTTGTGTGAGGGCCCACTGTACTTCCTGCCTGAACAATTTCAGGGAGGCGGCAGAAGCCAGACTGCTGTCCGTGAGGACAGGAATGGGGTGAGGGGCTGCAGACTGTGCTATTACAGAGAGAAAACCGAGGCAGGAAGAAAGCAACAAGTTCCCGAAGGAAAGAACACTTTCAGCAGAAGTATCCTGGAGGGAATTGGAAAGAACAGGGAGAGACGAGTTGGCCTCCTGCCACCAGGGGGCGACCTGCACCAGCCCATCTAAGAAACTTGCAAGGAAGGTAGGTGGAAAAAAAATGTCATCAATACATTTCAGTTTTTCTAGGTAGCTTTCCTATAGCAACAGAAGCCCATATACAATAAACAAATCTGTGGGGTTGAGTTAACTGCTCAAGTGCATTCCATAGAGGATTTACTACAGAAAAACGGCTCAAATCTCATCTTTAAGATATTCTGTGATCTCAAGATTAGGGCCTGTAAGATAGATTGGTGGTGAGTTCGGGAAAAGGAGAGAAACGTAGGTGAATCCAGGAACAGACTTTTAGGGGACAGTCATGCAGACAGAACACTTTTCCCCCTGCAAAATATGAGGGTCTGTGTGCATTTTTTTCATCCCTAACCAGATGGTGAACTAACATTGTCACATAAAGTCACAGTCACTAGCATAAGTTTCATGAACATACATCACAGGAGGAAGAAGGAAGTGTATAGATCCCAGAATCTAAACCATAAGAAACACTCCGGGGTCAGTGGGGGGTTGGGCCCACAGGGGGAAAAGACAGATACTCACTGGTTTAGGGAGACCTTTTTGCTCCGGTCCTTTCTCTCTCCCACTTGGGCATGTCACTCACCTCTCAGTAGCCGCTTCAGGACAGAAAAACAGCAGGGCCAGCTGTTCCCCTATGACAACTGGAATGGAACTACTAGTTTAAAGATGGCCAGACTGTCCAGCCTATGACCCTGAATGACCTTTTGGAGCAGAAATCCCCAACTTTATCTCCCACGGCTGACTTGGAACTATACAGGGCCGTTATGTGAGAGAGAAAGAAACTTCTACTGTGTTAAGTCATTTATTACATGTGTGCATCTATTGGTTACACAGCTAAGCCTACTGTAACTAATACAGTAACCAAAATTAAGAATCCATAGTCAGGGTTAAACATGGGTAACAGACTGAAAAAAGATGTTTGTAGCATCCAAAACTGACAAGGGATTACCAGCTATTTCATATCAGAAATTCCCGTAAAGTAAGCAACACTACCCCTGCGCCCCCCCCCCCCGCCCCCTACCCCCCCTGCTACCCCCCTCCCCCCATCCAACTAGAAATCCACCTGAGAAGTGGGCAAAGTGTAAAAATGCGTGGAGGTAGAAATCAAAATGGCGACATGTGAACACAAAGAGCTGCTGAACATCACTGGTGACCAGAGAAATTAAAATGATAACATGAATATACGTCACCTCTTATCGCAGTCAGGTTGGGTAAACTCAGAAGTGAAGACAAGGCGAAGTGTTGGGGAGAACGGAGGAAGTGGGGTGGCCACGAATGCGTGCTGGTGGGATAGACCTGGGGCAGCCCGTCAGGGGAGCAGCCCGGTGGGATTGGAGGGAACTGAGAGTGCAGACTCCGTAACCACAGATCCTGTTGTAACTCTGGCACGGGGCTGTAAAGGGCATCGCTGGTGGCAGCCGGGAGCTGGAGTGGACCCACTTTCCTGCCAGGGGGTTGGGATCTGTGCACAGAAGCACAAAACTGAACTGACATGTCATTGAGTGAAACATAGTAAGAAGCAGCCTGAGATATAGCACCACACCATTTACATAAAACACACACACACACACACACACACACACACACACACACACGGCCAAGGATACACTAAGGGGCGCCTCTGGTGTGGGGACTGGTGAAGAGGGGCCGTGCATGCGCATCAGAACAGCCCAGTGCTACCAGCTGAACGTTTTTAGCTCCACGTTTTGCACCCAAGTTCCAAAGGGGCGAAATGCCCTCTCGGGGGAAGTATTATCTGCAGGGCCTGACCCTTCACCCAGCCCTGCGGAGTGAGTAGAGCCCATTCCATTCTTCTGGCTTAGTGATTCGGTAGAGACTCGACCATCGAAGCTTAATTAACTCCTGTTTAATTGAAGCCATCGCTGCGGTCATGGTGCTGGCGCACAGGACAAGCCGCGCGGCCTCCAGAGCTTCATTACCAGGCCCCCTTTCCCCCTCGGCAATTAGCAGCCCCGAGCCAGGGCCGTCAGGCTGTGGGGGTTTGGGGCCTGAACCAGGGCCCTCGGCCTCCAGTAGGACATCTCCCTGGATCCCACGGAGCAGGCAGAGCCAGGGGCAGGGACCGGGACTGGTCCCGCGGGGAAGGCCACAAGCACAGGGACCAGCGAGCCTCCTCGCAGGCTGTGCCTTTCCTGGCCGGGAATTGTAACTCCGCAGGAAGGGGCTCCCCTTCTCCTCTGTGATTAGCCATTTGGTGAACTTTGCCTTCAGACCAGCCAATACTGGTTTCTAAGGGAGAACAATTCCAGTTCGGGAATCAGCCTGGGGGGAGGCAAGGAGGCCTCATAGCTCAAGGGTAGCGGGTCTGGTATGAACGTAACACAGGGAGCTACTTGGAGGTGAGCTGGTCAGATAGGTTCGGCCACATTAGGCGAGATCTTGGGTTATTTTCTAACAGCGAAGGGCCAAGTTACCACTGAGAGAAGGTCAACATTAGTCAGTACAGTTGATCCTTGAACAACACAAGTTTGAACTGCGCAGGTCCACTTACATGCTGATTTTTTTCAATACCTTCACTGTGTTTTTATAAAATATATTTTATTGATTTTCTACAGAGAGGAAGAGAAAGGGACAGAGAGCCAGAAACATCGATGAGAGAATCATCAATCAGCTGTCTCCTGCACACCCCCTACTAGGGATGTGCCCGCAACCAAGGCACATGCCCTTGACCGGAATCTAACCTGGGACCCCTCAGTCCGCAGGCCGATGCTCTATCCACTGAGCCAAACCGGTCTCGGCACCTTCACTGTTTTTGATTCACGGCAGGGAGTCCACAGATGCAGAGGGCCACCTGTATGCATTGATCTATGCCATTATATAGGGTGTCTCCCCCCCTCCTTAAAATGTATACACAGACTTTGCATAATTATAAAGGTCATGTTTATTAAAATACATTCATTTTCAAAACTGAGCCATCAACTGTTAAAGTGTGTATACATTTTGGGGGGGATACCCTGTATACAGGGGACTCTAGCATCTAGGAATTTTGGTATCTTCAGGGGTGGAGGAGAGGTGTCCTGGAACCAATTCCCTGAGAATACTGAGGGACAACTGAGTTTGGGGGGAGTCAGAAATTATACGTGAGTTTTAAACTGTGCAGAGGGTCAGTGCTTCTAACCCTGTGTGGTTCAAGGGTCAACTGTAAATGTTTTGGGAGGACAACTGATCATTCCCATCCTGACCTCACTCAGCTATCGGAGACTGCAGACCAGGGCGTGACAGACTCTGTGTCCCCCAGTGGCTGCTGCAGTGTTTCCATCTCATTCGCTCTTTTTTTTTTTTTTTTAATAATATATTTTATTGATTTTCCACAGAGAAGGTACAGGGATAGAGAGCCAGAAACATCGATGAGAGGGAAATATCGACCAGCTGCCTCTTGCACACCCTGCACCGGGGATGTGCCCGAAACCAATGTACATGCTCTTGACCAGAATCGAACCTGGGACCCTTCAGTCTGCAAATCGATGCTCCATTCACTGAGCCAAACTGATTTCAGCTCATTCGCTCTTTTTACAGTGTGACTTTGACATTCCTCCCACCAAGAGTTGGGGGTCTATGTTTTCTCCCCCTGAATATGGGTACACTCATGACTATGGCAAAAGGTAGGTCACAAAAGTGATACAGTTTCTGCCTGGCTCACTTGGGATGCTTGATGCTCTCAGCCAGTCACCATGTTGTGAGGAAGCCCAAGCCAACACAGGGAGACCAGCTGAGGTGGAAACGTTGCAGCAGCCACTGGGGGACACAGAATCTGCGGTCTTTTATAACTGAGTGAGGCTGGGATGCACAGGACACAGAGACAGTCCCTGCAGTGCCCACTGCTCTCAGGCTTCGGAACGCATGCTTTTCCTCTGGGGGCTCAGCAGAGCTCAGACAGAGAGGAGGCAGGAGGCTGGGACCTCACAGAGCCGCCAGGCGGGGAGGAGGCTGCCAGGCAGACAGAACCGCAGACCCAGGAGGTGGCTGAGGGCCTCTGGAGGGTTTGCAGGTCCCTGGACGTGGCTCAACTCTGCTTTCTTGCCCAACAGGAGGGCAAGGTGGGTTCTGGGCCCTCAATCCGTCTTTTTTCACATCTCAGATTTGGGGCGATTACCCAGTCCCTCCAACATGACCACCTCCTTCTGATTCCAGATGTGCATCTCAGAGAATGTGCATTCTCTTTTGCGGGGGAAGGGGTGAGAGGAGAAAAGCTGAGGAAACGACGCGGTCCTCTTCCCCGGCTTTGGCTTTGCTAAACCACAACGCCAACAGGTTGTTGCTTCTCCTCTAAGTCACACCGGGACCCGGGGGCCAGCCCTTGGGAAGGACTCCCAGCTCAGGCACCCCACTGACGTCACAGGCTTCCTCTGAAATTCCTCTCCGTGACACTGGCTGGAGCAAGGGGCTACCTCCCCAGCCTGAGGTGGTGTGGACGCTCTCCCGCCTCCCCCATGTGCCCGCATGGCCCTCCAGCCCAGGCAGACCCCCAGGTCCAGGGAACCCTCTCTTTTCCTCTCCTCCCTTCATTGAGTCCTGGGCCTGCTCCTGTCAGCCACCCAAGCCCCGCTCTACGTATGCTCCTGCCCTCCCTGTCTTCATCTCTCCTCAGCACTCACAACTTCCAAACCAGTCCTGCAAGCCTCCTGCTTCAACAGACGCGTTTTCTCTTTCATGGCCGTCTCCTCCAGGCTGCCTCTCCTCCATCCTCCTCTCCTTTCCCTGTGCTTAGAAGCCGGTCAGCCACGGGACTGACCTCTGGGCCTGAGGCCCTGGTTTGACGAGAACGTTCCTTGTTCTTTTGCTCACTCATCAAGTCCCTGCAGTGTGCGGGCACCCGCCAGGCTCTGGGGCCGCAGGACCAGGACAAATTAGGCAGCCCCGCCCCCCTCAGGGCTTAAGGTCTAGACTCTAACAAATAAAGTAATTAGTGAAATGATAATAATTGTGGATGTCTTCACATGCCTGGCATTGTGCCAAGCACTTTATCTTTATTAACATAATCTTCAGACAGCCTTCAGAGCTTGGGTACTATTTTTAGTTCCCATTTTATAGATGGGTAAACTGAGGCCCAGAGGGACTTGCCTGCAGCGACTTGCCCAAGTTCACCAGCTGGTGGAGCTGCAGTCGGCTCCATGATCTTAACGGCTGTGTTAGACCGGCCTCCAAAAGGGACATTTTAACTCTCCCCAGGGGGGCTCCGAACCAGCAGAACATGAGTCTCAGCCTCTCAGACCTCACTTCCTTAGCCAATACATGGGGGCATCTGCTGACACTCCTTCAAGGGCGCCTCCACCAATGGTCCCTCCGGAGTTCACCAGCTTGTTCCCAAGAGGCTTTCTGACGTCCTCCGTGGGATTTCTGAGACAAAGGCCAATTACTACTTTACACACTCAACCACACAGCATTCCCCCGCCCCAGACCCCATAGTCTTTCCCCAGAATTCTCTTATGATAAGACAAATTTGGGAGATACCGGGCATAGCATTTCTGAGGATTATGTGGGGGGTATAAAACCTGACTGCCAGCTGCTGGGAATGCCTCCGAACTTTCTGTGTCATGACGGTCTCCTTGGGTCTACATTTGGCTTCTTTAAAAATAAAAATTATATATATATACACACCGTATTTGCCGGCGTATAAGACGACTTTTTGGCCCTGAAAAATATGCCTCCAAGTGGGGGGTAGTCTTATACGGTGAGTATATTAACAAACTCTGTATTTTTAGTGGAAATGTTAGGGGGTCGTCTTATACGCCGGCAAATACGTATTTTTCAGGGCCAAAAATCGTCTTATACGCCGGCAAATATGGTATATATATATATATATATATATATATATATATATATATATATATTTATATAATGCAGAGGGAACTACAATATATATATTATTGATTTTTTACAGAGAGGAAGAGAGAGGGATAGAGAGCTAGAAACATCGATGAGAGAGAAACATCGACCAGCTGCCTCCTGCACACCCCCTACCAGGGATGTGCCTGCAACCAATGCACAGGCCCTTGACTGGAATCCAACCTGGGACCCTCTATCCACTGAGCCAAACCGGTTTCGGCTACATTTGGCTTCAGCACTCTTGGGAACTGAGGAAGAAAACCTGTTTTATTTGACTGGAAGGGGACAGCTCTGGGCTCCCATCTGGGTTGGAAACCTTCAATTTTGTGTCCCTTCCATAATCTCCCTGGAGATCTGAAATGCGGGCAACTGCCGCTGAGAGGTCTCCAACTCCCAGGGACTTCTCACGTCCAGGTGCTTTGAAACGAAACTGTTCACTTCACAATTGCATTTGCTTTTTATTAACCATCTTTTCACCTTTCAAAGCTGAAAACTGACCTCAAGATACTGGTAGGAAGTGAGACCTCAAGACACTGGTAGGAAGTGAGGGAACACCAACTAAAACCATGGCCATTCTGGGCAGACTTAGAGCTGTTTTGGGCAACATGACTTGCCGTGTCACTCCAAAGTACTCAGAATGCACAGGTTAAACTTTTTCAAGTCTAAAATGAGAGATTTAGAGGACATCTAAAGTTATTATTCATTTGTGAAAAAGCTAGCAGAATTCTTTTTATGATAAAACAAATCTGGGAGATAACTGGGCATTTATTATTTCTGATAATTATACGAGTTGGGGTATAAAATCTGCTGCCCTGTCCCCCCTCCCCCTCCACCCCTTCTACAGGGTGGTTGGTGGTAGAATCCCATGATGTGGTCATTCCATGTTGTGGTATTTTGGGGAGCTTTCGGGTGAAGTTGATCTAGGTTGCTGCTTCTCAAACTTTAAGGTGCATTTGAGCCTCCGGAGATGGTATTAAAAATGCAGGTCTGGACTCTGGGATTCTGCGTTCCTAACGAACTCCCCAGGGATGCTGATGCTGCTGGTTCCCAGACCTGCTGTGAGTGGCAAGAATGCAGAGAAAGTGCTTGTGCTGGGAAATTAAAAGTATTGCCCGGTATTGTGAAAACTGCACTGTGTGTGCTGAGCTTGGGATTGGCCACATGTTATGGAAAGCAATTACTCTGATTGAGTTATACTCAAGGGACACGCTCCGGGAGCAGCCACGGTGAGAGTCTGAAGTCCTGGTGGGAAACAAAGAGGGCTTGTCGGCTGATGCCTGTTGGTTCAGGCATGTGCACAGCTGACCAAACCGAAAACTGGGCATACAGGTAGACATTTCGGGAACTAAGGGGGGTGGTGGAGAAGGGGGTGCTTCATGAGGCAAGGCAGACAACTGGTAACCAGACAACCCAAGGGGTGGCAAGTCCTCAACAGCACACTCAGACTCCCCCTTAATGATATCTCCAGCCCCGCTTTTATGCAAGTGTGTAACTCCCTCCCCACCTTGAACTGAGACTGTCTTTGATGTTTTGCCTTCAACATCAAATTATGGAATCATTGATCCTGCACTGCCGTCCTCTCTCTCAAACCATCCATCACTTAGGCATTTGTCGGAAAGACAAGATGGGCTGGCTGGATGCTGGACCCACTGAGGTTATTGGGAAAGTACTCTGGTTGATTGAAAAAAAAAATTCCGTTTGTGTTTTTTACACACTCAACCACACAGTTAACCACACAGAGTGTGTAAAGTGTTAGTTTTGCATCTAACCCAAATGTTGCCAAGATGGACCCTGGCTTCTTTCAACAAATAAGCATTGATTTGATTAATTAAAAAATATTTATTGAGTACCTACTATGGGCTAGGCACTTTGCCTGGTGTTAGGAACACACAGGGAACAAAACTGACATGGCCATCCAATCTGAGAGGCAGGCAGCAAATGAACACACACACACACACACACACACACACACACACACACACAGAGAGAGAGAAGTCCAGGATTATAATTGTGCTCAGTGCTGTGGAGAAGGACAGGGGCAGCTGGTGCTCACGGAGTGGGGGAGGGAGGCTTGGCTAGTGAGGGCACCGGGATAAAGCCACATGAAGCTGGGCCAGGGTGGGGCGGGCCAGGGGAGTCTGATCCCCGCCATTACAACTTCAGCCACTGTGATGGACTGAGTCATGTCTCCCCAAATTCTCGGACTGAATCCCTAACCCCAAATGTGACATGTTTAGAGTCAGGGTTAAAGGGGTAGTTAGGGTTAAATGAGGTCCTAAGAGGGGACCCTGGTCCAATGGGACTGGTGTCCTTTTAAGGTTCACATCTTAGGAAACAGTTTAGAAACAGGGTGTGTTTTGTTGTTTTGTTTTATTTTGTTTTGTTTTGTTCTGATCTGTTCTGTTCTGTCTTAAGGAAATGACTTCATGGTGAGGTGCAGAGGGAACTACAAGGCCCAGGAATCCCAGCTTCCTCAGAAGCACAACTCTGGCCAGGGGACACTGAACAAGTCACCCAAACTCCAGCGTTCCTTTCCCACAATGTGAATGTAAAACCTATTGGGTGGTGTCGTCTGCAAGCTTAATTTCATTATCAAATTCCTGTAAGAGCCCCCTGATTTCCAGGCACCCGCCCTCATACTGTGGTTGGGTGGTCTCGGCCTAACCTTCAGAGCCAGCTGGTGGGAGAGTGGGGGAGGGTGCATTGAGTCTCGGATTTATGAGCACCAATATTGGATTGTGTGGGTGTGGTACTGTAAGAAATAAGTGTCGGGTCTTTACCTCCCTCCACTCTCACCCACCCTCCGGCCCAGACCTCCTAAAACCGAGGTAATTTCCTAAGTGATAAGAGCAACGGGAACATCTTTTGTTACAAAGTTTGGGTTTTTGTTCCTGCTCTGGCAACAGCCCGGGAGAGATAACGTGGAAGGGACGTCTTTTGTTATTCATAACAAGCCTCTCCAACCACACCTGGGTTTATCTTCTTGAGGAGATTTCTGGAAAGCCCCTAGGGGTGGAGGAGCTGAGGGCCAGGGGGCTACTAGATTAGAGAGTTGGAACTTTCAGTCCCAATCTGCACCCCGGGGAAGGGAGAAGGGCTGGAGATAAAGGTAAAGTGCCACTGGCCAATGATTTCATCAATCAAGCCTATCTGCTAAAACCTCCGTAAAATCCTAAGTGCCAGTGTTAGCAGAGCATCTGGGTTGTTGAACAGGAACTCACCCGCCAAGAAGGTGGCACACTTCAACACCACAGGGACAGCTCCTTTCACCTCACCCTAAGCAGCTCTGTTACAGAAGACCAAAGAAACACCAAGCATGCTTCCTGGAGAAAGGGAGGGGCCCCATTTATCCCGGAATAATTTCCAAATCAGAGTGCAGAAACATGCAGAGGGCTTCACTTTTTATAACCTTCTGGGGTCTTTGTCTTGCAGATATGGTCTTACTGGAAGGCCCCCAGGTGTTGGGGGTCCCCAGGACAGATCAGTGATAACGACCCCTCCTCCCCTGCAGACCTCCCTCCCCGCAGTGCATTGTTCACCATTTTTTATGGCCTGACACGCCTTGCAAGACCAGTTTCCTCCTCAGAAGGCACAGGACATCCTTGTCAGCTGAGCCCAAGGCACTGGCAGAGTCCGTGTCCCTGTTACCTCCCCCCCCCTCCGAAGGTGGGGGGTGTGGTCAGTTCTGACTTACCTTTGTCCAGGTGTCAGCAGGGGCAGGTCTAGATATGTAAATCCAGTAATGCTAGGGCCTAGTTAAGAATGCAAATAAGCGGGGAATGGTTTGACTCAGTGGTAGAGCATCGGCCTGTGGACTGAAAGGTCCCAGGTTCGATTCCTGTCAAGGGCATGTACCTTGGTTGCGGGCACATCCCCAGTGGGGGGTGTACAAGAGGCAGCTGATCGATGATTCTCTCTCATCGATGTTTCTCTCTCATTGATGTTTCTAACTCTCTATCCTCTCTCTCCCTTTCTGTGAAAAATCAATGAAATATATATATATATTTTTAAAAAAGAATGCAAATAAGCCCCTTTGACCCTATAAAATAAACCTGCTGCATGGCTGAGGCCTGCTGCCTCTCCATCAGAGATGGCGCCCACCCAGCTCCCAGGTAGGTGAATCTATTTCTGCCTCTTGGCCTCTTTCTTCCTTTAATTTCTTAATCCCCAGCTCCTCCACTCAGCAACCTGACTGTTTCCTTTTCCGTGATGGAGATGGACCCAGAAAAGAGAGAAACATCCCCGGCAAGCAAGTAAACTATTTCCCTGGGTTCAGTGAGCTGCTCTATCAGATTATCCAACCTGAGGAGGGGGTCACGGGAACCCCTAATTTACTCCTGGAAGATCACAAGTGCAGGCAGCTGGGACTTGAGGCCGGTGTCTGGAGCAGGGGCAGTCCCGTGGGACTAAGCCCTTCACCTGCGGGGTCTGTGCTAACTCCAGGCAGGGTCAGAATTGTTTTACTTTGTAGGACACCCCGTTGATGTCCTTTTGCCCAGAGTGATTGGCAGGGGAGTCCTGTGCCCTCAAGAATGCAGTGACACCAGTCTCCTGGGCGAGGTCAGAGAAGGGTGCATGCCTGGGGTACATCCTTGCCCCTCCCTTTTCTGTGGAAAATGAGGGATTCACGTCAGGACCACTTATGAGATTGGGGAACATGAATCCCCTGCACATAACTCCAGATACAAAGGAGAGAGAGAGAGAGAGAGAGAGAGAGAGAGAGAGAGAGAGAGAGAAGAGAAGAGAAGAGAAGAGAAGAGAAGAGAAGAGAAGAGAAGAGAAGAGAAGAGAAGAGAAGAGAAGAGAAGAGAAGAGAAGAGAAGAGAAGAGGAGGGACCTGCATTCCCACTGGAGGGAACCAAGGTTTGCCACCCCAAAATGTGCCTTTTGGGAAACTGGTTTTAAGCATATTATTAGGAAACAAAAGGCTCAGAAAGAATCTCCCTCCCCTTCACCTGCCCAGAGGAATTCAAATAGAAACCCCCCAGCGTATCTCCCTTCTATATCAGAGACGGACGTGTGGCAGAAGGGAGCCATCTAGCAGAGCCTGGCTGCTGGCCTCCTCTGTGTCCTGTAGTTTCTGGGTGGCCCAACAAGAATCTCCTCACACATGTTGGCATTTTCTCATCTTCCAGCAAACTGCGGCTTTCCCTTGGAAATCCCAGACCCCCCACTTCCCTCTCCTTTGTCCAGCATGCCAAATAAGGCTCAGCTGCCCTCGGATCTCATATTCTGGTGGTACTCATGCACTAAACTTGGTTGTTTTCTCCTGTTAATCTGTCTCCTGTTAATTTGATACTTAACCCAGGCAGAAGAATTTAGGAAGGTGGGAGGAACATTATTTTTTGCTCCTCCACACCTCCATTTGGCCGGGGTGGTGGGGTGGTGGTGGTGGTGGGAAGGAGTTTGTGTTGGGTAGAAGGGATATCATTGTGGAAGGTTTTGTTGGTAATCACCCTCTCAGCATACCCTCCACCCCCTTCCCCAAAGTGCCAGCTGTTGGAGAGAGAAACACAGGAGTGGAGGCTGTGAGGTGGCTCCTGTGTGGCAGGCAGAGGCAGAGATAAAGATCTATAGATAGAAGAAAGTAAAAGGGGAGAGGGCAAGCGGGAGAGGGCGGTAGGAGAGGAGAGAAAGCCAGTGACATACAATTGGTGGAGCTCAGGGAGGGGATGAGGAGGGATGGGGAGGGCAGTTTTTTAAGGCTTTTGGATAGAATTTGTAATTGCAGACTTACAATGAACAAGACCAAAAACCAAAATGAAGCTCTTTCAATAACTTAAATTCCAGTCATTACAGGAATCTAGCAGGTAAGGAGAATCTCCAGAGCACAGTAATTGGAGAAATACCTGTTCATGTTTGTCCCCCAAAGAGTGGAGACTTCTTAATAAACCACGCATGCGCCTATTGGCCATATTACCAGGGGTCTCATTTTTGTTGGGTGACTCAGGGAGGGTCCCGGCTGGCTCCCTGCAGAAGCAAATGTGTGGTCTGGGTGGGAGGATTCCTTGTCTAACTGGCTGCATTGTTTTTTTTAAAATATATTTTATTGATTTTTTTTACAGAGAGGAAGAGAAAGGGACAGAGAACTAGAAACATCGATGAGAGAGAAACATTGATCAGCTGCCTCCTGCACACCCCCCACTGGGGATGTGCCCACAGCCAAGGTACATGCCCTTGACCAGAATTGAACCTAGGACCTTTCGCTCTATCCACTGAGCCAAACCGGTTTCGGCTAGCTGGCTGCATTGTTAATCCTCTAACATTCTTCCTGTCCTCAACCCTAAATTCATGCCTTGGGTTGCTCTGACCTTGGGATTGCTTCCTGCCCCGACCCGCAGGGCATGACAACGCGGGGAGAGGGAGAACCTGTGGAGGAATGTAGGAGGACAGGAGATGTGGAGAAATGGAGGCAAAACAGGGTTCTGATCAAGCCTCAAATTTTATTTCCGGAACAGCGGTATATATGCAGCAGGAACAAAGGGGGGCAGGGTTGCCTACGCGGCGGGGCATTTGGCAGTGTATGATTGGTTAGGCGCTGAGTGACAAGGTGGTAAGATATCTGGCAACACAGGATTGGCTAACTGCTGGGGCGGTGCTCTAACTTGGTGGGCGCGGGCTCTGATTCAACCGGCAACCGTTGACTGGCTGAAAACCAGGATGTGGAACCAGGATGTGAGCTTTTTTAAGCTTCCTGATTCACAGGGGCTAAAATTTTCCACAGCTCCCAACAGCTTTCTTCTAGAATCCTGTCCACTTTTTGCCCCATATTCCTTAGCATCAAAATCAATGAAGCAGTCAACCTATTTAATAAAAGCCTAATATGCAAATAGACTAAATGGCGGAACAACTGGTTACTATGATGCACACTGACCACCAGGGGGCTCATACTCAACATGGGAGCTGTCCCCAGCCCGCAGGCCCCAGGCAGGCCAAAGCAGGTGCCAGCTGGGGGGGGGGGGCTCCCCAATTGCCCTGCCCATCACCCCACATATCTGCCCCGATCACTAGCCAAGCCTAGGGACTCTATACATGCAAGAATTTCATGTACCGGGCCTCTAGTATAGTATTAAAATGCAAGAACTTGTTTTCCTAAGAAGATGAAATTTACAGTATCCATGGGAATGATTATCATCAAATACTTAATGGCTTTATGAGAAGAAAATGTAAGCAAGTGCCTGTGCGGAAGAAGGCACAGTATTAAATTAGCTGACAAGAGGGCCCGAGCCTGGAGCCCATCCAGCAAGACCCATTAAGCAGCAGCACTAACCAGATGTCTTTACTAATCAGAAGTTTTATTTTAGTCCTCAACATTTTGGAGAGGAAAAAAAAATTACATGAAAGCAAGTTCTAATAAAAATTTATTCCAGAAAGCAATTTCCAGGAGCTATCTTGGAGTACAAACTAGTAGCTTCTTTATTCTACTTTTGCAAATAAAAATTAGTGAGGGATGTCACTGGGATGGTGGGAAGAGCAGTCCACTCGGAGAGCTGTGCCTTGACGCATGATTGTGGCCACTGTCTAATGGACCCACCTCGTCCTGCCTCAGTTTCCCCATCTATAAAATGATGGGGTAGAATACGTGGTAAGGCATTTTTCAATATGACATTTTGCAATTTCAAGATGCTTAGTGCAAAGTTAAAAAGGATAACCCCTTGGAGAATCGTCTGATTCTGTGGTAGGCAGTTAGACAAACACGAGCGGAGCAAGGACGATGGGCCAGGTACAGAAGGTCACCATGGTAGAAAGCCATGGGCGTCTAGCAACAGACAATTGTAGGGTAGGAAGGGTCATCCCCAGGTGACCTTTCCTCCCCTCGCATACTTCTGGTCATAAGGTTTGGACCCCCTGACCTTTCCTCCCAAGAGATAACATCTAGGCCTCAGTTGTAGTTCAGCTCCAGGCCCAGAAAAGCAGCGAAACCAGACAAGTGACACCAAGCCTGACTCCAGACCAGCTGCATTGACTAATGACCCCTGCCTGGCTGACCTCAGGACAAGTTGCATCTGATAATGACCTTCTGCTGCCCACCAATCAATGACTGCAGACCCAGACCCTGAAAGGACACACCTGGAAAGCTAATGCATATTCCATTGAGATCTAACCCTGGGACCTCCACCCCCTCCAAATCTCTACCCTTAATACCCAGCTGCTATCCTTCAGGAGCATGCCCAAGCCTTCCCTTCTCCCTCCTCCTCCTCCCCTCAGGTGTGTTACCACTGCCTTCCTCACTCCTAAGCTCCACGGGCCCTTCCTTTGCATCTATAACTTGTTTCCTGAGCCCATTTCTTCTACGAATTACTCCCTTTACCTCTGTGATTTTCTAAATAAATGTTCTCTTATAGTTTGAGTCTTGGCCCTGATTTCTTTCTTAGCCAGAATTTGAGTACTGAGGTTGCTAAACCCAGGTCCCCTCTGAACCCACAGGTCAGACACCTAGTGCCGTTCTCCCCACCAACACTTCTACGGACCATGAAATATATGAGATGAACCTAATGCATCTTATTCTCTCAGAAAGTAAATAAGTGCTAAAAAGAAACAAACAACAACAAAAAAAACCACGCACAAACAAAACCACCATAGTATTGGGGTATGCCAAAGGGACACAAGGACGAACTAAAAGAGCCCCAAAGGCCAAAGCTGAAGGAATTTGGTGGTGGTGATGGTGGTGGGGATTGTATTGGATTGTCACCCAAGTATAAAAATAAATGTCTTTGAGTCCAACCTGATATAAATAAATGATTGAATAAAACGTAAATGGGGAGAAAAATCAAACCTACCTCACAGAAGAATTCCAAATAATTTATGTAAATCTTAATTGCTTACTCCCCACTCCTTAGGGAATAGTGACTTTCTTCCAGAGGATAGTATGGGAGGTGGTGGTGGGGGACGGGAGGGAGGGGAGGGGACGAGAGTAACTGGACAGCAGAGAAACCTTGACAACACTTTCTTCCGCTGGGTGATCAAGGTTAGCACCAATAATGACGATTCCCGTTGACGTGGCTTGGTAAGAATCACACGTTATCTCTGTGGTCTTTCTAAACCCACAGTGCTGGTCTAAGCGTGAGAAAAGTAGAAGACAAATCCCAACTGAAGATCATTTAGACAAATACCAACCAGTATTTCTGAGGACTCTCAAGACCATCAAAATCAAGGAAATGTGAGAAACTGTCACGGCCGAGAGGAGCCTAAATACCATGTGGTGTCCAGGATGGGCTCCCGGGACAGAACCAGGATGTTTGATTAAAAACTAAGAAAATCTGAATAAAGTATGGACTTCAGTTAATAATGACATATTGGTATTGGTTCCTTAATTGTAACAAATGTACCACCCTAAAGGAAGATGTGACTAGTAGGGGAATCTGGGTGTGAGGGTATTTCCAAACTCTATACTACCTTGGAAATTTTTTGTTAAATCTACTCTGTTCTAAATTAAAGTTTGTTTCAAAAAAAAAAAAAAATAAGATAGCCCTGAGGGCCAGCAAGGCCTGCAGTGATTCATATGGCCAACCGACTGGTTTACACAGGAGACGGGCTGACAGGATTGCTAGTCAGGATGAAAAAATGAGGCTTGAATTCATCAGAAACTCCCCCCCCCCCCTCCATACTGCCGGCGTTATTGGAATAAACACTCATATATGAGTCACCCTGTCTCTGCTGAATTGGCTCAAGTAGTGACAGGCAGCCCGGACCCTTTGGTTGTCCGGTTACACCTGGCCACACTGGATGGATTGTGCTGAAGTGGGATTTATGGGGAGTGTTTGCTTTTGTCTGCCTGGGGCCCAGGCTACACGGCACAGTTTGGCCGTGGGGAGGGGGCTTTAGCCAAAGTCAGTTACGTGGGTGCTTCATGCCTACATGACCCTCAGTGAACACCATGGACACCAAGTCTCACGTGAGTGCTGCTGGCTGGCAACACTTCACACGTGTGGTCCCAGATTAGTGCAGGACACTGAAGCGACATGTGTAAGGTGACCAGATTTTAACATTGGTAAAGTGGGACACCATTGACTGGGGTGGGGGGTGGGGTGGGGGTGGGGGTGGTGGGGTGGTGGTGGAGGGTGTGTGTGGGAGTGGGGGTTCTTGATTAAAAATTTGGTCTATATGGAGCAACAAAAATTTTCATAGAACGCAAAAATAGTATTGTAATATTTTTAAAACATTGCGGAACGCGGGACAAATTGTTACAAATCGGGACTGGCCCTCCAAAAGCGGGACATCTGGTCACCTTAGACATGCGACTCCTGTGGGAGAAGACAACTCCTGTGGGGGAAACTCATGCCTGACCCTGCCCTGTGCTTTTCTTTCCCCTTCCCCCCCTTCCCCTTTTCCCCCCTTCCCTTCCCCCTCCCCCTCCTCCTTCTCCCTCTCCCCCTTCCTCTTCCCCTTCTCCCCCTTCCCCTTTCTTTTTCCTTTCCCCTTCCCCTTTCCTTCCCCTCCCTCATCCCCTTCCCTTCCCTTCCCCTTCCCTTCCCTTTCCCCTTCCTTCATCCACCCATATTAACCTGTATTTTTTGCTTCAATAAACTATAAACAAGAGTACAACAGCTCTTCGGAATTGCCTGTCTTTCTGGAGAATCATCAAACCTGAGGGGGTTCCTGGGGACGCTGGACACTGCACGGTGCACGGACTGGGGTCTCTAGCCCTCTGCATCCCAGCAGCTCAGTGTCCAGCTGGGGGCTCCCTTAAACTGGCGACTGCCTGAGAATATAAATTACCCGATCAATTAGCCAATTAGCCATTTCCCTCCATTAGTCCCCCGTCAATACCTCAGAACTTAGGAAAGCACATATTCAATTTCCTCTTCCCTCCAGCTCCTGAAAGCCATCACGACGGGGAAGTGATTTTTGCCCAGTTTTAAGACACACAGAGAAGAATCCAATCACTCTCGCGCCTGATAAATCTCTACCCTCCCCGAGGCCCTGGAGGCGGCGGCCTGCTCGGCCCGGCATCCGGCCCCCCAGTCTTCCCGGAGCTGAGAGGCGGCCTGCTCAGGGCCTGCCCAGGTCTGACATGGTCTGGGGGGTGGGTGTGTGTGTGCAGGAACCCAGAGAGGATTCAGCCTCTGAGAAGCACGGAAAAAAGACGCCGAGAAAGCCGGGGGGCTGGCTGCAGTGGAGGCCTCACTGGCGGGCAGCAGTGGTCAGCGCTCCCCATGCATCTGGAAAGGAGCTGCTGGGAGCGGCCTGCGCTCCGGCTGAGCAAGCCCCTGGGTGGCTGGGAAGTCCAGGCTCCAGCAAGGACGCCGAGGGCTGGCGCTCACCCAAGGGTGGGTGCTGGGCGGAGTGCCTGAGCTGCATTCCCCCCCCCCCCCCCCCCCCCCCCGCCAGGGCTGCTTCTGCCCTGCAGGTCTGGCTGGGCCCAGGCTGCCAGCCCCAGGGGGAAGGGGCGCCCACCCCCAGCAACCCAGTGGAGTTTCCAAGCAAAAAGGATCTGGGCCTGAAGGCCTGGCCATGATGTGGAGGAAAACACGGAGGCATTACCCGTGGTGGCTGCTGGTGCTTGGGGAGCCAGAAGGTGGTTTTTTTCTACTCACAGTGCCTCTGAGGTCTTCCTATAACCCTGCTCTTTGGTTTGGTCCGTTGGTCCACAGGTAACTGGGCACATGTCTGGGGATGCTGGGTGGCTGCTAGGAAGAGCACTAGGGCCCAGGAAGGCAGATCTTCGGGGCAAGGCCCTCGGGTAGGTGGCCTTGCTGGATCCCTGACTCTGGTGAGACACACCCCGGGGTGTCCCGGGCTCCTCAGCCCCCAAGCCCTCTGAGGCCCGTTGAGGATTTCCAATCCCAGTTTCCGCCAGCTGTGTTTAAACACAGTAATTCCCAAATTGAGTTGGGCTCTCTTGCTATTAAAGCTCTGTTTGGTAAGCACTTCACAGAGCAAGCGCTCTGAAAGAGAAAGATTACTTTCCCATTAGCCTGGCTTAGTAGAACGCATTGTCATTCAAAGGGAATGTAAGTGGAATGTGGGCTTTAGAGTCCAGGTGAGAAGCCGTCTGCTGGAGGTCTGGGACTGGCTCCCTCAGCAGCCTTCTCTAATCCTTCCCGTGGCCTGGCGGGCTGCAGGGAACTGACAATGCAAAGAAGCCTCAGGCAGGTGCGGGGACCAGAAAGAGGCAGAAAGACAAACAGAGCTGGGGCCTCCCGCACCCACTGACCTGAGGCGGTCAGAACCAGGGGTCCTAGCTGTGCCCACCCACAGACCCTAGAGCCCGTGGGGGTGCTCTGTGTCTAGCCCGCGAGGTCCGCTTGTTCCCCTGCTTCACTCCTAGGAGCATTTAGGAATTTTTTGGATTGGCCCTACCCAGTATTGCTCAGTGGATAGAGACACATCCTATCCTGCGGACTGAAGGGTCCCGGGTTCGATTCTGGTCAAGGGCAGATGCCCCGGTTGCGGGCTTGATCTTCAGTAGGGGGCGTGCAGGAGGCAGTCAATCAATAATTCTCTCTCATCATTGATGTTTCTATCTCCCTCTCCCTTCCTCTCTGAAATCAATACAAATATACTTAAAAAATAATTTCCTCAATGCCTCAGCTTTGAAACTGCCGCATTGCAGAAACTTCTGGAGAGGTATACTGACCCCCCCCCCCCCCCCCCGCCTTCTCCCCTCCCCAGGCATGTGGCCATATTTGCCACAGTGCCGCTTGGATGGGACCTGAGCTTCAGGTGAAATGAGAGAGGGTTTGGCTTTGTTTCTGGTGGGGGGATAGTGGAGGGTGGCAGGAAAAACTGGGTGACAAGTTTTAATATTCCACCTTTTAAAAAATTGAGATGTTTTCTCACTGACGCAAAGAGAACTGTGACATGTTTCCTGGTTTATGTGGAGGATACATCATGGGCTTCTGACAGCTCCAGCATATTTACGATTATAGGGTTTCCGCCTGGGAAGAAGCATCTTCTCTCATCACCCCAATGACATTGGTGTCTGACCATCAGCCCCACACTTGTCCACCATTTCCCAGGTGGTGCAAGGTTGTCCATTCACCTCATTTTATCTGTGCCCTGTGCTCCTTAGCGCCCAGTAGACTGCTCAGCGCTGTGATCACCCATCTCTTTCTGGAAAGGTGACCTTGACTCCCCTCCCTTCCTTCCCCCTTCACCTAAATTTTATTGAATCTTGGGTCCTGTGCAGGGTCAGATGGGATTTCTGTCCTCAAGACTCACAGTCTAGTAGGGCTGACATGATGGAACCCGATGTATGGAAACACACAGCAGATGAGCCAGACCCAGACCCAGGTGGGGGTGGGGTGGGGAGGGATAGGAGGGAAGGATGGGTCAGAGAAGGCTTTCATGAGGGCATGGCCTGTAATCTGTGTCCTAAAGCACGAGGAGAATTGAATGGGTTAAGGGAACGTGTAAGGGGTGGCGGGGGAAGAGAGAGAACGGCTGGGTATGGTTGAAATTGGCCATTGTCCAAGGCTACCAGCACCTGAACCCCCTCTCTATGTCTGTGGAGCTCCTCATCTTGTGAGTCTTGGCTAGTGGCAAGCCCACCACGGTGGAGTGCTACTGAGTCAGATACTCTTGTTCTCAGCCTCCCTTTCAGCTCCAGTAGGCACGTGACCCAGGCTCTGCCAGTCTGTGCACTTGCACCGTCTTTGACTTGGGAGCTGGTGATGCAAAGAAGCAGGACTGTGCAAGGTCCCATGTGCAAGGAGGATGGGTGTTCATCGTCCAGGGGTGATAGTGTTTCAGTTTTACCAGCAGTGTCCAGGGTTTGGCCCTAGTGGTATCAGGGGTGCAAGTTCAGGGTCCTGGGCCCAGCAGTGTCAGCACGGAGGCCTTCTCAGTGGTTCCTCTGTACCTTGACCTTCGACCTCAGTCTGGCCTTAGAACCTCCAGGTCTGGTTCTCCAATACTGGATAGCAGGTGAGCTCTCCATTATCTTTTATTTTCAATTAATTTTTAAATTTTAAGATAATTATAGACTCACACACAGCTGTAACACATAACACAGAGTAGCACAGAGGCGGTTTAGAGCAGTTAAACACTCTGTATGATACCATAATGGTGGACACATGCCATTACACATTTGTCCAAACCCATAGAATGTTCAGCACCAAGAGTGAACGCTGATGTAAACTATGGACTTTGGGTGATGGTGATATGGCAATATGGGTTCCTCAAATATGCCGTGGCTGGTGTGGCTCAGTCGGTTGGAGTGTTGTCCCATGCCAGCCTAAGGATTCTAGGGACATTTGAAACCGTTTGGGGTCGAGGAAACTTCTCTGGGCCATGCATTTACTTTCCCAGCTGGAGAGTTTTGCCAATACATGTTCAGATGCTCATAATGTCTACCTCCCCCCTGTTGTCCATGTGTGGTACTGCAGGTACTCTGGTGTTGCCTCAGCAGGCTTTTCCACACAACTTTTTTCTTGGTGGCCCTCAAGCCTCCCAAGGGTGCTGGCTCCCACTGATGCTCTGAGTCTGTTGAGGAAGATACCGGTCCCTCAGGCAGCCCTTCCAAGAGCTAGAATGCTGGTCACATGCTCCTAACTTTTCCCTCCTTCCTTCCCTCCCTCCAAGAGGAAAATCCAGTAGTTAGGCGCCTTCTCCCCGTTGCACCCACCTGTCCTGGCCACTTTCTGTGGCATGCAGACCTTGGGGTGCCATTGTGAGCCTCCCCTGCTCTCGGCAGGTAACCAAATATGTCCATTTCAGCTGCGCTCCAGGTGCTGCCAGATAGAAACCTGTCCCTGAGGTCGCCAGAGTTTGTTTCTGTGGCTTGGCCTTAGGCTCCTGGCTCTTGTTGGGGCCAAGGCATCTGATGATGAACTGCACAGCTTGTCTGGGAACTGAGCATAGTTACTGGGCAACCTGCAATGCACATGAAATTCTGGCCAAGAGAATCCATGCCTCCATAGAATGTTGCTGGGAATTTGAGGGGCAGAGCTGAGTGCTGAGCATGGTCTCACAGGATGTGCTGTAGGACTTCATTACTCCACGTGGTCTGTCACCTGAGAGCATCTCAGAAATTCGGAATCTGAAGCCCCTCCCTAGACTTACCGCATCTGCATTTTAACAAGATTTCAGATGATTCCTCACATTGAAGTGATGGAGCTGACACATGGCTTACCTCCAGGAGCCCTGTTGGCCAAGCAGTGCAAAGGAAACACAGGCCCGCCTGGGGCCTGGGCCGGTGACCCACCCACCACTTAAATGTCCCACAAGGACTCAGTTTGCATCTTTTTTTTTTTTTCAACCCAAATGCTCTACGAATTTGTGGAGTCTCCCCAGAGCTGCCAGATTAAATAGTACTCTTTTGAGAAAGGTTCAATATTTACCCAAATCAATCCAACTCTATCTTCCCATCAAAGCATCTGTCCAAAGGTAGTGCCACCATTACTCTTCTTAATCTAGTTTAATAATGGTCTGCAAATGAATCCCTTTCTTCTGGACAGTCAAGCAGGAGAATTTATCCTTCCTTACCTGAGAAAGTTAATTACTTGCCTTTGGGATTCCAGGGCTGTCTCAGCAATACAATTAATTTTCATCAGGAGCCTAAGTTTGTCATTCAATCCAATTATTCTCAATTAAGTGATTGTGTATTTCACTTTATTATCAATGGATTGTGATTAGTTATTATCAAGCAAACTCAATATACTTATGATGATTTCATTAATCAGACAATGCCTGATGTTGAAAAGCCATGTGTATTTTTGTTTGTTTAAAAAATATTTTTTAAATTGATTTCAGAGAGGAAGGGAGAGGGAGAGAGAGATAGAAACTTCAATGATGAGAGAGAATCACTGATCGGCTGCCTCCTGCATGGCCCCTACTAGGGATCAAGCCCATAACCGGGCATGTGCTCTTGACCGGAATTGAACCCGGGACCCTTCAGTCTCCAGACCAACACTCTATCCACTGAACCATACCGGCTAGGGTCATGGTTTTATTCAGGGGACCATTATCTGGGCACCTTGAAATGTTGTGAAATCAATGCAAACCAAAGATAGTTTCCAACTCCTGCGTGACTCCCACTGTACTGGGAATACTGGGACAAAGGAGAATGCCATTCTCGAGGCCCTATGTACTGAGGCGGCAGTATGTATGACTGAGTCTGATAACTATTCAGAAGGGTGATGAAGACAGAAGTTTTGAGGGTGAAGGACGGTAGGCCCAAAAGGATTTGTGGGGGAGGCAGGACCCAGACTTTGGAAAGCTGTGAAGCACAGAGCCCACTAGGTGAGGCCGCACAACCACTGAGTTAGAATCATCTGGGGTGCTTATTAGATGCACACACCCCATGGGCCCCACCCTGGCCCAACTCAGTCAGGATCCTTGGGGCGTGGGTCCAGGAATCTGACTTTTTATAAGGTGATTCATAGGCACAGGGCGTACAAGAGCCACCGCATCGTGGTTAAGAGAAAGGTGTCTGACTCCAACACCTGATAGCACATTCTCAGTTCCCGTTCGTTAGTTGTGTGATGATAGGAAAATTACCAGTCTCTCTAAGTCTCGGTTTCTGGTCTTTAAAATGGAATAACAGGCTACTTCACAAGCTTGTTGTAAAGAACTGAGTCAGACCGCGTAGGCCTGGGTGCAGCAGCCCTTCCCAAAGGAACGCCAAGTGGCATAAGGAATGCCAAGGCTGCCTTGTTATGCAGGAAGCTTGACTTCGCATTGTACCTGCAGGGGCATGCCTGTTCTGCTGCAGGCTGGTGAGAAGGCGCTGCTGTTTACTTGGAGACTCTGGTTGTTTCTCAGCCCGGCTCCAGGTGGGGCTTAGCGCAAACGGAGATCATCATCTGAGCAACCCAGAACACTGGGGCAAAGGGCAGGACACGACTGCTCTGAATCGTGGTGGTCACTGTCCGTGCCTGTCTAACATCCATTCCCAGCTCCTGTCTTGCCTGCTTTTCACCATGAAGTCTCCCTTGAAGCCAAGGTGGCCACATGTCCCATTCTGGCCAGTGCCATGCAACATGAAATCTGTGAGCAGGCTATGGTTACACAGGATGTGATGGGCGGAGTGGCAGCTATCTTGTAACCACACGGAGATGGTAGAGAATAAGAGAGATATTGACTGGGTACTTGGACATTGTGAAGTTATTCAGCCATCCCTGAAACGCCCCCTGGAGGCTTCTAGTGAAGTAAGTGACTGCACTACGGGTCAAGTCTCTAGGAGTCTTTTATTCTGTTACTTGCAGCCTAAGGTATTTCTAACCAATTGATTAACTCCTGCATGTGGGGCTGACCTCTCACTGACTGCCCCAGACTCAATGGGAGGGGACATACACCCCATCTTCAGAAGGGGGGAGTGTCAAAGCTGCATTGCAAGAAATGCGTGTGGGATGTGAAGTAATGTAACTATTTTTGGAAAATAAAACCCCTTTCACCTCTCTTTGCTTTCTGTTACTCATACTTGCCATCAGATTTCAGCTTAAACATCTCTTTCTAAAGAAGGCCTGTGATCACCTGAGCAGGGTTGGGTCACCCTTTTATCCGATATTTCAAAACCCCACACTTTCCCTATCAGGACGCGTGTTATACTATGGGGATGATTGTTTCATTTCTGTCCTCCCACCCGAGCCTCCTGGCCCCATTCTCTCTCTTTCTTCTCACTGTCTGAAAAAGAAAATCCATTTATTAGACATCTGCGTGTGTCAGACCTTGTGCATTATTGAGTGCATTGTATTTAGTTCTTAGAACAACCCTGCAAGGTATTAATTTCTTTCTTTATTTCATGGGTGACAGAGACTCAGAAAAGTTAAAGATAACTGTCAAGAGATACACATCGAGTACATGGGCTGAGCGAGAGTTCACACCCAGGTTGTCCAGGTGTGAAGGCTGTGACAGTTCCATTCTATCTGCTGGGAGAGATTGCTAATTGAGGTGGAATATTTTCCCATCTGTTTTTAGACAATTACACTTCCTTCTATATGAATTCTTTGCTCATGCCTTTTATCCATGTATGTTTTTCCTATTTATTGGTAATAGTTCCATATAGAGTAAATTATTTTCATTGTTGTGTTTACCTGTCAACTTTACTTGGTTTTAGACACGTGAAAGTTTCATATTCTCATGTGGTCAAACTCGCTTTTCCGTTTGTGATTTCTTTCATCACTTCACCAGAGGGTTTTTTTTTGTGTGTGTGTGTATGTGTGTGTGTTTGCTTTTGTTTAACTTTTTTGATGATAAAGTGATACACATGCTTATTATAAAAATGCAAAAAAATGCAGAAAAATATAAAGGTGAAAATGCAACCCCCCATAAACTTTCCTTCTACCAAGACCACTCTCTTAATGTCATGATGCATTTCCTTCCTTTTTTTTAAAAAGATATAACATATGAAGGGAGTATACATGAACTATATGCCCCAGTTGAAAGAATATAAATAAAATAAATACCCGTGCATTATGAACAGTGATGCCATGAGCTTTCCTATTCACACCTGTTGCTCGTGCAGGAAAGCATCCCTTAGGTGTGTGCAGCCAGCACCCAGGTCAAGAAATAGAACATTTTCGAAGCCCCCGGGTTACTTTTTCCAATTATACCTCTCATTCCCACCCCGGTTTTCTAGAGGCAACCGAGGTCCTCACTGTGTGTTAACCATCGCCTCAGTATTCCTTTCAGTTTTGCTATCAAGTGACCTGCCCTAAAACAACATATAGCTTAGCTTTGGCTATTCTTGAGCTTTCTTTCTGACATCTGCTTCTTTCACCACCATGGTGTTTTTGAGGCTGGCTCGTGTGCACGGAGAAGGAAGGACAGTCGCTCATTTCGGTGTTGGGGAGTGCTGCAGTCGTGACGTGGCCTACGCAGGTTATGGCTGATGGACGTTCGGGTTGCTTCCCACTTTGGGCTATTGTGCACTTGTCTCCCGATGCACACGTCTGAGAGTGTCGCTAAGGTGGGTCTACCTAAGAGTGGCTCTGCTGGGTCCCACACGGTACGGACATGCTTAGCTTCCTAACCAATACCCAGCTCTTTTCCAACAGGGTTGTGGCAATTTACACTCCAGCAATGGTAAGCACCAACACCCAGAATTGTTCTGGTGAAAATATTTTTGTAATATGGTTGGTGTGAAATAATATGTGTATCTTGTAACTATGTTAAAATTCTTCGAATTGTCTATGTATTACTGATGCTTTATCAATTACTAAAGAATTGTGTTGAACTCCCACATTGTGGTTTGTCAGTTTCTCCTTACAGAGCTTTTCCTGTTTTGCTGTAAGTATTTTGTGGCTATTAAGTACATGCAAAGTTTAAAATTGCAATTCCTTCTTGGTTGAGTCGAACTTTTTATCATTATGTAACCACTCTTTACCTCTATTGATGATTTTGCCTCAAATCCTGTTGCAAATGATAGTAAGATGGCAACTTTAGTTTCCTGCGTGTTTGTATTTGCCTGACATCTTTTTATTTAATCTTTTAATTAAAATTTGAATTTTATTCTGTCCTTAAGTTTTCTTGTTTCATTACATTTCTTTATTGTTTTTCCTATTTCATTGATTCTCCCCCCCCCCCCGTCCTTATGTTTTAAGTGCATTTCTTGTCATCAGTACTGTCATAGCCAGCCTCCTCTCTCCAGTTCACACGCTGAGTCCCCTCCCACATCACTCAATGGCAGATGGCATGTCACCTCTGGGTCCCTCACACCTGACATGTTCAGAGGCATCTAATAAATGAACGAGTGAACGCACAATGCGTATTATGCTGTATAGATAAGTGCAGGATGGAAAAGTATTCCGTTTCTGACAAAGGTGTTCTGTTGTAACAACAGTTATTTTTTTCCCAAAGCAAATTGATGTATAGGATTTTCTTTTAAAGAAATAGATTGTTATCGATCACCTCTCCAGCTTCAAAGACATGAAATAGGACATCTGCTTTTCTCTGATGACACCAAATGACAGGATGGGCCCTGGCCCTGCAGGGGGCACTGGCATCCACTCTGCATCTTGTCCCACGGCGGCTGCGTCTGTTCTTGCAAGTGCGTGGGCTCGTCCTCTGTTTGCATTCGAGCTGAGGAATTCGATGCGTCTGTCAGGCACCTCTGAGCTGAGGAGAAACCTGGGGTGACTGCAGAGGGCTGCGCCTTGGTGGCATTTCCTTACTCCCAGCCCTACCTGTCACCTGGTGAGGACTCGGGCCTCCCGACCCTGACATACACTCCAGGACCAGTCTTTGCCTTCCTGGGTGCCCCGGGGAAAGTTACTGACGGTCTCTGGGCCTCTGGCAGATGAAAGGTGGTCAGGAGGCTTTGCCTGTTCTGGTTTACAGGCCACGCTTGTAGGTCCTTGAGTTTTCAGAGTGTGGCTGGGCCAACACAATATAGATAAAATATTGCGTTGCCAGCGCAGTCTTGCTGGGAGCTTCTTGCAGCAGGATGGACAAAGCCCTCTGAAGAGGGGCCCATCCTCCAGCCCACGGAGGGCTTCGTTCTACCACGTGGTAAACGTGAGTCAGCTGCCGCGATGGCCAGCTCTCTCCTCTGCCCCACGGGAAGGTCCCGAATTCCTGTGGCGCCGGCTCCCCATCCTCCCACGGTTCAGCTGCTGAATGTCAGACAGATAGGAAATGCCCTCCGTCTTCTTGGCGTCTCTTATGTAAAAGCACTTTTATCTGAAATTTTAAAATTAAGCTGCCAGAGCAAGTGTGAGGGCCAGCCAAGACAAAGGCTATTACTTGGCCCCAATTTCCTGTTAATTGCCCCCAAGCAGTTGGGCGGCTGAGATCCGCGTATATCTTGAGCCAAAGACCATCTGGACCATCTCCCCTTGCAGGCCTGGTCCGGGCCTGTGTCTCATGCGCGCGCTCAGTGCAGAGCGGAGGCCTGCTGTGCTGTTTCCCTGAAGGATGGGGATGAGCAGAGAGAAACTGCCAAGGCTAGCTCAAGCGTAGCCTCAAATTCCTCTTCGGTTTCTCGGTTGCCAAAAAATTATAATGAATCCTTGAAGCAAGGTGGATAGGATAGGTGCAGTCCGGAAGGTAGGGGCTCTCTCTTCAGTGGTCTCCAAGGTTTTATTCCTTCCCCACTGAGAGGCTGGGTGGGTAGATGGGCAGAGGCTGCATGGGGAGCAGGTCTGGGGTTCGTTCTCCAGATGGAAGCTGACAGCTGCGCAGGAGCGTGTGCACAGAGAGGGATAGTGCCAGCCCCAGAGCGGCCTCGAGTCCCAGCAGAAATGGCTGCTCCTCCTCAGGCCCAGCTGGCAGCAGCTTCTGCATGAGCGGGCCTCCGAATGACCAGCACTCTCGTTCTCCTGTCCTTGCCCCATCCCCCAGTAATTCCATCCTTTCCCTGCGCTGAATACCATGTATGGGCTGATGATTCCCACATGTATGTTTCTGGTTGGCCCTGGCGCTGGGCTTCCTACTTGACACCCTCCCTGGGCAGGCACCTAATCTAACGGGTGAAGTGGAGGTCGCCGCATTTGCCCGAATTCACTCCCTTGGTTCCCTGCTCTCCCTTCGCACTGGGTAGTGACATTATCCACCCACAACCTCGTTTCCTTTCTCTTCCTCACTCCCACCACCCATCAGAAATCGAAGCTCCCTGCTCCGCCCCCCCCCACGCCCTCCGTACCCTCCTCCACCCTCTTCCCTTCCCTGTTCTCTGAGCTGGTCTCCCTGGACCTGCTCATAACTGTCCATCCCTTGCCCTCCACGGAAGCCAGGCTGATTGCTTTCAAAGTACGATTAGAACACGTGACCCCCTATTTGAAGCCATTGATGGGTTTCCCATCCAGGCCCATCATATGACAACGAGTTGTTTCCATTTGAAGCAGGAGCGAGATGTGGGGACAGGTCCCAGTCCTTTGGGTCTGAGTTCTGAAAAGGGCCAACGCGGAGGACACAGTCAAGCAGTCCCAGAGTCTCAACCATGAACTTTGTTTCGAGCTGAAAGGCAGTGCTGCTGTAGCTGTAGCTGTTCTTGGCCTGCACCTGTCCCTCCAGTCTCTCCTGCAGACAAACTCCCTGGGGTCCGGTGGCCCATCCCCACGGGCAGTGCGTGAGGCTCGACCCACAAACCCTCTCAGCTACTGGCCACACTGAATTTTCCAATCTGTGAGTATCAACCAGGCTCCATGGGTCGAATTCTCTCTTCTGGGGATGTGAAACGTGAACAGAGACACAAATCGATGGAAAGGGGTGGTGGGACTTATTCTATGGCAGCATCCTAGAGTGACAGTCCTTGATTCATGCTGAGGTCCCCAGAGCTGTTCTGTTTCCTGAGTTTGCCAAGAAGTTGTTGTTCTGCATCTCCTTTAATGGTCTGATAAATGAACCTTGGTATCCTTCCAGAAAAGCTCCATTTTTGCTCAGCTCAGGCAGAGTTGAGTTCTGCTGCTCTCAGGGGCTGCAAAGATGTGACCCTGCAGACGGGCCAGGGCTGCACTCAGCTGGGTGGCTCGTGCTGCCCGGGGACACAGAAGGGCTTGGCTTGCCAGTCTCACCCCCCTCATCCCTAGAACCCAGCAGAGGAGATGCTCGCTCTCTGTCCCAGACACCCTGATTCTCACCACCTGAAGCTGGTGAGGAGGGCCCAAGGGCAGCGGTAGCCCTGTTTTGCATCACTTTGGAATACCCTCACCCAAAAGTACAGAAGGTTGGACTAATACTAGTTAAGTAACGAAAGCATCTGGAAGGATCTCACTGAACAAAGTCTGGAAGTAGGAGTTGGGGTGCTGGATCAGAATCTCAGACCAGTTCGGGCATGGACGCTGCATCTCTGTGGCTCATCTAGATGTTCATGGTTGCATGGTGGCGGCTGCAGCTCTGGGCATCACTTACCAAGGGCAAGAAGAAAGGGTGGGAGCCAGGAAGCTAGAATAAAGAGCTATTCTCATGAGCTTCCTTCTTTCTATTGAAGAGGAGGCATCTTCTCCCAAACTCCTCTGGTTTATTTCTGCTTTGGCTAGAACTGTATTTACATGGCTCCCTCTAGATCCCAGGAAATGCGGAAACTCAACATGTTTCCCAAACTGTCTTAGACCCATCAGGATTCACCCCCTGAGCCTGACGCACTGCCGCCCAGACCAGGCATGACTAGAAACAAAGGAACGAGGACTGCCTGTTGCCCGGCTCATTAACGGTGTCTACCACATCACAGTCTCAACTTTACTGCCATCAAGTAGGCAAATAACTATGGCCTCCTTCTGAAACATAATCAAAAGCAAGTGGATGGTGTATTAGAGCTCTCCAGAGAAACAGAACCAGCAGGATTCACATATATATCTACACATGTACATACATACACATATACAGAAAGAGGGTTATTGTGAGCAATTGGCTCATGTGATTATGGAGGCTGACAAGTCCCATGATGTGCTGTCTACAACCAGGAGAGCTGGTGGTGTGGTTTAGTCAAGTCCAAATGCCTGAGAACCAGGGTGCGGTGATAGTGGAAGTCTCCCCTTGAGGGCAGGAGAATGCCGATGACCCAGCTCCTGTAGGCGGGCAGAGAGCACAGAGTTTCTATTCCTCCACCTTCTTGCTCTTTTCAGCTCCTCAGTGGATTGGATGCTGCCAACCCACACTGAGGAGGGCCACGTGCTTTACTCAGTCCACCAATTTAAGCGCTAATCTCATCTGGAAGCACCCTCGCAGGCATACACAGAAGTAATGTTTAGCTAAATCTCTTGGCACCTGTGACCTAATCAAGTTGACACAAAGTTAACTGTCACAGTTGGGGTCTTTCCATCACTAGCAGTATAAATGGACAACTATTTATAAGAGGCAGAAGCATGTCTGTTGACATCCTTTCCCTAGACTAAATCAAAATTGGATGAACTTCCTCAAGACTCCTGGCTCCAGTATCCACGCGGTGGAGGAGCTGGGCCCCCAGCTGCACAATACAAGGATGCAGTTTTGTTTATACCACAGCCTCGGGTAGGAATTTCAGGAAGAGAAATTCGTATAAAACTTGACCCAGGACCTGGAAGAAGTAAACAGATATCTGCTCTTTAGGGATGTATAGTCCAGAAGGCGTGGAATTCCAGAGAGAGGACACTCTACTCTGCCATCGAAGATGAAATATTAACACAAACTACAGCTTGCCTCAGGGGGTCACAGACATGAACGCATCTGCTTTCCAAGAACTGGAAATGAAAGAACACTCTGGAAAATGCTGTTCAGCAGGTACATTTAAAATCATTAAAATGAATAAAGAGAAAAAGGACACATCAGAACTTCTAGGGAAACACCTGGAATTGGACATCCCTTTTACATGGTGCTCTTCATGTGAGATGATGCCCAGATCCATCAGCTCACAATTTGTGCCACAGTAGGGCTATTCTTAGGGCCCCCTAAGAGTAATAAAGGGTGTGTGTGTGACATGGATTACAGAGAAAGGAGTCCTAACTTGGTATAAGGAGCAGAATTACCCCTGTGCAGGAATCAAATTCTCAACCTTGGATTCAAAAACTTTGGATTATAGTTATATGATGGGGCAAATGATGACCAAATATTGCCATGTTCCCAGCTTTTCTGCTTCATATCCCTTGCCCTATAAAGAGAATAGTCTTTGACCCATTCACCTTCCCAACCAGCTAAGCAATGTGGGCTTAATCAGATGATTAAAAAATGCAAAGGCAACTTTTCCCACAGTGAGGAAGAGAAGGACCAGCCGGAGAGAGGAGAAGAAGAAGGGAAGGACTTGGTGGGGAAGGCCATGCTGAGCTGCATAAGAAGGAGCTGGGAGGGGACGTGAGAAAGGGAGAGAGCCACTTGGGTGGGGACCCTGCCTGCAGAGGGAGAGGGGAGGCTCCCCGGAGAGTGGACAGGACAAGAGGCTCTGGAGGCTGCAGAGAACAAGAGAACTCTCAAGGAGAGAGAAAAGAGCGTGCGACAAGTGTCACTGAGATTGATGTTTGCATCCTCTTCAACATTTCTCAAGAGCCGCTAGTGGGAGAGGAATTGCTCGTCATTTATTTATCTTGAGGTGAGTTGGAGTTGCCGCTTTGTTAAAATTCTGGGGTTCCTCGCACAATTCTCTGAATTCAATCCTATACAGTGACCCGTGTCGTGAGGTTCCCGGGTCTAACCATCTAGGCATGCTCAAAGTTGGGACGGTTGAGAGCTCAGCGCATCTGAATACTTATCTGGGAGCTGTGTGAGCACACGTGCACCGCACCTGCTGCTCCCGCTGGGCCGGGGCTGGCGGGCTCTCCAGAAGGGGAAAAGCGGGGGAGCGCAAGTGAAAGGTAGGTGATGAGCTGACTGTGCCATTATTTGGGGGGTTATTTTTAACATTCTATTTTGAAATGTTAATGTCTCTTTATTAAAATGTCCCTTTGTATAGAAGTCCCACAGTTTGTTTATTAATTCACTTCTTATTCAGCTTTTGAAGGGCTTTTGAGTTGTTTTCAGCTTGGGGTGATAATGAATAGACCAGCCACAAACATTCATGCACAAGTTTTTGCCTGAACATAGAATTTATTTCTCTTGGATAAATCCTCAGAAGTGGTGTGATTTCTTCATAAGAAACTGCCTTTACTATTTCATTACATTTCCACCATTTATTTTCTCTCAAGGCCAAAGTTATCTCCCCAGTGACTGTAAAATTTGTATTTTCACAAGTAACGCACGAGTCTAGTTTGTCTTTGCTTTTTAGCCATTCTAGTATGTGTATCTCATCATGGTTTCAATGTGCTTTTTCCTAATAGTAATGATGTCTAACATCTTTCTGTGGGCTCATTTGACTTCTCTATATCCTCTTTGGTGAAGGGTCTGTTCAAGCCCTTTTTCCCATTTTTAATTGAGGTGTGAGTTTCTTACAGTTGAGTTTTGAGAATTCTTTATATATTTTGTATACAAGTAATTTGTTGGGTCCTGTGACTTGCAAATATTTTGTTCCTGTCTTTAACTTGTTGTTTATTTCTTTTAACAATGTAATTTGCAGAACAACAATTTTACATTTTTATGAAGTTAAATTTCTCTCTCTCTCTCTCTCTCTCTCTCTCTCTCTCTCTCTCTCTCCCTCTCCTGGATCATGCTTTGGTTGTCATGTCAAAGAACTCCTTGCCTAATTCCAAATCATGGAAATTTTCTCTTGTGTTTCCTTCTAAAAGTTTTACAGTTTTATATTTAGCTCTATGATCTATTTTAAATTAATTCCACATAAGGTATAAGGTTTTAGTCAGGGTTCCTTTTTAAAAATACGAATGTCTAATTGCTCAATACCCTTTATTTAAAAAGCTGTCATCTCTCCATTGAATTGCCTTTGCTTTTTTGTCAAATCAATGGGATATATTTGAATGTGTATATTTCTGGACTCTATCCCATTCTTCTGACTTATATGTGTATTGTTTCACCAGTACTTTGATTACTATAGTGATAGAGTAAATCTTAAAACTGGTCATGAAGTCCCTCTAGTCATCACTTTCAGAGAGAAAGGGAAAAAGAGATAGAGAGAAAGAGAGAGAGAGAGATAAAAAAAAATCAGTGATGAGAGAGAATCATTGATTGGCTGCTTCCTGCAAGCCCCATAATGGGGATCAAGCCCACAACCTGGGCATATATCCTGACTGGGAATCAAACCCTGACCTCCTGGTTCACAGGTTGACACTTACCCACTGAGTCACATCAACCAAGTTAATCATCACTTTTATTCAAAATAGTTTTGGCTATTTCTTACCTTTTCCACATAAATGTATGTGTATATTGATATGATTTCACTGATTGGAACTTCATTAAATATGTAGATTAATTTTGGAACAACTGACATTTTTACTATGTTGAATCTTTCTATCCATGAAGATGGCATATTTTTCCATTTATTTAGGTCTTCATTGATCATTTTCAACCATGTTTTATAGTCTTGAACAACAGATGCTGTATGTGTTTGTCAAATTTATACTTAAGCATTTCACTTTTTTGGAGTTGTTATAAATGATACTAACTTTTAGATTGTGGTTTCCAATTGTTTGTTGCTGTAGAAATACACTTGTTTGTGATTGATCTTGTATTCTGTGACCTTGCTAGACTCAGGTATTAGTTCTATATGTTCTTTTTGTGGATTGCTTGGAACTTTTCATGTAGGTAATCATGTTGTTTATGAAGAGGGACAGTTTTACTTCTTCCTTTCCAACTTTCCTTTTTCTTGCTTTATTTCACTGGCTATATTCTTTCCATTTTGTCTTCTAGCTCACTGATGCGGTCTTCTGCTTCATCTAGTCTACTCTTGATGCTTTCTATTGAGTTCTTCATAGTAGCGATGTCATTTTTCATTTCTTCTTGGGTCACCTTCATTTCCTCTTGGGTCTTCTTCATTTCCTCTTGGGTCTTATTCATATTGTCAAATTTGTCTTCCATTCTTTTTAGCCAACTTATGATCATTACTCTGAATTCTTGCTCTGGTAGGTTGCTTGCCTCTAACTCGTTTACTTCATTTTCTGGTGATGGTTGATTTTCTTTCACAGGTGGGTTGTTTCTTAGTCTCCCCATGATCTCTCTTTATAGGGTGCCTGGTTACGTAGTTCTCTCCCTCCTGCTTTGATTTAAAGGCACAAAATACAACACAACCAGGTACAACACACAAGGCACTGGACAGAAATGTGTTTGCAATATTAATATCCTCCAATAATGGTGTCTAGAACCCAGATAACAAGAACATACAATCCAATAAAAAGAATAAGCAAACCAATCTTACACACACACACAAAAAGCATAAACCTTTGATATAGTTAGCATTCAACATACAACAACAAAGGGGTAGAGAGAAGGCTTTTTTTTTTTTGGTGGGGGGGCAGTGACAAGGTAGGTGTGAATGGGATTGGAGCAGGGGGTTGGGAATTATATATATACAGGTCAGGTGAAAGTTTTGGAGAGGGTAAACAGAAAGAGTAAGGAAAATCTATAGCAGTAAAGGGTTAAGATAAGCAGGACACCAAAGGTGAAGGGTTAGGAATAGAGAGATGTCATAAAGGTAGATTTGAGATAGAATAGAGTGTTGGAGAAGGCAAGGTATGAATAGTTTTTAGAGTAGTAATCCCGAAGGGGGAAATAGAGAAAAAAAGAAATAGAGGAAAAAGGAAAAAAAAAAAGAAAGCAAAAAAAAGGATTATAATATGACACTTAAAAAGTAGTAATAAAAATAAACAAAAGAAAATAAGATAAAAAGATAAACAAGGTAAAATAGTAGTAATAATGTTGATTACCTATAAAAATGAATTAATTAAAAAGGTAAAATCTAGTGATGGCAGATGAAAAAAATTTCTTGAGTAAACTTTGCAATTAAAGTAGGTAAAAAACAAAAATTCAACAGTTAAAAAATAAAAATTGAAAATTAAAAATTAAACAAAATTTGCAGTAATGAAGGTCATTCACTTTCTGTGTTGCTATGTCTCGCACGCCTGTTCCCAGTCTGGGCGGTAGTTGCAGTTCACTGTGTTTCACCGTTCCTCCGTGTTGATTACAAGACCTGATTTTTAAGCCAATCTAGAGACCCTATGTGCTTTAGCCTCTGGGTGGCAGTGTTTCTGGATGACTTCCAGGACTCTAAAGCCTTTCTATCTTTTTCCCCTTCTCTGTGTCTTTGATGGCTGGAGGTGGGGCGGTCCGGAGCTGGCTGCACTCCCCTGTAATTCTGCGGCTACTTCTTGGACTCAGATCCAGCTGTGCTGCTCCTTAGATATCCCTAGTCTTAGGAGCCCTGTCCACAGACAGGCGCGCCTCCAGCTGAGAAGCCTGGGGCTTCCTGTAACTCCACGACCAGTCCCTCAGCCTCTGTGCGCTGTGCGAACTGGTGTGCAGGGGGGGGGGTGTTGCTGCGCCGAGTGGAACTCAGTCAGAACTACCGGTCCGAGGGGAACTCACCCACCGGATCACTGCGAAATCTGAGCTCCTCTGAGATCAAGGGTTCGCGCCGACTATGTTCATTTGGTGTTCCTTGGGGCTGGGGATAATCAGGCCTCCGACTCGAACCTCCTCCCTTCCAAGATGGCGAGATTTCCCGTCTGCGCCGGCAAGTATCTCCGGTAAGGGACCCAGCTGTGGGTGGTCAACTGTTGGTGGCTCCCTGATCAGCAGACCCCAAATTTCCTCTGGTGTTTGCCAGTCTCCTGGCTTGTTGACGAGCACTCCTAGCGCGATCCTCAGCTGCTTTCTCTCTCTTCCTCGGGACAAGACTCAGAAACCGCCCATCTGCTCTTCCGCCATTTTCTCCTCCTCCTCACTGGCTATATTCTGAACATCCTTGCCTTGTTCCTGATTTTAGGGAGGAAAACATTCAATCATTCCCCATTCAGTGGAATGCTAACTGTAGTTTTTTAAAAATAGCATTTGTTTGTTTGAGAAATTTCTATTTGTCGTTCACTGAGAATTTTTAAAATCACGAATGAATATGAAAGTTTGTCAAATGTATTTTCTCAATTGATTAATATAATCATATGCTGTTTCTTTTTTCAACTGAACTGGTGACCCATGTTTGGGTAGATGTGGGTGGGGAGAGGGAAAATGGGGATGGCAAGAAGGATATAGAGTCCATCAGGAGAAGTGAGTTGGAGCAACAAGTGCTCAGAGAAGTGTAAGCTTGTTCCCCCACCATAGAATGTATATGGGAAGGGAAGGTCCTGGAACTATTAGTATGTGTGAGATGAGGTGCAACTCCTTTTACTGAAATCCTAAAGGTGATTCCAGAAGTATGAACATCTAGAACAGAGGAATTCTGGGATAAGCACGTCTCTTGACTCTTGCTTGGGCCTCTTATGTATAAATTAATGTGCTTGATGAAAGTTCCAAGTCATCACCCAGGGCAGTGCCTTCCATCTGGCAGGGACTTTATATATTCTTGTCTAATGAGTGACTGAATGACTGAGTAAATGAAATACCATTGATTGGACAGTGACATTATGATTAACAGCATGGTCTGGGGAGCCAGACTACTTGTGTTGCAACCATGGCTTTACCATTGTTAAAAGCTAATTTATAACAGATCATTAAAGCTCTTTGTGCCTCAATGTTGTTGTTTTTTAATCTCCAAAATGGGCATAATAAAGGTATCTATCATGTAGGGCTTACAGAATTGCTTGGCCCAAAGATATTTGGGTTATGTTGTAGGTGTGGAGCTGCAACTGATTTTTGGCCAGAGGAGACTGTGCTCAAGCCCCAGCTGGGCAGCAGTGACCCAGGTGACCCTGGGCAGGTCACATGGCTTCTCTGAGCCTTCCTCTCCTTACACAGGAAACAGAGCTTGAAATGTAATTCTGATTATTATTCACATATTTATTGGGAATTGGATCCCTGCCTTTACTATTTCATTACATTTCCACCATTTATTTCCCTCCCTCCCTCCTTCCCTTCCTTCCTTGCCTTCCTCCCTCCCTCCCTCTCCTCCCTCCCTCCCTCCCTTCCTTCCTTTCCTCCCTCCCTCTCCTCCCTCCCTCCCTTTCCTCCCTCCCTTTCCTCCCTCCCTCCCTCCCTCCCTCCCTCCCTCCCTCCCTCTCTCCCTCCCTCTCTCCCTCCCTCCCTCCCTTCCTTCTTTCCTTCCTCTTTTTCTCCCTCCTCCCATCTTTCTTTCCTCTTTCTTTCTCTCAAGGTCAAGTGTAAATAGTTTCTCCTGCTAGAGTCATAGAATTGGAAACAACTCTAGTGAGGATCTAATTCAAGCTCTGTTTTCTGTGTAAAGAGAGGAAGGCTCAGAGAAGCCCATGTGACCTACCCGGGGTCACCTGGGTCACTGCTGCCCGGCTGGGGCTTGAGCATATTCTCCTCTGGCCACAAATCAGTTGCAGCTCCAGACCTACAACATAACCCAAATATCTACACTGGTGGAAGCTACAGTTCAGTGGACCATTTAGGACCAAGGGACTCACAGCTCAGCACACTGCAGTCTCCTTGGGCCCCATCAGTGTGTTAGAAAATGGAAGGGCAGGGGGCACTGTCAGCAAAAAACACTGGCCATAGCTCCTTGGAGAGGCACCTGTTTGGGGGAACTGGAGGAAGCCCTTGGTTGTTGGGGCTCCCAAGCAGACACCTGGGGGATGCCTTCACCATCACTAGCTCCTCCTGCCCACCAAAGCCTTTTAGGTGCCTCTTCTGCAAAGGGCTGAAATAGCAGCCTTGAAAATCACTGCAATCTGCCTTTTCCTGCCCAGAATATGCTCTGTGCTCATGCCCATAAATATTTTAGCCAGTGCTGCTTAGTTATTAATGGAGCGAAATATGAAAGAGAATTCTTTAGCTTCTCCCCTTCTCCACAGATTGAAATGAGAGCCAATATTAAAGAGGCTGGAGTGACAGGTGTTTGGGATTTGGGGATGTTTGTGGGGCTCTGAGGATGGATTTGCTCAGTCTTTTCTTTTTTGTGAAAGGAAGACACTGGCCCCATGTTCCAAGATACCCCTGGAGCCACCTTCTTTTCACTAGGTGGTGGTGGGAGGGGATAGCTGGCCACTCCTCCACGGAGCAGACATTCAGTGTGCATAGGGAGAATGGGTCAGCCATATGACTGCCTTTTAAAAAAAATATATTTTATTGATATTTTACAGAGAGGAAGGGAGAGAGATAGAGAGCCAGAAACATCGATGAGAGAGAAACATCGACCAGCCACCTCTTGCACATCCCCCACCGGGGATGTGCCCGCAACCAATGTACATGCCCCTGGCCGGAATCGAACCCGGGACCCTTCAGTCCGCAGACCGACGCTCTACCACTGAGCCAAACCGACCTCGGCATTATGATTGCCTTTTGGGAGTGAACCTGAAGAGCCTCCCTTGGGGTGGGGGTGGGTGACAGTGACCCATTAGACACTTTTAGGCCATAACACTGACGCCCTGAAAGGCTGAGCCATGTAACTGCTTGGCTTCCCACCCTGCCCTCTTCCTTTCTCAGAGCTAGAGGAGAGGTATTTCAGAGTGGTCCAGAGTGCTGGCTTCTCTGTCACTCTTCCCTCTCTCTCCCCCCAGCCCTGTAGGCTGGCAGAAGCCAGGAAGAACTGGCTCTCACTGGAAAGGAAGAGGGGCAATGCTTTATCTTGCCATTCCTTTTCATTTGGAGCATAATGCACCCCAGAAAGCTTAGACCCCATGCTGAAGAAACCAATTACGTTTCACAGCATCTTTAGTGCTCTGAGTCTCTGAGCAAAGGGAATAGGTGAGACGTTGTCATCATGGTAGCTAGTTGCAAACTGTCTCTTTAAATAGTGTCTGCTTTTATACAAAAGAGGTTAATGCTTCCAGAATGGTTGTAATAGTGTGAATTAACCACCCACAATCATACCTCTCCTTGCTTTCACAGGATCTCCACTCCACCCAGCTCTGTGAGGACCTTCCTTCAGGGATTGAGAGGCCCCAAAATGCTCAGCTCCAGGACATAACTGAAGGGATTTAGGTTCAGGGATTCCTGCTTCTGTCTCTTCAATTCATTAAAAAATCCTTGCTGAGCACTTGCTATGTCTCAGGTACTGTTCTGGGCATGGGGGATGCAGTATTGAGCCAGACAACATGCCACTGAGATCACAGAGCTTATGTTCTAGTAGTGACGACTGACCTTCCACAGGATGCAAAGAAATAACTTCAGTTTGTGAAGATGAAGTAGAGACTGAGGGTGTGTGTGTGAATGGGGGTAGGGATATCTTTTGAGTGGCCAGCAAAGGCCTCTCTGAGACCTCAGAATGAGAATGAGGTAGGCATTTGGAGACCCTGATCACTGGGAGATACACTTTCTCTACTCCTGATGGAAGATCACACTCTGCCTTCTCTCTGCGCAATCTCTCAGCAGCACCCAGGGCAGGTAGAGGGGCTGATCTGATTAATAGAATTATGAAGTCTCAGGTACCCAGATTCTTCCCTTCTCTGCCCTCTGCTCCTTCTCCTTGACTTTTCCATCTTAAGCGCAAGCTGCCCATGAGGTGCAGGGCTTTGTCCCGTCCTCGCTGCTCTGAGTCTTACTTTGGCAAGACCCGCCTGTGCAGTGAGGCTTGGGCCTGAGTGGAGAGGTCGTTCTGGTTCTGGGGTACAGTTTGCAGGCCATTCAGCTTTCACATCATCCAATGGGGCCTTTCTTAGTCATAACGGAATGTTTTTATCTTTGTTGGCATTCCTTTGTCCTACTTCTCTGTTCAGATTCAAGTTGGGAAGATGAGTGCTTACATTGGGTCTCCTCCCAAATCAAACCTGGGACCCTTCAGTCTGCAGGCCCAACACTCTGTCCACTGAGCCAAACCGGCGAGGGCCTTCCATTGGTTTTTAAAGAGAGTGGAAGGGAGCGGGGAGGAAGAGAGAAACATCAATGTGAGAAACATACATCCCATTTTTCTGGGACAAAAACAAACTGGGGCTGGGGATTAAACTTGCAACCTAGGTACATGCCCTTCACTGGGAAGTGAACCTGCAACCCTTCCTATGCGGGTGATACTCTAGCCACTGAGCCATGCCAGCCAGGGCCCCATAACCTAACTTTAACACATTCATCCCCTAGTCTTCCCATGTCAGCAGGATTTTCACACTGTTATCTTCCTGACCTTTTCAACCTCGTGAAGTCAGCTTCTCACCCCATTTTACTACCAGTGGCCCTGAGACTTGGGGAGGCAGAGAGCTTCCCCAGGGCCGCACAGTGAGCGGTGCTAGCCTGGGGCTGAGAACCCGGCTACTCTGACTCAGCTACCTGCTCCACCTGAGGTAACAATCATCATTATACCGAGCCCCTGCTGTGTGTCAGAACCCCGGCTGGGGTTTTACATGTATCATCTCATTTGATCTCACCTTTGAGGTGGGCCGCATTTGCCCAGCTTGCCACAGATGAGGCAGTTGAGGCCCAGAGGAATTGAATGACTTGCCCAGGGTCACTCAGCAGGTAAATGGTGGGGACGCGAGTCGGGCTGTCATCTTTCTGAATTGAAGCTTATCTCTGTGCTAGATTCACTACCTCCCACCCCTGCTCACAATGCATTTTTAGCAAAACAGCTTTATTGAGATATAATTCCACTATCATACAATTTACCCATTTAAAGCACACAATTCAAGGGTTTTTAGTAATTCAAAGAGTAATGCAATAATCACCATAATAAATTTTAGAACATTTTCATCACCCAGGAAAAAAACCTCACAGCCCTTAACTGTCTCCCCTGAAACTCCACATCCCTGGGCCCCAGGCTCCTACTAACCTAATCTTATATATATTTTTATTTATTTTATTTTTTCTTTCTTTATTAAGATATTACATATGTGTCTATATCTCCCCATTGGCCTCTTCTCAACTCCCCCACTCATACCCTCACCCCCTGGTGTCTGTGTCCATTGGTTAGGCTAGTGGTTGGCAAACTGGGGCACTTTGGCTTCTTAAGTGTGGATCTTCCACAAAATACCACAGTCTGGGCGAGTATATTTTGAAGAAGTGGCATTAAAAGAAGCTTAAGTTTAAAAAATTTGGCTCTCCAAAGAAATTTCAGTCATTGTACTGTTGATATTTGGCTCTGTGGGCTAACGAGTTTGCCGACCACTGGGTTAGGCTTATATGCATGCCTACAAGCCCTTCCCTCTGAGGTTTGATGGTCTAATGCAGCCGTGGGCAAACTACGGCCCTCGGGCCGGATCATGCCTGTTCGGCTGTTCTATCCAGCCCGTAGAGCAGAAAGAGTGGAGGGTTCTCTTGCTCTCCCCTCCGCTCCTTCACCAGCAGCCCAAGATGAGAGTGCCAGCATGGTCAGGTTGCTTTTGTTCTGGCCCTCCGGTCCAGTTTAAGATCTTCGAGTCAAAAAGTTTGCCCACCCCTGGTCTAATGGGTGCTTCTCTGTCTCTGCATCTGTTTTTGTTCATCAGTTTATGTTGTTCATTATATTCCACAACACCAATCGGAAAGGATATATGTACCCCTATGTTCATAGCAACACAATTTACAATAGCTAAGATTTGGAAACAACCTAAGTGCATCAGCCGATGAGTGGATTAAAAAACTGTGATATATCCACACAATGGAATACTATGCTGCAGTAAAAAAGGAGGAATTCTTACCATTTGCAACAGCATGGGTGGAACTGGAGAGCATTATGCTAAGCGAAATAAGCCAGTCAGAGAAAGATAAATGTCACATGATCATATACCTATTGATTTGCCTATCCCAGACATTTCATATGAATGGAATTATATAGTATGTGATCTTTTGTGACTGGCTATTTTCACTTAGTATGGTGTTTTTGAGTTTCAATCATGCTGTAGAATGAATCGGATTCCATTCCTTTTTATGGCCAAGTAATATTCCCTTGTATGGATAAATCACATTGTGCTTATCCACTCATCAGCTGATGGACATTTGAGTTGTTTCCACTTTTGACTATCGAGAATCATGTTCACAATGAATTTCAAAAAAGAAAATAGAAAACCCAGAAGAGAGGAGACCCAAGGCCCAGCTGCCCACACTACCACACTACAGCTGGACGGAGGATGCCCATGGCGGGGAGAAGTGCCACCAACAAGCTAAGCTACTAATTGACCTGAGCGCCCCGCCCCCTCCCGGCTGGAGGGTGCAGCTGCAGGGGTCAGCTCAGGCTGGCTCACCTCAGGGGCCTGCAGAAGCTGCCCTCTCTCACTCTTCCAGGGAAGACTCCTCGTCCTCACAGGCCCTGGGCCTTTTGGCAGCAATTCCAGGGCTTATGGGACCAAGAAGCCACCACAGGCATGTTCTCCGCCCCTCCCCCAGGCCGGCCCAACCTCCTGTGCTTCCTGCTGTGGCCACGCCCACAGCCTTTCAATGGGTGTAACACTGGCCAGGGAGCCGCTCAAGCAAGTTCCTTAGGTCTCTGTTGTTCTGCTAGAGAGAAAACTCATTTGCAGGGTAATTTTAAAAGCCTTCAACACCAATCTGATTCCTGAAATGAACCTTTTGATTCCTCAAAGAAGAAAAGGTGAAACTTGAAAGGTGTTAATTACCTTGCCTATGAAATGGGCAAAATGTGAATTCAGGCTCCTGGGGCTAGCGGGTGGGGTGGGGGGAGCCCCACAGAGTGTTGGCTCATCAAAGACCCCGTTACCCTTCTGGTGGCAGAGATGGAGCACAATTTGCTGGCGTGGTGGGTGGACCTCAACCCCAACTGAGGCACGTTGCCCACATGTGGTTGGTCCCCACATTTGTGGTTTAAGCCTAAAGCCTCCTAGGCCGAGAGTCCCCAGCCTTGGCCCATCAGCAGCAGAGAACAGCCTGCCTACTGTCCTGGTGACCTGCTGTGCCGGGCCTGGTGCAGGGCAGGGCTGCCTAGCATTGTGGGAGGGGGGCTGAGCCAAGACAGGCTGGCCCATGGATGCTGGGGCTGCTGGTGGGAGGCTGTGGCACTGACAGTCGTGGTGTCTGGGAAGGTTTTTATTCCAGGTATCAGGTTAAATGGCGGAAGCTTGGAGAGAAGCACAAGTGTCTCTCCTTGGAGAGGGACCCGAGCTTGTTGCCTATTGGAGGCAACCCTGGAGAGCCGTGTGTGAGTGTGAGTGTGTGTGTGTGTGTGTGTGTGTGTGTGTGTGGTGGGGGAAGTGGGGGAGGAGGAGGAGGGGATAGGTTCTGATGAGGGCTGGGCAGTGAGGTGGAAAAGGACCAGGAGCTCCATGTGGGTGCAACTACAGAGCAGAGCACTCACGGCTGCAGTATGATGCAGAGAAATCAAGGCAACATGGCTGTCCTGCAGACAGGAGACATGGGACTATAGCTGTGGAGGGACCGAGAATTAGAGAGCATCATCGTTGACACCTCCAAAGAGGAAAACGGACTAGAAATCAGGGACAGAGATTTCCTGGGCCAGGAGGTTATAGAATCTGAAGAAGGATGAGGAGAAGGAAGAGAAAAAGATGAGTATCGTTATCAAAATGCTAGTAACCACAGTTATGGAGACATGGGGGCAAGCAGAACCCGGGCAAGCAGAGGCCCTCTGAGTGTCACTTCTAGGAGGACAGGGATGACTTGATGGCCTTGAGAGGGGACAGATCACAGCTGCAGAGCAAGCCTGGGTTTGAAAAAGCATGTTCCCAGGCCATCCTTTCTTCTCACACAGGTACCCCAATGTATCAATTAGTCTGAGGTTACCAGACATCCTACTGGACCTGAAGTGTCCACAGTGCACTGCACAATTGGAGTATGTACTTGGGCCACAGGGTGGGCACCCCAAGATGAGATAGCATATATTGAAGGGACACTCCCCTAGAGCAATTTCAAGGACTCCTGGGGACTCAGCCTGTCACAGAAAGGGCAGGGCTGGGTAGCTGAACAGAAGTAGTCATGATGGAGTCTTGGGTCGGCAATTGGGTGAGTGAATGATAGATGCTAAGAGCTCAGCTTCATTGGGGAAACCAATGAAGGGAAATTACCAAGGACAGGACCAAGAGCCACAGGGAGCTCAGAGTTTGTGAATCTTTGGGGCCCCCTCATGGGGGAGGGCTGGCTGCCTCTCAGGGACTCCCTTTGTGTCTGGGTCACAGCTTGCACCGATGGAGAATTGTTCTCCAGGAACCTGGGTACCCATTTCACTGTGGTATCAATGTGCAGCACATCAGAGCTGGAAGCCATATTCACAGTGGGTCCTGGGGTTTTAAACAGGTCCTAGAAAGATAAGCTTGCTCAAAAGGAGTTTCTGGGGACCTAGAGAAGAGGGGTGATGTAGTGGTCCCCAGCTGGCTACATGGAACCTTTGTACAAAGTAATACAAGTCATCCTCTGTGGGAAGATGCCTTCCTCTGAGAGCATGTCTGGCATCAGACAGGGTCTTTCTCCAAAGGATTCAGCAAATGAACCACGAGCTGGATTTTTAGTGCCTTCGTGCAATCTCCAAACTGCTCACCTGTGGCCTGTGGTAGGCTGACTAGAGGCCCTCCAAAACAATATCCACACCTTGATCTCCAGAGCCTGCAAATGTTACCTTCATTGCAAAGGAGACTTGCAGATGTGATAAAGTTAAGGATCCTAAAATGGGGGAGTCACCCAGATTATCCAGGTGAGTCCAATGTGATCGCAAGGTGCTTATAAGAGGGAGGCAAGGAGATCAAAGGACGTGAGAAAGGAAGCAAGAAGTTGGAATGATTCAAGACAAGGGTCATGAGCCAAGGAATGCAGGCAGCCGCCTCCAGAAATAGAAGAGGCAAGAAAAATGAAAATAAAGAAAGGATTCTCCCTCAAGCCTCAGGCCTCGAAAAGGAATCAGCCCTTGACTTTACTAACCCTGTAAGATTAATTTTGGACTTCGACCTCCAGAACTGTAAAATAATAAAATTGTGTTGTTTTAAGCCACCAAGTCTGTAATTTGTTACAGAGGCAGCAGGAAATGAATACACGGCCCTTCTGCTGCCTCCTATACTTCGAGTGAGCCTTCTATTTCCATCTGCGTCGTCCACTGGGAGCACAAGTAAGATTTCATCTGAAGGAGCACTGCTGCTGAATATGTTTGTAAAACACAGTGCGGGTAGTAGATCAGATAAAGGCATTGTTCTCAATGTTCTACTCACTGGAGTAACTAACTGCACGCAGTTGTAAGAGACTATCTCTATTTTTAGGAGAGACACAGAAGCATTTAGTATGGTGTATGAACATCTTCTGAACAGATTCAGAAACCATGTGTATGCATGTGTGCGTGCATGAAAAGAGAGCAAGTGATGCAGCAGATGGGGAAAATGTGCACAACAGGTAAATCTCAGTAAAAGTATATATAGGTGTTCTTTGTGCTCTTCTTGCAACTACTCTGTAAATATTCAACTTATTTCCTAAAAACAAGGGGGCTAAAACCTTCTGCGAACCTTCTTATGTGAACATAGAGATGGTAGAGAGCTTTTATAAGGCCTCCAAAGAATTTGAGCTCAGACTAGAACACTGGCTCTCATTCTTACTGATGTGTTTTGAGGCAAGAGCTGATGGGAGGTTGTAGTGCATTAAACTAGTTCATGCTAAGGTTTTTGTGACTTCCTGGGCTGTTCTCCTGATCCTGAGACCTAGGTTACCCGAAAGCACTGTGACTCTGCAGGTGGATGCAGGGGAATGATCTGGAAAGGAGGTGAGAGGCTCAGAAACTGTCAATTTTTCTATGAGTAGACTTGTCCTGCAGGCATCCCATTATGCTATTATTTGCCACTATCCTGCGTGTAGAAAGGTATTGGAATTAGCTGGATGTCTTTCCCCAGGTCCTGGGGAAGGCTCAGTATATATATTCATTCAATCAGTCAACAAATGTTTATGAACACATGCTATATGGTCAACCCATAAGTTGACATATAAGTCAATTATAGGTTATTAGTGCTGATCACAGCCATGACATCATGAACAAGAGAGATGGGTCCTGCATGGAGCTTACATTCTAGGGGGAAGAGAGAGCCAATAAACCAAACAAAGGAAACATGCTGGCTAGTGGGACCAGAAGACAATGACGTAGGGTGTTATAGTAATGCTGTTCCCAACTTCTTTGATTGCACATTTCTAAAAAAAAATGTGAACTCTTTCCAGACACACATGCATACATTTGGACATAGCCTACATAATAAAATATTAATATGCAAATTAACCACCACTCTGCTCAAGTCATGCCCACCAGCCAATCAGAGCAAGCATGCAAATTAACACCAACCAGGATGGCTGCAGCCACAGAGAGCAGTTGAGAGGCTTGGGTTTCCCCAGCAATGGAAGCCAAGCTTTCCACACACCCTGGCCAGCCTAGGCATCCATTCAAGGATACATAGTTTCATTTATAGAAGATACATGAACCCCAACAGAAATGGAGGCAGCAGGAGTGAGCAGGGGGCTTGACTCCGCTCCACGCTACAAAGTTTCAATTGTAGAAGATAAATATATCACAGATACCAGGACCTCTGCTTGGGTCGCCAGGGGTCATGGCCAGCCTGCAAACCACCACAGGCTCTTCGCCCAGGCCACTCCACACCCCAAGGGAACCCCTACCCTGATCCAGGACACACTTCAGGGTAAACCAGCTGCCCCCTCCCATGCACCAGGCCTCTATCCTATCTAATAAAAGAGTAATATGCAGATTGACCATCACTCCAACACACAAGCTGGCTGCTCCCAAACGGTCAAAGATCCTGCCCCCATGTGAACACAAGATGGCCACCACAAGATGACCAGCAGGGGAGGGCAGTTGGAGGCGATCAACATTGTAGGGGAGGGCAGTTAGGGGTGGCCACGCCGGCAGAAGAGGGAAGTTGGGGGCAAACAGGGAGCAGTTAGACATCAATCAGGCTGGCATGGGAGTGGTTAGGGGTGATCAGGCTGGCAGGCAGAAGCAATTAGGGGCAATCAGGAAGGCAGGCAGGCGAGCAGTTGGAAGCCAGCAGTCCTGAATTGTGAGAGGGATGTCCGACTGCCAAGTTTAACATCCCTTGAGGGATCCCAGATTGGAGAGGGTGCAGGCTGGGCTGAGAGACACCCCCCCACCCTGTGAGTGAATTTCATGCACTGGGCCTCTAGTATACTGTTTACAAATATATGCAAGTGCCACTGTACTAATGCATTATACAATATGCACAAAATAAAAGTTATAAACATAGCATAGAAAATAATAGGAATGAAAATTCTATTGCTTTCTTCTTGTGCCTCATTCTATCACTCCCCCCCCCCACCTCATTGTATCACTTTTGACACCCCATGTGTATGTGTGTGTGCGCGCCATTCTGGGGGCCACTGAGAGACAGGGGAAGGGATGGTGCCTGTTCTAGACACAATGGTCAGGGAAGGTTTCTCTGAGGAGGTACCATTTGCCCTAAAACCTGACCAGGAAAAGGAGTCACAGAGAGATCTGGGGGAGAACCTTCTAGGTAGGGGAGGCCAGCAGCCCCCAAGCCCAGTGGAGGGAGCAGGCATGGCACTTCTGAGGGAGAGAGAGAGAGAGAGCCAGAGCATCTGGAGCAATGGGAATGGAGAGCAGAGTGGCCGGGGGTGGTCTTGAGAGGAGGCTGGGTGTCAGAATCCAGAGGCCATGCTGGGGTTTGAGCTTCATCCTAACATCATGCGAAGACATCCAAGAGTTTCCAGCAGCACCATGGTGTGATCAGGGATACATTTTAAGCAAGCTCGCCGTCTGCTCTGCGAGAGGGGATAGTAGGCACAGGACCAGATGTAGTGAGATCCGTAGGAGCATCTTGCAAGAGTCCAGGTGAGAGGTAACAGATGGCTTGAATTCGGTGGTGGCAGAGGAGCGAGCGGGAAATGGATGAACTTGGATACGTTTTGGAGGAAGCGTTGGCAGGACTGGGTTAGGTAGGGGAGCAGACTGTGATGGGAGGAGAATCAAGGCTGACTCCTAGATTTCTGGCTGAATAACTGGGTGAAGGGTGGTGTTTTTTCACTTTTTTTCCCCGCCGCCTTTTTTATTTATTATTTTATTTATTTATTGTTTTTTTTTTATGGGGAAGTGAGGGTGAAGAAGCAGGCTCAGTTCTGCTCCGGCTGGAAAAAAGCAAGTAGGCAGTGTGTGTACCGCCTGTGTAGACATGTGGGGAAGGTCAGGACAGTGGGTCAGAGAGGTGAGGTTTCTGGGAGGGTTGGCCTGTGGGTGGCGTCAGAGGCCAGCCAGGGGCGCCAGAGGGCCCTGGCTGAGAAAGAGCTGCAGGCAGGAGCAGGCAATCATCAGAGAGGAACTGCATCCTCACCAGGGTTTGCCCGGAGTCAGTCGGCGTAGTTTTCACAGGGGGAAGTGGTGCAACTGTGCAGCAGCAGCCGCCGGCCTGGGCCGGGAGGACTGGCCCCGGAGGCTCCTGGCCCCTGGGCTGCAGGAGGATGTGGAGTTCCGACCTGGGCAGCAGCTGGCCGGTTGGAAGCCTCTCACGCAGGAGACCACGCTGACCCCTGAGCAGGGCCCGGGAAGACTCCTGCACTGGCCCTCCGCCTCCCTCCCTCCCTCCTCTGCATTCTAGCTGCTTCCCAGGGCCCGGAGCCCATGACATCTGACAAACGATGCAGCGGGCAAAGCAAATCACTGTTCCAGCCCGATTCCTGACACGTGGGAATCCCAATCACAAACTCCTCCTGTAAGAAATCACTTTCTGTTTTCTTAGAACTGCACGTAATTTCTCTGTCAAGTTTTCATTCCGCCAAGTGTTGCCTCTGTCCAGTCTGAGTTTCCCATTTCCGTGAGGGAATGCCCCCGCGCCAGGGCTCTGCAGGCTGCAAGGGGCGGGCGGGAGGCATGTTGCTCTGTCAGCTGGGGGCTGCACGTGCTGGAATGTCCTGGTGTCCCTCCAGTCTTTGGCTGTCAGTCCATTCCCTGCCGCCTACAAGGTGCCCTCAGGCCCACCAGCTTTCACGGCCACTTCCAGGCCACTGTCAGGTGCATGGTGACATCCCCCTGTGCCCCACTCCCCCGGCCCTGGGAACCTCTGCATCAGGCTGCTCTGGGTGTGTGGGCTCCCTGACGCAGGTGCTGCCACGGACACATGGCCCTGTGACCCCATATGATCCATCTGCCCAGTTACAGCTCCCTGTAATCAGCACAGTGGGATGGGCACTCCTGGGGTTTGGACTGCTTTTCTATTGGATGCCCAAGCTTATCCAGAAGCTTCAGTACCCCCCGAGGTGCAGGCCAGGGACAGGAGGGGGGGGGGGGCTTTGCTCTTTGCCTCCCTGGATCGTCCTGCTCATGCCCAGCTCAGGGAGTGCTCATCCTGGCCATGGGTTGGGAGGATTTTCTCAGCCTTTATCTCCTTGTGATTCTGAGCTTCAGTCTTCGGCCCAGCTATAGGTTCTAGAGGCCCGGTGCTGCAGGGACCTGCAGGGAGACCTCGGTCACCTTCCCATGCAGAGCCTGCAGTCTCCCGTAGCACCTGTGAACACGGGTAACTGGGAACTCTCCGCTGCAACCTGTAGACATTTCTCACTAGCAAGACAGTTTCTCATTCATACACTGGAGGGGGGGGGGTCCCTCAGCCTGGCCTGCCCCCTCTCACAGTCTGGGAGCCTTCTGGGTGGGAAGTGACCCAGCGATCTGAGGAAGGTGACGCTCCACCATACCTCTGTTGCTGCCACTGCCAGCAGTGCAAGCCTCAGCCGGCCCTGGTTACCTGAGCCTCGGGTGGCCCTGGGTGGCTGGGCAGCCACCATCCATGGCTTGCCTGCACCTTGGGCCAGCTCTTGGGCCAGCTCTGGGCTGAGGGGACTGGGGGACTCTGGAGGCAGGCACATGCCTGCTGTCCCAGCATGGCTGAGGAGACTGGGAGCCGCCATCTTTGAGGGCAGGGGAAGTCAATAGCATATTTCCTCCTTATTGGTTGTGGGTACTGCCATCTTTGTGACTGTGTGAGGGTCAATTATCATATCCCCTCTTTATTACATAGGTTTGGTTCTGATTCTGTTCCCTGGACAGTAACAAACAAACAAACAAACAAACAAACATTCTCCCCATGAAAGTGGCAAGATAGAAGGTAATCTTCATGAACATCAAGAGCAAAACCTTCCTCAAGTGAAACCTTCCACAGGACTCCCATGGCTCCTCCGATGACGTGAACTCCAGTGGTCTGGGCCTCGGCTGGCGTTGGCTGGCAGCATAATGCAGGAAGGGAGAAAGAAGAGCCAGGCCGGGGCCAGATCTGCCCCCTGGAGGACAGGGAAGATCCTATTTGCTGGGAAGAACACAGGCTCCAAGGAGCAAATACTAACTGACATTGATTGGCCCCTACTATGCGCCGTAATTTAACTAGTTTAATCATGACAAAAGGTCAGTAGGTTAGGGGCTGTCATTGTTCTCATTTAACAGATGAGGAGACAGAGGCACAGAGATTAAGTAACCTGCTGCTGGTCACAGTCAGGAAGTGGTTGAGCCAGGTTCAAAGTCCTGGGTCTGCAGTCCTGGGTCTGCGAGTCCTCTCTGCTACCCACTACTCAGGAGAGCAACATACCACTCAGAAATGGAGGATGGGGCGGCGGTGGGGGGGGATTCAAAGCAACCCCCACATTGTCACTGCTTTGTAAATGCAGGCTTGGCTCAAGGCCCCTTGGGACAGGATGGTGGGACTTTGGAAAGCTCAGGAGTGGACACCCCCAGCTGGAGCTGAGGCTCTGTCCTATGACTCCCAAGGGTGGAGTAAGTCAGAAAATGGGTGGGGGCACTCAGCAAAGTAGGTGACCAGGACCCAATGTGACATTCTTAGGCCCAGGACACAAGCAGGAGCAGCCACACAATAATGGTGTGAAAGTCAAGCAAAGAGGTGTCTGGGCAGCTGTGAAGATGGCAGCATTGTGGCTGAATCGTGTCCCCGTGCTGGAGCCCTAACCTACAGGACTTTAGAATGGGATGTATTTGGATATAGGGCTTTTAGAAGTGACTAAGTTAAAGTGAAACACTTAGTGTGGGCCCTAATCCAGTATGACCAATATCCTTATAAGAGAAGGCCATCAGGACACTAACATATGAGGGAAGACCATGTGAGGACACAGGAAAAGGAGGGCCAAGAAGGGAGGTCTCAGCAGAAACCAACCTGTTGATGCCTTGATCTCAGACTTCCAGCCTCCAGAACTGTGGGGACATAATGCCTGTGGTTTAAGCTGCCTGGGGTCGACTAATAGCAGGGGCCGCTAAGGTGTGCTTGCTGCAGAGCTGCTGGTTGTCTGTGGGTGAGTCGCCGCTGGGTGGGACAAGAGAAGGGAATAAGGTTGGGATTGGGTGGCTTCTTAAGTTAGGAAAGAGGGGACAAAGGTGGGTCTGAATGTTATTCAAGACAGGTCTCCTGGCCCCTCAGCTGGAGCGAGGACCAGAGTGGGCCTGGAGGTTCCTCCTCTGCCGACCTCACCCTGGGTCTGAGCCTTTGCACATTCCTGGTTGAGGAAGTTCTAAGAGGCGCAGACTCCCAGCCTGCATTGCTCTCACTCAGCCTCTCTGCCTGCTTTTCCTCCACCCTCAGCTCTTGATAGGATGAGATGGTACAGAGACTCGCTGTTCAAGCAAACCTCGGTAGAGAACTTGCCCACCACCCATGTGCTCTCCCTGTCTTTTGGTTTAAGTTGGGCTTGGTGGAGGCAGAAGACACCCCTGACTGGCTGCTGAGGTTAGGTGAACAGTTGCACTGGGGTGGCTCACTTGCAATGGGCTGGCGTGGAGTGATTTAAGTGTGGCTGTAGCCCGGGCCCGAGGATGCCTATTTACCGTTTCCAGGTGAAAATTAGTCTAACGAGAGGAATTTTCTCTCACAAGTGTTTGTTTTTATGCTGAATGTATTTTATGCCCACAAAACCAACAGAGCAGCGACAGCTTTAATCCAGCGTAATCATTCATCGCTGTACCAAGCCTTATAAGGCACAATTTGTTTTATTAGCTGCATCCTCATTCAGGAGTCGTAAACAGCCTGGGAGGCAGGCAGGATGCGTATTACTTACTCCTGTCTCACCAACAGTGGAAAGTCATGCGGTCTAGGACCTGGATCTCCCACCTTTCAATTTCCTAGCGTTTTCAAGGATAATATCTTCCCACGGTACTGACTGGTTTTGTGCTAGGTCCTCTTGTGGAAATAGCCATCCTCACTCACTCTTTGACCAGCTATGGACGTGGCCGAGGCTGCATGCTGACCCTCCTATGTTCCGCAGCTATAGGACACATCGTCGTTGTGTTCAGGAAGATGGCACGGGGACTCCAGCACTCAAAAGTGAGTGTGGATCTTGCTGTGCATCAGAATCACCCAGAACTTTAAAGGGCCACGTGTCTGGAACCCAACCCAGAGGTTTTGAATGGTTGCAGTTGCTGCTATCTTTAGCAATCCAGCTGATTCTTACACAGAGGTAGGGTTGAGTCTCACCGGGCTACGATATGACCCATCTTTCACTTGGCCAACACTTACGGGAGTGTCCCCTTTCCAGGCATCACGAGTCATTTCTCCTCAGCGATGGCAATGGCTGCTTCCTGGACCTGGACTTCTGCTCTGTGGGTCTCCTGCAAGGCTCCTGGTTCCCCCCGGGGGAAATGGGAGAGGCCACCATTCCCTCTCCTCTGAGGAGAACTGAGCATCAGACTAAGCTGAGATTGAGCCTCAGTTGGGGGAAATTTGATTGAGCAAGTCCTGTCTGTGTCTGGGCAATAAGGGAGACTTGGTTGATGGCTGTCTCTAAAAAGCCTGCAAAACCCACTTCCATGTTCCACCTGAAGTCTCAGGGTTGGCCTTGTGTGGGGGAGGCTGAAGAGGCAAGCTCCGAGCTGCTGGCCAGGGGGAGGGATGACCCACCACTGCTTGCTGGCATGGCGGCCTGCCCCGGCTCTTGGCTGATCCCTGAAGTGTTGGCCGGGTGTGAGGGCACAGGGAAAAGGCAGCGCCTAAGGAAGCTCGGGAAGTCTCACCAGGGGCAGCGGTGTTGGAGGTAGACTTGGAGGATGAACAGGAGATCACAGAGAGGTCAAGATGGGGGGAGACAAGAATGACCGAGAGCAAAACAGTTTTCATTTCCCACACTCTGTATCACTGACTCAGTGCAGGGAAGTGGGGAACTGGCTGGTTTAGGCCAATGGAAGTGCTGGGTGGGCCGGAAGCTGTGCCTCCTCAGGCGCCCTGTGCAGCTGTGGGTGAGGACACCGGGGACTCTGAGCAGGTGCAGGTGCTACAGGGAGGGTCAAGGGCCCCTTCGGAGACTGCAGAGCTCCCCTCGAGCCCCGTGGGTTCCTTGGTCCCTCCTCCTCATCATCATTATCACATAATGAGAGCACGATGCTCTTCAGCTTTCCACAGCACTGTTATCTCATAGTCTTGTGAAGCAAACAGACCGTTGACCCCACTGGATGGATACAGAAACTGAGGCTCCCAGGGGTTAAGTGACCTGGCTAATGAATAACAGAACAGTGACTAGAAACCTGAGTCTGGGTTCTGGACCTGACTAAAAAGGCTTATGCTTCCTTTATAGGCCTCAGGCTCACCTGGGAAGGAGACTAAAATGGATTTTGGTGACATGTCCACCAAGACATCTGTACCTGGCCCGCTTGCTCAAATGCCTACTATGAACGGCTCCAAGCCCTTTACTCCACTCATTTAATCCTCACAGTTTCTACATTTTACAGATGAGGAAACTGAGTCACGGGGGTTAGGTGACTGACCCAAGGAACAGCTCCTACTCTTACCCACAAGGCCCCGCCATCTCTCAAGGAAGCAGCTGGAGAGGGCAGGGCCTCCTGCCCGGACACCTGTGAGTGACCCAGACTCCGGGGCTGCGGCGTGTCACCGAGGGCTGCGGACTCCCCATCGGAGCCTTCTCACACCTGCGGACCAGGGAGCACTAACCCTGCGGCTTGTTGTGGGATAAAATGAGGTCACCTCTGCAAAGTGCCCTGCATGATGCCTGGGACCGGGTAGTGTTCGCTCTGCATTAGGGGGTCCGACTGAAACTAAGTTGGGTGTATTGAGCAGATCAGAGGGGACGAGGGTGAGGGCAGGGGGAGGCCTCACAGGCCCACAAAAGCCACCACACTCCCCTGTGGGCCTTGCAATGCCCCACACAGCGCTCAGCAACAGCTGCTCCTCGGCCAAGCAACATGGCATTAAAAAATGGCCACTGTGGACCCGGCAGCAGTGGGAATCGAGGTAGCAATAAATTAAATGATGCTCTCAGCTTATGTGGCTTCACGGTGGCCTCCCAGGAACACGTTTCAATATAAATGATTTACCCGGAAAAACGATATTGAATGTGCCACTAGGAGCTGCAGGGATAATAATAAATCCTGGTTTTGTGAATCAGAGAGAGGCAGCACCTGGCAATGCCTGGACCTGGGCCAGCAGCCGAGGTCCTCGGCCCTGTCCCAGGCTGGCCGAGGAGCAGCACCCACTGGGTGGCTGTGGGCAAACCCTTCCCACTTCTGCCATCTCTGCCCTCCCTGCATGGTGGCTGCTCAGGCCAGGAAATCTTGGGAATATTTTCCTTGTCCTTCTCTTGCCTCCTTCCAGCAGCTCCGCAAACACTGAGCACTTTGGCAAGTCAGCATGCACCTGGCCAGCATCCAGAATGAGACAAAGGCATGGGCTGGGCCAGGTCATCATGGGCCCAGAGCTCCATGCTAAGAGGTCGGTGCTTTGTCCTGAAGGCTCTCTGGACCTGCCTCAGTCAGGGCCCAGTCAGGAAGAGACACCATTAGGTGCATTAGGTGTTTCAAATGAGAAGACTTAATGTAGGGAATTAGTTGCACAGGTGCTGAAGGGCTCAAAGAGCCAACAAGACTAAAAGAGAACTGCAGAAAATGCCTACCACCTGGGGGACTTGGGGAAGGAAAGAAAGAGGGAACTCCTGAGAACCATGGCACTCAGAGGGAGGGAATGTTGGCGCTGGGGTCTGGTTCTGGGAGCATCAAGTGAAGCCAGTCTCCATCCAGCTGCTGCCCAGGGCACAATGCCACTGCTTGGGTAATTGGTGGTGGTGGTAGTGGGGTGTGTGTTTCCCGCACTCCCAACAATTATCCAGTACCAGTTGAGTACCCTACAAATCAAGTCAATTTTATAACCATCCACCTGGAGATAGCATCCCATCCTATAGGTCAGTGGTCAGCAAACTCATTAGTCAACAGAGCAAAATATCAACAGTACAACGATTGAAATTTATTTGGAGAGCCAAATTTTTTAAACTTAAACGTCTTCTAATGCCACTTCTTCAAAATAGATTTGCCCAAGCCGTGGTATTTTGTGGAAGAGCCACACTCAAGGGGCCAAAGAGCCGAAGGTGGCTCGCGAGCCGCAGTTTGCCAACCACTGTCATAGGTTAAGGGCTCAGTCCTACAGGAAGGAGATGGTGGACACCGGGGTCAGGCCGGGGAAAGGAGACAGAGATGAGGTATAGGAACCTGGAGATCAAACCACCAGTGGGTGCTGTGTAGGAGAGATGGGGATTGGGGGTGAGCTGCAGACACCTTACTGGGCAGGAGGGCCGGTGGTGGCACTGTTCCCAGCAATAAGGACCATGGAAGAAGATGAGGAAAAATTAGAAGAAAGAAGAGGAGGAGGAGAAACAGCCATTTCACCTCTGCTTTGTCAATTTCTAAGAAGGGTCACTCCTCCAAGATAGCATTCTACTGTTCGCTACAACTGCTAACAACTCTGCCCTTTAGTGGAAGGAACAATTACCTCCCCACAATTTCCAAGCACAGATCCCCAGGCTGCCCTCTTATCTCCCAGACAAATATTCGAAGCCAACAGTCAGCTAAAGAAATGAATAAGAGGCGTGCAGGGGCCGGGGCGCAATTCAATGGAAGCTGCTCAGAGTGTTTGTTTTCTGGCCCAAAGCAGCACTGGCCACGCTTGTGTTATGTAGCAGGCTTCGGCTGGAGGCCAAGAGGAGGAGGAGATAGGAGCTTTTCAGGGAGCGGTGAGCACCCAGAGGGAAGGGAGGAAAGGCTGCTAGAAGGATGTGACTCAGGCAAAAGGAGTGGGGGTGGCATTGGTTTGTGCCAAAGTCAGATGCCAGCCCCTCAGAAGCCACCCTGGGGTCCTCAGGGGATTCCCGGGATCAGCCAATCAGCACAGTTGGCATGGGTGTGGTCTTGGCCCTGGAGATTCTTGGTCAAGAACAGAGGCCTGAATTGGCTGTGGGGAAACACCTACTCATGTGTGTGACACAGAGGCCAGAGGAGACATGAATCCCACTCACCCACTGACACCATACAGCCACAGGTGAGGGCTGGAGGAGACCTTGGGAAGAACCCATGCCACAGACAAAGCAATCATCGAGATTGTGGAAGGCAACAAGGCTGTGGGGAGGGACAGGGATGAAAAGACACAATTTCTGATAAACACTTGTACATCATGAAACACCACGGACAGGGTGGCTTAAAGAACTGAAAGGTATTGTCTCATAGTTCTAGAGGCTGGAAGCATGAGGTCAAGGTATTGGAAGAGTGGGGTTCTTTTCTTGGTTTGCAGATGGTTGTCTGCCCTTTGAATGTGTCTGTATCCAAATCTCCTTTTATGAAAACACCAGTCATATTGGATTAGGGTCCACCTTAATGTCCCAATTTTCACCTGCCCCTTTAAAGACCCTAATCTCCAAATACAAGTACATTCTGAGGTACGGGGGTTAGAATGTCAACATATGAATTAGGGGGTGGGGAGAGAGAAGAGGGCACAGTTTAGTCCACAATACTCCCTACAACTAGGGATGCTGCCTTTATTTTTAATGCTCTTTTTATACAGCTTATTCTCAGGCCTCAAACGTAATTGGTCCGTATTAACTGAGTAGAAAGCATGTTCTGGACCCAGCCCCAAAGCATTCCTCATTTGTTCTGCTGACTTCTGATCACTTTTTGAGGGCCTAGGCAGACCCACACTATCCCTCCAGGCACTGCCTGAAAATACAGCCTTTAAACAATTCTCAGTAAACCATGATGCATTTGTGAATGAAATTTATCAAAACCCTGAAGATTAATTATTCATGCATTTCCATGTATAGAAAAGCCTGTTGGTGTTCTTCCCGGAAGCCTAGCTAGATTTTTGTTTGCTGTGGTCCACAGGGAAGTAGATATTACAGATCTTTAGCAGAGACAGTTAATAATTCAATAGAATGCATCATGGACGCATCTGTACAAATGTCTGTCAGTGTTTTAAGAGGTTTAGAGAAGGAAGGGATATGTCGTGTTCTTTTGCCTCCAGGTCCTCCAGAAAAGGCAAAGGAAACCTTACCCATCATGAAAAATGCCAGAGTTCTTTCTAAAAGTTTTGAAGCATGAATACTCAATATAGATATCTTTATATTTCCCCTGTTGCATTTCTCATTTTAGATAGGCATGAAGACTGGTTTCTTATTTCACTGGACATATAAAATATACACTGAAGCTTGCAGTTATACTCAAATATAAGGTATCATACATTTTTAAATCTCATATGCCTTCAAAAACCAAATTCATCAGAATTTATTAATTCAAAGTTTCCTTGGAGCTTTGGGTTGCCAAGGGTTTATAAAAGATTACAGTATTCTCTGCATGCCTACAGAGAAGCCCTCCTATTATTAATATTAATGGCTGGCATTTATAAGTTCTTACTCTGAGCCAGGCACTCTGCTATATATTTTACATAGCATCATTTCACTTCATTCTCATAGTAATTTTATAAGGGAAGGGTGATTATATTTCCATATGATATCCATGTATTCCCAACGCTTAGAGGTCATGTAGCTAGAGAGTGTTGGAGTCAAACCCAAGTCTGCTGATCTCCACAGCCTGGTTCTACAACTCCATGCCCCATGACCTCCCACGGTGGGGACCAGGGGGTGATTAGAAATCCCTATTTTGTCAACAGATATCTAGTCTATGTACCAGACACCGTGCTAGGCACTATATACACATGCATGGAAAGGGAACTGCCCCTGCGGCACTTTCCAGGGGGTGAACAAGAATCAGGATGGCATGGAGACATGGATTTGTGGGTCATCAACAGACAACGGGTTGTTGAATCCAAAGCAGTTGATAAGGTCACCCCGGGGAGCAAGTAGGGCAGAGGATAAAGGCAGCAACGGTGGAGTCCTGGGGAAGAGTGAAATCTAGGGAAAGGTAGAGATGGTAGAACTGGATGAGATGCCTGGGAAGACCGCTGTAAAGATGTAAGGGATGTCAAGACTTAGGAATGGTCAAGTGTTAGATGCCACAGAGAGTCCATTGAGCAAGAGGTTGGTGGGAATAGCCCATTCATTGATTATTAGCGTCACAAGTTTCAGTAAGATGGTCAGAGCAGATGAAAAAAAAGAGAGTGACTATAGGGAGACTTGATCATGTTGGTGAGCCGAGGGATGGAGATGGAGAGGCTTGGGAGATGCAGTTAGAGCTGAGTGAATGAACAGAGCAAGGTTAGGAAGAGGTGGGCAGGGCTGGGACACGGGGATATAAACAGGAGAGCGTGATTCTCGAAGGCTGGAGAGAAGGATGCGTGTCTCCATAGAGATGGAAAGGATAGAGAAAGTAAAGTGGATAGATTTCCTGGGTTGGGACTTGTGTTTACCCTGAGACGATGAGGGAAGCTCATCTATGAAGAGTTAGATGCCGGTGGGGAAGCAGGATTATAATGGGACAGTTATAGATTTAGTGAGGAGCAATAAAAGCCCGTGAGCATGGTGGGTCAGGGCCTGAGTAGGAGGCGGCAAGGGTGTCAGAAGCCAACTACAAATTTGTGATCTTATGACCTGGATATTTATGTAATTTTCCTTAGTAGCACTTGGCCATTTTATTTTTGTTGTTGTTGTTACTCCTTACCCAAAGATAATTTTCCTTGATTTTTAAAAAAAGAGATGGAAGGGAGGGAGAGAGAGAAACATCAATGTGAGAGAGACACATCGATTGGTTGTCTCCTGCATGTGCCCCGACAGGTCCAGGGAGTGAACCTGAAACCTAGATATGTGCCTTGACTGGAACTCGAACCCTCAACCCGGAGCATGGGCCAACACTCTAACCACTGAGCAACACCAGGCAGAGCAGCATGGTTATTTTGGAAGAAGATAAAAAAATGAACAGTTGGATGATGGAGAAGAAGGCACAATATGCAAGTGCTGGCAGCAAAGTCATTGAAATATTTACCCAGGTGGTCAGGCTGGGCAGGAAAGCCAGTGAAGTCAGAGGAAGCTGAGGTCTGAAGGAATAAAGGATAAAACGTTTAAGAAAACCCGTTCTGGGTAATGTTGAGGTCCAGGGTGACCCCAGACAAGGAGGTCAGGTACAAATGAGCCATTTCCTTAGTTGCATCATTTCTCTATTCACAACCCCCCCCCCCCATTCCACCCTCCACCCCCGCCCAGGCTTGTATGTGGCCTCTCTCTCTGTGGAGACAGAGGTGCTGACCCAGAGGGACCAGTGAAGACTGTGGCCACACCCGGCACATGCAGGCTTCCACCTGGGCCCTGGGCTCAGCCCACCAAACCAACCCGAAGGACTGTAGTGGCCACTAAACAATCTTCTCCCAACCCTAGAATTTTGGGGGTTTACCTAGTTGAATGTTAGATGGGTACACTGCTTTTCTTTGTTAACTAGAACATTCTGTGTGATTATTTCAAAGGGAACCAGGGAGTCCCTATTGGCCAAAGGTGGGGGGGGGGCCAGGCCACCCCTCTTCCGGCCACAGCCTGGGCGCTCCAGAGGCTGCGCACTTGGCCGTTTCCGGGCCTGATGGAAGGGAAGCAGACCCCTGTGCACCGCCGCTGAAGGTGCCTCACTTCGCCCACCTGCAGCATCGATTATTCTGTCTCAGCGCTGCACCTGCCAATAGCCAGAGCCACTCTGCACGGCTGCAGACGCCAGCGTGCTTGTCAGGGGCTCCCCGGGGTGTCAGCGACATCACCCCGGCGATCCCAGGACTGAATCGATGAGAATCACCTACAGAATGCTGAGTGTGACCGAGGACATTGGGGCGGAGGAGACCTGGTAAACGCAGTGGCCAGGCAAAGGGGACTTTTTCTCTCCAAAGACCCTCCCTGTGAAACACACTGAAGGCAGACCCCGGAGAAGCATCCACAGCTTCTCAGTCCAGCGGGTGGATGACTCCACCCCCAAGTCTGCATCCGGAGAAGCCAGGCAGGTTTGCATGCTCTTGAGGGTATCAAGGGACCAGACCAGAACTTGCAGCTTTCTTCCTGCTCTGTGATTCTGTGTCTAAAAGTCAACATCTTGGGACTCAATTGCACATGCAGTATTGGATTTCCCTTCTCTGGGCGAGTGACAGTGCAATGGAGGTAGCAAGAGCCATTAGCTCTCTCAACTAGAACCTTCGCTCCCCAAAAGGACTTTGCTTCTAGGCAAGAGGTTCCAAAAATAAAGTTGCTAACAGTGATGCCTTCGGGGACTTTTAGGAGAGCAGAGTGTCTCCAGACTGTGGCTATTCTAAACATCACGGCTCTGTAAAAATATCACTTACCAAAAGTCTCTCAAAAATGCCAATGGTAAAGTGTAATAATGTGGCAAAGTTGCCAATGAGTTTCTTTTTCAAGGTGGCTCTGGTCTCTGTTCCTGTTGGTTTGACTCAGCTCAGCGTGGGGTGGGGGGTTGTTCCTGGGGAAGTCCCAGGTTCCTGACTCTGCTCCTGCTCACACACCCTGCGGCTGCCTCTATAGATGGAGTTCTAATGCTCCTTACAAAGCCCCACCGCAAGCTAACCAGCAACAATGCCACACGTAGACACACAGCCAACACTGGTTCTTTCCTGGCACCTCAGAAGACAAATGAAACTTTCTCCGAATCTGCAACTGCAATGAAACATTAAGGCATTTCGTTGAGTGCCCAGGAAGCAGCGATTATTGGTTAAAAGCAATTTGAAGATCTCTCTAAGTATTATTTATTACTTCTTAACCTAAAAGTGATCTCCCCCTCCAATATGTGTTTATTGTTAAAGTAATTCTGTAACAATGTTAAAGTTATGAAAAACAAAACTCGTCAATTTATAGTACCTTCATCTGAATGCAACTGTTATAAATAACACTGCAAGGATATTTTAGTAATAAGTCTTTGTCCACTTTCTTGGTTATTTCCTAAGAATATAACCTTAGAAGAGATGTTATTGGCTCTAAGAACGTGGGCATTTAAAAAAGATTATTGATACATTTTTCCAGATGGCTTTCCAGAAATGGTGTTTTACCAACTCACTGTTATTCAATTTACATTTCTTTGAATATTAATGAGCTCAAGCAACACTTTAAAATATTTAGTATTCATTTATGTATTTTCATATGAATTATTTGTTTACTTCCTCTATCCCTATACATTTTCCATCAATTTGTTTGAACTCTTTATTTATTAAAGCTATTGTATTTGTTGCCAAAATTTTTCCTGTTCATCCCATAAGTTTATTGATGTTTTGATATAGACCTTTAAGATATTACATACTCAAATTTATCCAACTATCCTTTATTATTTCCTGGATGATATAAATTGTTGATTGAGCACCTATCATGTGGTAGGCCATCTATCAGCAGCTTTATGCTTATGTTCAACTTGAGCCTTATGTCAAGCACTGGAGACAGATGATAGTACAGCAGCCCTTCTTGTCCAAGGGGGATGCATTTCAAGACCCCAGTGGATCCCTAAAACCGAGGGTAGCACTGAACCTTTTATGTATTATGGTTTTTTTCTACACATGCATACCGGCTTCTATCTGGCACATCTGAATTGCCAGCATCACTACTTGTGTACTTTGGGCCATTATTCAGTAAGATGAGGGTTACCTGGACATAAGCACTGTGATATTGAGACTGTCAATCTGATAACCAATGGCTAGTAAGTGACTAATGGGCGGGTGATCTATACAGTGTGGATGTGCTGGACAAAAGGATGATTCGCGTCCTGGGCAGGAGGAGTGGGAGGCTATGAAATTTCATCACAATACTCAGAATGGAGAATAATTGAAAACTTAGGAATATTTTTTTTTTCTGGAATTTTCCATGTAAGGTTTTCAGATGATGGTTGACTTAGGGTAACTGAAACCATGAAAAACAAAACCTCAGTGAAGGGGTGTGTGTGTGTTGCTGTATATCCATTATACAGAAGAGAATCCTATATAATAAAAGGCTAATATGAAAATTTTCCCCTCAACTGGGAGTTCAACTGGGAGTTCGACAAGGGGACGGGCCAGCCAGTCCCCTGTGGCCTGTGGCCCCTCTCCCCCATCAGCCCAGCCCAATCAGCCCTGATTGATTGGGGTGGGTCAGCTGGACCCCATCTATGCACAAATTCATGCACCAGGCCTCTAAATGTAATAATAGTGAAGAAAATGGTAATAACAATAATAATGGCTAACATTGACCAATGACCATGCTCCAAATGTTATTACAGTGCTTTACATATATTATGAACTCATTTAATACTGAAAATAACCCCAGAAGGTAAGTCTGATTATCATTTTCATCTTATAGAGGAGAAAACTGAGGACAAAGAAATTGATGCAATAATACACAGCAGAAAGTGTCAGAGGTCAGACTAGGGAGGCTTAAGGGACTCTCTCTAAGTTACAGAATTAGCCAATAATAGCTACATGAATCAACCCTGGGTCTGACTAAATCCATAGCCCAGGGTCCTTCGACCAACTAAAAGTTTCTTCTCTACCATAACACTCAGCCTAGTTCCTGCCATCCTATATTTAAGATTCACATTTATATGACTTCTTGCTCTTAAGTCTTTTGGTGCATGAATTATGCTACTTTTTTCATTTGCTATATAGTTTTGGATGATAAACATCTTGTATTTTATTCTGTGGAATGAACCCTCACAGTATCTGGATATTTGCTACTTGATTCCATACAATATCCCAAAGAACAATAAAATAATATGTAAAACCATCAAGACTATACTTTAAAGACATAGTAATGTCTCTAGTGTGAATTACATACATCTCTGTTTTAGTCTTTTGTGATGAGAACCATGGCATTTGCAGAAATCATGTTTTCCATAATTGATGTAAAGTGAGTAGTTGGGACATTTAGACTTCTGTGCTCTTTTTTTTAAAGCAAAAATCCAAGAGATCAGGAAGAAGGGAGAGGGTGGGAGGACTGGCCCAGGTGTGAGGGAAGATGTGTTTAAAGTACGTTCTAAAGCAAGGGACCAGTATCGAGTCAGGGTCTTAGGCAGTGGAGCAATGCTGTGTCATATTTAGCTCACAGAAATCCAACTATGTGCATTTTAGAACAATCATATGAGTCTATTTTCCTGTTTCTTGAAAATTTTTATTTTGTTTTCTTCCATCAAATACTGTGTGGAGCTTTTGGCAGGCAGATGAGCTACCCGTGGCTCACTTTGAGCTCTACTAGGGTGTGTCTAGAGTAGCCTTCCCTCCAAGGATAGTTGAACCCTGCCACTAAAGTTGGGTCTCTGGGGTTTAGGGTTTCCATTAGGTGATCACTGAACACTCATCACGTTGGCTGGTTGGAAGCACAAATGTGTCCCCCATCTGTGTGAGCTCAGATAATTATTCAGCCCACAACTCTCAAGTCATTCTTCCCTTGGCTTAGTGGAGTTTTACTCTAGGTATACATAGCCTAGTCCTCAGCAAAGTATCAAGGAGATCCCTATATAGATTTATGAAGCACTTCTCTTGAATAGCTTCCTTCTTTTCGAAATTCTACCCTGAATTTTGAGCTGCCTCAGCCTCCCTACACATTAAACTGTCTTCTCAACTCAGAGAGGCCCTGTGGTGTTGCCCTCTCACTCCTCTGCTCTGAAAAGAAAACTGGGCAATCACAGGACCCACCTTCTTTGTTTCTCTTCTCTTAGGGTTCACAGTCCTCTGCTACCTGTGGCCCAAAACCTGAAAATAGTTGCTTCATAGTCCCCTACCTGAAAACAGTATATTCAGTTTTCTAGTTGTTTCTGGAAGGAGGTGAAGTCCAATCCTTATTAATCAAACATAGTCCAATAAGAGTGAGAACAATTTAAAGACCACGGGCCAGTCTGCTTGCTTAGTGAATGCTCCAGCGTTCTGGGTGTGAAAGGCTGTGGGAATCCCTGCTCCCTTAGCTTGTCTTAGGGTCCTGAAGCTACCCCAGGCTGAGTGTTCATATGGTGTCTTAAGGGATGTAGTTGTCATACAAGATGGCCCCCTCTGAGCAAGCCAATTACTTCACCTGGTGTTCATTTGAAAAACAGAAATCTGAACTACAGGAGGAAACTGGGTTTGGTTGGACTTATTGAGATACAGTATGTTAGTCTCCAGCCAAACAGACTTTCCAAGGGCCATTTTTGCTCTACAGAAATGTTACCTTATGGGCTGACTTAAAATATACCCCCTCCTGAGACACAAATCCACAATACGTACACCCCCTTTGAGAGGTGGGTGAATTAAACCTGCCTTTTGGCCTAGGAGCCTTGGGATAAGAGGTTTTGCTTTTGGTTTAGTACCAATTTCTTCTCTTCTCAGAGAAGTTCCCAGAATGCTCTGCAACCAACATTTCACTATTTATGAGCAGTTGCTCCCACTTTAACCCAGGCCCTGCTTCTACCTAATGACATTTTTATATCTATTCACTTTCTTTAATGGCTGAATCCAAGTATTATGAATATGGGCAGGCGTGGTATTCATTTTTCACTCCATCTCCTGCACTGTAAAAACCAAGGCACTTTCTTTGCAACTCTAATCCTTGATCTCCTGGTTGTAAATGATGGCAATGATTCTCTCCTTGCAGGGTATTTGGGGCAATTAAGTGAGTCCATGCCCATTTATTCTTTAGCTCTCTGGTGTGGCTTCCAAACTCACCTCTTCGTGGACACTGCTCCTGTCAGAGTCCCCAGTGTCTGTAATGTGTCAAATCCAAAAGACACTTCTCTGGTCCTCATTTTTGCTAGGTTACTTAATAATACTTGATATCATAATTACCACTTTTCTCTTGAAACACTTTTTAAAAAAATCTCATGTTATCTTATTCTGCATTTGCCTCTCTGGCCACTACTTAGCTCATATTTTTTCTTCTCCAACTTCCAAATCAGTGGATTTTCAATTCATATTAATTTTTATTGATTTTAATTAAAAAACCCCTCATTCTCCAAAATTATGTGTGTGTGTACATTGTGTAGCACACAAAATATTTGAATACAGTGGCTCATTTATGCATTGAGTATAGGCTAAAATGGGAGTTGGGAGTATAGGCTAAAAATGTTTACTGATGAAGGTGAAGCTGGAAATACTGTGGAGCATACCACTGCTCTCAGTGTTAGAAATCCTCTGGGCTTGACTATGGAACCTCTTCTCTTCTCTTACACTGTTTCTCTAAATGCTTACATTCATTTTCATTTATAAATCATCTTATAGTGCACAACATTAGTGCAAGAGTAGGCCTTCCTTCCCCTAGGTGCTGGCACCGGCTTCCCTTTGGCACCCGGGCTTCCCTCGCAGTCCCAGCTTTGTTTGGAAGGACATCCGGGCTAATTAGCATATTATGCTTTTATTATTATACATAACCTCTCAATTTACATGTCCTTCTAGACCTCCTTTCAAACCATAACTTATGTATTCAACTTATCTATATATATAAAACTCTAAGAGACCAGTTGACCATTCAACCAGTCGACTTTTTGACTGGTTGCTCTGATGCACACTGACCACCAGGGGGCAGACGCTCAACGCAGGAGCTTCCCCCTGGTGGTCAGTGTGCTCCCACAGCAGAAGCACCAGTCAGCTGACCCATGTGAGCCAGACACCAGGCTCCTTGCTGGTGAGCACAGCTGTGGCAGGGCAAGCCTCTCATGCTTCTGCAGCGGTGGTGGCAGGCAGGCACGGTGGGGCCAGGATGAGCGGGAGCAGCACCCTGCTGGGCTTAGGCCACTCCCTGGCTGCCTGCTGCTTCACACATTACTACATCCCCTAAGGGGTCCTGGATTGAGAAAGCGTGCAGGCCAGGCTGAGGGACCCCACCTGTACACGAATGCATGTACAGGCTTCTAATTATTTGATAATTTCCTGTTTTTTGTTTTTTTTTAACAGACTTCTCAAATCAAACAGCTCCCAAATAAAACTCTTAATCTTCTCATCTATGTATGCTCTTCTTCCAGGCTTTTCCCTCTCAGCTAATGTTGCCTAGTTTCTGGAACATACCAAGGTGTTTCTAATGGCCTTGCCTTCAATTGCTGTAACCTCCAGCTTCTGATTCTCTGTTTCCTAACCACCCTCTAAGTCTCAGCTGAAAGGTAACTTTCCCAGAGTCACTTCAACTGTCGTTTTTTTCTTTTCAGCACATCTGCCCTTTTCTTACAAGCACTCTTCTTTTCTTTTAATAAGGAAAGTAGTCCTCATGCTTTGTGGGCTAGGCTACCAAGGTGTCTGGTTTCTCCAACTCATTTCCATGAACCCTCCAAGGAGTTGGCACATGACCCAAGCTAAGCCCACAGGACTATCTGCTCCAGAAATCTGAATTTTGGTCAAATTGATCCAAGGGAGTAAAATAGTGAAAACATTTTCTTTTTTCCTGAGGATGGTGCCTTGAAAAACCTGCCTGTGAGTTCTTGCTCCCAGACCCCAGAACGTCCATGGTTTCTGTTTTCCCAAGGCTTACTCATCCAACATTTACTTTGATCTCTGGGCTACCTTCTCTCCTTTGAGTAAAATTCTTAATTTTAAATAAGGTAACTCCCCTTTCTGCCTTTTACCCTCAAAGAAGTTTGATGGATAAGGATCACAAACTAAATTATGCCCTAACCTGTGATTCTCTCTTGTATAGCATCCACTTTAGTTTCTTAGGGTTGCTGTAACCAAGTACCATCAACTGTACAGCTTAAAACAGTAGACATTTGTTCCTTTGCAGTTCTGGACTCTAGCTGTCCAAAATTAAGGTGTTGGCAGGGTCACCCCCTGAAGCTGGAGGCTTCTTTTTTTTACCTCTTCCTAGCTTCCGGTGGCTCCTTGTCAGGGGGTGGGGAAGTGGGGGGAGAGGAGAGAGGGGCTCCAGGTGTTCCTTGGCTTGCGGTAGCATAACTCAAATCTCTGCCTCCATCCTCCTTGGCTCTCCTACCCCTCTGTGCTCTCTCTTCCTCTGGCATTCTCCTTCCTGTGTCTCTCTCCTTATATAAGGACTAGAGGCCCAGGCTGGCTCACCCTGGTGAGGGCCCATTGGGCTGGGCTGGTGTGGAAGAGGGACCACAGGTGGTTGGGCCCATCCTGATTGGAGTGTTAGGGGCCGATCAGGGGCAGGGCCAGCTGGGGGCAGGGTCTGAATGGGCCCTGGATCAGGATGGTTGGCTGCCACAATGTGCATCATTGCCACCAGTCAATCTGGTCATTTGCTTACACTAAAAGCCTACCCTGCTCCAGTATTACCTTATCTTTTTTTAAAAAAAAAATATATTTTATTGATATTTTACAGAGAGAAAGGGAGAGAGATAGAGAGCTAGAAATGTCAATGAGAGAGAAACATCAACCAGCTGCCTCCTGCACACCCCTCACCGAGGATGTGCCCGCAATCAATGTACATGCCCTTGACCGAAATCGAACCCGGGACCTTTCAGTCCACAGACCGACGCTCTACCACTGAGCCAAACCGGTTTCGGCTATTACCTCATCTTAACTTAGCTAATTACATTTGCAATGACCCTATTTCCAAACAAATTTCCACTCTGAGGTACTGGTGTGTGTGTGTGTGTGTGTGTGTGTGTGTGTGTGTGTGTGTATGTGTATTGGGGTGTGTGTGTGTGTGTGTGTGTGTTAGGACTTTAACACATCTTTTGAGGGAGCATAATTGAACCCATAATAACAGAACCCTATTTTTACTTTGGTGACACTTTCACTGCTTACAATTATATTTTTATGTGTGAGTTTATGTGTTTAAAGCCAGACTCTCCTATTAGTCCGTGCAGGCAAAAACCGGTCTGTTTTATCACTATCTACCCAGAGCCTAGCACCATCTCTGGCATAGCTATAATGTCTTAGAAAGTATCTGGCTAATACCTAGCACATCAAAGACTGCAACAAATGGTAATTCCTTTTGATTCTTTAGGGAATTGTTGGAATATTTTACATTGGAAGTGTCTTACCAGAATCTACTATATTCTATACATGTTTAGGGACAGGAAATGAGAGCGGAGTTAAAATATCCCAAGGCGTGAGTGTTTTCTAAGTGTTACCAGTGAGTCATGTCTTGCTGAGGACCGGAATGGCCCTGACTGGCTGTGGGTGTCTCTGAGGGGTCTGCAAGCTTCCAGGTAAGAATGAGCACCTCCCCACCCCTCTCTACCATGATGCTGTGGTGAACAGGCAGCCCCCAAGCTGTCAGGCAAAGTGCCTGCATGCCTGCCAGTGCTCATCCTTTACCTCTGTCATCCAGTTCCCACTGGCAGAGCTTCCTCTGTCTGGCTCAGGGATGGAATACGAATCAGGCCATCCCTGGTTTCCAGAATTAATCAGTTCTCTCTCAAATTGCTCGTGTCTCCCCAGAGCATTGAGTTGGGCCCAAAGTTCTGAAATCTGTTTTCTAAAATGACTTTCCAACTTGGCATAAAATGCATTTTGCTGGAGAAGGGAGATGAGGTACGTTAGGGAGGAGATTCTTAAAGCTTTGAAATAAAGGAAATGATTGTAGAGAGCTAAGGTGCGATCTGACTGCTAACCAATGGGAAGATGGCCAGGCAGTACTGGGAGGGGTGGGGGCAAACTAGTCAGGCTAAGGAGATTAAAAAAAAAAAGAGGGGTAGGAAGGCAGGCAGGGGCAGAGACCACCTAGAGGTAGGGGAAAGGGAAGTCAGACATGGAGGCAAACAAAAGACCTGGAACTAGCTGGGTGGGAGGGAACACTTGACCCCTGACCTGGCCAGGCAGGAACAATGATGTCACCTTGGACCGGAAGTGGCAGTCCTCCATCAGATCCTTCCACAGGCGGGAACTTGAACTTTGATATAATTGGATATTGCCAGAATTCCTTGGAGGGACCAATCAGAAGCTAGCAGAGTATATGAATATCCCTAGACAAAGAGCTTAAGTGGTAACCCATTTTGGTATATCTCCTAAGCTTTGTTTTTTTCCCCCAATAAATTTTGTTTTCCTCCCACCATTTTTATCTGTGAATCTATTCTTCAGTTTTATGAGACAAAGAGTTCAGACCTGACCACATTTTGGGTATATTTTGGATTTCAGGGCTGGGGGAATCATGAATTTGCAGTGGCATCTGCCGGGGGTTGGGAGGGGGCTGGTCTAAGTTTCTGTATGTAGCAGAGCTATGTCCCCTGACAGCTAGAATGTGGACTTCATCCAGGGGTAGGATTGTTAGTGGAGTGCAATGGACTGGGGGCAAGGAATTTAAACCTGAAAGGGAAGGAACTAAAGAAAGTGAGAATACTAGAGAGAGAAATGGAGGGTCCAGAGATTGGAAGTCCCCATATTAACAAAAGAAAGGGTGTGGTGGGACAAAGAGAAGACAAGGTTAGAGTGCCAAAGAACTGGGAAGTGAGGGCAGCAGGGAACTAGTCTCTTTCCTCTGCATCCAAGTTTCCTGGCTATTCCAGGTGGGCTTGGAGCACACCGCTCCATGGAAATTGCTGTTATGCACGTCAATAATAACCCTGTTGCCAAATGTCTAGTCCTCGTCATACTCCACGTGTTGGTAGCCTTGGGTGAGTTGACCAATTCCTCTTCCTTGAAACCTTTCTTCCTTGGTGCTCAGACACACAAGCTCTTGGCATCTTTCTCTTCTGGCCACTCCTGTCTCCTTTGCCAGCTCCTTTTTCCTACCTAACTAGAGGCCCACTGCACAAATTCATGCACTGGTGGGGTTCGTCCGGCCCAGCCCCAATAAGGGCAGATTGGGGCTGGGCCTGTTGGGAGGAGGAGATGGTGGGAGGTTGCTAGCTGGCCCACCTGGATTGGGGCCTGATCAGGACCTCCAATCAGGGCTGAGCTGGCTAGGGGAAGGGGCTTTGGTGATTGGCTCGCAGGCCCCGCCCCCGATTGGGGTTGGGGGGCTAATTGGGGATAAAGCCAGCCATAAGGGAGGTGCTGTGGATGGTGGGCTGGCCAGCCCCATCCCCAAATGGGGTGGGTGGGGGTGCCGATCAGGGGCCAGCAGCCTGGGGGAGGGGCCATGGGTGGTTAGTTGGCCGGCTCTGCGCCTGATCAGGGTGGGGGCCAATCTGGGGTGGGGCCAGGGGGGAGGGGCTGCAGGAGATTGGCCAGCCATCCCTGCCCCTATTAGGTTGGGGGGGGGGCAATCAGGGGTGGGGCTGGCCAGAAGGAGGGGTTGTAGGCCTGTTGTGGTGAGGCAGGCTGATTGGGGTGCCACTGGCAGGGGGGGGGAGGGTAGGAAGCGTTTGGCTAGCAGGCCCCACTCCTGATTGGGGTGGGAGAGTCCGATCAGGGGAAGGCTGGTGGGGGGAGGGGCTGCGAAGTTAGCCGCTGGCCTCACCCCTTGATCAGGCCTGTTCAATGGCCGCAATGGGCATCATAGCAACCGATTGTTAGGTCATTATGGCTATTACGGTAGCTGCCTTTATATATATATATATATAGATGTGGATGTGCCCAGACTCCATCATCAGACTTCTTCTCTACACTCTTGCCCTAGATGATCCCTTTTGGTTTAAATTCTATCCTTACCCTGATGTCTCTCAACTTAAGTCTCAAGTTTCCACCTTGTTCCTCAACACCAGGTGCTTGGATCCAAATATTTTCTTGGTATTTCCACTTTCGTACCTATTGATACCTCAACTTTAACGTGTCAAAAATGGAAGGCATGGTTTCCCCTGGCTCAACTTCCATCCCTACTGGTCCTCATGGTAGGGTTTGGTGACTTCATCATTCCAGTTCCTTACTTTGTTGCCAGATGCTTCTTTGTGTTTCCATTTTCTTATCCACAAACAGAGCGAGTAATGGTACTTACTTCAGAGAGCTCTTGTAAGGACTAATTGAATTAATGCACATAAAGCACTTAACAGGCCTGGTCGGGTGGCACAGTTGGTAGAGCATCATCCCATACACCAAAAGGTTTTGAGTTTGATTCCCAGTCAGGGCACATAACTAGGGTTCAATCCCTGGTTGGGTTGCATATAAGGGGGCAGCCAATTCAGGTTTCTCATTCTCTCTCTCATTCTGTCTTTCTTAAAATCAATGAAATCATATCCTCAGATGAAGATTTAAAAAAAGAAAAGAAAAGCACTTAACATTGTTCCCCACTCATAGAAAATGCTCAGAAGTTACCTATTATTAGAATATATATATATATATATATATATATATATATATATGCAAAATCCTGACTCTGCATTGCCTGCAGCTAACTGATAATGAGCTCCTAATAATGTAACTGGCTTAGAATGGAGTTTTTGTTGCTTAAAAGCCATTAAGTCTGGCTTAATAAGAAAGAGTTCAAGATCAGTGTAGGCGTGTAAGATTGGAGGAGGAAAGAAATTCCTTACTGCTGTTTTCAGTTTTGTTCTGGTAGCCAAAACATGTGGATAAAAAATGAGTATTTCATCTGGATTAAAAAAAAAAAAAAGAGCATTTTTACTTTTGAGGCCAGGAGGCCAAATGTGTCATCTTTGGCAGCCACGGGAGACCCACTGCCCGGGCAGCCCGAGGATTGCTGGGGCCCTAGCAGGGTTTCGTGGCCTAAGGCCCAGGGGCGGGGTGAGAGTGGGCGGTGGGGAGAGATCCCTGGCAAAGCTGTGTTCAGGGCCTGGAATTTAAACAAATCCTGTTTTCAATTATTCAGATATTTCCTAGCAAACAGATGTTTAACTTCACATAGCTGTGACATGACAACGATCAGCTGCATTTCCCATGCAGCCACAGGAGCAGCGCGAGGGCAGCTCTCGCCTCTCCCAGAGCCCGGCTGCAGAGGTTTTGCCACTGGGATCCTGCGCCGTCTTCTTCCCCTTCTCTAAACCCATGGGCATGTTCTTCTGCTGTGAGAGGAGATGTTACTTCTGGGCTCCGAACAGGTCCTTCTTCACTGCTGCCACCTTGCTCACTCCAGTCCTCTTGTACGTGGATCTAGAGTCGGGGAAATAGTCCCCCTACCATTGTGCCCGGGGAACGCCCTCCTTGTACAGGAGGCCACTCTCTCCCTCCCCGATGCAGCGTTGGACGGCATGCCGGCATGCCGGGAGAGGAGCGAGGAGGCCTGGAGCTTCCCTCCGGAGCAACCCAGTCAGCCTCATCCCCAGGCCCCAGTGGGGGTGATGGATGTCCCAGCCATGCCCCTCTCATCTCCAGGACGGTATTTATAGCAACTCTGCAGAGTAGGCTTTAACTTAAAAAAAAAAAAAAAGAAATCAATAAACCAAGAGCTGCTAAATTTAAACTGTTAAGAGAAAATCAAATATAGAATCTTGAGTGAGAAAGAAAACAAATAAGTGAAGAGATGGACCTCCCTGGAGATTCCTTAGTCAGTATCTCTGAGTTGCTCTACGTGGCAGTTTTTATATCCTGAGTATTCTTGCCCCCACAGCTCTTGTCATGTAAGCGGCGAGGGCACGTAGGGGGTGGGAGAAAGGGAAGAGGAGGCGGCTGTGTCTGTACGTGCTGACACATCCCCACCATGAAATGAGCCAGGTTGTCAAACATGCAGGTGTTGAAGTGTGCCACTTCGGAGAGTGCACTGATTTCAGCTTCAGCTTACCATGGCACCCCCAATCTTTGGTAAGATGCTTGGGTCTTTATGCCCACACCTGACAATGGACGGGGGCTTCGGTTCCTGTTTTATTGAATCCAGCCAAGACAGTGAAGTACGACGAGGGAGGGATGTGTGTCCCCGTAGAACCTGAGAAGAGTCCTGTTCCTGGATCCTGCTGGCCAGCAAAAGATGCAGGAAGCTTCTGGTGAGAAGAATTAAAGACAGAAAAAAGAACAGAGAGAGGAGGAAGGAAGGAAAAGGAAACCCCAAGAGAACAAAAGGAGTACAGGGTGGGCGTGGGGCTGCTGTGCCCAGTGTCACGGAAAGGCTTTGAGAAACGGAGATGAACATGCACATTCAAAAGAGATTTGCCCAGCCCTTGCTAGTTCGCCTCAGTGATTAGAGCATCGGCCTGTGGAAGGAAGGGTCTTGGGTTTGATTCCCAGTCAAGGGCATGTGCCTCGGCTGCAGGTTCGTTTCTGGCCCCAGTTGGGGCATGTGCAGGAGGCCACCAATCGATGTGTCTCTCTCACATTGATGTTTCTCTTTCTCTCTCTCTCTCTCCTTCCCTTCCACTCTCTATAAATCAATGGGAAAAATATCCTTGGGTGAGGATTAACAAGAGAGAGAGAGAGAGAGAGAGAGAGAAAGAGAGAAAGAGAGAGAATATGGATTCCCCTCTTTCAAAGAAGTCCCCTTGAAAGGGAAATTGTTACATATTTTCAAAGTGCAAATATTTTGACACTTTGGATCATGAACCTAAAATACTGTCCATACAATTTGAGTCATTCTTTGCCTAAGAACCAAGTGAATTCATCTCAAATATAAAATTGTTCTGCATGCAAAGACGTGACTCTCAACCAGTGGTTCTCAACCCTCTTTAAACTTTAGAATTACGTAGAGAGTCTTCAGAATATACTGGTGCCTGAGCCTCCACCCAATCCTGGGGCGGAGCCAAAGTGCAGCCCGCAGTGGCTGCTGTTGTGGTTGTCTGTCTGTCTGTCTGTCTGTCTGTTTGTTTGTCTTGAAGCTCCCGGGTAATTTCAGTGCAGTCAGATTAGATGACCAGTGATGGAGATCTTTGCTTGAATGAAGCCTTCACACTATTCAGACTAACTCAAGTTTCATTTCCTTTGAAAGGCTGCCTTAATCTCTATCCCATCCCATTCCCCACCCCAGATACTGTCTACATTTTCCTGTTTCACTGTCTTCAAGGATTATAATTCATTTCTTTCTCCTTGTCTTTCTTTTCCCTTATAGGATCTATATCACTATATTTTCTTTAGTTTCTAATTCTGAGGACCCTTTCTTATTGAATTGTGTAGGATGTTGGAGAGCAGGTGATGGGTCGTTGATTGCTAGTAATTAAAACTCTAGCCTGGAGAGGCCATACAGAAAGTTCTGGTAGCTTCTCTGGCCTCCCCTGCTTCCTACAGCAGCAGCCAGGGACTCCTCCTCTCCTGGTTTAGGGTGCTTCCACTATCCTCCCCGCCTCCATCGGGGTAGTGCCTTTAGCCACTTGAGCTTATTCATTAGGGGATATTATAAGCATTCTCAGGCATGTTGACTCTTTTTCTGGATTAGAAGCCACATTGAGACATGCTGATCAGCATCTCCCACCAGCTAGCACTTTTCAAAGTGCAGTCCAAGACATTGTGTTCCCTCTTGTTCCTGGGGAAGTTGGGGGATGCCCGCTCCCCCTCTCCCCCACTGCAATTTCCATTATTTCTACTTTCTCACTCATTTTGTTAGCTTGAAGGCATGGAAGAATCACCAAGCCCATTTGACTGTGCCATCTTTATCAGGAAGTCAGAAAAAGTTCATAGTAATGTAATAAAATGCTAATATTTATGGCACTCAGTCAAAAGACCAGGCGTCAATATATTCATGCAGTATGATAGTGACTTTTTAATATAAAAAAGGTGAGAGGTAATACAATAAAATGATAACAGCAATGGAATTTTTATGGGGGATGATGAAAGAGGTTTACATAAAACTTTTCAGTACTTCTCAAGTTTTCCACAACGTTCTCATTTTGCTTTTATAGTGATAAAAAGTATTGTAAAAACGAAAAGCAAAAGCAGTCCTCTTGGGAGCCCGAACTCTTTTTCACATAATTCTCTCATTGCTCTGATAGTTAACCCTCCTCTGCCAGAATCTTCCAGATTCTTTGGTCTCTTCCATGTCTGTCCTAATCAGAACTCATCTTCATCCAAAGCCCTGAGGCTCAGTGAGTGGTTAGGCTGGGAAATCCCACTGATGGTTAGCATGGGGCTGAGTGCTGGCTTCGAGGTCTCCTCTTGGAAAAGATCTGAGATGCTTTGCAAACTGACAACGGCTAGACTTTCTCAAGTGCACTTACTCTGTGCCAGGCACCATCTCAAGCCCTTCACATGTGTGAGTGTACTTAATACACAGGATGATCCAATACATTTGGAACTACTTTAAGCCCAATTTTGCAGATGAAAAAACCAAGGATAATATCTTAGAGCAAGTCACAGAGCTTGAGTTTATACTAGTGAGCCAGCTCTCAATTAAGGTCCTATACAAACCCTTGTAGCAAGATAGTAGCATCACTGGAAAGATTCAAAGCCATGTCCCAGGAGATACCTTAAAGAGGGCAAGGGAAAACTGGTATGGGTCTGACAGGTTTGATATCATTGTCCCAAGTTGACAGGTAAACTTCAGAGTGATGGTGAATGAATGAGTAGAAGATAGAGTGGTGGAGTATTAACTGTATTGGGTACAAATCTGTCCCCAAGCACCTATACCACTGGCTAGTGCCAGCGCCCTGCAAGGCCAATCCCTACCACTGAAGGCACTTCAGGAACAACTCATCACCCACATAAGGACCCTCACCTGTCATTCTGCCTCCCAAGGGAAAGTTGTTTAGAGGGGCAGTTTTGGGGTCATGGTCTCATTTGTTCTCTCAGGACTCATTATGTCACACACACAAAAAATGCAGCTGCACACACATTCCTGGGGGCCAATGGGCACATGGACACTTAGTTCTAGGCCTATCTGAGGACCAAAGCCAGACCTCCAGTGCTTCCCTAAGGACTGCTGTGTGTGGAACAGTCTTTAATTCCCTCACGTTTCTCCCTTACTCTCTGTCCCAATCCCTTTTCTCTGGCATTTCTCCTTCCCTTTCTCTTCCTTTATCAGCCTCCTTGGAACTGTGGTTCTGAATCTTTCAGAGGCTACCGATGCCTTTGAGATTCTAGTGAAAGCTACTGATCTTCTCCCCAGCAAAATGCACAGAACACACACACACACACACACACACACACACACACACACTCATATATGTTTTTCCATGGACCATCATGAGCCTCTCTGTGCCCACAGAGACTCCTGATCTCTAGGTGAAATTCTTCCTTCCTTACACTATACCACAGACAAGATCGTGGCCTCTACATGCAATGTCCTCTTGGCAGATCAGAGAGTGAGCATACTTGGTCCCCATTCTTCTTTCCTCTCACTCAGACCCTTCTCATGGCCAAGTGATTGAAGGCATGGACTATGAGGACAGATCACCTGGGGGAAAAATATGCTTCTTTCCTTTAGTTAAGTGCCCTTCAGCAAGTTTCTTCACAACCAATTGAGAATAATGTTAATGTCCTTGTAGAGATTGATTATGATTCCGTGCATTAATAAATATAAAAGCCCTTAGAATAATGTCTGGCAGGGAGAAAACATGATCAGTATTTTCCATTGTTATTATTCGAGTGCTCAGTGAAAGAGGGAACAGAATAAGCCTTTGTATTAAGGGCTCATTGTAGCTTCTCCCTCTCCCTCCCTGTTTCAGGCATTTGTAGACCCTCATAAGAGCAGCCTAAATAATTTAAATATCCAGGAAACATTTAAGCCCTCTGGAAATCACTAAGATACACTTATTACCACCAAGGAGCTTAAAATTTATCCCTAGAAATAAAATAACCAAAACAACTGTAATGCCAGGCAGAGTCTGACAAATAGTTCAAGAGAGGAATTAATCCAGAGCTGAGGAAGAGATTCTGTCCAGCTTTGGAGGTGGGTGGCTTTGGGAGGCGGAGGTGAAGTTGGGCTGTGAAGAATGTGCAGGGTAGGCTGCTGGGAAGGGCAGGTTTTTGCAGCAGGAGTGGTGTGGGGAGGTACGGGGCCACCTGTGTTGCGGTGCCTGGGAAATGGGGTTCTGGAGAAGACTGTCCTGGGGAGTTAGAAGAAATGGGGGGAAATCTTTAATGATGTGTTTTAGAGGTTAATTTGGTTGAAGAGCAGAAACCCAGGCAAACTAGCTTACATACATGGTGATTTATTTTAATATATTGTGGTTTCTCACCAAGTCCACGGACAAGAAATATAGCTGGGTTACTCAAGGGACTTAAACTAGGAATCAGAAAGAAGTACCCATTCATTGCTCCATCTCTCTCCTCACCCGCCCCCCACCATACACACACACACACCCCATGATTATCTCTCTGGAGTCTCTCTCCTGCATATCTCCTCCATTCTTTTTACTTGCTCTCCAGCATATAGTGTTAAAATTGTGGCCCTAAACTCATGTCCACATGATGTCTGGGGTCCATGTACCCACAGACTGACTCTATCTCAGCAGGGCTGCTGTGCATGACTGGGTATATTAGGCGCTGCACACGGGTACTCTGACATGGGAGTGAGGAGTGGCTGAAATCCAGTGAAATTCTCTTACTAATGTTTATTGGCCAAAGCAAGGTCCATGGACAAACGTCAAAGGAGATGGGTATGTGTGTTCCCACCATGGGTCCAAGACTATTTCTGAATAGCTCAAAAGCTGATTACTTGGTAAAAAAAATCTGTACAAAGTGGTATTCAATGGGAAGAAGTTCTTCTTTCCATACCAGCACATTCCTTTTAATGGCTGCATACTATTCCACCTCTCTCTTTTAAATGACTGCATCACTCATTCCTACTAAGATAAGCTATATAGCATGGCATTGTAGGCTGTTCCATGATTTGCTTGTGCTTTCTTTTCAAGGGACAGTTGGGTTGTCTCAGTCTTTCTAATATAAACGACAAGGCAATAAATTCCCATGCCTATATATTTATTTTACACTGAAACGTGTAGCTCTAGGATATGTAGAGAACTGAAAAAGACGGGCCCCGTCCCTCCCATTGTTACAGCAGGATAAAAGCTGGACAAGCATCACATTAATGACTGATGGTGAACCCATCAGAAAACCGATGTCACAGAACAAACAAGGTACCTTTAAGGAAACATAGAACCTGGGTATTGGTTATCTAGAGACAGAAGCCACTGGATACCATATAAGCTGGTAGAAACTTTAAGGTAGCAATTTTAATGATTTCCTGGGAGCCCGGTGTGAACCAGTAAGATAATATAAAGCTCTAAATAAGGCTGTGATCTTGGGGGAGGACGTTCCCACCCGTTGTAGAGTTTTCCTCCAGGAACCCTTTCTCCCTCCGTCCCTCCCTCTCTTTCTCTAAAATCAATAAAAACATATCCTCAGGTGAGGATTAAAAAAAAACAAACAACAACATTGAGGGAATTCATTGCCAGAAGATTACTATATAAGGTATGTTAAAAAGAGGTTCTTCAGGCAGAAGGAATATTATCAAAATAAAAAATTTAAATCTACAAAAGCAATGAAGTATGTTGGACATGGAATAAATAAAAATAAAATACATTTTACTTATTTTTAGTTGCTCTAAAAATAACTGATTGTATAAAGGAATAACAGTAATTATGCATTGATGTTTATAGCCCATGTAAATATATAAGGTCTGACCAGGGTTGTGAGGGGGGAGTATGCTGTTATTAGGTCTTTTCACTTCACATTGATATAATATTAGGAGAAAAATGGACTCAGATTATTTTTGAATGTATATGTAAACCCTAGGGAAGTCACTAGAGAAGTTAAAAAGAAGTAAGTTAGTAGAGAAGAGAAAATGGGATCATAAAACCCCCCAGTTAAAATCAGAGAAGACAAAAAACTGACAAAGAACAACAAAACGAAGCAGGAGTTTTGCATTTCGTTTCATGTGTTTCTAAGTTAACTCTGTATCTGTATCTGTGAGGTATTGTTCCAGGTCCTTTGCTTTCCTGTTGATTAGTTGATATTTTCTTATTGATTTAAAAGTAATGCTTATAGTTTAAGGAAACTAACCATTTCTTACATATGAATTATTGCCCTCATTTTGTCCCCTGTATTTTGTGTTCATTGTATTTGCTGCCATCACATTTTTTGAGTGGCTCAGAAAAGTCTTGCCTACTCTAAGATTATATTTACAACTCTCCTCATATTTTCTTTTAATTCTTTTATTTTTATTTTCTACTTCTAAATCTTTGATCCATCTGAGGTTAGTTTAGATATCAGGAGTAATTAAGGCATTAGTTATTAAACATTTGGAAACTAATTTGTTGCTTTCCCCCCCTAAAGCTTATATTTTTACATAAAGTGGAATTACAGTCTCCATTCTAACCACCACATCTGACATGTAACTGTGACAGTTCTGATTCATGTCCATTGAGAAAAATAAAAATAATAAAATATCACTCAAACTGCATTACCCACAGTTATACTTAATATTATTTTTTATTCAACATTTCTCTATGAAAAATATGTAAATACTAATGCTTCAATGCATGGATTCTTGCACATTTAAAGGATATTAATTAGAAGGTGGCTGGTGGGGTGAGACTGGGCAACACAGGCCTGACACGATCTGGAGCCAACCTCCTGCAGCCCCTCCCCAGCCAGCCATACCTGGGGTGGGCCATGGCTTGAAGGGCATCTGCCGAGTGAGCAGGGTCCCTCCAGCAGGTGGGGTCCCTCAGCCTGGCCTGTGGGGATGGAGCTGAAACCAGCTCTCTGACATCCCCTAAGGGGTCCCAGATTGCAAGAGAATGGTTCTCGGGTAATGCACCTCGGAATTGGGCTCCCTCCTCTCTGGTTCTGGGATGTGTCACCTGAGAACCACCGCTGCCAAGTCACCACAGCTGGACAGCTTCTGCATTGAGCATCTGCCCCCTCGTGGTCAGTGTACATCATAGCTACCAGTCAGATGGTCACTTAGGCTTTTATATATATAGATAACACTTTAAAAAAAGGAATTGTAGTATGCATCCTGTTTTATCAGCTGCATTTTCCAACATACAATATATGTGAATAACTTTCCGAGTGCATACTTTCAGTGGAGTTCTGGGTCAAAGCCATGATTATGAGGGCTTGGGAGGGAGTGAAGGGAGTGGAGGCATTTGGACTAACTCCTCCACAAAGCTCCGTAGTGACAGGAAAGAGAAATATGGGCCACAGCCTGAGGACCAGCTGGGTTGAGGAATCATATTTTAAGGGTGGATGAAACAATCTTCCTATAGACCCAGGAACAATTGGGAAAGTGGGAGGGACTGATGGGAGGAGATAGGCTAGGAACTGAGTGGAGTGCTCCTGCCAGGAGGTATGAGCACAGGAGGGCGGGTTGGGTGAGGAGACAGAGAAACTGACACCAAAGGGATGGAATTAAAAGGAGTTCACTGTGTGGTTACAATCTCCCTGAAGTCGATGAGGTCATCAGCTGAGCACAGTTGGGACTGGTGTGTGTTTGGGGCCTCCAGGAAGTGGGAACATTTGGATAGAGACTCTGAGAAAGTCAGCAGGGAGCCAACAAGAGCAGCAGTGAGAAGCCAAGTAGGGGAAGAGTCAGAGCAGCTTCAGGGCTGTCTCCCACCACTCAGGACTCCAAGAGTGGGAAAAGCAGGAAGGAGGCTTGGCATGGTCCTGGTGCAGATGGGGAGATGGTGCAGCAGAAACTCTGACTGGGAGGAAGCGTGCTTGGGTATCTGGAGCTGAGGACAAAAGTAGGGGAAAGATGACTTTCATAAGCACCATGCCCTGACCTCTGCTCAGATGGTCTGCTTCTGTCTTATCTGAGTTTCCATGTATGGCTTCCCACCGATCTGCTGGCCCTGTCAGGCAGCAGCCACATCACCCCTTCTCACAGCGGGAGCCTCCTGGTCTCCAGATGTAGACCTTCTCACGCCCAGATCCCAGGGAGCAGGGAAATCCAGTGGTACCTCGGTGAACTCCTCAGCAAAGCACCTGGGTTCTTTACTTACCAAGCCCAAGAATGCTCAGCTTCTCATCACCCCTACATCCCACCTGCTTGATTGCTCTAACAGCTTAAGCTTCTTGCTGGTGGCAGGCCTTGTTCTGAGCACTAGGGGATAGGTGTGGATCACAATGAGCTGCTGTTTGAAGGAAGTTCAGAGCAGGAGGCAAGAGGGGTAACCTGTACCTTAGCCAGGCACATGATTCCTGCATGGTTCCAACAGGAGAGGTTGGCAAAAGGCAGATGAGTCCAGAGGACCCAATGAGCAGAAAGAGCCCCAGTGAGCAAGGTTCCGAATTAAGTGAGCCTGCAGTGTGGACCACCCACGATCATAGTGACTGGAGCGCTAGGCACTGCGGACCCATGCTGCACAGTGAGGCTAGGTGCCTTCCTGTGGAACCCTAGTTCCACAGTTGCCAAGGTGTGAGCAAACATGGTTCCACTTGGTCTTGGACAGGGACCCTGCTCTGGAGGCTGCTCTGCATGTGGATCCTAGGCTCTCAGAACAGAGATGTTTCTCTCTGTCCTCTGAGTGGATCTCCGCCTGTGGAAAACATCTCTCCACTTTCCCAGAGCTGTAATCCCTGCGGAGGCACATTCACTGTGGGCTCCCTGATCTGTGCGGAATGGAGTGTGCTCCCAAGCTGTGTCCCTCCCTGAGCCTGGTCTCAGTTTCTTCATGCACCTGGCAGAAGGAGGTCTGGAGGGTGTCTAGACCTCCTTTAATACTAGGTCCATGCTCCTGACCCTCCAATTCTCCCTCTTGCCTCCTCTTATTAGGGGCAAAAATAGAATATTGGGGACTATAGTTATAAAAATATTAATCATGCTCTGTTAACATTGATTGCCATGTTATGATTAAAGAAAGCACATTCTAACCTGGCTGGGAGTTGTAAGCCCCCAGGACCTGGGAGTCAACCCTGGACCTGAGAATCAACCTTGGTCCAGGAAGTCAACCTTGGAATGCCATCCACTCTCCTTCAAGAACTCCCTTCCCTCTGCTGAGCTGCGATTTATTGGAATCATATCCAGTACTGTGGCTCCTCATATGCTAATAACGTAATTACTTGGTTATAGGATCAGGTCAGCAGAACACCAGCCAGGACGGGAACTAAGTCAAAGCTGGACATTCCAGGGACAAGGTCCAATGTCTCCTCAGCAAGACCTCCCCCAGCTCCCAGCACAGGGGGCGAGGCCTCAGAGCTGGGCCTGGGGAAGGAACCTCATGCAGCTGCAGGGCTGTGAAACTGAGGGAGGAGCAGGCGTGGAGAGGATCAGCCCTTGCAGACCAGCAGCCCTGGGGCCCAGTCACCAACCAGCTTGGCAACAGTGTCAGCCTCTAACTGGTTCCTGGGGCTTTCTCCTGTCCAAAGGAGGCCGGGTTCTTTGTGTGGTGTGCGCCTTACCCCCATATTGAAAGAGAAGAGAAGCACCGAGAAGTGCATTGACGTGCTAGTCAGGCATGCTAACTGGCTCCTTAGTGCTTGGCAAGACTGGAACCTGGTCTTCTGGCCCCAGAGAGAAGTGATTTTCATTACATTCCATGCCTCCCCAAATGCTTGCTCGTTACTGTGGCTCCCCTGGACCAGTGGGAGGGACTGTGGGTGCCACCAACTCTTGGGTTAAAAGGGGGAGAAACAGGATGAAAAAGAGGGAAAAGGAAGATGAGGAAAGTCAAAATGGTAGGAAGCAGACCAACATGCAATAACTAGGGCTGTGGAGAGCTGAGGAATATTGATCACACCCTATTGACATGGCCCTCCCTTTCCTCTCTCCACTGGCCTAATGAGCTTTCCAGGGGGGTAAGGGGGTGTACAGGAACCCAAAGGGAGAGTTAATGAGGATGCCCCCCCCCATCTCTTTCTGGAAGCTCTCCCAGGAGCCTCTTCCCCTCCAAGACCCATCCAGGGCCTGGATTTCATTAAATACCAAGGAAGTAAAACACTTTTCAATCATCTGCAAGACTTGAAAGTCTTAAAGGCTCATGTCAGTGGTTTCAAAATGTGACCCAAACAACCCGAGAAGGCAGATGAATTCAATGTCAGGCAAGGTTGGAAAACGTCTCCTTCAGCAGTGACTCTGTCTGCTGATGCCAGGCAATGTGCCCTCATCCTGGAGAGCAGGGACAGACCAGTATTTACTGAGCACACGCCAAGTGCCAGACATGGTGCTAAACACCCCATCCAGACACGTCTCTTTAGCAGATGAAGAAACGCAAGGTCAGGGTAGTTCAGTGACTTGCCCAAGACTGCTTATATCAATCAGCCTGTGGTATAATTGGCTTCAATATATGTCGTTCAGTGCAATTCCAAGAACCAATCCATGACTTAGTGAGGATTTACTGTAAAGTAGACCCCCTTATCTGTGGGGGGAATGTTCCAAGACACTCAGTGGATGCCTGAAACTGCAGATAGCATCAAACCCTGCATATACCAGGCTTTTTCTGTACATACATACCTTCCTCCTTAACCCACTTCAGCTCTGCGGGAAATGTGGCGGCAGCTTCTTCACCAGCAGGCACAGCCTCTGCAGTAGATCCTACGTTTCTCAGACCAAACCTATTTCTGAGCCTGTGCAACCACCCCTTACTTGCAGGAAATGGCTTGGTGTCACTCCTTTCAGAGGATCCCTTGCTCAAGTCTGCGTACAGGCTCAGTGCTTTCTGGCGTAACACAGTGCCGCCAACCAGAACACATTTTCTGTTCGTGTCTTCCACCCACAAATTTAATGCCTTTTCCGTCTTAACTAAGCACTTGTCACGCACGGTGGCCTTAACTTTTGCAGTTTGAGGCGCAATGGCAAAAGTCTTTTCCCCTTTTCACAATTTCACGGATAAAAGATTCGTTCTTTCTGTAGATCTTAGCAACCTCAGCATGGGATTTTTTTTTTTCCTTTTCCTTATTAAGTTGAGAACTTTCACCTTCTCACTTAACGGGAGCATTCACAGCTCCTCTTTGGCATTTCTGAATTGCCAGCATCACTCCACTTATACTTCGGTGGCCATTATTAAGTAAAATGAGTGCTACCTGACCGGAAGCACTGTGGTCCCAGGGCAGTCGGTGTGAGGATGGAGAGGCCAATGGGCAGGCTGCGTGTACGGAGAGCAAGGGGACACTGGACAGAGGGACGATTCATACCCTGGGTGCGGGAGGTTTCATCACCACACTCAGGACGGCCTGCAATTTAAAAATTGTTCATTTCTGGAATTCTCTGTTTAATATTTCAGACCGCCGTTCACCACAGGTAACAAAAACCATGGAAAGGGATATCATGGGGAAGGGAGGACCACTGTGTCATTGTAAAGTAGTTTTGATCTTGCAGGTGCCCTGATAGGTTCTTGGGGACCCCAGAGGTCCCTGGACTGCTGGACTGGAGTAAAGTGAGGGATCACCTTAAGTGTTCCAGGAGAGCTTTTACAGAATCCATCTTTCACAAATACTGAGTTATGGTCCCTTGTCTGGCAGGAAGCCACATTTTCTTTAAAAAAACAAAACAAAAACCCTTTTAAATTCTCATCCAAGGAGATTTTTCCCATTGATTTCTAGAAAGAGTAGAAAAGAGGGAGGAGGCAAGGATAAGGTGACCAGACATCCGCTTTTGGCAAATTGTTAAAAATCAGGACTGTCCTGCCCAAAGCGGGACGTCTGGTCACAGAAGAAGAAGAAGAAGAAGAAGAAGAAGAAGAAGAAGAAGAAGAAGAAGAAGAAGAAGAAGAAGAAGAAGAAGAGAGAAACAATCAATGTGAAAGAGACACATCATTTGGCTGTCTCTCACATGGTCTGGGGAACCTGCCATCAAGGTATGAGGTATGTGCTCTTGACTAGGAACCAAATCCATGACCCTTTGATCCACAGGCCTATACTCTAACTTCTGAGCTAAACTGGCCAGGGCCAGATTTTCATTGGAGCAGTGGGTTAAGACGGGGGGGGGGGGGGGGGGGAGAGGAGGCACTGGTGGGGAACAGAATGTGCTGCTGGAATCTGAGCCAGGCCCCCATGGTCTCCTGGTCGCCAGTAAGAAAGACTGGGCTGCTGGCAGCTCACTGGGTTTGCCACAGGCCTTCCCTGAGGATGCCGGCTGCGGAGGCAGGATGCCCAGCCCAGCCCCGCTGCCCCTGAGCTGCCCCCGCTAGCACAGCCCATGACTCCGCTCTGGCCTGTAGTGAAATTACAGCCTCCAGGATATTTAAGCTGTCTGAGACCCACCAGTGAGGAAACTGAGGCCCAGAGAATGCAACCTGTTCAACATCACACAGCGCCTCCTGGGAGGGCTGGGTGGAAGCCAGGTGCTGCCTCTGCGGCTGCCCTGCTGGACTCAGTGTCCAGCTGGCGATCCCTCTGTCCAGGGGAAGTCCCGAGCCAGAGGCCCCATCAGCCAGTGCCCGTAGTGAGTGAATTATATATGGAGGTGACCTGCTCCTTGGATGCTATTTCTCCTATTATTTTAATAGCCTCTCTGGGAACAAAATATAATTTCTACCACCATGTCTGACGACATGTGATTGTGACAGCCATCCTGGATGTCGTCAGTGAAACCTTCAGGCCACCCACCTGGGGGCTCTTGGCTCTGATGCTCCTTCCTGGCTGCACCCACATGGCCCCACGACCAGGTGCAGCCCAGGGCCCCTTCCTTCCTTCCTTCCTTCCTTCCTTCCTTCCTTCCTTCCTTCCTTCCTTCCTTCCTTCCTTCCTTCCCTCCTTCCCTCCTTCCCTCCTTCCCTCCTTCCTTCCCTCCTTCCTTCCCTTCCTTCTTTCTTTCCTTCCTTCCTTCCATTGGTCACCTACAATGTCCCTTCTGCCATTTCTGGGGACACATGAACAACTCAGAGCTTACCCTTGAAAAGCCCACCGTCCCAGTGGACAGAGGAAATGAAGGGCACCACCAGGACAGGGTGTGATAAATACTACAGGACTAGAGATGGTGCAAGAAGAAACAGGCTAAGGCAGGCGCTTAACCAGCCATGAAAAGTGGGGAGACTCAATGCATGGAAAGCCAGCAGCCTGGGATGTGAAGCCAGAGGCGAAGGAGAGGGTGGGAGTGACTGGGGTGTGGGGGGAGAGGACCCTAGGGGAATGGATATCATAGTGCTCCCTCTCAAGGCTTCTGGAGGGACCTTACCCAGGGCTGTGGGGTTGTAACACCTCTAGTAGATGAATTATGTGGAGGCTCTTCAGATTTTGATCAGCCACAGAAATCTGTCTGTCCTATTCCTGGGAGGAGTTTGTCTGCTTCTCGAATCTAGTATAGCAATGATTCCCCTGGGACTAGATAAGGCTGATTGTAAGCCCTGTTTTAAGCAAGAAGGGACAAGGAGAGAGACAAGCTGGAGGAGGGTGGGATGGGCTGGTTTCAGAGTGGACTGAGCTGAACTCAGCCATTGTGCTCTGATTAATTAGTGCCTTGGGACTCGTTACTGTGTCTGACAGCGTCCCTGCTCCGTGTGGCTAGCTAGGCCTCCCTTGGGGGGGGGGGTTCAGAGCCAGGGCAGCATGGAGGTCCCCGCTGGGCACTACATCCCTCGGCTCTGCTTTCTCTGCCCTGAGACCTCGGAAGGCCTGACAGTCCCCAGGGGATTGAGCCCTCTCTGTGGAAAGGGTTTTGTTCAGTTGTTTTTAGGTTTCAGCCTCTTTGCCTCTAGAAATTTTTGATTAAAAAAGAAATCATATAAAGCTGTAAGATAAACATACTTAAGTTTACCCTATTTTGAAAACTCTCCCCGAGTTAAGATGATCACAGATCAAATGTATTTAGAGAATAAATGCCCTAAAAACCTTGCCATCACGTTGCATCAGCATTAAGAGTCAAGGGCAGGCTGAGGCTGTAGCAGAGAGAGCATGGTTTACAGAACACAGCCAGCAGGCAAATTGGCGGCTGTGTGCACCATGCCTGACCTCCCCATTTCGCAGATGAAAGACTCAAGTCCAAGGAGGTTCAGTGACAGGTTAAAACAGAAAGAGATGTGAACAACAGCAAAGTGCTAAGTGCCACCCTGTTAACATAAAAACACTCAAACCTGTAAATGATTTTTGTGAGTTTATTTGAGCCAAAATGTCAACAATTGCTGGGAAGCAGTATCTCAACAGGAGACCTAGGTGGGTTACATGAAATCCATTGGTGATAGATTAGAGAGGTGGGAGAAAGCAAAGCAGGAGAAACCACTGGGATTGGATAAAAAGTAAAATGATAGACACAAACTTAGATGTGTCAACAATTAACATGATAACAAAGAAGGAATTTGTGGTCTCTGTCCCGGTGCCCCAAGGGGTCCGGAAAAAGGAAAGTTACAAGTTACCCAAACATTTCAATGACATGTTATTACAGATGCAAAAAAGACAGATAATCTCGGTTAAGGTAAAGGTTGACCTTGTCATTGAAGATACTGGCCTAGGACCCTGGTGGGCAAACTGCAGCTAGTGAGCCACATGCGGCTCTTAGGCCCCTTGAGTGTGGCTCTTCCACAAAATACCATGGCCTGGGCAAGTCTATTTTGAAGAAGTGGCGTTAGAAGAAGTTTAAGTTTAAAAAATTTGGCTCTCAAAAGAAATTTCAATCGTTGTACTGTTGATATTTGGCTCTGTTGTCTAATGAGTTTGCCGACCTCTGGCCTAGGACATTAACCACCCACCATAACTGCTTTTAGTTAAAGTGTAATTTCAGACCATCCTTTTGTGGTGACTTTAGGTCTCTGAGTTTGTAAGACAGCCATGCAGGCCTCCCCTGAGCCTGTCAGGTTAGCATGTGGCCCCTTTCATCCACAGCCCACAGACTAGGCAAGAAATGTGAATCATTAATTAATTCAGCAAATAAAAAGTGAGCCCCCACTCCATGTAAAGCATGGCTCCAAGCCTTGCAAACACAACTATGAAGAAAACAAGAGGAAACTCTGTTTTACATTCTGTAAGCTCTGTGTGGTGGAGGGACCGAGAGCAGGTTTAGAAAGAACAACAATGCAAGTGTATGAGACAGAAAGGCTAGGTTAGAGGTGGGGTTGCTATCTAGAGGTGGTCCTGGAAGAGTTCTCTAATAGAGAGATATCTAAGCGGGAACAGAAAGGACATGAGGGAGCAAGCCAGGTGGACATCTGGGTGGAAAGCACTCTCAGCAGGGGGAACAGCCAGGGCGGAGGCACTAAGGCAGGGCTGGGCGAGGATGAAGGGCTTGCTGTGCACTAGGAGCTTCTGGGAGAGGAGGGCTTGAGTAGACTTGGAGAATGGGCAGGTCTTGACAAAAGGAAGGTTGTGATATTCAGTATTAGCCTCTTTTATCAGCCTCCTTGCTGTTTTTAAAAAATATGTTTTAATTGATTTCAGAGACAAAGGGGGAGAGAGAGATAGAAACATCAATGATGGGAGAGAATCATTGATGGGCTGCCTCCTGCACACCCCACATTGGGGATCAAGCCCACAACCTGGGCATGTGCCCTGACTGGGAATCACACTGTGACCTCCTGATTCATAGGTTGACACTCAACCCCTGAGCGCTTTGGCCAGGCTCATCAGCCTCTTTGCATGGTGCCCAGGAGCCCAGAGACCTGCAGAGAGGGCCTGGCAACAGCAGCACTTAGACCCCAGGCTGGAGTCTGAGAACTGCTCTGCATACTTTCATTCCTACCTCTACTCTACAGGACTTGGGTTCTTTGTATGTGTGTGTTTTAATCCTTACCTGAGTATATTTTTTCATTGCTTCTAGATAGAGTGGAAGGGGTAGTGGTGGTGGTGGGGGAGGGTAGAGAAAGAAACATCAATGTAAGAAAGACACATTAATTGGTTGCCTTTCACACATGCCCCAACCAAGGCTGGGGATATCAAACCTGCAGTTCAGGTACGTGCAACTCATATCCTTGATGGGGAATCAAACCCGAGATACTTCTGTGCACAGACTGATGCTCTAACCACTGAGAACACTGGCCAGGGCAGGTTCTTACAGTTTGAACCAGCTATAGGCCTGACTCTAGGTTTCTCCAGCAACAGGACAGATTGAGGCCCACAGTAAGGATGCAGATGGTGTGCTTCAGTGTCTCCACCCACTTCAGTTGAGAACCAAATGTCTCCTTCTCTGTAGCAGTGGGGTTGCTGCTACTCCAAAAAGTAGCTCATAACCTCCTCTAAGGCAGTTTGCTTAAACTCATGAAAAAATGTCTAGGCCTCCTCCAAACTGTGAGGTTCTTTAGAGCCATTCTCTTTCCCAGTTATTTATTCACTTAACAATGTTTGAGCTCTGGAAGCAACCCTAAGGACAGGGTCATAGAAAATGAGGTGGGCTACTGCTTTATTTCATGAAATTTACACAGTACATGGTCTGTGAACAATGGCACCCAAGATGTCCATGTCTGAATTCCTAGAACCTTTGGATGACATCTTACATGGCAAAAACTTTGCAGATGGAATTAAGGATCTTGCAATGGGGAGATCATCCTGGATGATCTGCAAGTGCTCTTATAAGAGGAGGGAAGATGGAGATTACAGATAGAAGAGAAGGCAACGTGACCACAGACATTGAGATTAGAGTGACCCGGCTAGAATCCAAGGAATGCTGACAGCCACTAGAAGTAGGAAGAGGCAAGGAACGAATTCTCCCTTAGGAACTTCACAGAGAGCATGGTCCTGCTATCATCTTGATTTTGTCCAGTGAAACGATTTTCAGATTTCTGGTAAGAACTGGCAAGAAAATAAATTTGTGTTGTTTTAAGCTACTGCGTTTGTGGTAATTTGTTATAGCAGCCATAGGAAAATAATACAGATGTATTGATTGAATATCTATAGTCTGGCACTTGTAATAAAAGAATAAATTAGATTTACCCCCTCAAGTCAAGGAATCTAAATAGTCTGATGGAAGGAGAAGTATGTAAAGGAAGGCTTTTTGGAGGAGGCTAGCCCAATCTATTTAAACATTTTTTTAAATATATTTTTTTAATTGATATTTTACAGAGAGGAAGGGAGAGAGATAGAGAGCTAGAAATGTCGATGAGAGAGAAACATCGACCAGCTGCCTCCCGCACACCCCCCACATGCCCTCGACCGGAATCGAACCCGGGACCCCTCAGTCCGCAGACCGACGCTCTACCACTGAGCCAAACCGGTTTCGGCAAGCCCAATCTAAAAGAATGAGCAGGAGGTAGTCAGATGAAGAGAAGGAAGTACATGCCAACAAGAGGAGGAGCCTCAGATCCATGATGAGGACTTGCAGAATTCCTGGGGAGGCCTGAGAACTACATCTGAGATCCTGAAAATTGGAATGATGCTCCAGGTTGTGCTGTGCAATGGCTGGCACTTTGTAATGCCTTTCCTACCCCTCGACTGGGCTACATGAGAATTATCCTCTATGACTCAGGAATCAGGATCGAAATTAGGACTTCCTCACGTTCCTAACTTCTGACTTACGCAGGGAAGGGCACATGATCAACTGAGCCTTGCCCTACATCCATGCCTAGCTGCAAGGGAAGCTGGAAAAACTAGTATCTTGCACTTTTAGCTTCTACCCTCTTTCCCCGAAAATAAGACAGTGTCTTATATTAATTGTTGTTCCCAAAGATGCGCTAGGTCTTATTTTCAGGGGATGTATTATGCTTCCATGAAGTAGGTCTTATTTTCGGAGGATGTCTTATTTTCGGGGACACACGGGTATATTAAAGGTGGGCTATGTTAAGGGCTTTCAGATGTTAGGCAGCTGGAAAGAATTACAATGATCACTCTGCTAGTAATGGAAATGACAGGGTGGATTTAAAGGACGTTGTAGTCTTTTTTGGAGTGAAAGTGACTCAGCTGTGAAGGAAATTAAGAAGCCTTAATGCCTGGCCATTATGATTTTAACTCATAAGGAGAGCCCTCCCCTGCTTGAGCAGAACCTTTGGCACAGCAAACTGAATGCAGCTCTGCTGCTGAATGTTTTATGGTCGGTGGACAAGGATGCTGTCCTTTATGAACTACCGTCCATTATAGAAACAGCAGTTGTTTCAATTGCTACTTCTCTGATCAGCACGGTCTGACATTTCAAGTATTTTATATTTTAACCCAGAAGGCAATTTTTAGTATCTTTATCCTCAGCATTTCAGAAAGCTGAAGAGGTCGTTCTGGGGATTACCGCCTGCTTCACAGGGACTTGGAGCCCCAGGGTATCTCTGATTATCCAGTCTGTGTTAGGGGGCCTGGTTTCTCCACAGAGGAGTGCTCTCCCTGCGTTGAGTTTTTCTTGCTCCTTCTGCGGAGATTTCCTCAAATCTGGACATCTTGGAGAGATTTTTTTCCCCCCAGAAAACCTGGACTCACTCATCATTGTCATTGGGATACCTTTTTATTTTTTATTTTGCTAAGGATCATAGATTCCCTTCACTTAATGCCGCACAGCCTTTAGAATTGTATATACAGAATATTCCAAAAATGCATACACACTTTCCCAGGTGATAGCTTGTTTTGAAAATGAAATGTATTTTCATCAACACCACCTTTATAATTATTCAAAGTGCGTGTATACATTTTTTGGGACACCCTCTATATTATAATTCACGTTTTATAGATGGGGAAACGGAGTCAAGAAGAGAGTAGGTGATTTAGCTTGCTGCTGTAGGTGCTGGGAACCACTTAACCCACCTGCTCCCATTTGCTTCCCTAGGAAAAAACATTTACGCATCAGAATGAGAGAAAGGTCTGCCACTGCTGGTGAGGTACCGAGGAAGCCAGGATGTGACCCAGGCCACCTGACACCAGAGTGTGTGCCTCTCACTCTGCAGGTAAGCTGGGTTTTAGTCTTAGTGGTGGTCACTCACAGGGGAGTAGCAGGGCCTTCTCTGTAGCTCCGGCTCCAGCTGTAGGAAGAAAGCCTCTGGGAAGTGGTGAAAATGCAAGGCTTTACGGCAGTTGGAGGGTGTGATTTGGCCCCAAACAACAGCCACCTAAGACATATGAACATTACTGTGTGATGGTAAAATTAAGCAAAAGCCTGCTTCCTGTTTGAGACCTGGGACCAAGTGGCAGCGCCCTCCAGGTCCTGAGCGGCAGAAGTGGCCATGGCCCTGGAAAGCCATCCCCGGGGCAGAGGGAGTTGGTCAGCAGAGGCAGGACCAGACACAGTAAAGGACAGAATTAATGGCCCGAGCAGCACCAGGAAGGCGTGGAGGGGGCCATCCATCGTGAGTACTGGACTCACAGTCAGGCTGAAGGGCAATCTGAGCCATGGTCCTCCTATACCTACAAGTTGGCAGAGACTGGGGGACCTCTGGGTGACATCTGTCCTCCCCTCCCCACTGTGTCAGGCTGCATCTCTGCCACGTGGCTCGCATTTATCTTGGCCATCGTCCCTCCGTGGAGATCGCCACTTGACCCCATCTGAGACATAAACAGGGATGCTGTGGGGAGTGGTTATTAATAGCTCCGAGTTGTTGCATGGCTAATTTAAGGGAAATAAATGACCTTACAGCTTTCATCTTTCCCAAATGAAAGAGAAAGAAAAAGAATTGCGGCACCAGAATAGATACTTCTGGAAAGCGACTTCTAGCATGAGAACGACGCTGAGATTTCCCATTTATTTTACGTGCTGTGAAGTCAAATCATTTACAGGCAAAAACAAACACTTTACTGAATTTAAAGCACACACACACACACACACAGATCACTTTAAAGCATTAAGTATTTAAATGTCTCTGGTAAAACTAATTGAGCTGAAAGAATGTGGGGAAAAACATGACGACTTTATTTTGGAGGATGCTGGGCCTGAGGGAGGTCTGCCATGCCTCACCCCACCTACACCTCTCCCAGCCTTTGATCTCCTCTCTGGCCAGTCAGCTCATCACCTGCCACAATCTGGTACTAAAGAGTATGGCAGGACATGAGTCTCGGCACATGGAGGTGATACTGACCCACTACCTGCCGGTGCATAATTCTAGGCTCAGCCTTTGCACCCTGTGTGCCTCCATCGCCAAAGGAGAGGATATTGCCCTTGTGCAGATCAATCAAGACCAGATGCTATGCAAACCCGTCAGTAACCCTCATAAATCCCTAATACCTCTTTGTAACGATGGCTTCCTGTGCTTTCTGTTCATAGCTTGCTGCTGCTGTAGGCGCTGTGAACCACTTAACCCACCTGTTTCCATTTGCTGGCATTGTTGATTCACTTCTGAAAGTAAAGATGAGCACAGCCAAATTCTAAACACAAGCAATGTTGCGGGGTGGGTCAGGGAACAAATAACTGCTGTCTGTGATTTCGAGCTTTTTCTGTATGAGTGTGATATGTTTTAGGGACTGGATTCAGAGAACAGCCAGAGGGACCTCTGCAAGAGGCTTTGTGGCCAGCCCAGTCCTGTGGGCGCCCTGCCATCTGGGCGGTGCATCAAGGCCTGTCTGGGTCTGTACCGCACTCTCACTTCTCGAGGGCCTCAGCTGAAAGTCTTGAGATGTGAGCCCCTGCTTCAGATATGCCCAATATGGGAGCCGGTCCTGCCAGAGCGGATTAAAGGCATGAGTGCTAGAACAAATCTCTTCCTCTATTAAAACCATCTTATCCTTGCCTTTTGAAGATGATACAGCTAAGCCACCATCACCGGCATGTAAACTAGGAGTTGTTTTCCCAGAAGCCGAGAGGGGTTTATCCTGTTCCATCCACACGTTCTGGCCTGCTGCTTCGGCAAGAAATATCAGGCACCCGGCCAAGGTCAAGTGAACTGTCTGTGGCCCAGACACCGGGACTCAGCAAACTGGCTGAGGAAGGAAATGACACTGTGATCCATTGAGCCAACCAGGCTCATCGAACCCCAGAGGCGAGGCAATGACAGGGAGGGAGAAAAGGACCCTTAGAGGAAATGTCATCGTCATCTAGATTTGCTTCATTGTGAAGCTCTCTAAAACATTCATTTAATTATAGCATCTTCTTTGCAGCTTTCAGTCAATGCCCTCACCCTTCCATTAGTGACATCTTTAGCACCTTCTTTGGTAAGAATGTTAAAAGGATGGAGGAAGAGAGAGAGATACCATGGCGCTACTGTCTGCACAAGATAATCAGCACTTGAAACTTTTAAATCTATAATAATAAAAGCATAATATGCTAATGAGATGAAGCTGGGGCTGCGAGGGCCGAGGCAAGCTGCCTCGGCTTCAAGGGCCAAGCCCCTTGCACAAATTCTGTGCACTGGGCCTCTAGTAGGTAGATAGACAAATAAATAAAGAAGCTTACATATACAGTCTCATACACAAGAATATGGACAAATGTTAAATAAGAAACAAAATTTTAAATTATGACATAGATAAATAAAGATATAACAGAGGGGTATGTCAGGTAGAAACCCAAGAGTTATATATGGTTCAATAAGGCAAAAAGATGGCTGTAAAACTGGGGACAGTATCCTGGCCACAAAAATAAAATGAGAAATATGACTTATTACACATATTCATTGTTCTTGATCCCCATCTCTCAAATTTTATTACTTCTCTGGCATACACCAAAATGTCCTGAACCAGTGGGTCTAGATTTTTCTTTTCATTCGGAGCTTCATAGAAAGAACAAAGCAACAGCTTCAACAGCACGTCTGCAGTGATACAAGAGCGGCTTGTACAGCAGATTCTTGTGGCATTCCTTAGTGTGAGCAGAGGGGCCATTTGAAAAGGCTCTTTTGCTGCAGGGGCTACACTACTGAGTTCTTCAATGGTTGGGTCTAAGGTCTTCAAGCTTTGGTGTAGATAAAATTATTTGAAGAACTGGTTTAAAAAAATATAGATAGTTAGGCCTCTTGCCATAGATTTAGATTTAGTGAATTGGATTGGGCATCTGTATTTTTATTTATTTTTATTTTTTCATTTTTTTATTAAGGTATTATATGTGTACATATCTTACCATTGTCTCCCCCTTCATACCCCCTCCACACTCCCATACATGCCCTCATCCCCCAGAGTTTTGTGTCCACTGGTTATGCTTATAGTAGTCTCTCCAGGTGACCCTTGTCAGATCTGGTCCTGGAACTTCATGGGCCTTACCAGGGCTCTGGTTTCACCAGCCAGGGTCCTTCTCTGGGGCTTCTTTTAAGAGTTGCTTCATATATTGAAACACTTTGGGTAATTGCTTCAAAGGACACCCCACTGGACTTCTCCAAGTAAACAGCCAAATCAATAATCCTTAGACATTTAAAGCTTTACTTTTATGTACAAGATCAGCAAGTGCAAGGAAACTTCCTTCATGTCTTGAATTCTAGCAGATTTAAATTGTATAACATGAATTGAAGTTGTATTCATTAAACACCAGGAAGGAATTATGTTGGGAAGATAAGATGCCTTCCCCTGTGGCTAGGAAGAAAGGTGTATTAGAATCACTACTGGATTCACTTCCCTTTCTCGCTGTAACTTTTCCCTTTCCAGGATGCTTTCTTGGTGTTAACATGGGGCTCTTAGTTCAGCAATTTGGCTGAAATAGCCAGTTGAATTGAGTCACTTTGGTTGACAAGTTAATTAAATTAGTTGCTAATTAATTAAGTAAATAACTAGCACATATGTTTAACAGAAATCATCCTTAAAAACCTATAAAAATATTTGTACATGTACACAGAGATTGTTCAATGAATCATTAAATATGTTAGCAAAAAAGATCTACACTGATAAAAGAGAAACATGCAAATTGACCATACCTCTGCTATATCCACAGGCTATGCTCACCAGCCAATAAGGAGCAAGGATGCAAATTAACCCAACCAAGATGGCTGTAGTGGATGGGAGGCCAGGAGCGAGCAGGAAGCTTGGGTTTTCCTGGCAATGAAGAAAGCCAAACTTCCCACCTTCCCTGGCTGGCCCTGGCCTCCACACAAGGCTACAAAGTTTCAATTATAGAAGATAAATAAATCCCAAGATAGCAGGGCCTCCAAGCCAGGGGGCGTGGCCAGCTTGCAAACCACCACAGGCTCCTCATCCAGGCCGTCCTGGATGAGTGCCCTCCAAGGGAACTCCTACCCTGATCCAGGACACCCTTCAGGGCAAACCAGCTGGCCCCCACCCATGCACCAGACCTCTATCCTATCTAATAAAAGAGTAATATGCAAATTGACTGTCACTCCAACACACAAGATGGCTGCCTCCAGGTGGTCAAAGATGACTGCCCCTATGTGGACACAAGATGGCTGCCACAAGATGGACAGAAGGGGGGGCATTTGGAGGGGTGCAGGCCTGCAAGGGACAGTTATGGGCAATCAGGCCAGCAGGGAAGGGTAGTTGGAAGGGACCAGGCCTGCAAGGGAGGGCAGTTAGGGGTGACCAGGCCTGCAGGGGAGGGCAGTTAGGGGCAATCAGGTTGGCAGGGGAGCAGTTATGCATCAGTCAGGCTGGCAGGGGAATCGTTAGGGGGTGATAAGGCTGGCAGGCAGAAGTGGTTAGGGGCAATGAGGAAGGCAGGTAGGCGAACAGTTGGGAGCAGTCCTGGATTATAAGAGGGATGTTCGACTGCCTGGTTAGGCTTTGGATTAGACCTAAACAGGCAGTCAGGCATCCCTTGAGGGATCCCAGATTGGAGAAGGTGCAGGCTGGGCTGAGGGATACCTCCCACCCCCAGTACACAAATTTAATGCCCGGGCCTCTAGTATTTAAATATCCATGAATGGAGGTAGCTAATTAAGTTATGTTACATCTGCAGAATGAACTAATATGCAGTTACTAAAAGTAATTCATTTACCATAAAAAGGAACAAAGTACTGATATATGACACAATATGCATGAGACTCAAAACTATTATGCTAAATGAGGGGAGTGATGTCAACAAAATAGGAGGTCTTCAGCTCACATCCTCCCCACCCCCCAAATAACAATATGGCATTCATTCACAGGCAAAAGTGCCTATGTGGGAACTTTGGAAAACAGATAGAAGGTTGAAATACCCCAGTGCAGCCCAGGACCAAAGAGAGCTGCTCTGAGAAGGCATGTCCACATCCCAGTGGCAAGCTGGCTGAATGTGGTCTCAGCTGCAGACTGAAAGCAGTCCCATTCTCCTTTGGACTTGGCCTTAGCCTCTCAGCCCCAGCCATTAAGGGACCTGGGAGCTACACCCATCAATACCCCTAGTGAGAAGCTCACCAACCTTGGTCCCAACTGAAGATCCTGAATTGGCCTTGTTATTCCAGCTCCAGGTTATCATCTACCATGGTCCAGAGTCAGTCCTCACTTCTCTGAGGCCCAGTAGTGCCAGTCTTTACCCCTGATATCAAGCCCACTGGACCCCCAGGCACCCCTGAGATTGGCTACAGGCCTGCTGTACTGTAACCTTAGGGACCTTGGGGAAGCACATTCAGGAACCCAGCAGAGCCACATCCATTTGCACCCTAGGGAACAGGCCTGCTGTCTGTGCATTCAGCTATGCTTGATTATGGTCCTAAAAGTAGTTCCTTCCAGCTGGGGACCCAGTAGGAACCATACTCACCTCCTCTCCCCGCAGAAATAAGCCTGCCAGCCATGTATCCACCCACAGACCTTGCAACAGTTCCAGCCCCACTCACTTCTGATCATAGAGGCAGTCCCAGCAGAAGGTCTTTATCTGACACAAACCAGTATGCAAAGAGGGTTTGCTTCTTCAAATGAACAGACATCAATGTAGGTTACACCGATCATGAAAAAAAATTAGGCAAACAAGTCACCACGAAAGTAAAACTAATAAAGCTTTGGTAACTGACCCCCCAAAAATATAAATCTCTGAATTGCCTGACAAATAATTAAAGATAATTGTCTCAATGAAGCCCAGCAAACTACAATAAAACACAGACAACTCAACAAAATCAGAAAAATAATACATGAACCAAAATGAGAATTTGTTCAGAGACATAAACTATGAAAAAGAACAAAACAGAAATTCTGAATCTGAAGAATATAATGACTGAAATGAAAAATTCAATAGGGAGCTTCAACAGCATAAATGAAAGAATCTGTAAAGAAGGTAGAAGAAAAAAAAGTGAATTTGAATGAGGTCATTTAAAGTCATTCACTCAAAGCAGAAAAAGAAAAAGTATTTAAAAAGTGAAGAAAGTTTGCAAGACTTATGTGATATCATAAAGTAATCAATGTAGGCATTATTCGGATCCCAGAGGATAAGAGGAAATAGGGGTAGAAAGCTGATCTAAGTAAATAATGGCTGAAAACTTGCCAAATCTTGAGAGGAGTATGGAAATCTAGATTTATGAAACCAAAAGTTCACAGACAAGATCAACCCAAAGATTATACCACGACATGTTATAATTATATTATCAAAAGTTAGAGACAAAGAGAATTTTAAAAGCATCAAGAGAAAAGTGACTTGGTACATACAAGAGAATTTCCATAAGTCTGTCAATAAATTTCTCAGTGGAAACTTGATGCCAGGAAAGAGTGGAATGATATATTCAAGTAGTAAGATATAAAACTGCCACCTGGAATTACTGTATCCAGAAAAGCTGTCCTTCAGAAATGAAGAAGAGGTAGACTTTCTCAGATGAACAAAAGCTGGAGTTCATCACCACCAGACTTGCCTTCTTGGTATCATACAGACAGACTAACCTGCTCTGGAATATAGATTCCATAGCTTCTCCCCGAGTCTTCTTCATGGCCCCAAAATAACATTCTCACCTCCCAAGCTCTTCTCATGTTTTTGACACAGACCCTGAAAAGATACTTTCAAATGCAGGATTCTCACAATAGCCACCCAAAGTAGAGAAGAGCTCCAAAATCCACATGTCCTCATTCTTTAAGGGCAATCTTGACTTGGGAAAATACATAAGGAACTGAACTCACTACATGGGGAGTCCAGGGACCTGGGGCCTGGCTCTGTGGGTTGACATTGGAGAGACAGCAACTCCAGGCCTTGGTTTCTGTGTTATTCTGGCTTATGTGATTATAGAGGCTGAAGCCCCATCACCTGCCACCTGCAAGCTGGAAAACCAGGAAAGACTGGTGTAATCCAGAATGAGTATGGAGATGTGAAAACCAGGAGCACTGGTGTCTGAGAGCAGAGGAAGGATGACCTATCTCACAAAATGAGAGCAAATCTGCCCTTCCTCTACTGTTTTGGTTTATTCAGCTCCTCTGTAGATTGGTTGATGCCCATGGCATTAGTCAGGATGAGTTACTTTACTCAGTTTGCCATTTCAAATGCTGATCTTCTCCAGAAACATCCTCACAGACACACCCAGAAACCATCCTGACCAGCTATCTGGGCATCCCTTAGCCCAGTCAAGTGGACACACACAGTTACCACCATAGAATTCTTTCTTATAAAATAACTAGAGGTCCGATGCACAAAATTTGTGCAAGGAGCGCAGCTCTCACAGCTGTGGCAGCTTGCCTCCTTCCTCGCATCCCCAGCTTCATCAGGAAGATCATTTGACTGTTCGGCCTAATTAGCATATTATACTTTTATTATTATAGATAACATTGGAATAAATGACTTATAAAATTTGCTCTTTCCAAAGCCAACATTCTGTGCTACTTCTAATTGTATTGCCCAGAGTGTCCTGCTGACCCTGACCCTGACTCTGCCTCCTTGTCTCTTACCTATGTCCACTGTAGTTGAGAGCCCTGCACAGTCTTTACCCCTGATATCAAGCCCACTGGACCCCGATGTACCCCTGAGGTTGGCTACAGGCCCGCTGTACTGTAACCTCAGAGTCAGTTCTCCCTGTTCAGGGGCCCACCCAGGGAACTGGTGGAAGCACACTCAGGAACCCGGCAGAAGCCACATCCATCTGCACCGTTGGCAATGGTTTGCAGCCACCATTGCCATGCTATTGCCGGAGCCTGCTACATCTGCTTCCTCTCCTGGCATGATGACTTTTTGTTCTTCCCAGGTGTCTGTGAGAGGAGACGGATGTGGTTTGATCAGATAGCCCTTGCTCTGCTCACCCAAAACCTGCTGCTCGGAAAATCATAGGTAAAGCCTCTGACAGCATCATTAGTGTGAGTCAGCATGTTGTTCAGGCACAGGCATAATGGAGGGAGTGAAGGGTGTAATTTGCTTGAACACACACACACTCTCCTGCAGAATAATTACTTTACAACCCACACACTTTGAGGGGAGGGGAGGAATTCCTCTTGACCCAAGCGCAGGCTTCTTTGTCATCTTCTGTCTGAAGAAAGACAGCTGCTCCATAGCCAGAAATGAAAGGGTGAGCAAAACAAATGGAAAAACAAATAATGCAGGGAGACAGGATGTTTTTTGCATCATTTGCTGCTCCAAGGCTATCTTTGCCATTGGAATGAGCAGAGGTCCTCACGCTTCACTGTTCTAGACTTTGATAAAAGCCCAAACAGGAGACCTCTCCAGCTTCCAAGCAAGTTAGTTTAGCAGAAGGACAGTTCTGCTGATGGAATATGAGGATTTCACCTGTTCTTGTGCATTTCCCAACCTTTTGGACTATTCCTATGGCTCCTCCCTCCCCCCCCCCCACAGTGGTCTGTTAGGATCTCTCCTCTATGTATGAATCTCAATTTGGAGTACGATGTAAGGAGCTGAATGCACCACAGAAGAAAGAGCACTGCATGAGGAACCAGGGACCTGGGGCCTGGTCAGTGGGTTGACCTTGGAAAAGCAATTAGCCACTCCCAGCATTGGTCTCCTTTCTTATAAAATAATAAGGTTGGAATAAATGACATTCTGTGATTCTATTTCTACCTCCACTGTACAGTGTCCTGCTGATCCTGACCCTGACTCTTTCCTAGCAGTTTTAAGGGCTGGCTATTTGCAATATCAAACACACACCACTATTGAAGACCTACCCCGTGGTTTCAGTGATTTAACACAACCCAACATACAACCACACACACACACACACACACACACACACACACAGCCAGCCTAGTGAAATTACAATCATTATGCTTTCTTTACCATTCAGATGCTAATAAATATTGAGCTTCTACTGTGGGTGTAGCTTGGCACCAGGCACTATGGGGTGTACTATGGAGAATGTGACATGGCCCTTTGCTACACAGACCTGAAGATTCACTTGAAGATATGCAACCCCCATAAAACAAGCAGGGAATGAGAATAAAAGAGGTTCAAAGAAGAAAAGGATGCTTCTTCGTCATCTTCTGGACCCCACTTCCAGAACCAGGTTTTGAGTGGGATATCTGAGCTAAAATTACTGCACTGTTTAAAGACAGGAGCTAAAGAAAGGCTTACTGAGTATGCCCAGGAAAGTGGAGAGAAGTATTAGGAGCAAGGTGGGGTTGAGGCTGGGCCTTCCAGGACGGGTGGAATCTGGATAGGGAGAACCCTGTGCTATCTGCTGTAGAGATTACCTGCTGGAAAAGAGGGAAGGTAATGTGATGTGGTTATCATGCAAATACCACACTGCGCTCATTACAGAACTCTCTTATCTAAGTTATCTCATTTAATTTTTTATAATGTCCCTCTGAGCAGATCTTGCCTCTTTTTTACAGATGAATAAACGGTGACTCAGAAAAGTTATATAACTTGCCAACAGTCACAGAGCTAATAAAAGAGATACAGGCAAAAGCCCATGGATCCTGAATTGAAGTCAATGTTCCTTTTATTCTGTAATGCTTTGTGAGCCAGATTATAGTAGGCCTTAAATGACAGGCCAGACTTTGGGGAGAAAGGTCTGAGACTTTGACGCACAAAGGTTATCATTATAATTTTCATTTTCTCAGTTTGTCCCAACAATTTTTACCTGGTGGCTTGACCTGGCATAGAGCTATGGGTTTCTGAGAGGAGCTCTGGAGGGTGGATGGGATAGAGCAGGTTTTGAAAGTGAAGGACAAGTTTGCCTAAGAATTTTGAGGTAGGTTGGAGCTAAAATGAAGGAGAGAAAAATTCAGTTGGAGAAAGTAAATTAAGGAAGAACTTATGACTTCAAATTCCTTTTCAGATATTAACTCTTTTATTGACTGTCTACTATGTGCTAGGTGCTATGCAGGTACTAATTTTGGTTCTTTAATGTAATGGCCAGCCATTCCAATAATTCCTCACCATCTTATAATGCTTTCCCTCTGTGTCCTTCTACCACTCCAACCTTCAGTTATACACTCATCCAGCAAATATTTGTTGAGCACCTATAATAAAACAGTCCCTATGCTAGGCTTACAGGAAACATACAAATGATATGCTTCCCACTTTATGTCTAGGAATGAAAAAAATTCAAATAATGGGATAGAGTTGAAACCAAAGGATCTGAAATAGATGCAAAATTTATATTGACATTCTATACATAATTGAAATGGTATTTAAAATCATTGGTCTGACATAATTGGTACACAACTTGGATCCCTACTTGTACACTAATTAGATAGATCCCAGAGGGACTAGAGAGTTAAACATAAATAAGAAACAAACCATAAGAAGAAATTGTCAGATCACGTTTTTCTCTTTTGATGGGAGAGATCTTTCTTACCATAAAAGCAAGGGGAGAAATCATATAAAGATATCACTAACTCTATTTTCACAATTAAAAAAATGTACACACAAAGAAAAATACTGTAAGCAATATTGTTGGAGGTCTTTCAGGGCAATTTGATGCTGTGAGTATACAGCTGAATGGTGCTCTTTGCTGGAAACTCAGCGATGATGGGCACAATACAAAAGGGAGAACTGAAAGGTAGACCGAGGCTCAAGCACAAGATAAACATTTTCGTGGGTAGGACACAGCAGAAACACAAGCTGAAGCCCTGGGCTTGCTAGACCCTGCGCCAGACTGAGAGTGAGTATCTGAGCTAACATCACTGCTCGGTTTGAAGACAGGAGCTGAAGAGAGGCTTACTGAATGTGCCCACGAAAGGAGGCTGAAGATGAAACGCTATAAAATGCTGTCAAAGGAAATTATTTCAGATCACACATACTATAAGGGACTTTTATTTAGATTATATAAAGAATTCTTTCAACAATAAAAAACAAATAATCTAATCAAAAATGGGCAAAAGATTTAAATAGACTAATTCTCCAAGGAAGATAACTCAAGTGGCCAATAAGCACATGGAAAGGTGTTCAATAGCATTTGTCATTACAGACATGCAAATTAAAACCACAGCGAGATACCATTTAGCACCCACTGGAATAGGTGTTATAATAAAAAAGATGGATAATAGCAAGTGTTAACGGGGATATGGAAGAAATAGAATCCTCATACTTTGCTTGTGGGAATCTAAAATGGTGCAGCTGCTATGAAAAACAGGTTGGCAGTTTCTCAAAAAGCTAAACCTAGAATTGCCATATGACCAAGAAATTCCATTTCTACAGATATACCCAGGAGAACTGAAAATGTGTACATAGATGCTCATAGCAGGTGATACGGGCTGAATTGTGTGCCCCCCAAATTTCTATGTTGAAACCCTAATCCCCAGTGTGATGGTCACTGGAAGTGGGGCCTTCGGGGGATCATTAGGTTTAGATGAGGTCACGAGAGCGGGGCCTCTTGATGGTATTAGTGCCTTCATAAAATGAGACGCCAGAGCACCTTTCCCTTCCTCTCTCCTCCCTCCCATGTAAGGACACAGAATGTGGCCATGTGCAATCTAAGGAGGGAGTTTTCAAAGTGCTGGCCCCTGATTTCAGACTTCCAACTTCCAGAACTCTGAGAAATTTAGTCTATAGTTTGTTTTTTTATGGCAGCCTGAACTAATTAAGACAGATTTTGGTGCCAAGAAGTTTGGTTTATCCTATAACAAACATCTAAACATTTGGAAGCAGTTGTAGGACTGGATGACAAGGAGAGGTCAGAATAGTTTTGAGGTGCATGCTGGGAATATGAATGGAAAAAGTGATTATGGTGGCATCTCAGATGGAAATAAGGAACATCTTACTGAAAATGGAGGAAAGGTGATCCTAGTTATAAAGTGCCAAAGAACTTGGCTGAATTGTGTTCCAGTGTTTTATGAAATATAGAATTTGTGAATGATGAAATTGGATCTTTAGCTGAGGATATTTCTATGCTAGATGTTCCTCTTGACTCTTTATAGTAAAATGCAAAAGAGGAGAGATGAATTGGAGAAGAAATTATTAAACAAAGAAAGCACCTAGAACTTGAAGATTTGGGAAATTCTAGTCTATTCATATTGTAAAAAAAATGAGAAAAATTAAAAAAAATTTAAATGAGAAAACTTTTTCTGAAAAGAACACTAAGAGTTTAGCTGAACAAATATTTGATAAAGAGATTATGGGTGCACTGGTAGACTTAATCAGCTATCTCTGCAAAAGCCAGACATAGAGGTGGTTTTATATTAGCAAAGACACTGCCATATTTATATATATACCGTATTTGCCGGCGTATAAGACGATTTTTTGGCCCTGAAAAATACGAATTTGCCGGCGTATAAGACGACTGGGCATATAAGAAGACCCCCTAACATTTCCACTAAAAATACAGAGTTTGTTATATACTCGCCGTATAAGACTACCCCCCACTTGGAGGCATATTTTTCAGGGTCAAAAAATCGTCTTATACGCCCAGATATATATCTTTATTGATTTCAGAGAGGAAGGGAGAGAGAGAGAGAAATATCAATGATGAATAATAATAATAACAATAAGGTGGCCATATGGTTTGATTCCAGTCCAGGGCACATACCTCGGTTGCAGGTTCTTCCTGGCCCAGTCCCTGCCCTGGTCAGGGCTTGTGCAGCAGGCAACCAATTGATATATTTCTCTCACATCAATGCTTCTTTCCCTCTTTCTTCCACTCTCCCTTAAAAAAAATCAATGGAAAAATATCCTTGGTGAGGATTAACAAATAATAATAATAATAATAATAATAATAGTAACAACAAGAACAACAACAATAATAAATAAAAAATCAATGGAAAAATATCCTTGGTGAGGATTAACAAATAATAATAATAACAACAACAACAACAACAACAACAATAAATAAAAATGAAAATATCCCAAATAGTGGACTAGCCCAAGTGCCCATCAGCAGATGAATGGATTAAAAAACTGGTACATCTACACAATGGAATACTATGTTGCTGTAAAAGGGAAGGAACTCCTACCATTTGCAACAGCTTGGATGAGCACTGGAGAGCATTATGCTAAGCAAAATAACTCAGTCAGAGAAAGATAAATATCACATGATCTCACTCATGAACAAAACTGATGAACAAAAATAGATACAGAGAAGCATAGAATAGATGTTCAAACCTCTGAGGGAAGGTAGGAAAGGATGGGAGTAAGGGGGAGAGATCAACCAAAGGACTTATATGCATGCATATAAGCATAACCCATAGATGCAGACACCAGGGGGGTGAGGGCATGAATGGGAGTGGGGTAGGGGTAATGGGAGGGATAAGGACACATATGCAATACCTTAATCAATAAAGATAAATAAATAAATAAATAAATAAATAAATGAAAATGAAAATATCCCAAATTTCCATCAATTGATGATTAGATAAATAAATATAGTATATTCACATAATGGGCTTTTATTGAGCCATAAAAAGGACTAACTACTGACACATGCTATAATATAGATGAACACAGAAAACATGCTAAATGAAAGAAACAAGACATAGAAGGCCACATATTGTATGTATGATTCCATCATAAAATGACCAGGATAGACAAAGCCATAGTGAGAGAAGGATTAGTGACTGCCAGAGGCTGGAGACAGAAGGGAAGAAGGACCACTACTAATAGGTACTGGGTTTCTTTTGAGGAGGATAAAAATATTTTGGAATCCATGAACAACTTTGTGACTGTACAAAAACAATTGAATTGTGAACTTTACAAGTACGATTTTATAGTATGCAAATTATATCTTAATGAAACTATAATTTAAAAATGTTCCCAGGGCCATAGCTCCTAATAAGCTGTAGGCTTAGGGAGAAAGGTGAATATTGCTAGCCACGCTCTGAACTAGCTTTGTCATTGAATATGTGATGGTTTCAACATCGATATGAGGCCCGGTCTGGATTGGAATCCTGAAGGATCAGTAGAGGCAGCTGCAAACCACTAGAGAGAAGAAGAATAGGAAAAAATGAAAATGAAACAAAAATATCAAAATACCAAAAAAAAATATATCATGGAAAACAACCAAGGAAATCAATATTTAGAACAGAACATAGATTCATGCATAAGAAATTAAATTTATACAACAGTTTCACAAAGACTTTCAAATTATAAAATATAGAATCAAAATTTATTTATATATATATATATATATTTCATTTCAGAGAGGAATGGAGAGTGAGAAAGAGATAGAAACATCAATGATGAGAGAGAATAATTGATAGGCTGCCTTCTGCACTCCCCCTACTGGGGATCGAGCCCACAACCTGGGCATGTGCCCATGACCTGAATTGAACCTGGGACTTTTCAGTATGCAGGTCGACACTATCTACTAAACCAAACCAGCGAGGGCATAAAATCAATTTACAAAATATTTTTTTTAATAATATTAGGAGGCTCAAAGAGGAAAATGAAGACATACTTTCGATTAAAAAAGCAAGAGATTACAAAAGAAAGCAAATAGAGCTGAAGAAAACCAAATAGATTTTAAAAAGAATCAATTAAAACAACATAATCATTGTCCAATTTTACAAAATGGAAACATAAGAGGTTTAATTACTTAAAAAATAGAATTGAGAAATTCACACAAAATGCACCATAGAAAGCAAAGAGATATTAAAACATGAGCAGTTAAATGACATGGAAGATAAGTTGAGATACTTCAACATTCAATTGGCAGGGATTCTATGACTTCCAGAACAAAAGAATGGTGGGAATGATGAAAAGTCCTTTTTATTTTGAAGAAGTAATCCATGGATATTATCTAAAATTTTATTTTAAAAATAGCCTTCAATTTGGAAATGCACTCAAAGTAATGAACACTATTAAACTCCATATAAAGCTCAGGAACATAACCTAGAGTATATGGAAACTCAGCAGAGTAAAAAGATAGCATCATAAATTAATGGAGAAAAAAACCATTGCAGGAGAAATATGGAAAATACTAAGTTCTGACTGCAAACTGTAAACCAAATAAATTTTAACTGGACTGAAAACCCATATTTCAAAAGCAGACTTTTAAGAATTTTAGAAGAAAGTATAAAAGAATTTCTTTATAATCTTTTGGTAAGGAGGACCTATTTAAAGGAAAGCACAAAATATAAAGAAAAGATTGATAAATTGGATTATGTTCATATAAATCTTCTTCAGAATTAGAATAAAAGAAAAGAAATTAAAAGGCAAGCCTCATATTGAGAGAAGATATTTACAATGTGTAAATCAGATAATTATGTACAGAACATTTAAAGAGCATCTACTACCAATAAAAAAGATGAGCCAATAAAAAAGGACAAACACTATGAACAAGCAAATTATGATTTATGAATAAACATACAAAATGATTCTCAATCTCACAGGTCATCATGGAAATACAACTTAAAATGACAATGAATGTCAATTCATCCCTATCTGATTGGCAAAAGTTAAATACCCAGTGTGGATAAGAATGTGGAGAAGCAAACTCTATTGCACTGCTCCTGAATTGATATAACAACTGGGGATGAATTTGATTGCATCTAGTAAAGCAGAAGATTTTTATACTCTACCATCCAGGAAAGAAATTCTCACATGATGCTAAAGGAGACATATTTACAAATACTCACTGAAAAATTGTTTGCAATAGCAAAAAGAGGAAACAATGTGAGTATTCAATCCATGCTAGGGAGAATGAATAAATCATTTTTGAAATGTTAATATAGTAAAATATACTGCAGCTAAAGTGAATGAACTACAGTTACATCTATGAACATTGAGAAATGTTGGGGGAAAAATGTTAAATGAAGAGGGCACAGTTCAGAGGGGTATATGCCAAATACATAAAATGTAAAGTAAAAGGTGTAAAACAATAATATTGACAATCTGTAGATATCTAAACTTGTAGCAAATATAGGGAACGAAATTACCAAATTCATGATAGTGGTTAAATAAATGGGAAAAATTGCAAAGGGCCTGGGATTGGGGAGGAGACATGGAGACCTCAAGTTGATCTGCAAAATGGTATTTCTTTAACACGAGTCTGTACTAAATGTAGAATAATGTTAAGATTTTAAAAAAGCAAAGTAGTGGGTGTTCATTTTACTATTTAAAATTTTAGCTATATGTTTTAAATGTATTGTAATAAAAATATTAAAATCCAAACACGCCAGTACTAATAGATAAAAGTATATATTAGGAGAGAATAATTGCAATACATGTCAGACAGATGACTGAGGTTCTTATTCTATAAACTGCCTTTATTAGGCAATGGAAGTGAGATGAGGATCCCAGAGGAAGGTTGAGTCACAGGATTAACAGGCAATTTGCAAGAAGAGAGGTACAAATGATTTGTGAATTTATGAAAGCAAATTTGATAGCACTGCAAAAATGCAGACTGAAGCAGCAAATGAAACACAATTTTTTATCTATCCAATTCCAGGAATTTACCCTTAAGACGTGGCCAGGAATTCTCATAACTTTATTTCTAGGATATTATTCATGGTTATTATAGTGGTGAAAACATAGACAACAATAGAGTGGGTGCATCTGTCCAAGCTGGTAAACTAGGAGAAATTTTTTAAATTTATTTTTATCCTCTTACTCCTCATTCCCAAATATTGATTGTTCTGCTTCTTAGGTTCGATATCACACATTTCTTTTTCCTTCACATGTTAGCATCTGTGAAACTGGGATGTGTCTTACAGGCACTGCCTGCCAGGGGGCAGTCAGGATGCAGTTGTCACTGTCTAAACAGGCTCTTCAAAACTCACACATACATAGGTGCCCCATTCTTCTCAAGAGCTTCGTAAGTGCTATACGGACTTTGCCCGTGCACATAAGCCCAGAAGCACAGAGCCATCGCAAAAGTACCCATCTTGATGCAAGTTAGAGCACATTCAAGTGAATCTAAGCAGGTTAAGTGAAAACAATGTCAAAAATTATACATTTATACCTCAGCTAACTTTCTAAGACGACACAGAACAAATCTGAGTGAAATCAAGCAATTTGAAACAGCCGGGAAATGGCACTTCAAATTTTTTTAAAAAATGTAGAGTAAGTTTAGACAAAACTAAACAGTGTATGTCAAATGATCACAGAATCTATCATTCTTCTTAAAACCAATTTCTCATGAGGCAATGGAGCAAGTTCTAGTGGATCCTAATCAGTTCATGCCGAGCCAAGCTCAAAATTCCTTGTTCACACCAAACAAAACGTATTTCTCGTTAGGACTACTTAATATGCAATAGAACAACTTATATTAAACCAAGCACAGACTCAAGCATTCTTTTCAAAAACGGCATTTTAGATAATATAGAGTATGCGCCGTTGAAACTGAGCAATACTAATATATGTCAAACCAAGCTCATTATCTCTCACAAGCTTCAGAAACGCTGCATGTGCAAACAGACAGAAGTGTCTCTTGCCTTGGCTATCAACGGGGTCATGGGATTCACTGACCACTTGTTTCCTACACCCCTTTAAGACAGATTTCGGTTGCTTTGGATGCAAAGGATAAACTTAGTAGCTCCTCAGGGAAAGCTTTTTAGGGACACATGAGGGAGGATTTGTGGGTCCCCTAAAGAAATGTACAAAAAGTGATGCAGACAAAGCGTTGATATATCTTCTTTGTGTAAAGGGCCTATAAAAATCTATTTTTAAAAAACACACAAAAAAACATAAGCCTCTAAAAGATGAGTGGGCCAAGAACAGAGAGCTCAGAAAGGAGAAAATACAACCAGCCAAGAAACGTCTGAAACATATATAGCATTCAAAGGAGATCAGGGGAAGGCAGGCTGGGACAAGAAGTTCATTTTGCCGATCAAATTACCAAAGACTTAAACAACCACCTATCCACTGTGGCCCCGGTTCCAGTAAGACAGGAACTATTATCTCCTCCTCACGGGAGGGTTTATTGAATCAGCCTTCCTGGAAAGCAATTTGCCACGATGTGAAAAGAGCCTAGAAACACCATACCTTGCTCATTTATGCAAGAAAAAAAATAAAGGAAGGATAATAGAAAAACTAAACAAATTGGTTGTCGATGGCGGGAGGAAGAGCATAAAAAAAGGAAAAATTAGTAGGAACAGGGAAGAAGTGACAATTCTCTGAATATATATACCTTTCACATTTGTTTGAGTTTTAGAAAGACAGTAATGCTTTACTTGATTCCATAAATAAATGAATAATTAGGGATCACCCAGGATCTGGAGAGTCCCCAGATGGAATATTATTCAGTCTTAAAAGGAAGGGAATTGTGTCACATGCTGCAATTTGGGTGAACCTTGAGAATATTATGCTAAATGAAATAAGGCTGTTATAAGAAAGTTCTGTATGACTAAAAGATATGAGATTTCTAAAGTAGTTAAATTCATAGATACATGGAGTATAAGCATGGTTAGCAGAAGCTGGAGGCAGAATGGGAAGGGAATTGTTATTTAATGGGTATAGAGTTTCAGATTTTTAAAAAAATATTTAACACAGTTTATGAGAAATGCAGATTATTTTTTCCACCAGGTGGAAAAAGACAAAAAGGTAACATTTAAAACTTTTACATCATGGAAACAGTAAAAATATGCAATGTTGTAACAGCATCACCATATGATCCAGCTATTCCACTACCAGACGCATCCCCACAAGAGCTTTGCACAGACACTCAGGTATCTGTCCATCCATGTTCATAGCAGCATTATTCACAACTAGAGGTCTGGCGCATGAAATTCGTGCACGGGGGTGGGGGTAGGGGAAGGGATCCCTCAGCCTGGCCTGGGCCCTCTCGAAATCTAGGACCCCTCAGGGGATATCCTGTGGGGATCAGGCCTAAACTGGCAGTTGGACATCCCTCTTGCAAACCAGGACCTCTCATCCCTAATTGCTCGCCTGCCTGCCTGCTCAGTGCACGTCATAGCAACTGGTCGTTCCACTGTAATAGTCATTTAGGCTTTTATATATATATATATTGATAGCCTAAAGAAATGACCAAATGCCTTTGGCAAGGGAATGGACAAAATGTGGTCTACACACACAATGGAATATTATTCACCCTTTAAAAAGGAACAAAATTCAACACATGCTATAAATGGATGAAACCTGAGGATATTTGGCTAAGTGAAATAAGCCAGTCACAAACATTGCATAATTCCACTCATGAAATACCGAGAGTGAGTGGTGGTTGCCAGAGATGGGAGGGCAGGGAGGGAGGGAGAGGAAATGGAAGGTTAGCATTTAAGGCGGACAGAGTTTCAGTTGGGGAAGATGAAAAAGTTCCGGGGATGGATGGTGATGGTGGCACAGCAACATGAACGTACTTAATGCCACTGAATTGTACAGCTGAAAGCTATTAAGATGGTAAATGTTATGTCCATTTTACCATAATAAAATATTAAATAAGATTTAAATAAATAAATAAATAAATAAATAAATAAATAAACACACACACACACACACACACACACACACACACACACACACCACACTGTATCCAGTAACAGCCAATCTAGTTCTTCAGAGGTGCCTGCCCGTTTCAGGTTGCAGGGACCCCATCACAGGGAGCACATCCAGGAACTACAGTCACTGCACCTTGCACACCCAGAAGCCCAGGGTGACTGACTGTGCTCGGACCCCACCACAGGGAGCACATGTAGGAATTATAGACACACTGCACCTGTGCACACGCAGAGGCCCAGGGTTATACACTGCACCTGGCACACACACAGGCCCAGGGTGACCGCTGCTTCACAAAACTTCCCAGTGGCAACAACTCAAAGGCTCCTGGGCAGAGGGTTGCTTAAGTAAAGGAAATCAACCACCAGCCATCAAAGAATAAGTAGCTCTTACCTTTATAGTTGATGCCAGGCCCTGTTATCAGGATTTTGCATACATTCATCCATTTAATTCTCACAATCACGAGCAAACGTATCCACGATTTACAGAGGAGGAGACTAAAACACAGAAGGGGTATAGCTTCCTCCTGACGGGCAGGGCTCTGAACCAAGCGACCCGTGGAGTGCTGTGTGTCAGTGCCTCTCAGGTTAGGTGACATCCGGACAAAAGCCATCAAATGGAGGCCAAGTTCCACAATCTTGAGCTGCTCTGTTCCATAGGAAGTCAGTGTCCATTCTGCTCCCGCCTGTGCGTAGAGCCAGGGGCTGCGGACTGGTGTTGGCTGGAGCACAGCGTAGTCTTCCTGTCAGTCCTCCGCCGGGGATGGGCTTGGAGCAGGGACAGGTGAACAGGTGGAGGGGCCCTTACCTTTTGCTTACAGGTCGTTCACATTTGTTCACACTACTAATGCATGAAAAAAAAAAAAAAAAGCCGTGATGATCAACAAGTAACGGGCTCCGTTGGCCTCTTCCGAGAGGCTCACTGTCACGTGATGCTGAGAAGGGAGAGGCCAAATGCGGTGTAAGTGACAACAGACCAGCCCAGTGTCCCCTGCGTTTCCATCAGCATGCGGCATCTTTCCATTTTATTCAGGACTTACGTGCTAGCACTGGACAGAGTTTTCTGCGTGTTACAATGCTCTTCAAGAGGCCTACTGGCAGGTGAGCCTGTGCGTGACTTCCGGCCTTGCACCCTGGCCACCCCGCCTCGGGGCTTTGCAGGTTCCGGGATGGGGAGCCAGCCAGCAGGTGTGGGAGCAGCCCTGGGGCCGCTTGCAGAGCTGGGCTGGGCCCTCGAGTTTCAGATTTTCAAGAAGTTGTGGAGTTCTGTTTCACAACAATATGAATATACTTAACACTACTGAACTGTGCATTTTAAAATGGTTAAGATAGTCGTTTTTATTCAAAACAAAAATAAACAAATGAATAAAAATTTGAGGAAAAAATTGGATTTTGCATAGTCTTAAAAAAACTCCCCTTATTCAAATATTTATTAATTACAAAGGGAGAAATAGAAACTCTACAGGTAACTGGCAGGTACCACTTTAACAGTGGTTAACATCATAAACACACACACACACACACACACACACACACACACACACACACCAAGATTTACTATCTATCTTATGAGCCAGCCCTTTATAGGATTCATTGAGAAGGACACATCACCTGTATGGTTTTCTTGAAGAAAAAAAAAGCATTACCTCAATCTAAGTATGAGAAACCATAAAATAAATTCACTTTTAGGGACGTTCTACAAAAGTGCTCTTCAAAAATCTCAAGGTCACAAAAGACAAAGCAAGACCGAGGAACTATCACAGATTAGAGGAAACAGAAACAAATTTATAACTAAATACAATGTGTAACCCTGAATTGGATCCTTGCCCACAAAAAAGAACATTAGTGAAAAAACTGGTGAAATTTGAATAGAGTTTATACTTTATTTAATAGTATTTTTCTAACTTCTAAATTTTGATAATTGTCCTATGGTTATGCAAGATATTAACATTGGAGGCAGGTAGAAGAAATATTTATAGGAATTCTCTGTACTATTTTTGCAACTCTTCTGTAAGTCTAAAATTATTTCAAATTAGATTTTTTTAAAAAAAATCCATACCCACGTGGGAAAAACCTCAGGAGTTTCTTTTTCAGCAATGTTTCCTGAAGAAGTAATCTGAAATATAAAAGTGTTTATATAAAAGGTGTCCATAATAGCATTATTTATACAAATTAAAAAATCAGAAACAACCTCTAGGCTCCTAATAGGATGATGGTTAGTAAATTATGATCTCCTCTGGGCTCTCCACTTTATTTTATTTTTATTTTAAAAAAATATTTTTATTGATTTCAGAGAGAGGAAGGGAGAAGAGAGGGATAGAAACATCAATGATGAGAGAAAAATCATTGATTGGCTGCCTCCTGCACACCCACTACTGGAGACCAAGCCTGCAACCCAGGCATGTGCCCTTGGCTGGAATGGAACCTGGGACCTTCAGTCTGCAGTCCAACACTCTATTCATTGAGGCAAACCAGCTAGGTCTGGGCTTTCCACTTTAAATACAATCTGATGACATCCAAATATATGTCTTCATATAATTGACTCCACTTAGAAGAAGGACTAAGAATCACATCAAATTAATATGGCTAAAGAGAGTTCTTATCTTCTTCCCTGACCCCAATCTTTGTCTTCCCTGGGGCTTAGGTGAAAACCTGTAAATCATCCTTGATTCACTTCATTTCCTCGTCTTCCCTACTTGTTGCATAAGAAAGTCCCTTTGCTCTCCCTCCGAAGCATTCCATTGGTCCACTTGTTCCATCAGTCTGCAGCACCATTGCTTTTCCTGATGCAAGCCGCCATCATCTCTCCTGGATCACTGTTCAGGTTCCCGATTAATCCCTGTGCTTTCTCTGCTGCCCTCTATCACCGTTCTCCATGGGGCAGTCTGAATGATGCTGTACATCAATCCACCCATTGCTCTTCTGCCTAATGCCCCCCAGTGGTTTCCCATTGCACTTACAATGAAGCCCAATTTCCTTACCATCTGCTGGGGCCCACCTGAGCTCTTGAAGCCTTCATCTCAGGCCCCACTCCTTCTTCCCCGGGCCCCACTCCCCTCGTCCCTCCTGTGTTCTTGCCACGGGGCCTCATTCAGTTTCTTATATAGCAAAGCTCTTTTCCTCTTCCAGGCCTCTACTGCTTCCTCTGTCCAGAAGATTCTGTGTCTAGATCTTCCCATGGTTGTTTTCTTCTTATCATTCAGGTTTTGAACCAACTGTCACCTTTTTGAGAAGCCTGCTCTGACCAGTTAACATAAAGAAGTCTCCACCACACACCACCATCACTCCTTATGCCAACAATATCTTTTAATGACTTCTGAGCACTAGTAATACATACTAGTTATTTTGTTCATGCATTTGTTCAATGGTTGACATTCTGCCTCTCTTCTCTAAAATGTAATCTTCAGTCTGGTTAGAGTGTTTCAGTGGTTGAGCATTGACCTTGAACCAGGAGGTCAGGATTCGATTTCAAGTCAGGGCAAATGCCTGGGTTGCAGCCTTGATCCCCAATGTGAGGCATGCAGGAGGCAGCTGGTCAATGATTCTCTCTCAACAGTGATGTTTCTCTCTCCCTCAACCTTCCTCTCTGAAATAAATAAAAAATAAAACAAATGAGCATAGTTTAATTGTATTTGGAAAAAAAATTTAGACCTACATAAAAGCTGAAAGAATGAAAGAGTAATACATACACCTTAGCTAGGTTCATCAAATGGTAACATTGTATCACATTATCTTTCTCTCTCTCATTACACACACACACACACACACACACACACACACTTTTACCTTAGCCACTTCAAATAAGTTGCAAACATCTAAACACTTCCTCATGCATTTCCTAAGAATAATTACATTTATCAATTAATATCCAATATCATCAGCACACTTAAGAAAAATAATAATTCCATCTCATCTACTGTATAGTCCAAATCTCTCCAACTGTCCTAAAGATGTCTTTTATGCCAGTTTTATCTTTTTTCTTGACTCAGGATCCAGCCAAGTGGCAAGCACTGTGTTTGTTTGTCATGTCTCTTTATTCTCTCTTGCATATCTGCCTCTTACTTTTTCATGATGTTGACTCTGATGTTGAATGAAGAGCGTGCACTCTTCAAAGAGCCGTATATCTTACACAATGCACTGCACTCTGCATTTGTCTGATTACTTGCTCATGGTGTCAGTGAACTGTATCTTTTGTGATTTCTTTTACCCAGAGGTGAACTCCAGAGCAGCACCGTCCTATAAGGCAGCTACCAGCCTTGTTTCTATTGAGCACTTGAAATGTGGCTAGTAAGGAGCCAGAATTTCACTTTCATTAGGTTGTAATTAATTTATATTTAAAAAATTAAACTTCTGCTAAAACCGGTTTGGCTCAGTGGATAGAGTGTCAGCCTGCGGACTCAAGGGTCCCGGGTTCGATTCCGGTCAAGGGCATGTATCTTGGTTGCGGGCACATCCTCAGTAGGGGGTGTGCAGGAGGCAGCTGATCAATGATTCTCTCTCATCCATGTTTCTGACTTTCTATCCCTCTCCCTTCCTCTCTGTAAAAAATCAATATATATATTAAACTTCTACTCTTTTAAGTTACTGGGAACTTTTAAAGTAGGTTTGGAGAAATAAAGTGTGATTGGGTATGTGAATCTGTTTTTGTTAACTATATATTAGGAACTCTCTGATTTGAGATCACTTTAGTTATAAAACACAAACTGAATTTTGAAGATTTGGAAGTAAAAAATAATTAATTCTGAATTCAAGCCATGGTTAAAAATGTAAACACACACACACACACACACACACACACACACACACACACAACAGGAAGATAAGGGTGTGCTGAAAATCCAGGCTGTAAATTCCAGTAGGTGAGACTCATGCACCTCTTGCTCACCAATGTATCTGTGGTGTCTACACACTATCTTATGTGGAGTGGATGGGTAACATATATATATTTTTTAACAAACGAGAGTGGATGACCCAGTGGTTAGGTGTCTGAGGCAGGAAGAATGGCTTTGCTCAGAGAGTTGGGGAGGCCCCTCCTAGCAGATCAGCAAACAAATGTGCCCTCATAGTGAAAAGATGACTAGAGAGAACAGAGGCCGGGAGGGCTGGGAAGACTGGGAAAAACCCAGGGCAGCAGTCAGGATGTCTAGAACTGGCTCTGTGGATGCAGCAGGGCTGCCAAGAGCAGGCAGAGTGAGTGATGGAATGAAGCAGAACCTGGACCTTGCCCTTCTTTGGACATTCTTAGTGGGGGCCTGTTTTGGCTTGAACACCCCCGGAGGGTGGCAGCCTGGCGTGGCCCCCACCCTGAGACGCGGCTCTTGGCAAGCAGGAACGGCAGGCTGACACCTGCGCTGGTGAGCGGCCTGGCGCAGGCACAGCCCTGGCAGCTGCATCTCGCCGCCCTGAGCCCCAACTGTACTGGGGACTAATTCACTTACGTTCGCTGAGCCAAGTTCTTACATTCTGTCTGTTCTAATCCTGCTGGGCAGGTATCCTTACCCACCGTTTAGAGAGGAAGAAGCTTGGTTCAAATAGGCTGAACAATTCACCGAAGGCCGCACAGCCAGTCAGCGCCTGCGTTGGCTTCTGAGCGTAGCTGGCCCCAAGCTGACCCCTGTTTTCACTGCCCTCTTTTCTCTAGGGAGAGCAGACCTTGTGCTCACTCCCCTCTCCCGGGTGGTCCTTGCACAGCGCTGGGGGCTGTGCCCCCAGTAATAACTCTGTCTCACTAAGCTGTGCGGTCCCAGAGGGCTGTCTGTCACTTTGTGTGATTATGCATAGGCATAGATATGTATGTGTGTATTACATACACTGGTATAACATACTGTAGATACTGCATGTTTTTCATTATATCATAGGAAGTAAGTCTTGTCTTCCAAATCTCTGGGTATTATTATTAAAAGCTTAAAGGAAAAACTATTAAATCATAATGGGCACAAGCCAATTCCTCGTAAAGTGATTTTTCATACTGAATCGGACCCAGTCCTGGAACAGCACGGGGACCGTCTTCTTGCAAGACCAGCATTCCCGGTCAGCGCCAGGCCTTATTGTTTACCACAAAGCTGGGGTCTCGGCCAATACTGCCCAATCCTGGGGCGTCAACCCAGGGCCTGTCTAAAGTGGTTTTATCACCCGGCCGGCACGGTTCAGTGAATGTCAACCTATAAATCAGGGAGGTCACGGTTCGATTCCCAGTCAGGGCACATGCCTGGGTTGCGGGCTCCATCCCCAGTGCGGGGCGGGGGGGGGGGGGGTGGAGACGGACACACGCATGCAGTAGGCAGCCCAGCAACGATTCTCTCTCATCATTGATGTTTCTACCTCTCTCTCCCTCTCCCTTCTTCTCTGAAATCAATAAAAATATGTAGGAAAAAAAATGAAGTGTTTTCATCTAAACATTCTCCTATTGAAAGGCTGAGTGTTTCCATGAGAGCAGCTCCAGTTTTACAATGATCAGAAAGTGGGGTGGAGAGGGCTCTGGTCTCCCCACTTAAGAGCATGGCCCCTGGAGAACATCTAAGAGACACCAAACAAGGTCCTCTCCGAGCCCACGTAAACCCCCTGCTGGGAGGAGGCGGAACTGCCCTTCACACAGTTCTTCAAGACTCCGGGGCAAGTGTGTATGGAGTGTGGACATTTATTTTCACTTCCTTCCTAAACCCACTGAGAAGACAGAAAAGAGATTTTTTTTAAGTAAGCACAAATGTATGGAAAAGCAAGAGGGAAGATAGCAACGCCATTCTGGAAGATGGCTGGAAGCAGATGTACGTGTGGCAAAGGTCGCAGGAGGCCCAGGGAAGCCTCAGGCTCCTGTGGGCATCGCTGGGAACTCGGATCCATGTTGCAGAATCCCAAGGAGGCGCGGGAAGCGGCGCCTCTGCCTTCGGGGTGAAGGCAGGGGCTAGCATGAGAGGACTGGGTAAAAAGGAAACACATCTGGAGCGAGGCAGAGGGAATGCAGCTGTGCCGCGCCGCTCCCTTCCTCGTGTATGTGGGACCCACGGCTGTCCTGGCGCGTCAGCCCCAGGCCTGTCCGAAGTGCTTTTATCTAAAATTCTCCCATTGAAAGGTTGAGCCTTAAGAGGGCTTAGCTAGGAAAAGCCTTCTGCCTGCTTCTCCCAACATCTGCCTAAAGTAAACACGTCAACTTAACATTGTTACCATAGATGCCAGAAAGAAAAGGAACTTCAAAACAAAAAAGGCAAGGGCGTGAGAATGTTCAACGAAGTGAGAATTTATAGATTGGTTGCCATGTCCAGAAGGAGTGAGTCTTTGCCCCGTGGAGCTAAATTCTCTCTTTTTCACTCACTTTGCCTACCCTTTGAGGGCAGGCAGCCGCCAGCCCCTCCAGGCCTGTGCCCTGGGTAGCAATGATGCTCTGATTGCTCGGGGCTGAAGGGTGGCTCCATGCGGACGCAGAGAGGAAACTGTCAGCTGCCTAGCGTTTCTTTCTTGACACCAATTGCTTTAAACACCTTTGAGTCACACATTTCAGAAATTCATCAAGAATTACCTTCTAGAAATACCCTGCAATGTCTTTGTCTGAGCTGGGAGGCTTCCGTCTTCAGCTGTCGAAATGCGGCGCTCGGTCAGAGGTAGGAGCCTGCCATTGTGCCGGCACCAGAATTATCACAAAACGGCACTGGAATAATTTTGGTGACAGGTTTGAGTAGTAAACAGAGAGGCGGGCTTAGTGTGGCATAGCATGTTTCCAACTTTAAGTAAAGAAATCTCCTTTAAGGGAAGGGGAAAAAGCATTTTTCACATAACGTCGAGCATTGACTCAAATTACTTATTTGCTACTGAAACATATACAACTTTAAACAAGACATAAATGCCTTTTCCTATAGCTCCGGAACGATAAAGCCAAAACAGATGTTCACGTTACACAAAACGCAAGGAAAATAACACTTTCAAATGAATGACATTGCGTTTCCCCCTACTTAGGCTATAGATGGAGTCAGATTATTGCTCCTGCCATAATGACTGAGTAAAGGGACATTTCACATATCTTCAAAGATCAGAGAGATGTTGGTGCAAATAAGTTTAGAGGAATAAATTCCAGAGAGGATACAGCCTTTTCTTGGCGAGCAGAGATCAGCAAGCTTCTTCCCAGGAGCAGCCATTGCATTTTTAAGGACCACGTGGGCTGGGAGGAAGAATTGGAAGAAGGGGTTTTTCTACCTGCCAGTTTTCTATCACATGACACTTGTTGAACGCTGGGGTTGTGATTAAGACTAGGGCTTGGCTAGAAAAGCAGAAAAAAGGGAAAGAGTCCCTGCCCGCTTCTGGAAAACTACTGGAGGGAGGGTAGGGGGGGGCATGAAAGGAACACAAGACAAGTCTTACCCTCAATAAACTTGAAACGAAAGAAAAATTAAAACTAACTTAAACCGAAACCCAGTGCCCATGTAGCTCAATTTTTTTCTTGACAGAGAAAAGGGCATGTTTTCGTCTGGGGAAAATAACATGGGTCTCAGTCTCTACGGCTCTTCTATACACAGTATCTGGCATATAATAAAGAATTAAGTGATTTGCAAGGAAACAGGAAAATATGACTCATGATAAAAAAATAACATTCTACTGAAAAATACCTACAGAGAGCCCAGGTTTTAGAAATAGCAGAGGATCTAAACACAATCATTTTAGATATATTTTTTCTACAAGAAAATCTAGACCAAAAAATGGATGAAAAAAGTAGAGAATTTAAACAAATAAATATAACCTATATAAGAATACAAATGTCATCCTGGAACTTAAAAAGGTAGTATTTGAATGCAAGTGGGAAGGGGGTGAGGAAGACAGGACTTCCAAATTGGTAGGATGAAAAACCATCAGCAAAACCTCTCCCCAAAAGCAACTGAAAACTGGGTACAGTTGTGGAAAAATAACCATTTTAGGATTCTGTAAGTTGGCCAAAGGCACATACACTCACACAGACACACCTGAATTGCATTGTATTTGAGAAAAACTACTGGACCTCAGATAAACGCCCTGGGAGCCTGTGGTATGTTAGCCTGGAGCTGCTCTCACTCCCCGTGCTCCCCTCCCCACTCTGCTGGGGCAAGCCAGGAAACCCAGCAGTTCTGCTGTGGAAGGGGGCTCACTTGATTCCTTGCTGAGAGCAGAAAAACCTGCGCTCAGAGCCATTATTGAAAACATAGTGACCTTGGCAACAGACAAGTGGAGAAGGCCAACATTACTGCCAGCCTATTGTTGCAGCAAACAGCAGATCAGGCACACAGGCCAGACCTTTAAGAGATTCAGGGACTGAACTGGGTACAATGGGCTAAGCTCCTGCATATCCCTGGCCACCTGGAAGTTCACATGCATGCTCAAGGTTGTTCATGCGTCCAAGTGAGATTGGAGCGGGCCCTATTTGTCTCCTAGAAAGTATGTGTAAGGGCCAGTTCCAGCTATATAATTTGCAGAGCCTGGTGCAAAAGGAAAATGCAGAGCTCCTTGTTAAAATTTTAAAAAGCATTTCAAGATGGCAGCAATGTAACATTAAACTAAGTATTGAGCCCTTTTAAGTAGGGACCCCATGTGACTCCATAGGAAACTGGCCCAGGCTGGAGTGTGTACTTTCAATGTTTTTCTCCCGAACTACACACAGGTTGGTAAAGAGTAGAAGATTTACTGGCTATTTACTGGTTTTTGAGCTCAACCTTTGACCCATCATTGGCTGACGACTAAGCTATGCTGATCCAAGGTCAAATTCTAGGAAGGTAGGCTTAACATAAACACATTAAAAATTGGGCAGACATGCTACTAGCCACACACTGGATTGTGTGAATTAAGGATATAGGGGTGGAGTGAGATGGGAGACAGAGTTTACAGAATTAATCAAAGCAAGGCATTAACAAACAAAAAAGAGCAATAATGATCTCAGAAGGAGAGAATAAAAATCTAAACTTGCTACAATATATTTCCAAAAATATTTAATTTTCAAAGGCAATTAAAAAAAAACTATAAGACATGCAAAGAAACCAGAAAGAGTGACCCATATCCAGTTAAACAAAGCATCCATTAGAAACCATCTCTGTTATGTTCAAATGCTGGCATTGCTGCTGGTAAATGTGACAGGCTCTTTTGAGGCGACATGAGAAAAGAATTCCAAATGCACACTTGTGAAGAAGTTTAAAGATGAAGAAAATATTTTATTGTGAATTAAGGGGAATGAACACACCCTTCGGGACTGTTTTGTCACCCTGACTCTCATTATGCATGCCCAAAAATTTCATTACATCGCCTAGTTCCTATTTCACCTGTGCCCAGCAGAGGAATCCTCCCCCCCTTCATACAGGGCTTCGAACACCCCTGGGGAGATTTCCTATCCTGTTCCATTGGGAGAATTAACTCTCCTGGCTGCAGGGCCCTAGAGTTGTGTGAATGTGCCTGTTTACCAGTAAACTGGATGGTAATTCTGCTCTGTTATCTGCTTCTGCTTCCCAGTTTATTAAGATTACTTAATTCCATTTTGCTTTCTTTCTTATATTAATAACTATTTATTTTCCTCATATCAATGACTCACTACCTATGTTGGCTGTATGAACAGTACAGACTTGAAAAAAGTTATTATAAATATGTTCAAAGAACAAAAGGAAATCATGTTTACGAATTAAAGAAAAGTTTGATGATACTTTCTCATAGAAGAAAATAATAAAATGATAGACATAAAATAAATAAAGAACAAAACAAATTATAAGGACATATAAACTCCGGAATTGCTTGGTACTGAAATGAAAAATTCATTAGAAGGGTTCAAAAGCAGATCTGATATGAACTGACAGAAGGAAGAATCAGTGGACTTTAAGATAGACCAATAAAAATAATCTAATCTGAAGAACAGAAAAAAAAACAAAGAATGAGGAAAAGTGAACGGTGCCTCAGCAAACTGTAGAAAAGCAAATAACCCAGCATGGATTTCTGGACTCAGATAAGAGAGGCCAAGGTGCACGCGCGCGCGCGCGCACACACACACACACACACACACACACAAATATTCGAAGAAATAATGGATGGAGCCTTCTCAAATTTCATGAAAAACATATATCAACACATCTAAAGAAGATGAATGAACTCTACTATAAATACAAAGAGATCCACACCTAGATACAGCACAGTGAAAGAAATTAAAGCTCTAAGTAAACAAAGAGACATCCCATGTTCATGTATTAGAAGCTTAATGTTGTTAAGATGGCAGTTCTCCAAAATTGAGTAATGGATTTAATGCAATTTCTATCAAAATCTAAGAAAGTCTTTTTTGGAGAAATTAACAAGGTAATACTATAATTAATAAGAAAATGCAAAAAACAGAATAGCCAAAACAATCTTTAATAAGAAAAACAAAGCATGAGGACTGCTAGTACCTGATTTCAAAGTTTATTTTAATCAAGGCAGTGTAGTGTTAGCATAAAGATAGACATATATTAATGGAACAGAACAGAATATTCAGAAATAAACCCTTACCTTTTTGGTCAATTGATTTAGACAAAAATTTCAAGGCAATTCAATCGGGGATGGGAGGGGTGGAGAAGTGTGTGTGTGTGTGTGTGTGTGTGTGTGTGTGTGTGTGTGTGTATGCGTGCGCACGCGCACGCGCATGCGTGCGGGGAGGGGGTGCGGGGGGGTTGGGGGTAGGGGAGGGATGAAGAAGAGAATAGAATTTTCAACAAATGATGCTGTAAAAATTGGTTATCTATATTTTTAAAGAGAACTTAGACCATATACAAAATTAACTCAAAATGGATCATTTGTTATTATGAATAAGTGTTCCCATATTTTTTGGTGAATACCCAGAAGAGGAACTAATGGGTCATATGAAAGTGCTAGAAAAGTGGTTCCTATTTTGAAGAGCCACCATACTGTTTCCCACAGTGGCTGCCCTAATTTACACTCACACCAATAGTGTAAGAGCATTGCCTTTCTCCACATTCTTTCCAGCACTTGCTATTTCTTGTGGTTTTTGTTGTTGTTGTTAATTCTGAGGATGTTTTTCCCATTGATTTTTTTTTCCAGAAAGAGTGGAAGGAAGGAGAAGAGACAGAGAAACATTGATATGAGAGAGAGAGACACACACCTCAATTGGTTGCTTTCCGCATATGCCCCCCACCAGGGCTGGGGATCAAGCCTGTAAGTGCCCTTGACCAGAATTGAACCCATGGCTCTTCAGTCTGTGGGCCAATACTCTAACTACTGAACAATTAGCTAGGGCTCTTACTTTTGTTTTGATATTAAGTATTTTATGAAAATTACTAGAGGTTCCGTGCATAAAATTCATGCACTCACAGCAGGGGAGCTGGGGGGTTCCTCAGCTCAGCCTGTGCTCTCTCGCAGTCTGGGAGCCCTTAGGGTATCTCCAACTGATGGCGGGGAGCGGGCCTAAGCCATCAGTCAGACATCCTTAGTGCTGTTATAGAGGCAGAAGAGACTCCTTCCATCACCACTGCGTTCACCAGCTGAGCCCGGCTTCTGGCTGAGTGATGCTCTCCTGTGGGAGTGCACTGACCACCAGGGAGCAGCTCCTGCATTGAGTCCAAACCCCAGTTTCAATCAGCTATATATTTAATCCAAGATATATGAAGAACTTTCAAAATGTAAAACTGAGAAGATAATACAATTTTAAAATAGCTAAAAGATATGGATCAATTTGCCAAAGAAGATATACACATGGCTAAGAAGCACATGAAACCCTAGATGGTTTGGTTCAGTGGTCTGTGGACTGAAGAGTCCGGCTTGATTCTGATCAAGGGCACATGCCTGGGTTGCAGGCTTGATCTCCAGTGTGGGGCATGTAGGAGGCAGCCGACCAATGATTCTCTCTCATCATTGATGTTTCTATCTCTCTCTCCCTCTATCTTCTTCTCTGAAATCAATAAAAATATATTTTTTAAAATAAAAATAAAAATGTCTCATCTAATCATCTGTCTATAGCAGGGGTGGGCAAACTTTTTGACTTGAGGGCCACAATGGGTTCTTAAACTGGACCGGAGGGCCGTAACAAAAGCAACCTGACCATGCTGGCACTCTCATTTTGGGCTGCTGGTGAAGGAGCGGAGGGGAGAGCAAGAGAATCCTCTGCTCTTTCGGCTCCGCGGTTTGCCCACAGCTGGTCTATAGCCACTAATGCCAACATGTAGGCTCTGTCTCAGTGTTTTATTTTTAAAGCAACATGATACCACTTCATGCCCACCATTTTACCAAGTTCTGGTGAACATGTAGAGGAATTAGAAACCTCATATATTTCTGGTGGGAATGTAAAATGGCACAGCCACTTTGGAAAACAATCTGGCATTTCTCAACTAATTAAATCCATACTTATGAAATAAAAATCTTACTCTTAGAGATCTATGAAGAGAAATGAAAATATACTTCCACATAAAGATACAGGGTGGGACAAAAGTAGGTTGTTGGTATGAAAAATATGATAATTAATAAATAAAAATACAAGAATAAACTCTGTTTCTCATACACAACTGTAAACCTATTTTGCCCCACCCTGTATGTATGTAAATGTTCATAGCAGCATTATTCATAATAACACCAAACTGGAAACAACCCAAATATCCATCAATTGGTGAAAAGATAAACAAAATGAAGTGTTTGCATACAATAAAATTATATTCAGCAGTAAAAAAAAAACCTATACATGGCACAACATAATTGAATCTCAAAACTGTATGGAAATGTGAAGGAAAAAAGCAAGACACAAGAACCTACAAGCATTATAAAACTACATATGAGAATCCTTGTAAGTCAAGTCTTTCTAGACACAGGAAACAGATCTGGGACTAGGGGTGGGAATAAGAAGTGACTGCAAATGAGCACGAGGGGACTTTTGTGGGGATGTAAATGTTCTCTAACTATATTATGACGATGGTTTCACAACAGTATACACTTCTAAAAATCACATGACTGCACACTTACACTGGGCAAATCTCATAGTATGTAAATTAAATGTCAACTAAAATATTAAAATTTTTGCTAAGGGCCCTCGCTGGTTTTGCCCAGTGGATAGAGTGTCAGCCTGCAGACTGAAGGGTCCTGGGTTTGATTCTGGTCAAGGGCACATGCCTGGATTGCAGGCTCAATCCCCAGTGGGGGACATGCCGGAGTCAGCCAATCAATGATTTTCTCTCATCATTGAGGTTTCTATCTCTCTTCCTCCTTCTTTCTCACTGGAATAAACAACAACAAATATATATATATATATATATATATATATATATATATATATAATATATTTTATTGATTTTACACAGAGAGGAATTGAGAGGGATAGAGAGTTAGAAATGTCGATGAGAGAGATACATCAACCAGCTGCTTCTTGCACACTCCCCACCGGGGATGTGCCTTTGACCGGAATCGAACCCGGGACCTTTCAGTCTGCAGGCCGACGCTCTATCCACTCAGCCAAACTGGTCTCGGCGGAATAAAAATATTAAAAAAAATAATTTTATAAGATATTGTAGTAAAGGAAAATTACAGGCCCATTTTACTTATGACTGCAGACACATGAACCCTATCCAGAACAATAACAAAACAGAAGGATGTAAAAAGAGATACTATGTCACCACTAGATTGTGTTAATCCAAGAATGCAAAGTTGGTTGGAATTTCAGAATTGACCAATGAAAATGGTCAACAAAAAATGATGGGACCAATGTCTCAACCAGCCTCTGTTGGATCAGTGGTGAGGTCTCAGCCACCTGGCACAGTGTGTGCGCTCAGCCTCACTAGTCACCGTGTCCCAGGTGGTTGGGGACCTGGTGCTCTGCCTCCAGGGGAGGCTTGTTGGGAGCGTGGGCTGGGCTGGTGCCTGTGCCTGGCCCCTGAGGCGCAGTCTGTGCCCTGCCTCAGGCCGATGGAGCAGGACATGGCCTTTGGCTCTAACCAGATGGGCTTCTCTACCGTTAGCATTCCAGAAGAGCAGGAGGTAATCTTCCAGCCATGGACTTATTGGGAGAATATAAAGGTTCTTTGATTGGGCTGGTATAGATAATGGAGTTGTCCATGGATGGAAATAAGCCTAGGCAGGAACTCACACTATAACAGTACTAAAAAAAAAATCATGGAAAACCACTATTCATAATGTGTGAAGAGGGTATTATGGAGGAAATCCTCACTGTGGCCACCTTTTCCCCATTGTTAGAGAATAATTCTTCTCCAGAGGTAAGAAAAACAAATAGGATGGATGAAAATGATGTTAAGTACATATAGTGAGCAATCTATTAGCTTGTGAGGTATATCCAGAATTCCTAGGAATGTTAAGATTAGCTAACCCCCTAAATAGTTTGGCTCAGTGGATAGAGCGTTGGCCTGAGGAATGAAGAGTCACAGGTTCAATTCTGGTCAAGGACATGTACTTGGTTGCGGGCACATCCCCAGTAGGGGGTGTGCAGGAGGCAACTGATCAATGTTTCTCTCTAATTGATGTTTCTAACTCTCTATCCCTCTCCCTTCCTCTCTGTAAAAAATCAATAAAATATATATTTTAAAAAAAGATAAGCTAATAAGTATGTGGTAAACTGAAAGACATTTTCCTTGATGAAAGAGATGGAACACTTAAGAACATTACTTATGGACAGAAAGGAATTTAAATACTTTCTTCAGGTACAGATGATGCCCCCACTAGCATGACAGCTATATTATCCCCAAATCAGCTACTCATTGGTATCGCTCACCCCCGCCCCCTGCCGCCCCCTCCCCCTACCGCCCTGTTCTGGCCACATCTACTCTGCCTGAGAAATACAGATAAAATTCACAGGTGTTAGTGAGAATAATTGGTGCCTCAGCTGAAGGCAGGCATACTTGTCCCTAATCTTCTCTCTCTCTCTCTCTCATATATATTTTATTGATTTTTTACAGAGAGGAAGATAGAGGGACAGAGAATCAGAAACATTGATGGGAGAGAATCATCGATCAGCTGCCTCTTGCACACCCCCTACTGGGGATGTGCCTACAACCAAGGTACATGCCCCTGACCGGAATCGAACCTGGGATCCTTCACTCTGCAGGCCAATGCTCTATCCACTGAGCCAAACCGGTTTTGGCCCTAATCCTCTCTTATAGAGCAAATGTGCTTTATGGATGCCAGCTAGTCCTGTCTTCTTGCTTCCTTACACACACTCAACTCTGGTGATTGTGACCACATCATCCAGCAGGAAGGCTGAGGCAGGAGGCAGGGAAGAAGGATAGAGGGAAGGAGGGAAGAGGAAGAGAGAGAGAGAGAGAGAGAGAGAGAGAGAGAGAGAGAGAGAGAGAGAGATTGGGAAATTATATGTCTACTCCATCTCTGTCTCTTTTTTTTCTAGCTTCTTTCTATGTGATTGAAGCATCTTATTTTGGTCTTTGAGCCTTTCTGTTCTGTGAGCTCTGGAAGATAACTTGGAGGTTATCATCACATCAAAGTAATTTTCTATATGACACCATTGTTGGCTATATCAAACCAGAAATGATCTACGATTCTTTAGAATCACTTATTTTAGCAACTCAAGATAATTCTAAAGAAGCTCAGATGGATTTACTGAGCCATGATTGAATTTACTGAACGTCTGAAACTCAACACAATTCCCTTCTGGTTCCCAAAAGCAAAATAGTGAATGGCCACTGTTGAAAAACCATCTTGTTTATTTGTTTACTGTTGCCATGTTTCCCTGTTTTTATCTCTAAGTCTAATTCATGGTTATATTAAAAAATAAACAAACAATTTCCTATGGTTGGAATTAGTTTAAATAGTATAATGTAGTTACTATATTATTTTTCAAAGGTCATATTAAACCCATATTGGAAGAATACTAAGAAGACTATTTTATTTTAAATCTTTATTTTTGAAAGTACTAGTACTAGATATGTCCCATTTTTTTTACATGTAAGAATCTTTGTTTTTCATTTCTCTTTTTCTTTTTTTTCGCTTTTCCTCCCCAGTCCTTTCTTGCTTTCCCTTCTCTTGCCTTCCTAAACAATTCAATCCTGAAGCCTTTTGGATGGGCAGAGCAACAGAAGTTCATGGTGGGAGCCAGGAGAGCCCAGGGCAGTGCCAGAGCCCAGGTGGGGTGTGGGAGGGACATCCACACTGGGACACCTAGAATGGGTCAGATAGCCATAAAGAAAAGAAAAGTGAGACATCAGTTCACACATACAATTCAATTTCAGGTTGATTGCAGAACTAAATGTGAGAGGAAAACAACAAAGCTTTTAGAAAATAATACAAGAGAATATTTTATGACCCTAGAGCAGTGATTTTCAACCCTTTTCTTCTCGTGGTGCACATAAACTAATGACTGAAATTCTGTGGCAAAACATAAACTATATTTTTGCCAACCTGATGAAAAACAATAGGTATAATTTTGATTCATTCATACCAGACAGCTATTGTTGTGTTGGCTATTGTAATCCCCCCCCCCCCCCCCACACACACACACAATTTAAGGTTAAAGAGGTCAGTACCTCTGGCTAGTCAGGTATTACATCTTTTAAAATTTCTTGCAGCACACTGGCTGAAAATCACTATATTGTATGAGAAATACCTTCAAGAACATTCTGATTTACGCCCTTCAGCATATGTAGGATGCATACACACTAAGTGGCCAGATTATTATGATCTCTGAATGCATAACAATCTTGCCACTCAGTGTCTATCTTATATAATAAAAGGCTAATATGCTAATTGTCCCCTCGACAGGAGTTACACCAGCAGGCAGGCCAGCCAACTACCCATGTCCCCTCCCCCTGGCTAGGCTGGCCAGACTCCACCCATGCACGAATCATGCACCGGGCCTCTAATACACACACACACACACACACACACACACACACTGAGTGGCCAGATTATTATGATCTTGGAACACATAATATGGCCACTCAGTGTACTTATGTATAAGGAAAGCTAGCAACTCTTGATATGTCAAGGGATCAGGAGATAGCAGCCCTCAGCCTCTCATTAGTAAGTCTTCTGCTTCTTTCTAACTACCCACAATGCAGTTCTTATACATGGAAAAACCTTATTTGAAAATCCCAACTCTGTGGTCAGTCTACACTGAGTGGCCAGATTATTATGCGTTCAGAGATCATAATAATCTGGCTACTCAGTATAATTTTTAGAAGAGAATTTTTTTTGGTCATTGGCTCTATATATCTTCATATTTAATAGAGAAAAAAATAAATATACCTCAAAGTGGCTATAACAACTTACACTCAAGATAATACTGAAGAAGCTCAGATGGATTTACTGAGCCATGATTGGATTTGCTGAATGTCTGAAACTCAAATAAGACAATTCTGAGTAGAGAATTCACCTGCTGCACCTCTTTGGCAATAAACTTGTTATCCTCAGACTTACAGATTTTAGTGGATCTGGTGGATGCCCAGTGGTGCAACTTTGTGTTTTAATTTGCATTTTCATAATTGTTAATGGCATTTAATACCTTTGCGTTTGATTATTGGATGTTTAAATATGCCTTTTTGATGCACTTATTCAAGTTTTTTTTTGCCCATTTTTATTTTCTGTTCTTTTTCTTATTAATTTGCAGAAGTTATTTATGTGTTCTTTCACAAACCCTTTTGTTGGTTATACTTATTGCAAATATCTTTTACTCTGTTAATTGCCTTTTCATCCTGTTAATGGTGATTTTTTTTGGTCAAAGTTTATTTTTTTTAATGTGCTATGTGCTGAAAGGCAGAAATTAGAATGTCCTTGAAGGCATTTCTCATACAATATAGATCTCCAATAAGGAGTTTACTGTGAAACCATATTAAACATTGTTATAAATCAATAAAAAACAATCAACAGAAATATAGATGTAACATATAGATAACTACTTGACAAAATAAAATATCCAATGGCCAATAAGCATTTGAAAGTTGTTAACTGAGTTAATCATCAGGGAAATGCAAATTAAAATCACTATTCAGTAACATTATGCACCTACCTGAATAAGAAATATAGAAACACTGGCCATTCAAATGGCAAAGACACAGAGCAATTATAGCTTTTATCTATTGTTGAAGCTTTTGCAACACTATTTCAACTAAAGTTAAATATAGACCTACCCTATGGCATAGTTATTCCCCTACTTTTAGGTTTTTACCTAAAAGAAATATGAACACATGTACTAAGAGATATTTGTAGCAGCATTATCTATAATGGCCCTAAAAATGAGACAACTGAAGTCCACCACAGACAAATCAATTGTGGCACATTTATTCAGTGGAATACTCAACAGCTGCAGAATTGAACACACCAGCTCTACACACCCCTCAAGTGGATCTCACAGACGTGGTGTTGAAAGATGCCAGGCACAAAGAATGCACAATGTGTGAAGTCAAACAACAGAAATAGCGTGATTAGGGATTTGTGGTTGGGTGGTAAAACTGTAAGAAACAACAAGGAAGTGCTCACCATTGACAAAGATTCTCTCCTGGACTAAACTTTAGCCAGGCTCATGGGAACTTCTTCTCAAACCTCAAGGTTAGCCCATGGAAGCATTGACTCTTAGCTCCTAGCCCTCGCATGAAAAGTCTTAAACAAACATTAACATAGTTTCTAGCAGCTCAAGGCTGCATTCCTAGGGTGACCCTGGGCTCCCTAAAGTATCTGCCTGAGAAAACACAAGGTCAAAAGAATTTACTGTTTCTTCCTCTCAACCCTGGAAGATAGAGGCCAACCCATCTTACAAGGGTGAGTCTTCCCTCCCTCCCTCTGAGATGCATATGTATCTCCTGTGACTCAGGAGTATCTTTCCCAAGGACCTGAAAATCATTCCTTGAAAATGAACTCATCAGGAAGGCTGGGGCCTCCGTCTCCCTGTCTCTGTGGGAGGATGGAAGCCTAACTTTGGCCATTGCCAGCTGACAGACACAGCTAGCCTAATCAACATGTACACTAACCAACCCTTTGTCATTCTTCACTTTCCAGACTCTTCTGAGCCTGTGCCCTCCCTTCTCCTTGCTCCCTCATCCTTCTTTTAAAACCCCCACCAGTCATCTCTCAACAAATCAAAGTTAAATTCAAACTGGACTTGCTTCCCGACTACCATAGCATGTTCCCCATTAACATCTGACCTCAGGGCTCTCACTAGTGTCAGACCTTGTTTATCTTTGACACCATAAGAGGTGGAATAGGAGTGGTGCCAATAGCTCTTCTGGGTGCTGAAGTTCTATTTCTTTCTTTTTTCTTTTTTAAAAATGTATTTCTTTATTGATTTCAGAGAGTAAGGCAGAAGGAGAGAGAGATAGAAACATCAATGATGAGAGAGAATCATTGACTGGCTGCCTCCTGCACGCCCCCCACTTGGGACCGACCCCACAACCCAGGTATGTGCCCTTGACTGGAATCGAACCTGGGGACCCTTCAGTCCGCAGGCCAACACTCTATCCACTGAGCCAAGCCTGCCAGGCCTGAAGTTCTATTTCTTGACTAGAGTGTTGGTTACACAGGTGACTGCTTTGTGTGAGTCCCTGTGCTGTCCATTTTTTCTTTGTGAACATTTCTGAAGGTGTGTTATAGTTCACCATTTTAAAAAGGGGTTAAAAAACCACTCCTGGCTTTGCTCCTCCTCAAAGGCTTTCTAAGAATGGAAACGCAAATGCTGCTCATTGTTAGCTTTAGGAGAACTGCCCACTGAGGTATTGCTAATATGATTCATTGTAGGAAGAATATAGATTTTTATGCATCACTAGCTTTTTGAGAAGCTACTTGTGTTCGATTTTAAGTGTTTGATATAGAATCTTGCCATATACTTAATGGTTTCTTTCTTTTTTTAAAAAAAATATTTTATTGATTTTTTTACAGAGAGGAAGGAAGAGGGATAGAAAGCTAGAAACATCGATGAGAGAGAAACATCGACCAACTGCCTCTTGCACATCCCCTACTGGGGATATGCCGGCAACCAATGTACATGCCCTTGACCAGAATCGAACCTGGGACTTCTCAGTCTGAAGACCGATGCTCTATCCACTGAGCCAAACCAGTTTCGGCTTTAATGGTTTCTTTTCATTTTTTATTTGTAAATTATTGACAATATTACAGATGTTCTCCACCCCCCTATTTGTCACCCTCCCCCCAACCCTTCCCCTACCCCACGCCTTGACCACACTATTGTCTGTGCCCATGGCTATGCATTTATGCATACAAGTTCTTTGGTCAATTTCTTCCTGCTCCCTACCCCCTCCACTCTGAGGTCTGTCAATCTGTTTTATGCAACCATGTTCCTGTCATATTTTGTTTATCAGTATATTTTGTATATTAGATTCCATATATAAGTGAGATCATGTGATACTTATCTCTCTCTCTCTGACTGGCTTATTTTGTTTAGTCAGGTTCCCCTATGTTGCTGTAAAGGGTAAGAAATCCTTCCTTTTTTTACAGGCAGATAGTATTCCATTGTGTAAATGTACCACAGCTTTTTTATCCACACATCTACTGATGGCACTTGGGCTGCTTCCAGATCTTGGCTATTCATAGCAAATAACGCTGCTATGAATATAGGGGTGTGGATATTCTTTCTGCTTGGTGTTTTGGGATTCTGAGGATATATTCCCAGAAATGGGGTCACTGGTAGGAAATTCCTTGGAGTAGCAAACTGGTAAAGCTTGGACTTCAAAGGGTGTTGCATGTTGCTGTTGTTATTTTGTTTTCTTTTATCTATAATAATAAAAGGATAATATGCTAATTAGACCCAACACATCTTTTGGACGTCCTTCCTGATGAAGCTGGGCTGGTGGGAAGCCAGCCAGGGTCCGAGGTGCCTGCAGGCAGCACGAGGGAAGCCAGTCTGGAGCCCAGGTGCCAGAGGGAAGCCAGTGCTGGCAACTAGTAGAAGGAAGGCCTACTCTTGCATGAATTTTTGTGCATCGGGCCTCCAGTTTTTAATAAAAGCATGCACATATAATGCTTACTATGTGGTTCTGCATAAGTGCTTTATGTACATTTACCCACTTAATCTTCAAAATAAGTCTATAAGGAAGGTACTATTTTTATCTCTATTGTACAGACAATAACACTAAGGATCAGAGAGGTTGATCTATTAGCCCAAGATCACACAGCTAGTGGTAGAATTGGACTTTGACCCATGAAGTCAGGCCTCAAAAAATCCACATTCTTAATCAATATACTGCATTATCTTATAAATGGTATCTGAATAATTTCACTGCACATGACACCAATAACAGCACGAGTATACACACAAACAATGGCCAGTCCTTATATAAAAAATAGAACTACAACCCACAATTTGTAGTAACTAGCATAGGAAACCAACCCATTAGCTATAGTAACCAGCCCAAGAACTGCTATCTCAATCAGACTTATCAAACAACTAACTTTTGGTAACTGGTCCAGAAACCAAACAATAACAAACAGCAACAGTTCACCCAGAATGACCAGGACTTGATTAATAACTGACAGCTTCCCTAAGTTCCTGCTTCAACTTAGGACCAATCAGAGAAAGCAAAATATGTTCCCTTACCGATCACATGGAATGCCCCCTCCTGCTGGTCCCTCCTACTGCCTCCCCAGGCCACTAGCTGCCAATTATGACACAGCTAAGGTTTTCCTTTTCCCAGTCTAAGGCTCTCCCACCCTCTGCCTGCCTTTGAGTCTCTGCTAAGTGCAATAGCAAGTTCTTAATAAACTGCCTTTGCTTTTTCTCATTTGATAGTCTTCGTTTATTTCCACAAGTGACAGCAATGTCATAACATCTGACATTTAAAGGAAATAGCCACCATCAGCATAAGGAAAATATGTTTCAGAGTCTATAAGCATATGATTCATACTTTCACCTGGGGATATGTGATCATAGCCATTACTTTGCTACCTCCATCACCTTTACCTGGACCCATGAGCCTCTCTTTCATTCTCTCTTTTTAAAAAAAAATATTTTATTGATTTTTTACAGAGATAAAGAGAGAGGGATAGAGAGTTAGAAACATCGATGAGAGAGAAACATCGATCAGCTGCCTCTTGCACACCTCCTACTGGGGATGTTCCCGCAGCCAAGGTACATGCCCTTGACTGGAATCAAACCTGGGACCTGGGACCAAATCAGTCCACAGGTCTATGCTCTACCCACTGAGCCAAACCCGTTTGGGCTCTCTTTCATTCTCTTGCTGGTCCCTGCTTACTTCTCTCTCTCTGTACTTCAGCCCTTCCAAAGCTTCTAGCTAACATTCATCACCTCCCTTTCACTTCCAAGGCCAGTGTTGGTCCTCAGCCCTAAACAACAAATAAACTTTGGAAGAAGTTTCTAAAAACAGCCTTGGCGTTTTCTTCTGGAAAGCACTATGCCTCAAGGCCATTAGAGAAGAGGCTTACTCAGGATTTACTTTTAAAAAATCAAAGGGAGAAGGACTATTTGACTTGCAAAATTCCTGTCTCAACTGTGAGATTCTGCAGTTTTCTTTTAGACAGAATGAAGGATGGGGCCCTGGCATTTGCCCATTAAAGTAATGACGAGTAGGTCTAATTTGTGGTATCTGTAACTGATAGTTTGCATTTTAAGGTTAAGATACTTTATTGCTTCCAGATGGTCAGCTTACTTCCAGCCAGAGGAACATTATTGCAGAGTTTAAGAATATGTTGCAAAGAGAGACTTTAATTATCATGTGAAGGATCTAATTAAAAAGACATACAGTGGTCGGCTTTTCACACGCTCAACCCTATAAAAATCAGTAGTTTAAAAAATTACCTTGCGGAGGAAATTTGAAAATTATTCAATTTGAAGCACAGACACTTGAGGAATTTCTGAAATTAGGGAAGAAGAATTAGGTTAACTGCTTGCTCCTAATGCCTCGATTTCCACATTGTTCCTTCTATTCTGTTTTATGCCACAAACTTGTCAAGAGGGTCCTTCAAGTCGTTTGCTCCTTTGTCCGTTTATTTCTGGAATGAAACAGATTCTCTTCATTCACTCAATCAATCAAGCAGCAAGCAAGCAAGTGATCAATTTCTTAGTCTCAGAACTTGAGACCTGTGTTCAGGCCCAGATTCCTGCACTTTCTGGGTGAACTGGGACAAAGCATGTAACAGCTCTGAGCCTCAGCTTCCTGGTCTGTAAAATGATCAGCCCTCTCTTGAGGGTTTCTGCAGCATATCATGAAACAATGGATGTTAGCTATTCTTATCTGCAGAATTGTAGATGAGGCCAAGGACTCTGGAGGACAACCCGTGACTAGCCCCGAGAATTCTGCAGAGATACTCTACAATGCACTGTCTTATCTTTGACTTCCTCTCTCTGACTCCTGAGCTCTGCAGCACAGGAACATTTTGTAAGAGGAGCAGTGGTGTTTGTAGAGTCCCGCTGCAGACAAACTGAGCTCCTTGGGCTTAAATGATATGAAAACAGGAAGTTACGAATGAGTGATAACAATGACCTGGAATAGACATGGTCTTCCCACTTCCCTGTACGATACCATCAAGACCTCCTGACCACCCCCCTCCTATTTTCTCCATTTGGCACCTGGGGACAGTGCTGGAACATACACCTGAAAATGGCCAGCAAAATGCAATTTTAAAAATGCCCCATCCATACTTTCTCCCTTTGTGGCCTGAAGTCATCTTAAAGCTTCCACATTCCCTCTCCATTCCCCTTCCCATTCGAATTTGATCCGGGGGTTAATTTAATTTGAATTAACCCGAGGTCTCCAAATATGTTAATTCTGGAGGTGGGTGTTTCTATACCCTGAGAGGACAGGTCAGGGTTAACTCCTGACTGTACTGTGGGGCAAGGCGAGGCTAACTCCTGACTCCATCTTGTACTATATCCTCCATTTTGTATAACTATGTCACTGTGTAACTGGACCCTAGCCCTCACACAACCAAATCGGGATCAGCCGAAGCAGTGACCTCACCACCCCTATAAATCCTTTGTTCTAGAAAAACCTGCTCTCTCTCTACTACACTGCTGCATCGGTGTATGTGGGATTGAGCTCGGGCTAGCCTGAATAAAAGACTTTTGCTTTTGCATCGTACTCAGCTTCCTGGTGGTCTTTGGGGATCACAAAATCTGGGCATAACATTTGGGGGCTCATCCGGGATCCCCAAGACCCCGAGGGACCCCCCGACCCAGAGAGCCTGACTGGCCATAGTAGGTGTCTGATTGTTCTCTGTCTCTTTTGTGTGAGCTCATCTCTGAAATGCTGGTTGTGCCTGACACGGTCTAAACTTATAAATTAAAGCTTTCTAGGCAGATGTCCAAGCCCAGTTATATAGGGTTAAGCTGCCTGTATACAGCAAAACAACTTTCTCCCGTGCACAAATAAATTTCAGGGAAATTAGACAGGCTGTGTTTGTGGCTAGAAAGAATAACTGGCCACCATGCACAGCCCTGAAGTGCTCTGCAGAAAACTCTATAATAAACTTAGATGATGCCTGCGTCTTCATGGACATGACTCCAGAAAGACAAGGACAATTTTGATTTGTGTAGGAAGGTTAAAAGCAAGGACCAAATTCTAAAGTTAACTATTTACAAGAAGGAAGCTTGAATTGGCAAAGTCGCCAAGTTTGCCCAGCAAGCTCAAAAACTAAATAAATCTTATTTCTGACACCTGTCGCCACCCAGTCTTGATCAGTGGTGGAGGAACGGTCTCAGAACTGTTTGTCTCAATTGGCCATTTAAGCTTGATGTGATTAATGATTACAGTACATTGTAAAATCTTTAGAAGGAAAAAAAAATATTTTATGGGCCACTTGGTCCTTGTGTGCATATATGTCAACTCTTAAATTATAATTTTAAAATCAATAATATTAATAGAAACACACTCAAGCAGAGGTGCTTTTCAGAAAGGTCAGGGTCACCGGTCCCCTCCCATGCCACCTTCGTCGGCAGAAGGCAAGCGATTTTCCCAGTGGATGGCCAATTGAATACGCCCTAGTGGGAGCACCTCCTTCACCACCTGGGACCCGTGCCACATTCCCTGCCTCTGCCCACCCGAGTCCATCCCCTCCAGGGGTTGTTTTGAATAGTAGTGGTAGAAACAAGGGAATTCCCTTGTGACCCCCTGCACCTCAAGAACCCTCAGTGACTCCTTGGACACTTTTCACCATCTTCAATTAGTGGCTTAAAGGTGCAGCTAGAAATTCTCCCATTCCCCTTTTCAGGCTTATCAGAATCTGAGATCTGTATCTATAGGAGAAATGTGACATTTTAAAATTTAAGCATCTGGAGGCCTGGGAACAGGGTATTGGACCTTCTCCCTCCTCCCTCTGCCTTTTTCTAAATATTTTAAAATAATAGAAAATTTAAGGCATGGTTATGCATTTTTTTTTTAAGAAAAGGCCAGCAGAAAATAGGAAGGAATTAGTATGCTTATTGTAGGAAGCAGGGGCACTGAAAGAGAGAATGTCCTGGCAGGTTAGCTAGAGAAGCAAAAAAGGAAACTCAGACTCCAAGGGTCTTTAATTTAGAGGAAGAGGACTGACAGGACCGGGGCTCCTTTCCATAAGCCCCCAAGGGTAACCTTACAAATGGGGGGCAAACCTGTTAGTTTCTTGGTGGACAATGGGGCAGCGTATTCAGTCTTGACAGAGCCGATGGGACCCGTAACCTCTAAGAAGACATCAGTCCAGGGAGCCACCGACAAACTGCCTGTTTTCCTTGAACATCAAGAAGGACTGTAGACCTCGGAAGGATCACATACTGGGGGGACACAGTCGTTGAACTAGACTAAAGTGGAACAATGGGTCTTTGAGGAGCTAAAGAAGGCTCTCATCTCAGCACCTGCCCTAGCTTTGCCAGATGTCATGAAGCCCTTCCACCTCTACGTGAGTGAGGTAAGGGGCATTGCCAAAGGGATTCTCACTCAGACTCTAGGTCCCTGGAAGAGACCTGTTACCTATTTGTCTAAGAGGCTAGACCCTGTGGCAGCAGATAGGCCAGTGTGCCTCTGGGCAGTGGCCACCACAGCATTGCTGGTGAAGGAGGCAGATAAGCAGACTCTGAGCCAGGAGCTAGCCCTGACAACACCCCATGGTACAGAGGCCTTCCTTCGAGGTTCTCCACAGAGATTGATGTCAAATATCAGAATCACCCAGTGCCAAGCTCTTCTCCTGGACCAGCCCTGCATCCAGTTCCATAAGACACTGGCCATCAACCCTGACAGCCTGCTTCCAGATGATTCAGAGGAACCCATTCATGACTGCATAGAGATAAGAAACGCAATACAAACAGCTTACCCAGACCTGACAGATGTCCAGCTCTCATCACCAGACAAGGTACTGTTCACAATGGGAGCGTTACGTTCAGGATGGGATCTGATATGCAGAGGCAGCAGCAGTCACAGTGGACCGCACCATTTGGGCACAGTTCCTGAATAGAGGAACCACAGCACAAAAAGCCAAATTTTTGGCTTTAATCCAGGTCCTTTGATGGGGACACAGTGCCATCCCCCGGGAAAGCGGGTCACCAACTGCAGCCAGAAAGGACATTAAAAATAAGGAAGAAATATTAACCTTATTAGGGGTCATCTGGCTTCCAAAGGCAGTTGCAATAGTACACTACAAAGGACATTAGAAAGGGAAAACAATTGAAGCCAGAGGAAATAGAGCCATAGACCAAACTGCTAAGGAAGGTGCCCCAAAACCAGCGGGGCCTTTACAAGTCTTAGTAACCCTGTCGGACCCTGACCTACAACGGACCCCCTCCTACACCAAATAAGAGGAAGAATTGGAAAAACACAAGCAAGCCATCAAAAGACCAGATGGTTGGTGGACCCTACCAGATGACAGACTGCTGGTCCCAGAGGCTCTAGGTCTGATGTTAGTTGCCCAGTTATACCAGGTTACCCACTTAGGCATCACCAAGACTTCTAAACTTCTGCAAGACAGATACTACCAAGCTTAGATAAGATAATTAAAAGTATAGTCACTAGAAGTACTATCTGTGCACAGGTAAATGCTAAGTAAGGTAAGAGGGTCTCCCTTGTAGAGGGCCATCTGAGAAGGCACATGGACATTCTTTAAATTGTCATCTGAGCCCGAGGCACTGGCAGAGTACTTTTGTCCAGGTGTCAGCAGGGGCGGGTCTATATATGTAAATTCAGTAATACTAGAGCCTAGTTAAGAATTCAAAAAAGCTCCTTTGACCCTTATAAAATAAACCTGCTGCGTGGCTGGGGTGGCCTTGCCTTGCTGCCTCTCCATCAGAGAGATGGTGTCCCCCTAGCGCCCAGCTTGATGAATCTATTTCTGCCTCCATGTCTCTTTCTTCTTTCTCTAATTTCTTAACCCCCAGCTCCTCCACTCAGGAACCTGTCATTTTCTGCGATGGACATGAAAAACAGAGAAACATCCCACGGCACCCCCTGAGAATTCGGGCCCCAGGAAAATTCCCCAGGAGAGTATTGGGAGGTGGATTTCAGAGATTAAGCCACTAGCATCACATCAGGGTACAAATACATGCTTGTTTTTGTAGATACCTTCTCAGATTAGGTTGAAACACACCCCACAAGGACAGAAACTGCCTCTATAGTAGTCAATAAATTACTCCAGGAAATTATACCTAGATTCGGGCTGACAGTAATCATAGGATCAGATAACAGCTCCACTTTTGTAGCCAAGGTATCTCAGAATATATAGCTCAAGCCTTAGGACAAGCACGAATAGGACTCTAAAAAGGAGTTTAACTTATTATATTCTAAAAACTAGTGAAAACTGGACCAACCTCCTGCCCTTCTGCCCTCTTATGGGCCAAGTGTACCCCCTACCAGGAAGGATTCCCCCTTTTGAGGTCATGTATGGTAGACCTCCCTCCATATTTCCCAGGGTCAGAGTGAAACTGAAAGCTGAAATTCATAACCATTCCCTTGCTCAGGCCCTTACAGGCTCTTCAATATACCCAGAGAGCCACCCATAAACTTGTTCCAGATACACTGCCGGTGCCCACCATGGACCCTGTATACCCCTTCCAGCCCAGAGACCCAGTGTGGGTAAAGAAGTTCTCTGTCCAAGGACTCACCCCAACCTGAAAGGGACGCTACACTGTTACCCTGAACATGTCCATGGCTATTGAAGTAGACAGCACCCTGACCTGGCTACATCACTCCCAGCTCCTGCATCAGAAAATGGCCTGGATCCTGGCAACCAGCAGCCTCACCTGTGAGATCCCTAGCCTGGGCTCCACGCAGGCCAGGAGGAGACTTGATGCTTACAGGAAGGGAACTGGACTTCAGTAAGGACAGTACCAATGGGAATTATGGTACTAAAGTTCTTGGTAACTGTAAGAACATTTTTACTAGCCAGTGAAAAAATCCAGGGCTAAGAAAGGCTAGATGTACAAGGAGACAGAAGAGCAAGAAGAGGCATATCCTCACTTATATTACAGAATAAAAATTATAAGGTACTAAGGGCAGCTATTGACTTAGACATAGAATGAATTAAGATATCCATTACTCATCTGCAAGAATCCCATACTTCCTTATCTGAAGTAATACACTCCAGAACAGAAGAAGATTGACTTACTATTCATAAAGCAAGGGGGCCTATATGTGGCCCTAGGAGAGGAATACTGTTTCTATATTGACCATTCAGAAGTAGTAAAGGAATCTATGGCCATTATAAGAGAAAGACTACAGAAACAAAAATTAGAGAAGGAGCAATTCCAATCCTGGTATGAGTCCTTATTCAACTGGTTTCCATGGTTAACTACCCTTGTCTCAGCCCTTGTTGGGCCCTTTATAATCCTGCTGCTACTGCTAACCTTTGGTCCCTGTATCATCAATAGGCTAGTTCAGGTAATGGTTCTAATTACCCAGTATAGACCTCTAACAGCAGGCAATAAAATAGAAATACAGACGATCCCATAATTAGGCCCCTAAGTTCCAAGACAAGGGGGGAATGAGAAGACAGGACAGGATTAACTCCTGACTGTACTGTGGGGCAAGGAGGGGCTAACTCCTGACTCCATCTTGTACTATATCCCCCATTTTGTATAACTATGTCACTGTGTAACTGGACCCTAGCCCTCACCCAGCCAATCAGGGTCAGCCAAAGCAGTGACCTCACCACCCCTATAAATCCTTTGTTCTAGAGCAGTGTTTCCCAAAGTGTGGTACGCGTACCCCCAGGGGTACCGGAAGAATTTGGTGGGGGTACGTGTTGCACCAGAGTTTGGTGGGGATATGCACTGCACCATGCTTAGCTGCGCCTAATTCTACGTTCTCATGAGTCAAGACAGTCTTGTGAGGTGTGAGATGGTCTGGTGTGCAAATAAATGTTATTTATAATATAAGTATCACTTATATTTTATTATGAATAATTTTATTTTTCATTTGTTATTTTGTGTATGTACCAAAAAAAATAAATATATTTTGATTGTTATTAAAATATATCCCTTTTTTTTTGAAGAGGGGTACTCAGCCTTACAAAAATTATAGAAGGGGTACACATATGTCAAAAGTTTGGGAAACACTGTTCTAGAGAAACCTGCTCTCTCTCCACTACGCCACTACATCGGTGTACCTGGGATTGAGCTTGTACTCTTTTGCTTTTGCATCTGACTCGGCTCCCTGGTGGTCTTTGGGGATCACGAAATCTGGGCATAACATACCCCAGTCTTCTTTATAGCTCTGTTGAGTGCCATGAGGTTTGGCCAGATGCTAGAAAGGAATAACACCCCTCCTTCTGCTACTCCTGGTTGGGAACCCTAATTTATTTGGCACCAAGGCTGTTCCCTTGATAAGCATAACCCAATCTGAGAGCTGACCCACAACCTATAGAATCTTTAAAATTCTGCTTTCAACTTCAATTGTTGCACACATTGTTTGATTAAGGGGCCGTGGCAGAGGCCTGGAGGGATCGTGATGGAAGAATGAGTTATGGTCTCCTTTCCTTCAAGCCAGTGGGTAACGGGACACACATTCAATTTTCTGGACTCGGTAGAACTCATAAGGCAGGAAAGTGGCCCAGGTCAAAGGATATTTAATGTGTTGCCTGGGTGACTGTAGTAGCCTTACCTGGGTCCTGAAGGGAGTGGTATGGAGGGAGCTATGTCTTCCTGAATGTCCTTTTCTGTATTCCCACCCTCCCTTTTCTCCTTCCTTTCTGCTATGTTCAGAAGTCAAATTTAAGAGAAAGAGAAGAAGGTTGTAGGCCAGAAGCAAAGCCAGGAAAGAAAGAAGGTTGTTCTCCCAGAAACAAAGCACAGAGCACCAACTAAATGCAACAAATGTCAGCCATGGACCGGAGGCCAGGCTAGTTCACACAACTGCTGTGGACAAGGAGGCGCTGATAACTAGGATTCAGCTGGTTCTGGTAACTAGATTCAGGTGCATAATACAGACCAACTCCTTATTGCCAATTACATAGAAGAGGGACTGTGTCTAGCTAAACCCATGATCGGCAAACTGCGGCTCTTTGGCTCTTTGAGTGTGGCTCTTCCACAAAATATCACGGCCTGGGCGAGTCTATTTTGAAGAAGTGGCATTAGAAGAAGTTTAAGTTTAAAAAATTTGGCTCTCAAAAGAAATTTCAATCGTTGTACTGTTGATATTTGGCTCTGTTGCCTAATGAGTTTGCCGACCACTGGACTCTAGACTATATAAAGCAACGACATAATAGTCCATCAACACAGAAAATAGATTTAAACCAATACTTCATGAAAGAAGATGTATGAATGACCTGCAAGCATACAAACAGATGTACATCATCCTTGGATGATGAGATGATCATGTCACACCCAGTAAAATGGCTAAGATGACAAAGACTAACCATGCCAAGTACTGGTGAGATGTGGGACTGAATCTCTTATGTGTTGCTGATATAAGTCCTTACAGCCACTCTGGGAGCCAGATTGGCAGTTTCCAAGGAAGTTAAACATACGCTTACCATAGAGTCCAGCAAATCTATTCCTAAGTATTTACCCTAGAGAAATAAAAAATTTCCACACAAAGGCTTGTGTATGAATGTTCATTAACAGTTTTCTTAATACTAGCAAAAAAAAAAAAAAAAGGAACCAACCTGATTTTCAACAACAGATGAATAGATAAGCTAATTGGAATATCTCCACACAGTGGAATATTACTCAGCAAGAAAAAATAAGTTATTGATGCATGCTACAATATGAATGAACCTCAAAATAATTATTCTGAGTGAAAGAAGCCAGGCTAAAGATATATCATTCCATATTGCATAGTTTAATTTATACAAAAAGTAACCCAGTGCTTTCCTGGGGCTGGAGTTAGGAGAGACTGAGCATAGAGAGCATGAGGGGACTTTTTGGGAGGGTGGTGAAGATATTTTCTATCTTGTAAAGAGATCCTGCCATTTGCAACAACATGGATAACCCCGGAGTACATTATGCTAAGTGAGATAAGCCGGACACAGACATTTAAATAACTGCAAGGTCCCACTTGTATGTGCAATCTAAAAAAAGGGCAAATACCCAGAAACCGAGAGTAGAGTGGTGGTTACTAGGAGCGGGGTGCTGGGGAAAATGGAAAGATATTCATCAATGGGTACAAAATTATGGTCACGTAGGATGAGTAAGTCTATAGATCTACACGCAAAATAATCTGGCCACTCAGTGGTGTGTGTGTGTGTGTGTGTGTGTGTGTGTGTGTGTGTGTGACGTGTGTATTTATATATGTTAGAGGCCCAGTGCATGAATTCATGCATGGGTGGGGTCCTGCCAGTCTGGCTAGGGGAAGGGGACATGCGTCCAGAGATCATAATAATCTGGCCACTCAGTGTAAGATACAGCATGATAACTATAGTTAATGATACTGTATTGAATACTGGAAATTTGATGAACAAGTAGATGCTGTCATCACAAAAAAGGTAACTATGTGAGGAGAAGATGTGTTAATTAGCTTGACTTCAGTCATCATTTCACACTGTGTATGTATATCAAATCAGCATATTGCACACCTCAAACAAATACAATGTTTATTTAACAATAAAATAAAAATCAATAATGAACTAAAAGAGAATATTCCCTGTCTTGAAAGTGGTGGTTGTTACATGAGTGAATATATTTGCTAAAACTCATTGAAATGTACACTTAAAACAATTACCTTTTGTTATATGTAATTTACACCACAATAAAATTAATTTTTAAAAAGCATGGGAAAGCACAACTCTGAACCCAAACCAATAAACACAACCAAAGATACTGCTAAGACTTTTGAGGAGGCTGAGGAATTACTATGGGGGTGCAGGGATCAAAATTCACAGCAGGAAGCCAACTCAGTTGTACAAAATCAGAAACATTTGATGTTTCTTGTGGGAGAAAATTTCCCCCAAAGGAATCCCCTCCCCCACAGTCCCACCCCTCTCCCTGCCACCACCTCTTAGTTTGCACACAGCTGTCTTCCTGAAGCTAACATAGTGGTCTGGCTGGTGAATATTGAAAGGCAGACAGTGGCTATTTCATTCTATATGAAATCACATCTATCAGGCTAACAATAAAAACAAGTTACTTGTAAGTGCTAGATGGTAGAGGGGGATCAGGGTGTCCTGAACTCAGAAAGTGCCAGCTAACGCGTTCTTATGGGTCTTCATTGAGACAGGAATATTCTAAGCTTTGTGATGCTACTGTGGGTCTGGAAGGCACAGGACAGATGTTCTGTTGCTGGCTTTATGGATACCAATAAAGAAATCTCCTGTATATTGGACACAAATAGGCTTTCAGTTCCTATCAGATTCAAATATCTCCTTTATTCCTTCTTACAGAAATAAAAGTCCATATATACCACAGCAAACACAAATCAAATGCAATGGAAATACTCCATATTTCAGGCTGAAGAACATAAACAAGGGCTACTGTGGGTCACTCTCATGACTCATTCAGACTTCTTGCTCATTTATTTTTTTTCAGTTCATTAACTCCCTCACTTATTCAGCCAGCGTTCATTGTGGAGATTCTGTATGCAGCATGAGGAAGAGACAGACAGGTTCTGACTTTAAGTCACTCACAGTCCATTGGTGACAGAAATTTTAACAAACAATTTTGATGCAATATGACCCTTGAGGTGAGCGTTCACAAAGCTATGGGAATACAGACTGGGTATCTCACGTGATCTAGGCAATTAGAGAAGATTTTGCACACACACGCACACACACACACACATACATAATAGTACATGCACAATGGTACACACAAACACAGAGATGCCAAGGACCAATTTGGTGAGAAATCCCTGATTCTCAACCTTACTTTCAAACAACCTTGTTGAATATATCATCTGTGGATTTTTCTAAGTCCATGTCAGGTTGAAAATAACAAAACAATGAGTCAAGGAGGAAAGTTGCTCAGTGTCTCAGTTCTGGGATGAAGAGGATGGGCAACTTGATTTCTTTCATTCTAAGAAAGCATAGACCACCTTCTTGGGGAAAAATAGCACTTTGGTACAATTTATTTATTCATCTTATTTATGGACTAGGGGTCCAGTGCATGAATTCATGCACCTTGAAAGGAACTGTAGACTGCAAAGTTGTGGGGCACAGGAGCAGGTCTCGGCCCATCTTCCATGCCCCGGCCTGGCCTCTCCTGCCATGGTCCCCAGTACCCTGTCTGCTGGCAGCCCTACTCCCATTGCTGATGGTGCTGGCTCCGCTTGCACCTGCTGATGGCATGGAGAGATTGGGGCTGGCACTAGCAGTGGGTGTGAGTGGTGGCTGCTGCCCGGATCACCCCTCAAGAACAGGGGAAGATGGAGAAGCCCTCAGGGACAATTGGGGCCAGCAGCTGCTGCTCACACCCACTGATGGCACCAAGAAATCCAGGCCAGCATCAGATGTTGGCAGTGGGTGCAAGTGGCTGATCCAGTGCCAGCTGTGGGTGCAAGTGGGCAGGCCGCCTTGGTCTGGCCCTGCCTTGGTCTGGCACCCCTGCTCACCTCCTCCACCATACCACCATGGCTGATGCCCCTGCCATGTTCTGCGCTCTGCCACCTCCTGCTGCCCACCATATTCGGCACCTGCCACCTGGTGGTCAGCGCACATCATAGCAACCAGTTGTTCAGTCGTCTGCTGTTCAGTCTATTTGCATATTGGGGATATATATATATATATATATATATATATATATATATATATAATATATATATGTGTGTGTGTGTGTGTGTGTGTGTGTGTGTGTGTACTTATTAATTGCTTCTATGCCATTATACGGATGCTTGGATTTGGTTATATCACTCTTGATTTCTATTCTTTGTTCTGGTTCTCCTTTTTCCTTTTATCTTTGATATACCTTTAACCCACTTGTCCTCCAATGAAAAAAGATCAATAAGAAAAACTCTCACTTGCAAATTTTGTAATGATATTCTGAAAATGCAGGTTAGTAACAGAGCACTCTGGGACTGACTATATTATGGGGTGAGTTCTTCCCCTGCCTTCCTGGCTCTCATTTACCAGCTGTGGAACCTCACAATGTCTCTGTGCTTCAGTTTCCTCATTTGTTAACTGGGCATGATGATAATAGTGCCTGCCTTATAGTGTTCTTATGAGCCTTATACCTATGAGCTAATGTGTGTAAAACAGTATATAAGTTACAATGTGTATGACAAATCATGATCCATAGTAAGCATCTGATAAAATACTATTTTGTAAATATTTTTTGTCTAAAATGTAGCTATTTGAAAAGAGAAGTGAGTTTGTTTCAATAAAAATCATATTGCTAATAACACAGTTGGTATTTAAACATTAAAAGATTGGTAATCTATTCATTAGGGAAAGCCTAAGTGACTGCAACAAATAGAATTCAGTGGCTTAAAGTGTAAGAACTTCAGTATTTTCTCAACCACAGAGGGTAGGTGTTTCCAGTTGGTTGTTTTGCTCCATGTGGTGTTTCAGGGCCCCAGGGCCCCTTTGCCTGTCCTTCTGGTCTCATCATCACCTTCATGGTCAAGGCTGATTGGCCACCTTTGGGTTCTAGCACACAGGAAAGAAGAAAAGAAGGCTCACCGTAGCCTTAAAAACTCTGGCTCAGTGTGGTTACACCACTTCAGCTCACATTCTGTTGAGTTTACTCACAAGTTCACACCTACCTGTCTCTCTAACACTGATGTTCCTATCCCTCTCTGCCTTTCACTCTCTCTAAAAATTAATGGGGAAAAATATCCTCAGATGAGGATTAACAAAAAGGATGGCCACGGAAAAAATCCCATAAACTTCTGTTCATCCCAGAAATTCCACTTGCACTGTGAGAATACAGGAGTCTTATTCTTTTCCAACGTACTTGCAGAATGTTTGGTGCTGTTTGGTGTAAATGATTAAAAATTATGCTTTCCTGGTAATTTTCTCCAATTGAGTTGTTATATCCAGCAAAAACAATGTAGGAGGCAGTAGTTTCAAAGCTTCATGAAATCACCCAGCAGACCTAATCATGAGACCAAGCCGCCACCCGTTATAGAGAGAGTGTTGTTCCTTATTAAACAGCAAATATTTGAAGAGAAAGGCATTGTGGGCTATCTGAATACACATTTCCTATGGCTCTGCTTCATAGGTTATTGGGTATTAAATGTGGAGAAAGAAAGTGGTGTCTAAAACACCCAGAAGTGCCTGGCCGGTGTGGCTCAGTGATTGAGTGTCAACCTATGAACCAGGAGGTCATGGTTCGATTCCTGGTCAGGACAGGTGCCCAGGTTGTGGGCTCCAACTCCATCGTGGGGTGTGCAGGAGGCAGCAGATCAATGATTGATTCTCTCTCATCATTGATGTTTCTCCCTCTCTCTCTCTCTCTCTCTCTCGTTCACTGAAATCAATAAAAATAAATTTTAAAACACTCAGAAGCAAAGATCTAGTCCTTAAGAAAGAGGATGGGGATCAATGGTTTAACAAATGCCTCCAACTTTGACCCTGAGCACCCAAACCTCCTCTTGTTGACTGGAGCAGGACTGGCCCTGCAGGAGTAGAGCTGGCAAGGCAGCTGAGTGCGGTCAGGGAGCGGCCAAGGCACTGCAGGTAGGGGACCGTCATCACTGTCACTCTTGAGGGTGGTTCCAGCCCCTGTCCTCTGCTTTCTTTCCCAGGTGCCCCATCCACTCAGGCCAGAACTTCCTGAGCAGCATCAGCATCAGCATCAGCATCAGCCTCACACTGTCTGTGTGGCCCAGGGCAGGCAGGGCCCAGTCTGTTGGCCTCTTCTCCACACACTCTCCCCAAAGGCAAAGCAAGCACGGAGCTTTTATTCAGAGTAATAATAGGCAACAAACAGGCAGTGAAAAGTCACCTTCTGTGCCCTCCTTCCCACCTTTCTCTCTGTTTCTTCCCCCCCCCCCCCCCCCCACTTAGACTCAGTGACAGACCATTTTTGGTTGCGGTGACTTTTCATTAAATTAAGAAAAGTTGCATGCATAAGTAAAGTAGAGGCTTGTGCTTATGGGAGCAAAGTTCATCTTATTTCAGAAGAATATTCCCAGGCCCAGCTATTGAGTTGTCCTTGGGAGTGGAGTGAAGGGTTACCTGAGTGAAAACAAGAAGGGTCCAAGGACAGGGAGGAGGGGGGGGGCATTCCCCAGAGCAGCTAGTTGGACTGAGCCCCCGAAGTGCTATGACTCTGCACACTGACCCAGCCCCCTGTCCCCCATGGTTAGGCCACCCTGTTTCTCCTAACTGCAATGTAAAAAGTTGGTGTCATGATTTGCTTGCTGTTTGCCTCTCCTGCTAGACAGTGAGCTCTAAGAGGGCAGAAAACATATATCCACGATGCCCTGTGCACAATGACACTCAACAAGTGCTCAATGCAAGTTCAATTGATGAATACGTTGATAAATAGGGGTGTTTAGATGTGTAGATAAATTTGTGGATAATTTATAGATACAAAACTGCATATGTTTGGAGCTCCCTAGTAGGACTAGATGCTAAACTGGGCATCAAAAGAGTCCAGGAGTTTTAGAAGGAATCTGACAGTGGAAAGGAAGTATTTCAGTGCAAAACGACACCAGGGCTGCACTAACTTGGCAGTAGGTTCCTAGTGCTTTTTCATGGTGGACCCCACTAGGAAAAATGTCTACTTGTTATATGTATAGTTTTAGAAATTATATGTGTGATTGTCATTGCATATATCACAGAGCAGTGAATGTTGAGTTCTTTCTTATTTTGGATGATGGTAAATAGAAGTTCTAATATTTTCTTCCTGTCCCTGGTGTGTGGCTTTGTGCAGCCACTACTGCTGCCCACGACACACACACTCAGCATTGCTTGGTCTCCCCCATTTACTTATCCCCCCCCCTCTTAACTATCCCCCACTACCCTGGGGATTGTTGATTTTTGTTTTGTTTTGTTTAGTTAAAAAAAAAAGCCCCACAGACTCAAATAACTCCAGTGTCTGTTCCAATGCTCAGGGGCTTATGGGAGTGGGGGCCCTTGTTGGTGCTTCTGGCAGGTCATGGGACTGGCGAACCTCTGTAAGGTCCCTGAGCCTTGGTGAGCCTACAAGTGCTTTGAACACCTGTGACAGGCCAGCCTGAGATGGGAGGCTTTGTTAGCAGGCAAACAAAGGCGAGAATCAAGTGGGAGCTACACATCCTGTGAACCATGATGAGTGAAAAATGTACTTGAAATCAAAATCCGTGGTGACCTATGGACAGAAATACACTAGTCTCCTTCCTTTCAGTTTGCTAAACAAACAAACAAACAAACAGACAAACAAACAAATCAACCACATAAACCTCTTTAAAAATGGTTTGTAGTTTAGCTGAGTTTTATGATCAGATTTTCAGAGCCATCCAGGATAGAGTTCTTTTAAAGTCAAGAACTGACTTGCTCTATGGCAACAGAGGTGGACTGGGAGACAGATCTCTTGGTGTGCAGGTCGCACAGCCACTGAGGTGTAGGTTTGTTGGTTTTTTCTAGCTGGGTTGGGGCAAATGGTGTGCAGACAGATGGCAGTGATTGAGGGAGGTCTCCCATCCCTCTGGGAGCCTTTGTGTTCAGGGCAATCGATGACTGTACAGCAATCTGTTAATCTTTGAGTCTATAATTGAAGTGGCTAGGTGTGATCCTTTAGGGCTTGAGAATTTATGCTGTAGGCAGAACCTGTTCAATTTAGTTTCTTCATATCAGTTCACCCCTCATTTATACAAGCCTGTTGGCCTTAGTCTAGAGTTTTCTTTCTTCTATCAAGGTATGCAAGCGATCATAGAGCTCACCAGCCTTGTGTGCCTTCTCGCGACTGATTTCATAAACAGCTGGCAAAGAATAACTATTTAGCTCATTATGTTTTTGCACATCTAACATATGCCAGGGGAGTTCTTAAATTTTTGGTGTCATTGACCACATTGGGAATCTGATGAAAGTTATGGATCTTTTCCCCACAAAAATACCCATATGACATATACAAAGGTTTTGTATCTGGTTGAGGAGTGTTTATGGACATTTGACGTCTACTCTGGAGACCTCTGTGGAGAGGAGCTTGTTAGGGACATGGAACAGGTTTTTTTTTATTTTTTTATTTTTATTGATTTCAGATTGGAAGGGAGAGTGAGAGATAGAAGCATCGATGAGAGAGAATCACTGATCTGCTGCCTTCTGCACAACCCCTACTGGAGACTGAGCCTATAACCTGGGCATGAGCCCTTGATGGCATAGAACCAGAGACCCATTAGTCTGCAGGCCACGTCCTTAGCCACTGAGCCAAACCAACTAGGGTGGAACAGTGTTTTTGAGAACAATTGAGTATCCAGCTAAAGTTAGACACCATTGACTGGTAACGTCCCCAAGATTTCAGGAGACACAGTTTTCCCTAGGTACACTCTCTTGCCTGCGTGTATGGGTGCAAGACAGAAGATGGTGAGATTGTTTAGAGACGGGGATTGTCATATTGGGACAGTGAGAGACCATATGTAAATGAGTGTGTATGAATGGTAGCTGTTCCTGGGGTGTGTTGGTAATAAATGAGTACCCAGAACTCCAGAGTCACCAGGGAAGGCAGAGAAGGAACTTAAGAGGGCATAAAAGGGCTTAGATACCTGAGAGGGAGGGAGAGAGGGGTTGCTGGTGGCTGGAGAATATTTGGCTGGAATTGAGAAAGGGAGAGGTAAAAGCTAGGGAATGTGGTCACTGGAAGGGATTTTAGAGCAGAACCGCAGGAGTGGAGTATTTCTGTGTGGTGACAGGATTTGGGGTGTGACCTTGTCTAGAGTGTCAGATGTCATTTATGAACACAAACGCTGTCCAGGATGCATGCAGAGGTGAGGGGAGAAGCCTGTACGATGCATGATAATCAGTTAATTTGGAAAAGAGACCTCTTTGATTTTAGAGAGAGAAAAGAAAGCTCTCTGAAGCTGAGTTTTGCCTGGAAACCTCATTAACCTGAGAACTTTTTTTCCCCTCTTTTTTTTTTTTTTTTTTAACTTTGCTTGCTGTCTCCTACTCCCCAAAAGGCACGTGCTTGGGAATCAGATGTACCTGTTTAGAGCCATTTATTACTGGGGACCCTTGCTCAATGCCTCAGGCTTCCCCGTTTAGGTCCTGTGGCCCAGGGAATGTGCAAACATTATTTTTGCAGAAGCTGCCATTAATTGTGCTAGCTTTCATCTGTAGAGTGGTTATAACAACTCCTAATTCAGTGGGGTATTCGGTGAAATAAAGTGGGGACTGTGCCGGGCCCAGAACCTGTTATATCATAACTGCTCAATAACTCAAGGCTTCTTTCTACTCAATGCCTTTTGTGCCTAGCACCTCTGGTCTCTTGTGCTTCTGACCTGGCTTTTTCATCTAACTGGTTTGTATTCACTTTCCTGTACATCATACAAAGCAAAAACCATAAAAATGATATTGAACCCAGTTTTAGGGTTCCGAGGGATGAAATAAAAGGATTATTATGTTTTCATGTACTCTTCTATGTTAAAAATCAATGTTTAAGATAATAAATAGGCAACAAAACTTTAGTGAGATTGAAACGATGTGGTGAAAACCACCAGATTCATTGCCTGATCTTTATTAGTTGGCAGCCTGGTTTCATTTTTAGGATCCAGGAATTAAATGGATCAAGGAGGGGCTTTGGTTTCCAGCATTTAGAGCTCCCAGCTTTGGGGAGAGAAAGAGATCACGGAAATCCAGGAGCCGAAATATGCTGCTTATAATAATAGGCGTATAGGGGTGCGGGTGGACAAAGAAACTGTGACTTAGAATTTTTATACGTAGGGAACCCACCCGGCCCGCTATCTGCCCTGCCAGGTTCCCAAAGTAACAGAATCCAAGTCTCCAGGCCAGATTTTCCCTCTAGCCATTCCCGGCCACGCAAAGCGGAGCTGCGAGCCCACAGAAAGGGATGTCTTCATCGCCAGCCGGGATGGCACAAACCCGCTCGCTCGGGGAGTGCTGAGAGCCGAGGGGTCCCTCCACCGCCCTCAGCGGCCAACATGACTTGACTGCCCCCATCCCGTGCGGTGCCTACTCTCCGGGCGCCCCCCCCCCTTTCCGGGTGCGCGCGCAGGAGCCGGCGAGCCGGGGAGCTGTGCGCCCGGCAGCCTGCGGGCGGCGGCCGACGGGCTCTGGCGGAGGGAGGGGGGTGTCCAGTGGCGGCGGCGGAGTAGCTGTGACTGCAGGGGGTCCTCCTGGCCGCGCCCCGCGCCCCGCTGCCACCTGCGCGTCCCCCCCGGACTCTCCGGCGCCGGGCTGTAGGGCCTGTCCGTGCCGCAGCGGCGGTGTCCCTGTGTCCGCCAATTAGGAGACTGGGCGTTTGGCTCCCAGGGACGCGGGACGAGCGGCGCTGCCCGTTCCGGCGTGCGGAGGTGGCGCCGCGCGAGTCCCTCCCGCCGCGCCCCCCGCGACGTTTTCGGAGGAGGGGGGGCGGGTAGAGAACTGCTGTGACTTTTGAGGTCCGACTCCTCCTTCCGGCCATCCTCCTGACGCGCCAGCCCGAGAGAGGCCAGTGTGACCGGCAGGCCCCGAAGGCTCAAGGCGTGGTGTTGGGACTTGGAACGTGTCCCGGAGCCCGCGGCTCTGTGCGCGCCGGTTAGTTTGGCGTGGGTTGGGGTGTCCCCAGGCGCAAGGGGGCGGGAAGGACTTCGCACTCTGCTCAGTTATCTACCCCCCTACCCCCCCAACCCCAATACTGTTTCCACTTTGAGAGGAATTGAGACTTGAGCCTGACTGCGGAGCCCCCAGGATGCGGGCTCCGGGCGCGCGGGCTTTCCTTCCCCCTGCCCGGCGTGATGAAGCGGGGTTGTGAGCGGAACAAAGGCACCCGCCCCGGGGAGCGGGTCCGGGGCTGAAGACGGTCGCGGGTCGCGGGCGCGACAGCTGCCGGCACACTCGGGTGGTGGCTGTGCCGCCCGAGGCGAGGCGCGCTTCTCCGGGGGCGGACAGCAAACCCGGAGCCGGGCACCTGCGCGCCGTTCCCGCCCCAGCGCCGCCGGGGCAGCCCCGCCTGCCGGCCCGCTGGCTACGGAGGTCTACGGCTGCCGCAGCCCCACTCCCGGAGGCCCGAGGGCCGGCGACGGACCACTTGCCGGTGCGGAGGAGAGGCCCCCGACCTCCGGCCCTTCGCCGAGAAGCCCAGGCGCCTGGCGGGGGTCCGCGCGCCGTGGAGTACGCAGGCAGATCGCGGAGCACTCCTACACCCCCAGGGCTTCCATGTGAGCGATTTGGCCCTCCCCCTGAGCGCCCTGCTCTCTCAACCGTCTCGGCCACCAGAGCATCCGCTCCGTGGGGCCGGGAGTGGCTGGGATTCTCACCGGCCGCCCGGAGTGTGTGGAGTGTGAGGCTCGCACGGTCCCGCTTTGCCCCGCGCCTCGCCGGAGCCAGAGCCGGAAAGGGCACGGGTCCGGGGCGAGGGCCGGCCGGGCGTGTTTGATGGCTTCACTGAGAAGAGTCAAAGTGCTGCTGGTGTTGAACTTGATAGCGGTGGCCGGCTTCGTGCTCTTCCTGGCCAAGTGCCGGCCCATCGCTGTGCGCGGCGGAGATGCCTTCCACGAGATCCGGCCGCGCGCCGAGGCGACCAACCTCAGCGCGCACGGCGCCAGCCCCATCCAGGATGCGGTCCTGAAGCGCCTCTCGCTGCTGGAGGACATCGTCTACCGGCAGCTGAATGGTAAGGACGCGCGCCAGCGCCCTCGGGGCCTCGGTAAACCCCTGGGGGGCCTTGCCCGCGGTTTGGGGGAGCCCCACACCTCCCGGCTCCCGCGCGCTCCCTCTTCTTACCCTTTCTGCCCTGTCTTGGCCAAGAGGCCAGAGCTGCTGGAAAGAATTCCCCGTAAGTTTGCTTTTATTGTGGAAACGTGTCCGTACAGCTGGTTCCCGCGTTCAGGGACGGGCAGGTATCGTTACCTGGCGACTAAATCCCAAGTGCAGAAACCAGTCCCGTGGCCAAGTGGGACTGGAGGCGCAGACTGATGTAGAGGAAGAAAATAGTCTTACAGTTTTAGCGTTTGGAGGAGTCTGACAGGGAGGGACTTTGGTGGGCTTTACTGTTTACAAAGTCAAGGCCTCAGGTCTGGCGCTCAATGCGCTTGGGTAGTAAGTTGGAGGGGGCGGGCTGCACAGCTAATAATGAGACTCCTCCTCCATTTCGCAGCCTAGGGGGAGGCTGCTATTAAAAACACACCTGGCTTCTCCCTGAGAAATGCCTGAGGGCGATGTTGAAGTTCTTCGTGTTCCGGGAAACAGGTTTTCATTGTGTAAAGCGAGGTGTGCCATCCAATTACAGCAAGTCCTCCAATAACTTGGATTCGTTCAACCTCATTTCCTAAAACGTTGATGAGATGTTGAAGAAACTTACCGTAGCTCTTGCTCATATCAATTAGCTTGTGGTAAAATTGGTTTCGTTATGCCAGTCTTCTTAAAGTCACAGGATCTATCCATGACGTGAAGTGATGACTTCCTGAATCTGTCCCATCTAAAATGTTCTCTTCAGTGCTTTAGGAGAGGAGAGTTATTTAATCTGCCCTGGTCACATCTGGTCCAGGGACTGACAAGTCATTGTAAATTTGATGCTCCCCAGGTCAGATTGGGAATTCCCTACTCAAGTCCAGGCAGCGCTCCAGGGCTCGCATAGCTGCTATCTGAGGCAGATCTAAGGCTGCCACGTCCCTTTCTGAGTTTCTAACACAGGTTCTCACGGTAGTTCCAGAATTAGAGATAATCACAAAGATAATGATTACAATAACTGGTAGAATTCTTGCTGTGTTCCAGATGCTGTGCAGAGATGTCATAAGTGCATCGAATGCCGTCCCCACAATCAGCTATGAGAAAAGAAGGCTTGGAGAGTTTAACTAAGTTGCCTGGTGTCCTGTAGCTAGTCAGGGGGAGGGTCTGGAGTCAGAGCCCATTGTCCGGTTGACCACAGAGCCCATGTTCTTGACAACTTCCATTTACCGCCTCTTCCTAATTATAAGGAGTTTTAAGTTTGATGATAAGAGGATTCTACTTAGGCTGAACTGACTCCATTATCTTCCCTGCAATTAGGGTGATAGACCAGGCTGGCGGCAGGGAGAAGAATGACATCAGACTGTTCTCTTCCTGCTTTCTGGTGTTCCTTTCTGAGTCCTTCTGGGCGAGATGTGGGCAGATCTCCTAAAGAATGGTCTTCTCTGTATCCCTCAACAAGTACCTAGGATCCTTGACCTTACCTCTCAGTGGAAGCTGCAGCCCTCCCAGGACCTCACCGACATTGTGGCCTGGCTGTCCATAGAGTCTGCTGGGTGGCCCTGAGGGAGCTCGTCTCCTGAGTGTCACAACATTACTACCCACAGCTCATTTCTGGAGGAATTAGAAGCTTATGGGGAAGGCCTTATTATTCTACACAGACACCTGCCATAGATGTATCTGGTCCCCAAAGAGAGAGTGCAACATGGCCTGAGCTCCCTCGCTGTCCAGCTGCACCCAGGGACACAAGTCCTTTCAGTATTGGTTTTAATTAGGAAACTAAATATGATATAGTCATGCATCCCTAAATATCCCAAAAGGAAGAATACAATTCCAAATGGTATTTCCTAAGTGCTCCGAACACTCAGGGCTCATTTAGTCTTTACCGCAACTCTAGGAGGTAGGTGCTCTCACTCCACCCCAGGTAGCTTGCTTGCAGTCAGTCACCCAGTCAGGGGCTTGTAGAGCTGGGACTCGAACTCAGATACTCTGATTCTGGAATTGAGGTTCTCCGCTCTTGCACCAGTGAGTCTGAATCTTTGTTGTGCCTCAAAGGCATAGAGAGGGCCTGTGAAGACACATTTCTGGGCCCCACCCTCAGAGTCTCTGATTCAGTAGATCTGGGGTGAGGGCCTGAGATTTTGCATCTCTGACAAGCTTGTGTGTCCTGGCCCATGGTCCCCTGCCTTCTACTCTGCTGCCTGCACCAAGCAAAGCAAAGAGGAAAAACCATTTGTGTGTCATCACCCAGGTGGGGATGGGGACTTCTGAGAAGCAAGAGCTTGCTTCAGATGGGCTGAGGGTCTGGCTTCTGCCATGCAAGTGACTCCATGGGGAGTCTCCATGGGGAGAGTGGGGGTGTCCTGGGCTTGGGACTGATTGGGTCAGGTGCCAGGGGTGGGAAGGCTGAGTTTTCTTGACTAGCAGTCTCCGAGGAAGAGCTGGCAGGAGAGCAGGGCTGAGATCTTTTCCTCGGGCAAGCCAGGAATTCAAGCTGCAACTAGGACTAGGTAGATGTTATCCTCCTGGCTGCAGAGTGTAATTTGTAGTGACATGAAGCCTGGAGGAGGAGAGCAGGGGAAAGTTGTGATATGGAAGGAACCCGCCCCTCTCCACCCCACCCTCCAGCACTCCCTCCTCTGCCTGTGCCTGCTTTGGGTGCTGGTGTCCCCCCTGCTGAGGTGCTAGGCCTGCAGGGGCCACCTGCTGCAGTGGAGGCTGGTGAAGGGAGGAGAGGTTTCCCGGTGCCTGAGTGATGGGGCCTGTATTGCTGTGTCCGTTTGCTTTGTAGCCTGTTCCATCTGTTCCTACTGAAGGAGGAGAGGGAAACCTTGACTTTGGCATTCTATATTCCTCAGGATTATGGGGGGGGGGGCTAGGAGAGCCAGACACTGGGCACACAGTAGAAACAAGGCCACTTGGGTCCAGGCCCTCGGGTACAAAGTAGGAGCTGGTAATATATATATATATATATATATATATATATATATATATATATGTATGTATATAATTGATTTCAGAGAAAAAGAAAGAGGGAGAGAGAGATGGAAGCATGAATGATGAAAGGGAATCATTGATTGGCTGCCTCCTGCATGCCCCTTACTGGGGATCGAGCCCTATCCTTACTGGAATTGAACCCATGACCCTTCAGTCCTCCAAAACTGGCTAGGGTGGGAGCTGGTATTTTAAAGTTTGCCATATTTCTAGGGTGGGATCCTCAGGCTATTGAACCCAGGACCCTTCAGTCCTCTAAACTGGCTAGGATGGGAGCTGGTATTTTAAAGTTTGCCATATTTCTCAAACATTTTCTGTGGACTCTTATGAAGTCCCAGCAGCAGGGACTCCTGGAGGGCTCCAGCCATCCCCTGTGCTCTCTCACTCATCAGACAGGTTTCCCTGGGGGTTGTGACAGGGGACCCCTGGCCTGGGGCACTGGATGACACAGATATCCTCAGGATTTATCTCTCTGCCAAGACTCTCAGTACCAAGGTTTCAAATCCTGCCTTTTGAAAAGAAACAGTTACAGGTTGTAATTGTTAATGTTTTTGTTTTTCTTAATCCAGGCTGAAAAGACATTTTAAAGTGACAGTGGAGATGCTGGTGTTGGAGCAAAGAGCACCCAGAGATGAACTAGCATTTTCCCTCTAGTCTAGATGCTTTCTTGTATCTGTTCTTCCATTCCTTCCGTGAGGCCCCATTGTTGACCCTGACCTTTACGGCAGTACCCTCTAATCCAGTGCCCTGCCTCTGGTCTCTCACCCCTCTCTTCCACTGAGCACGTGTAGTTCCAGCTATCTGAGTGGAAAGCACCACCTCCCAAAGGTCCCACACCTTCCTGGGGCTCTTTGTTTCCTGAGGGGTCATGGTCAGGCTGACACCCAGGGCCTGCCACAGCCTGCTCCAGTCTCCATCTCCCACGTTCCCACCCTTGCTCAGTGTCCTCTGCTTCTTTGAGCCAGACTGATCCACTTGCTACAATACCTCTCATTTGCCTTCAGATTGTAGCCTCCACATTTCAGCCCAAGTCTTTGAGAGTAGCTAGGTATCCTGGTTGTCTCTCCCTGCCCCTTTCTACATTCCTTTTTGAAAGCTTGGCTCAAGGTCATGAGCCAGGGGTAGGGACCTTGTGCCACATGGTCTGAGCTCTTCCTGCTCCGAGTTGGCTGAGGCTTTGTTGTCAGTGACCTTTGTACCATAGTTTGGATTTTTTGATACCACCTCTATCCTACATAAACACATGTGGGATCCTCATTGCTTTCTATCTTTACCTGTATGTGGTGGCCTTAGAGTCCACCTCTTGGTGGCATGCAAAATGATCCTTAGTCCCTGAATGACTGCATGGAGCAGAGCACTGGCTCTGTCTTGATGTCTCTGTGCATTGGGCCACCATGCTAAGCCATTGAGATTTTGGAGTTTATCTGTTACAGCAGCTAGTGCTAACTACCCTACTTTGATTAGGCAGGGTTAGAACTCTTGTTTTCCTAAGTGACAGGCCACACTAACTACTGTAGGTGTCTGTCCTCAATTTATAGGATCAGCATCTGCCATAGCACCTTGACCATAATGTGGGCACCTAAGGTTTATTGGTTGATTGATTGGATGTGAGCTAGTTTTAGGAGGTAATTGATAGCCACAGAGGACATAACCTCAATACGATAAAGGCTGAGTTGGGTTGGGTGGATATGGTGAGGGGTAGGGGCTGGGAAGACTTAGATGGGAAAACTGAGTGTGAGGAGCCATCTTGCTTGTACCATCTTGCCTGCCTGTACTATTTTGTCTGCCTGTACCATCTTGAGTCTGCTCTGGTCCTTAACCCTCTTGTCAAAAGGGCACCCAGTCCTTCTGAGGAGCTTGGAAGTGATGCAGTCAGCCAGGTTAGGGAGCAGCATGTTTTAGTATGTTTTCTTTGAATATATACTTTTATAACATATGTTCCTTTTTCTGTAGAGTAAAATTCATATTGTAGAAAATTTGGAAAATCAGAATAAATTCATACAGAACGTGTGGAACTATTTTTTTAAATGCCAACATGGTGGTTTTGTAGCTGCATTAGGAAAATGGACTCAGGGACAGGCAGGTTTCTTGTTAGGTTCCTATGTAACTCTGTACATGACTTTTGGCTTCCTATCATCCTCTGAGGAAGTTATTTGTTTCTCTCATTTTAGAGCCAGGGAAGGTGGGAAATTGATAGGATGTGACTTAGCTTGGATGAACAGCCAGCGAAGGGCAGAGCCAAGGTTCTTGAGTCCCCCTCCCTTTGTCCCCAGTCCAGCACCTCCTGAGGAGTCAGGGGAAGACAGTGGAGGGGTGTGGTGTTTCCCTTGCCCCACACAAGCAAGCCCTGAGCTCTGGCTGGTGACCCTGTCCCTCATCGGAGCTCCTGTGCAATGAATTGGAAAGACACATGTCACTACTTCGTTCAGTAAGCCCAGGGCAGCTCTGTCGTAAGTGGAAATTCAATCGATTCAGGTTAGGTTCCAAATTTAGATTTCAGAAGGATATTGAATAGAAGCAGGGTAGCTTGAAGAAATTGAAAATCTTTGTGGGAATGGAGAAAAATCAGAATTACCTGTCCTACTCCTGCCCCCAAGCCACATGGGCAGACGAGGCCGGAGTCTGAGCTGCAGAAAACCAAGACATCCCCATATAACCAGGTGCAGCCCACCCAGCCTGAAACATAAGCCAAACCCTCCAGACAGGGAAAGTGAGTTGGTGCAGAGAGACAATGATAAAGATTTCCTGGACAGGCATCCAGGGAGGGGTCAGAGAGAGGGGGATGGTGTTTGAAAGCATCTGTTCATGAGACCAGAGTCGGCCCACAGCTGTTTCCTCTTTCCTGCCGGGATATAGATGTGGTCCTATAGACTACTGAGCTGGATGGTGCCAGCATTTCCTATGAGAAGGAAGTAACGGAGGACCAGAGGGCCATGGTGGTATGAAAATCCATCACTGCAATGAGCATCAGCAGGAAACCAGGGCAGTGCCTGCCTCCACGTTTTGCCTGCAGGCCCTCAGCAGGGCTCTGTGGCAGCCTGTGGCCCAGGTGTGGGGCCTGGGCTCTGGAGGGAGGCTCTCTTCATTTACCTCCGACAGACGGATAGTGTCTGGTGGCAGCAAGTCCCTCCCAGAGAGATGGGGAATGCAGTTCTTGGACAGCCCTCAGATGCAGGCACATCTGCATTGGCCAGTGGGTGTGCTGCAGGTGCCCTCCCCAGGGGGTCAGGGGGCAGGGGGGCAGCTGCTGTCTGCCCAGCCCATGGGTATCCAGGAGAGGCCGCCAGTGTCATTCTCCAGGAGGAAATCCAACCCCCTGACCTTTGGTGCTGCCAAATTGGGAGTGTCCTTTGTGGACAGGAAGAAGGCTCCGTAATTGGAGCTAACAGTGACAAGGGGGAGAAGGGATGTGGGCACAGCGAGGCCCATATCAAATGGAGAGAGGACCTAAGATTAGACAGTCCTTAAGAATAAAATATTAGAAGGAAGGTTGTTGGGCACCAGACAGACTGGGTTTGGATTCTGTTGTAACCTTGGGCGTATCACTTCACCTCTCCACTGTGCAGTGGGGCTGTTCTAAGTCAGGATGGATCAGGATCCAAAATGAGCAGCAAGAGACCTTGCGTGCCTGCTCCTTGTCACATCCCTGATGCTGAGAACTGCTTTGGCTCATAGTAGGTGCTTAGCAAATCTTCCTGGAATGAATGCGTGAAAGCTAGCACTGCGTTGTGGCAGAGTGTGGCCATTGCCATCTGGGATAGAAATCTCGAGGGGTAAGAGGAGGCCCTTTCCCTTTGACTTGCTTAGACTCTGAATTAACTTAGGATCCTTCTCTCTTTGTGTGTGTTTGAGGCTGAACTCTTTCCTTCTCCTTTCTAATCCCCACAACCCCAACACACCTCCTCTGCGTAGTAATGATGATGCCTTCGGGTGATCACTTTTGAGGCCTAAGAGAAGAAATGACAGCCTCTACATGTCAAGTCTCGTTACAGAGCACTTGGTCCTTCACATCTGTTAGCGAGCCCTGTCCCACAGTGAGGTGGGGGCTGGAATTACAGAGAGGTTCAGACATTATGCCCAACTAGACACTTGTGGTCTAGTTGGAAAGATAGGTTTGTAGGATATACTAGTTCCCCAGAAGAATATTAGAATGAGTATGGAAGGGTGAGGCTTAAACTTGTACACAGTAGGTGCTTAACCAATGAGTGTTGAACAGGAGAACTCAGCAGTTTTGACACATGAATCATAGGAGACAAGTAGTGAGGCCACCTGGGGACCTGATGTTGGGGTTCAGTGTATGTGGATAGGAAGGTAGGACAGTGGTTTGAACATAGGAGTGATTATAAAATGTTGGCGTCACTGGCCTAGCCAAGCCTCTGGTTCACGACTCAACCAGCCTTTGGCCTTCAGTGATTCCACGTGCACCTCAGTTCAGGGACCCCTCTTTGGCCACATCCCAAGCTAAGAGTTAGAATTGCTCCCTTTGGAAAATCTGAATCAGCCCTCAGGAACTCTGACCTGAGTGCTCCCCTCCAGCTTGCCAGGACCGCCCCCAACTTCATGAAGGCACCCAGCCCCCCACTAGAGCTAGAGAAAGGACACCCTTTCTCTAGCTCCAGTGGCTCCATCCTTCCGTGTTAGCCTGGACAGCCCATCCCATGGTGAGCCTGGCAGGAGTTTGCTTGCCAGCTCCTTCACGGTCCTCACCTCTGTGTCCTCTCCTCCACCCACACACACAGCGATGCTCTGATGAGCTTAGGAAAATGGACTCAGGGACAGGCAGGTTTCTGGTTAGATTCCTATGTAACTCTGCACATGACTTCTGGCTTCCTGGCATCCTCTGAGGAAGTTGATTCCAGAGGAAGGCCCACCTCATGGCAGGGGTTGGCGCCTGGACGATGCGCACTCTGCAGGCTTAGCGGGGCCCGGCTAGTCCAGCACCCGATGATAGGTCTTACTTTCTGCCCCCTAGGCCTTCCCCAGCCAAAGAGAAGTGGGTAGGCTGGGGTTCTGTGGGAAACCCTCAGAAGAGAGCAGAGCCGTTGCCTCTCCAAACCAAGCTTTGTCCTATCAGTGGCTGCTGAAACCGCCACATGGGTCTGCCTTCTGAGGCTACTGCCAGGCATCTGGGTCCTCCTGCCCTTTCTGGATTCATCCCTCATGTCATGTTGCAGGTCCTGCCTCCTCAGCAGCTGCTGAGGGATCAGAAGATGGAATTCAGAAGTTCAGGGGACCCAACTCCCATGGGTTAGTTAGCCTTTGTCCAGGGGCAATAGCTACCAAAAAAGCAGATAAGTTGTCACATCCCCCCAAACAGGAGACCCCCGGCCTTCTCTCCCTCCCCTCCTCCCTCTCCCCCTTTCCTCCCTCATTCCCTCTGTTGTTCCCTTTCTTTCTCCCTCCTTTCCCGATGCCTGTAATACTTTTAGGAAAAAATGCAGGACTCACTTGGTTGAAAGACCATCCTCTGCCTTCATTATTGCTCCTCACAGGTCTTTAGACTGTTCTGACATGTGGATGACAATTGGCTTAGCCACTGATAGAGAAGTTTTTGCTTTTAATAATGTTCCTGTCATGGCTGAGCCTCAGCCTTGCATGCATGAGTAATAAACCTCTGCCGTAATTACAGGCGGCCGCATCCAGACACCGGCACATGAGCGAGCTGACAGTTAATAGGGAGCAGGGTTCCACAAGGGCCTCCTTCCATCCCGGTCTCAGATACGATGGCTAATTGTGTGATTAGTGCTCACCGAGGGGTGTGTAATGGTGATGCATGGCTTGTTAGGTGCTGTCCCTTCCTGGTTAAAAAAGTACTAACTACTACATGGTCAGGAAACCAGGGTTCCAGTCCTACTCTGTTTCTGACCAAAGCTCATGCATGTAAAAATGAGAGCTACATGACTTCAGGGTCCGTTAACTTTCAGATTATGAATAATATGCCTCTACCCATCTTATTAAAACCTTAGGCATTCTCCAAGGACCGGATTCTGAAGCCCTTTATTCCCTGAAACCTTCCCTGGCCACCTTGTCAGAATTAATTGTTCCTTCTCTGAACTTTAGACCGAATTCCGCACGGGTCTCCTTTTAGCCTTTGTTGATCTGTGCCTTGCATTAACACGAATTGTTTACATAGTCAGACCCGATAGTTTGCAAGAGAGTAGATTTTATTCATGTTTTTCAAATCCCTCTCTATAGGTCATTTAGGGATTAATTCGCCAACAGGTAACTTTTTCTCACTTAACAAGCCCAGAAGTAGTGGTAGGATTGACCCAGAGTCATGAGGTCATTATGATGACATTATAATATTTCTCTTGATCTATTCTTTATGGTTACCAGAAGGCTGCTGTAGTTCCAGTCATTGCATCCTTATACAGCATAGGAATTATTACTGATATACCACTGGCCCTATTTTCTCCTATTGTTTAATCAGGAAGGAAAATCTTTTCCAGAAGTGTCACTGGGTGGGCTTCCATGTGTTGAGAAAATAGTCATCTGACCAACCTTCAAGAAAATAGCTGCTTTCCAGAGAAAATAAGTGTGGTGGAGGCAAAAGAGAAGAGAAGAAATAGTATTTGCATTGGGAATGTATGTCTTCTCTATACCCCCATTACATTTTTAATGAATATTAAAATGAAGCAAGATTCTGCTACAAGGAATTGAATTAACTAGGATATTCAATTCCTTGGGCATTCTGGTTAAGTTGGATTTGACTTGAAGACATCTCATAGAGTGAAACTGCCATGGATATAACCATGTTTTGTCAATGATACATGCACATTTGTTACATCTCTGAAGTTGACATCCCTTTTATGATCAACGGTGTGTCATATTTTATTTAGTAGCATGTTTTCCTTTATGGGTACATAAAAATGGTACAACATACAGTGGTAGGCATTGTAGATTCAATGAAATACAATGCATGATATTTGTATACATACAAATTTATTATTTATAGTTTATTATATATAGTGTTTATATTGAGCAAGTGTTTCATGGTCCTTAATTCTACACGAGACCTACTTATACTATTATACCCATTTTATACTATAAAAATGCCTTGTTCTCTACCTTCAAGGAAGTTAAAACTAAATTTCTATCTGCACAGACAACCCCGGGTCTGTGGCACAGATCAGAGTGGTGAACAGCATGAGAAGAAGGGTGCCAAGGGGCTTACCCTCTGAACACAGAGGAACCACACTGGCCATCTGCATTAGCTATGTGTTGATATGAGGAAGCTGAAACTCTGAGCAATAAATAAGGTGTCCAGAGACATGGTTGGATAATCACAATTACTGTTGCCTGACAATAAGCTTTTATTTATTTAAATGCAAGTGCCTGTCATTAAGCTTCAGCTTGCCCAGGCATCCATTTCAGAGACATCCATCATGAATAAACATATTGACAACTACACAACTAGGTAAAGAGCCAGGCAGCCCCCCATCAAGTTTCTCTTTTGGAAAGCTCTAGGTGACAGACAACTGACTTCCTGAGTGACCCTGCTTTTCCTTTCTTGCACTGTAATTCCCAATTTTATGTTTTAAACTCACCAATAAAGAACGAATTTACAGAACCCTGGGCACCCCAACCTCGATCCCAATAAAGACAGAGTCCCAGGCCTGCTCTCTTGCCTCCCTATCTGACCTTGCTGTGTGGCATGGGGCGTGTACCCTTCAGGACTTGTGAGTAATGACCTTGGTTTTTTAAAGTTCCCTTCTTGTACTCACAGTAAGAACTCTAAGGGCCAATCTAGCCTCAGCATTGGCTTTGCTCGGGGAAATGTCTGTGGGGGCTGCAGCTGGTAGGAGGGGCTCAGTGAGAGCTCCTAGGCACTTCTGGCTGATAGCATCACATCCTTAGACTGATACTGACCCAAAACAGGCACCCACCAGCTGCCTCTCTGGGTCTTCTTTGTGAAGTTGGTACTCTCTGACTGCTGGGAGAGGGTCTCAGTTCTGACCAGCATCGGCAGCTGGTCTGGGATTTGGAGAGGGGCACGCATGGGGATGCAGTGACAGGATGGTGGCAAGGAACCTCCCTTCCCTCATGCTTAGCAGTTACTAGTGTGTAAAGTTGTAAAGCTGTTCATTCTGGGCCTCTATATTATGCTGTGTGAGCTTTAAATCCAGCCCATAATTAGAACAAAATATGAGAAAAGTGAAATTGATATTAAGTTAATTAAAAGGCTTTGCTTATATTTACAAGGAAATTAGCACAACAAGAGTGGCTGACAAGAGCACATTGTTAATTTCTTCTTCATTTGGGCAACTCTCAGGAGGCCTCAGGCAAGCTTTGTTCTTGGCTTCCGCCCTGTGCCCTCCCTACAATCAGGTATGCGTTGTTTTGGTATCATGCTACCTTTAATTGGGTACGATCCAGTATAAGCTTGTAATGGTCATATTTTCAATGGATACCAAGCCTTACATAGGAACCATACCATCCACCTGAGGGTTCAAGCCGAGAAGTGTGTGTAGGGGGCTTTAAGAGTTATATCCACACATAGCTAATGCCAGTGTGGTTCCTTTGTGTTCACAGGATAACCCCTCTGGCACCCTTTCCCTCAATGTTGTTCACCTTTCTGATCTGTGCCACAGACCCAGGGTTGATTGTGCACTGTAGAAATTTAGTTTGAACTCCCTTGAAGGTGGAGGACAAGGCCTTTTTATGGTATCATTTATATCAGATCAGATTCTGGATTAGGGAGGCTGATATCAGGCAGTATAGAGCTACCCTCGTCTCTAGTTGGGGTGGCAGAGGCAACACAGTATTCACCATGGAATTTTCCTCTTTGGCACAGAGATAATCTGTAGTCTGCCCCGTAGTTAGGTGTAGCTATGAGATATGTCTAACTTCTGGGCAGTGGAAGATGGGTGAAGTAATGTTTGCCATTGTCAGACCTGGCCCACATAAACCTGTGTGGGGTCCTCTATACCTTTACCTTTACTTTTACCTTTACCGTTACCTTTACCTTTACCTTTACCTTTACCTTTACCTTTACCTTTACCTTTACCTTTACCTTTACCTTTACCTTTACCTTTACCTTTCTGTGATGGTCTCGGAGTCCACCACTTGATGGCATATAAAATTATCCTTAATCCCTGAATGATTGCATGGAGCAGAGCACTGCCCTTCTTAGCTCTGTTTTGATGTCTCTGTGCATTAAAAGATGAAATAGAGAGGGGCCGGAAACTGGGATGCCCGGACACAGGATTTATTGAAGAGAAGAGTACCACTGCAGGCTGCTTCCAGAGAGAGAGCTGAAGAGAGTGAGGGCCCGGGTACAAGCACTTTTTAAGGGGAGGATAGGGGACGGGGTTTAGGGCACTCAGCACATGCTGATTGGTGGTTTCATGTAAGGCCTATGATTAGGGACCTAGGGACTTAGGAATCAGGGGCTTAGGGTATTGGCAGGTGCTGATTGATGGTTCAATGCTCAGGAATGTTTGGCTGCAGGTGGAGTTTATGTCTGTCCATCAACTGGAGGAAGGGAGGATCTATCATGCATTAGACCATCATGTTAAGCCATTGAGATCTTGGAGCTTATCTGTTATGGCAGCTAGTGTTAATTATCCTGACTAATTTGATGAGGCAGGGTTAGAACACTTGTCTATCCAAGTAACAGGCCTGTCTATCTACTGTAGGTTTCTGTCCTTGATTAAGATGATCAGCAGATACTGAGTGGACGAAACAATAAGTGAGGTTAGGTAAGATAGTTAGATTGAAAGCCCACTGGTTCCAGACCAGCTTTTCTATCTGCTCTACTGTTGGCTTTAAGAAAATAGTCTTAGGTCCCAGTATTCCATTGTTCTATTTACAGAATGATGGAATGCTTGTAATCATACCCTATTTATGCTCCATGTTGGAGATGAGAGTTAAGTATTGAAACATAGCTAAGTTGTTTGCAATTATAAACCACTAAATAATATATGCATTGCTTTTACTACAGCTTCTGCTGATGGGAATGGCATTTTTCAAGATGAGACAAACCGAAAAGGTTAGTTTAAGAATTAGCAATTAAAAAAAAATCATGATCTTTGCTGCCACTGCATTTTAAATCATGCAAACATTTATGTTTGTGCCAAAGTCGCACAGTTTCCTTTAGAGCAATTACTGAAATGCATTCACAAGATAAAAATGTAGTTCGGGAAGAATATTTAAGAGCCCTTTAATGATGTTAAAACTTTGCTAATTTGCCAAGTTGTTCTAAAATCCACTTCAGTCTTGCTTCCTTTCCTGCCTCCCCTTCTTCCAGCTGCTGAACTGATTCCAAGAGATTTGAAGAAAGGGGCTGAGAATACTATTAAGACACACAAACCTTATGAAATAACTTTTCAAGAGCTCCCTTCTCCCCCTCATTACCTGAAGGTGAACACTCAGGAAGACATAAGAACCCTTGGGCTGCATTTACTTGAACAGAGCAGTTTGGGAGAAAACAAAAGCTAAACAGCAGGTACTAACGGGTGGTTTGAATGAAACTCTTGTCTGTTGCTACTCTCCGGTAGCCTTTGCACATAGACACTTGGGGAGGAGTAGGCTGCTCTCATTTCTTCTCCTCGTCCTTCTCATTCAGATCTCCGTTTGGCATCACTGTAGCCAGTGAAAGACTTGCAGCCCCTCCAGCATCACTACTGTGTGGGTGCTCCAGCTCCCTCTTCAGGGCTCTGAGAACCCCAAGCTGCTGGGGATCCAGATCTGTCCTTCCTCTTCTCCACAAGAAAGGACCAGTGTTAACGATGCATGTTTTCATTAGAGTGTATGTTCCTGGGTATCTCTCAGGGATGGTTGGGTTGTAAGCCTGATCTTCGTTAGAGAAAGTCCCTTAGCATTGAGTTCCAGACAAGAGCCAGAGACTGCAGCCCTGGTCTGCTGCCAGAGAGATCCCCCTAACCAGTTGAACTCCAGGGAGTGCCAAACAGTGGACTGAGGATGGGCTTTCACATTAGAGACAGGGGATCTCAAACTTCCTTTGATTGACTACTTAAAGCCAAGCCAAAGCTTGGATTTGGGGCAACTCACATAACATTGCTGAACTCCCGTTTACCCATCTGGAAGACTTCAGCTGCTCTTATGAGTGTGATAAAGACTGTGTAAGATGATATTTTAGAATACTTTGAAGTGTGCCTATAAATAATAAGAGAATGCTGATAAATGGTTTTATTAACACTATAGCAGTGGTAGACAGGATCATCACTGCTCCTTGGAACAAGACCTTTAATCCCCCTGCCCACCCCTCCAGAGCTCAGTTTTCTCCCTGGTGAAAGGTAGACAAGATCTAAAGCATTTTCAACTTCCGTAATTTTATAGATCAGATAGGTAGAGTCAACGATCGAAAGAGTGTCTTTTCCTATAAATAATGGCTGGCCAAGACTGGTCAGATTTGCATCTTTTGGCAGCAAGGGAAAGTTCAATCCAAAGGAATGAGAAATGATTTTCCTGGGCGTGGTGGTTTAAAAACGTATCTGTAAATGCTTTGACACTATTCCCAGCAAAAGGTAGAGTTTAATTCCCCATTGATTATTATGGGCTGGCCTTAATGACTTGCTTCTGGTGGATAGAGTTCAATGGAAATGATGTTGCCTGACTTCCAGGAGGCTGGATCTTGAGCTTCAGTCTACCCCTCCCGCCCTGCCCTGGAGCCTCTTCAGCTGGTGCCAAGCGGAGGAGAGAGGAGCTGTCCCCACCCCATGCCATGCCCAAATTGCAGGTTCATGAGCTAAAGAAATGTAGTTGTTCTTTAAGCCACTCACTTTAGGGTTGTTTTGTTTTATATATATATATAGCAGTAAGTTACCGGAATAGTAGGCCAGTATCCCTGTGTTTATTAATAAGGTGGTGGTTTTCCTCCTAACCATAAGAAATGGATTTCTGATGATAATGATGATGATAACGGTGCTAATAGTAGTAAATATAACAATAGTAAACATTTATTGTGCACTTCCTTAAAGTACCCAGCACTATGCTAAAAAGACTTTATATGGGTGTAAAAGTGAGCAATGAATATTTTTTCCCCAAGTCTTGGGTTTATACATCATCGGTAGGTTGTAGGTAATAGCCTAACTATCGCAGAGGGGTTTAGGTTGGGCCCTGGATCAGGCTGGTTGGCTGCCACAATGTGCACAATGTGCATCATTGCCACCAGTCAATCTGGTCATTTGCTGTTCTGGTCGCTGGATATATATATATATATATATATATATATATATATATATATATACCGGTAAGATGTCTTTTAACTGAGTTGTCTGCCTTGGCCTGGACCCCTGTGTAGGTGGGAGAAAGAAGGGTGGCTGGTCTGTGATGGCTCCCTCCCATGAAGCATCACTTAGCTAACGACATCCTGGCCAGGTTCATGGACCAAAAGTTTCCAACATGGCACTGTTTCAGGTCCCTTAGCAGCCCCTAGGGCACATCTGACAGAACCTGCTTCTACAGGAGATAAATGATCATCTGCCTTTTGGGGAACCTGTAGGATTTGGTGCTTCTCCCAAGAATACACAAGGCAAAGCTACAGAGCACCTGTTCCCCAGAAGTTTAAACAAATACTGCAGACTTCTTTGATTCTACTTAAGTACTGTGGGAAATAGGGAGCTGGTCAGAATTATGGTTTTATAACAGAGGAAATGAATCAACATCTCACTTCTCCCACAACGAGAACGTTTTTTTATTTCAGTGTTAACTTGGACACAGGCACAGAGCCTACAGCTTTCACACTTAGTGGAGACCACAGGATGCACTTAGGCAGTGGTCAGCAAACTGTGGCTCTCGAGCCATATGCAGCTCTTTAGCTTCTTGAGTGTGGCTCTTCCACAAAATACCACATACAGGCGCGTACATACAGTGTGATTGAAACTTCGTGGCCCTTGCGCAGAAGTCTGTTTTCGGCTCTCAAAAGAAATTTCAATAGTTGTACTGTTGATATTTGGCTCTGTTGACTAATGAGTTTGCCGACCACTGCACTAGGGCAGTGGTTCCTGCGCCTGAGGCCAGTTCCGAGATCTTTCATCCTGAAGGTTCCCATTTTGCAGGTGCAGGGTGGGACTTGACTTGGAAATCCTTCCCTTCAAAGGCTCAGTGGGGGATTTTGGTGAGCTGCTGGGAGCCACTGGGATGACTGACACCTGTGCTTTGAAGTACATTTTAGTCCTTTCCTCCTGGCAGAAGCTTTCCAGCCCTCATACCTCTGCACTACTTCTTGAGGGCAGATATCACCCTTAGTTTCAACGTCTTCATCTACAAAAATATTGTTGGTTTCAGGGTTAGATGAAATCTGTTGGGAGGATTAGATGAGTTAATTCATGTGGGATGTATGATATAGTTCTGACTTCATGTAAACCCTCTGCTCCCCTCTATCTTCTCCTCTCCTCACTCCTCCCCTCCCCTTCCTGTCCTCACTTAATTAACTTTATCACCTGTATTTGACTCTTTTTTTATAAGATATATTTTATTGATTTTTTACAGAGAGGAATTGAGAGGGATAGAGAGTTAGAAACATCAGTGAGAGAGAAACATCGACCAGCTGCTTCCTGCACACCTCCCACTGGGGATGTGCCTGTAACCAAGGTATGTGCCCTTGACTGGAATCGAACCTGGGACCTTTCAGTCTGCAGGCCGACGCTCTGTCCACTGAGCCAAACTGGTTTCGGCAGTATTTGACTCTTTAATTTCAAGGTTTAAAAATGTGCCTTCAAAATAGATCATCTTTCTTTTCTCACCATGGTAAGAACACGCAGCATGAGATCTGCCCTCTTGATCAAGAGATGTTATTGTGGCTCTTGCTTCTCTGGCCCAGGCTGTTGGCACCCCCTTTGGGGTTTATGCTGCCTCCTGTTCTGCCTACACCATGCCTTCATTTCATGCCATCTGTGGTGTCTTCTGTTTGGTAAGCTGGATCTGGGGGAATATATTTCGGTCTGTTCATTGTAAGTACAGTTTTTACCTTTTCATGTAAAACCTGCTTCTCTGGTGTTTCCTGAATCAGTTTAATGTGCTATTAGTCTGCTGGTTTTTCAGCCCAGTATCTCAGTCTTTCCTCTCACACCAATGCCTATCCATGGCTCGCCCCTGGGAACTCCCATCTCCTCCACTGTTTTCCCTGCTGCCCCTTCCCGGTGAGGCTCTGTCCTGCAGGACACAGGGATCCACTCTGACATTGTTCCTGCTGCCAAGATCTGCTCTTTTTAAGTCTAGGCTGCATGATATCTTCAGTTTCAAGAAGGCAACTTTGTGATGCAGTGTGCAGAAATCTTCTACATTTTTTTCCAAAATTTATATGGTGGTTTGGCCCACACCTAGTTGCATACTTTTCTTTTTCTAGCTTTTTTTGTGGAGTCATTCTGAAGCATTCAACTTGGTTTTTACTGCAACAGTAATCCTCTTTCTTTTCTCACTCATAATGTCATCAATTTATGTAATTTAATAGAATTACGTAATTATAGTAACAAGCACAGCTGGCATGAAGAGGGAAAAAAAAGCCAGCGAACTGTTGGCAGGTATACAACTCAACTGGTGAGAGCAGAAACAGGCAGACCAGATAGGAGGGGTGCCTGCCAGCTGAGCTGACAGCGTGCCGGCGGCTGTCTTCCTTCTGGTCGACAGAGGTGATGGAGAGTGGCAGTCAGTCAGTTAAGAGTGTCTGTTGTATTAAATTTGCATGTTCATCGTGACAAACAGGGAAAAACGGGGGAAATAGAAATTAGAAAGCAAAAAAGAAAAAAAAAGATTTATAATTCTACAGCATTAAAATAACAAGCATTTTGCTTTTTTTGTAAACATTTTTACATCTATAAGATCATACTCATATATAAACGTTTGCATCCTATTCTTTCTGTTAATGTAAACATTTTCCCATTTACTGAACACCTTATAAACATTAATTTTAGTTGCTGAATGCTATTTTTGTGCAGTGGTTTTACCTTTTTTAATTTTTTTAAATTTATATATATATATTTTATTGGTTTTTCACAGAGAGGAAGAGAGAGGAATAGAGAGTTAGAAACATCGATGAGAGAGAAGCATTGATCAGCTGCCTCCTGCACACCCCCTACTGGGGATGTGCCTACAACCCACGTACATGCCCTTGACCGGAATCGAACCTGGGACCTTTCAGTCCGCAGGTGGACGCTCTATCCACTGAGCCAAACTGGTTTTGGCCAGTGGTTTTACCTTAAGTCATTGTTTCACTTCACTGTAAACAGAGATGTAGATTGCTTTGAAATATTTATTCTACTTTTTTTGGGTGTTTATTTTGTTCCACATTTAAGTGAGATTATATGGTATTGTCTTTCTCTGACTTGTCTTATTTCACTTAGCATAATAATCTTCAGGTCTATACATGCTCTCATAAAAGGTAAAATTTCCTTCTGTTTTCTTTCTTTCTTTCTTTCTTTCTTTCTTTCTTTCTTTCTTTCTTTCTTTCTTTCTTTTCTTTTACAGCCTAGTAGTATTCCATTGTGTAAATATACCACAGCTTTTTTATTCACTCACCTACTACTGGGCATTTGGGTTGTTTTCAGATCTTGGCTATGATAAATGACCAGAGGCATTGTGCATGAACATTCATGCACTGGAGGGGGCGCCCCTCAGCCAGGCCTGCCCCCTCTCACAGTCCGGGAGCCCTCAGATGTGGGAGGTGACACGAAGATCAGGGGAAGGCGATGCCCCCCTCGTACCTCTGCTGCTGCCATTGCCTCGGCTGGCCCTGATTACCTGAGCCTCGGGCAGCCCTGTGTGGCTGAGCAGCTGCTATATGAGACTTGCCTGCACCTTGGGCCAGCCTTGGGTGGCTGGGCAACCACCATCCAAGGCTTGCCTGCACCTTGGGGGAAATAGAAATTAGAAAGAAAAACAAAACAAAATATCTAAGGCTTGCCTGCATGCCCAGAGAGGGTGGGGGGCTGAGAGGACTGGGGGACTCTGGAGGCAGGTTCGGGGAGTGGTTGGGCTGGACCTGGGGGCTGGTCCAGCCTTGCCACTTTCCTGCTGCCCAGCAAGGCTGACAGGACTGGGCACTGCCATCATGTGGCTGTGGGTGCCACCATCTTTGAGGGTGTGACAGTGAACTAGCATATTCCATCCTTATTGGCTGTGGGTGCCGCCATCTTTGGGATGGCGAGAGGGTCAGTTAGTATGTTCCCTCTTTATCAGATAGGATGCTTCTATGAACATAGGGGTGCACATATTCTTTTGAGTTGGTGTTTCAGGATTCTTAGGATATATTCCCAGAAGTGAGATTGAGCAAAATATAGAAACAGAGGCATGGATACATGGAACAGATTGACAGCTGTCAGAGGACAGGGGTGGGGCTGCTGGTAGAAAGAAGGTGAAGGGATTCTCCAAAGAACATATATGCATAACCAATGAACACAGAAAACAGAGTGGTTATGGCCAAAGGGAATGGGGCTGGGGGGCTGGGAGGAGGTGGGCAAAGGTGTGAAAATGGGGGGATATCTGTAATAATGTCAACAATAAAAATAAAAAAAGGATATTCAGGGAAAATATTTTAAAAATTTATTCTAAATAACGGTGTGATGAACATCTTTATATGCAAACCTTTAAATCCATTATCAAATAGAAATATTCCAATGGGTAATTTATTAGGCCAAAAGGTATGGGCTTTTTAAAGGTTTTTTGCTATATCTTGCCAAACTGGTTTCCATTAGGTTTGTATCAGTTTATAATTTCACCAATAATGCATGAAAGTCCCTGTGTTGCCTTGTTCTTCTTTCACAATGACTAGGTAATTTGTAAAACCTTGTCAATTTGCTAAATAATCACATATTCCTGTTTTAGCTTGCATTTTCTCGATTGGTAATAAGACTGATTATTTTTCCAAATGTTATTTATTTGCATTTGCATTTTTAGTCCTGATTTAAAGTTCTGATTTAGCTATTAAAAACAGAATTTTTCTGTTGATTAATTCGATTGTTCATTTGCATGCATTTGTTTTATGTGGCGAAGAAATTATCTGTGTTCCGTGTTTATTACAAATATGCTTTCCAAATGCATTGCTTACCTTTTAGTGTTGATAGTGTTTTTGGATGGAGTGTATAGGTTTTACATTTTCATAGAGCATTTAATCTTAAAAAGTTTTATCTCATTCAGTGTTTGAAAAAAATATTTTTTTCTGACTTTAAAAATGAAATTGAATTTTTAGTGTATAGCTAAAAATATACATGGGAATTATAATTAGGAATTATACTTGGGAGTTGAGGATCTAATTTGATCTTTTTCATTTATTTTAGTCTGTCCCGTTACTTAATGCTGCTTTCTCACTGACTCATGACCCTCCTTTGTCATGCCCTCAATTGTTATATGCAAAAAGAACAATAATGTTTCTGAGGTGTCTGTTCTGCTCTAATGTCATATCTATACATGAATCATTGCCATATTGTATTAATTATGTAGTCATATTAGTCCTCATCATTTATCTTCTCTTTTTTCTCTCTCTTTTTAAAGATGCTATGTATCTTTCTGGTCACAAGGTCTACATACTGGAATTCTTAATTTTATTTGTCTTTCAAAGACCAGTAGTAACATTCCAAAAGGAAAGGTACATAGATGAGAGATTTTCAGAGGCTTTGTTTTGTATTTTTCTTTACCTTTACACACATATGCTTTGGCTAACTATAAAATTTCTTTGTCAGAATCTTTCCCCCCAAAGCTATGACATTATATTATGACATTTAGTGTTGCAGTGCATAAGTTGAGTCTGTCTGCCAATCCATCCATCCATCCATCCATCCATCCATCCATCCATCCATCCATCCAGGACTAGCTATGTAATTTATGAGGTCTGATAAAAAACAAAAATGTGGCTCTCCTTGTTCAGTAATTAGTAACAATTTCCAGATGATGACATTAAATCAGAGCATTAAATCAAGTTCAGGGCCCTTCTAAGCCACATCACCTTTGAAGTTGGCCCTACATTCATTCATTTCCTGGACACTTATGGAACACCTACTATGTGTTGTGTGTTTTAAAGGAAAGAGGCCTCAAGATAGAGTCCTGTGAAGGACACCAGCGAGCCAGACGTGGCATTATCAGTACTTGACAGAGGTGTGCACAGGATGCTGTGCATGCACAGAGGAGAGAGAACTCCACCAGCCCAGCTGCTTCTGGAGGAGATGTTGCTTGTACTGATGTCCTAAACCTTTTGCTCTGAGTGGCACAGGTAGACTTTGAGCTCAACATAGTGACATGCTTCAATTCAAATTCGTTCCAAAGATCATCCATGATGTTAGGTTGTAGGCAATATGGGTTAAAGGAAGAATGGAAGCAGTTAGGAGCTATTGCAATCATCGAGGCAAGAAAAGATGGCTGTACCTGTTTGGAATAGTAGAAGTTGTGAGACGTGAATATATTTTGAAGACGGCACTGTGATGATCTATGGATGAAATAGATATAGGGTAGGAGATAAAGAGAGCCATTGACTCTCATTTTTATCTAACCAACTAGAAGAGTTGTTAGTCACTGAGATGAGATGGAGAAGACCTAAAGGGGAGCAGGTTTGGGAGGAGATGTAGCATCTAACTATGGACACATTGAATTTTAAATGCTTACTCAGTGTCCAGTGGAGATGTCGATTAGACAGATGAATGTGCAATTATGGATTTGAGTTTGATCTAACAGCAGGAAGAGGTGGGAGGGAAGAGGCTTTGCCAAGGAGATTGTTGGAGAAGAGAAAAAAGATACGGTCAATAAAATGTTCTTGGTGACTGATTGGATACGGGGAAGAAGGAAACAGATTTAGAAAATGGAACTCACCAGCATTTAAAGTCCTTCCCTCCCTCATTCATTAGCCAAATAGGGATTCTGGAATACGGATTCATTTCATTTCATTTCATTTCATTTCATTTCATTTCATTTCATTTCATTTCATTTCATTTCACTTCTTTCTTTCTTTCTTTCTTTCTTTCTTTCTTTCTTTCTTTCTTTTTAAGAGTTAGTCTTGGAGCTATTTCTTCTAGTTTAGATTCCTGTGGGAGTTGCTGAAGGTAATTTCTTGGTATTTATTTATGATGCAGAGAGAATTATGCCACTTAAGTATTGAATTATTAATGATTTAGGAGGAAATGATTTCTTTGAGAAACACCAAATCTGAAGGCCCATTAGCTATAAGCCAAGTAGTAAATTACCTCTTTCAGCAACAGGCATAAGAGTTGATTTGCATGGAAAGGGGAGGCTGTGGTGACCTGTGGGTTGAATTTGGACAGTCCTGATGTTGGACTGTCCAAATTCAATCAAGTGCAGGATTGATTTGCTTATGATGCTCGCCATATTTTAGAAACTCATATTTAAAAAAATATATTTTATTGATATTTTACAGAGAGGAATGGAGAGATCTAGAGAGCTAGAAACGTCGATGAGAGAGAAACATCGACCAGCTGCCTCCTGCACCCCCTCACCTCCACACCGGGGATGTGCTCGCAACCAATACACATGCCCTTGACCGGAAATGAACACGGGACCTTTCAGTCTGCAGACCGACGCTCTACCGCTGAGCCAAACCGGTTTCGGCTAGAAACTCATCTTTGCTCATAGAATCCATTACTATAGGATTAATCCATCACTAGGGAGAACGCTGGCCACTCAGTGGAAAATCAGTAGATTTTGGAACTGAAACAGCATTTCCAAGATGCAAGAAAACTGGGTGGGACCCAGACCATTCAGATCCAACCTTATGGGACCGTTCTTCTCATTTCTGGCCGACCATTCCTAAGGTGGTAGTAAATTATGCAGGATAAAATGAGCATTCTCGCCCACTTTCCAAAGTAAGAGAAATATTTGCAGAGAAGGAAAGTAGTGGGGAAGTGCACTTAAGTAGGACTGGCCACGTGTGGTATTCTGTCTCCAGCTTGAAACTCAATGTGGGGACAGGGATCACAGAGAAAACACATACTAAACCACCAAGTAACCTGGTGAGTGTGAGTGTGGGTGTGACCAAGTATTTATTTTATCATCATCTCAGTCCCTCACTTTCTAAAAAGAGGTTAAGTGATCTAAGGACATTTGCTGTGTTTTGAAATGGATTAAAACCCGCCTTTATTTTCAGTGAGTGATCTAAACACCGTATAACTCATTTATAATTGAATAAAAATGTGGTGGCTCTTTACAGATTTTGAAGGCATTCTCTCCAAAAAGGCTGTTTTGTTTTCTCTTTTTGAAATAAACATGAATTAGCATACGAAATGAGGAGGCTGTGAAAGGAATCAAAATTAACTGGAAAGGGATTTCACACTTTGAATGCATTACACATTCCTATTAGGAGAGATAGGGAGGAACAGGGAATCAGTTCAAAGAGAAGCTGAGACTCATAAAAGACTGGCCTACTTCAAGAAGATGAATATTTAAAGTAAGAAAAGCTTGAAAAATAATTCACTTTCCACTGATGGACCGCAGCTCAAGATGACAGTGGAGCTTAACAGAAAGACAGGCCTTTCTGGGATTGGCAAGGGCTGGGCGGGCACGGTGCTGGGGAGCTCAGAGGGGCTGGAGGAAGCCTAAGCTTGGAGTCTGAAAGTCTGGGTTTGAGGTCTGGCAGTCCTGATTAGTTTTTTTGTTTTAAATATATGCTTTTTGTTTCCACCCTTAAAACTCTTTTCCTTGCCCCACAGTGGTGGCTCAAGTGTTGACCTATGAACCAGAAGGTCATGGTTGCAGGCTCGATCCCCAAGTGGGTGGTATGCAGGAGGCAGCTGATCAATGATTCTCTCTCATCATTGATGTTTCTCTCCCTCTCTCCCTCTTCCTTCCTCTCTGAAATCAATAAAATATATATAAAACCCCCATGATGTCCCTTTGTATTGCAAATGAAATTTGCTTGAGTTTACTTGAGTGTTGAACTTAAGCCTGTTTAATTTTTCTAGGTGTGCAGTGACCAGGAATAGAGGCGTTGAAGTTGAGGCCGAGCTAGATGTTTAGGGTGGGTGGGCTGAGGATGGGGAGTGATCGCCTCTGGAAGTGACAGGCAACCCTCCTCGACCAGGTGTGCTGCAAAGACTCCAGTGAGGGGCGCTCCCTTTCCTCACCTGAAACTCTCCTTACCTCCTGTGTGTGGGTCCTCTGGAGAGGGGTGGGGGTCACGTGTCACGCGATAAATACATGTTCAGGGCAGGGAGGGTGATGTTTCCTCCTTCTGAAGAGTGTCCTTTGCAGACTGGTACCAACTTCATAGTTGTAGCACAGTGTGCCCACCCATCGATTTTCCTTTTGCGAGTGAAGATGTGGGTGCTCAGTGTGGGTGCCTGACGGAGCTCAAGCGAAGTTCTCTGTTTACCTGGCAAATGACTCAGAATTTCCTCGTGAATTAAATGGAAATAATGCCCAAAAGACCTGCTCATGAATCTCAGTTTTTTAAATACTTACACTTTTTAAAAGTTTTTAAAGTAGCTTTATGAAGTATAATTAATGTACTATAAACTGCACATGCTTAAATTTTTGACATATGCATGCAACCATCATCATAATAAAGAAGATAAACAGCCCTAGCTAGTTTGGTTCAGTGGATAGAGCATCGGCTTGCAGACCCAAGGGTCCCGAGTTTGATTCTGGTCAATGGCATGTACCTTGGTTGCAGGCTCCTCCCCAGCCTGGGCCCTGGTCAGGATGTGTGGAGGAGGCAACCATTTGATGTGTTTTTCTTACATTGCTATTTCTCTCAGTCTTTCCTTCTCTCTTCCACTCTCTAAAATCAGTGGAAAAATATCCTTGGGTGAAGATTAAAAAAAAAAAGAAGAAGAAGAAGAAGAAGAAGATAAACATACTCATCACAAAAAGTGCCCTGTGCCCCTTTGTAACGTTGCCCTCCCACCCCTCCCGCCTGCCTTTCCCTAGGCAAGCCCGACCGGCCTCTGTCACTGTCCATTAGTTTGCATCTTTCCCGAGTTTTACCTGAGGAGATGAAATATAGTGTGTGTTCTTTTTTGGCTGACTTCTTTCACTCAGCATAATTGTTTTGAGACTCATCCATGTTGTAGTTTATATCAATAATTCATTCCTTTTTATTGCTGAGTATATTCCATTATATGGTTAGAACACAATTTGTTTATCCATTTTTCTTGTTGATGGACATTTGGGTTGTTTCCAAATTTTGGTTATTCCAAATAAGACTGCTCTGAACATTCCTAGTATAAGTCTTTGTATGGACAGGCTCTCATTTCTCACAGGTAAATTCTTAGGTGCAGAGTGGAGAGATCACATAGTAGGTGTATATTTAACTCTTAAAGAAATAGACTGTTTTCTATTTTATATCCCTACCTTCAGGGTGTGAGAGTTCCTGCTCCTCCAGATCCTTGTCTCCATGTTTCAATTTTAACAGTTTTGATGTGTGTAGTGGTATCTCTCTGTAGTTTTAATTTGCATTTCCCTAATGACTAATGATATTGATAATTTTTTTGTGTGCTTATTGGCCATCCGTATATCTTGTTTTAAGTTTCTCCTTAAACCATTGCCCACAGTTTGTATTCATATTTTCTTTTTATTACGGAGTTTTGAGAGTCCTTTGTATTCTGTATATAAATACCTATCTTATAAGATATGTGATCACAAATATTTTCTCCCAGGCTGTGGCTTATGGTTTCATTCTTCTAATGATGTCTTTAAAAGAGAAGTTTTAGCCAAAACCGGTTTGGCTCAGTGGATAGAGCGTTGGTCTGCAGACTGAAAGGTCCCAGGTTCGATTCCGGCCAAGGGCATGTACATTGGTTGCAGGCACATCGCCTGCAGGGGGTGTGCAGGAGGCGGCTGGTCGATGTTTCTCTCTCGTTGATGTTTCTAGCTCTCTATCCCTCTTCCTTCTTCTCTGTTGAAAATCAATAAAATATATTAATAAAAAAATAAATAAAGAGAAGTTTTAAATTTTGATGATGTCCAGATTTATCATTTCATTCTATGTATCATGCTTTTGGTAGCATATCTAAAAAAATATTTCCATAACCTGTTATCGCAAATGTTTTCTTCCATGTTTTACTTTATAAATTTCATTATTTTAGGTTTTACATTTAGGTCTCTTATCGATTCTGAGTTAAATTTTTGTATATGATGCAAGTTATGGATTGAAGCATATTAAAAAAAATTTATATATTAATGTCCAATTGCTCCAGCATCATTTGTTGAGAAGAATATCCTTTCTTCAATAATTGCTTTTGTACATCAGTCAAAAATCATTTGTCCATGTGTGTGTGGGTCTATGTCTGGACTCTATTGTGTTCCACTGCTGTGCTTGTCTGTATTTACAACAATACCACACTGCCTTGATGAGTGTAGTTTATATTTATAAAAACTCTTGAAATCGGGTAGTGTGAATCCTCTAACTTAATACTTATTTTTCAAAAGTTGTTTTGGCTGCTGTAGGTTCCTTACAATCAGTTTCTGCAAATAGGGGTAAGTTCCACTTGGCCATCTTTTAAATTTATTGTTGAATTTGATTTGTTAAGATTATGTATAGAATTATTGTATCTATTGACTGCTAACAACCAGTACTTTTGCTGGGCCTGTGTGAGTCCCTGGCACTTTTAGCTCTGATTATTTTGGGTGGTTCTTTCCCCAGCCTCAGGTCCTTTTTTAAATATATATATATATATATATATATATATATATATATATATATATATCTTATTAATAATATCAGAGAGAAAAGGAGAGGGAGGGAGGTGGGGAAGAAGGGGGAGAGAGAGAGACAGAGAGAAGCTTCAGTGATGAGAGAGAATCATTGATTGGCTCACTCCTGCACACCCCACACTGGGGATTTAGCCTGCCACCCGGACATGTGCCCCAACCGGGAATCAAACCGTGACCTCTGGTTCATAGGTTGACACTCAACCACTGAGCCATGCCAGCTGGGTGACGGGTTATTTGTTCATGCTAATGTGTTGTGTTCAGCCGATGGTTACAGAGGGGCCTCTGCAGAGCTCTGGGATTCTCAGTCTGTGCAGCTCTCTCCTCCCCAGTGCTCTGTCCTGTGAATTCTAGCCGCCTTGGCCTCCCTGGACCCTCATCTCTGTCCCTGCAACTCAGGAAGGCTGCTGGCTTTCATCTGGGTTCCTGTTTCCTTCTCTTCGGTCTGGAAGCTCTCTCAAGGTGGTGGCTCACCTCATTGGTGTCCTGTCTCTCAGGGATCACCATGCTTCGTTGCCTGATATCCAGTGTCTTAAATCAGTTTTTTGTTTTTTTTTTTTAATATTTTGTCTGTTATTTTAGTGGTTTCAGGTGGGAAAAAATTTGGTCCCTGTTCACCCATCTGGGTTGGAAGTAGAAGTCACTTACTTGGGTTTTACACAACATTTTTTTTTTAAATGTTGTTCAGTGTACTTTTTAGATGGGATCTTGCTCTAGCCAGGCCATCTGACCTTTTGATTGTGAGTGCAAGGTTTGTCCATCCAGAAACCCCTTCCTTTGCCTTGAATTTATAATTCTTTGTCTTAACTTCTGCCATCTTAGAAAATTATGTACCTTTCCCACTTGACTGTAGTCTCCCTGAGGATTGTGGCTGAGTCTTATTTACATCTTTTCCAGAGAGTAAATGTTTGTTTATAGGATAATGAATGAGTGAATGAATGAAAGTGAATGAAATATTCCATTTCCATAAAAATATATAGCATGCTCTTTTCCACTTCTCCCTCAAAGAAGTAGATGAAAAGAACATATGTTCTGTTTAAAGGCTGAAGCTTTATTTGAAATGTAGCTTATTTTAAATTTTGAGCGTGTTTGTGTGCATGCATGCATGGAATAATGACAGGGTGCTTGCTTGTTTTTTTTTTTTTTTTAACATTGGTTAAGGGATGGCTAATTGGGAGTTAAAGTGCCTCCAAAATAATTAATGGTCTATGATAAATTTCTCTCCAGATGATACAGGTCCGAGACCATATGATCCTGAACTCTGCTTTTTAAATGAAAATTTATTAAACAGATGCCATCATGCTTTATAGCTATTTAAACTAATTTGTGCTTTTTAATTTTTTTCACTTTTATTGCTAAATCAGACAGAGGTAGAATTGCCCAAATACATGATTAATAGGAAGCTTCTGTGGGAATTTTCTGCCCTTAGGGATCTAGTGAGTTTGAGGGAGTCACAGCAGTACAGTAAAAATTTAGCAGAAAAGGTGTCTCTGTGAGTAATTATTTTAGAAAGGGAACTTATATCTCACCAGAAATGAATAGTTAGACATTTTTGATTTCCAATTACTTGCAAGTTACTGATTTGGGGAGGTGAACTTACTCATTATCCTTGCCGTGTACTTTGCTTAATTCTCTGTGATTTGTGCTTGTAGCTATCACAGAATGTAAAATGTAAAATGAATGCAGACTCAGTTTTTAATCAATTTGAACAATTTGGAAACTTGCATCTCACTGTAATGGAATTTGCTGTGGGGTGCCAAAGGATTTTTTGATTCTGAGGTTTTTGTGCTAGTTCTTTGGCTCTATTTGAAAAAGATTCTGGGACATTGCCCAAGACAACTGGGAATTGCTCATTACTATATTGGAAACCCACATGAGGTGGTTGAATGTGGAAGCGCAGCTGCTTGTGTTGTAAATCATTCCTAGAGTTGTGGCTGGGCTTGGTGATGGCTTTTCTTTAACTAGTTTTTGTGATCACATTCGTAAAGGATGGGCAATATTCTGAAGAATGTGGAGTTATGGGAGTTTTACAGCTAGATCAACTTCAACAGGAGTTTCTAGAGTATTTTCCTTAACTATTTTTGATTTTTCATTTGGTTTAGATTTGTTTGGTTTAGAAGGATCTGACCCCCCTCCCCTCCCCAGCTGTTGAGATTACCTGCATGTGCTAATGTAAGAGTGATTTTATGTAAGTGAATTGAAGACTCAGTAGGAGAAAACCACACAGGACAGAAGAAAGCAGGATGTAGGAAGAATTTTGGAAGAGAGCAAAGGAGTAAAAAAGAGAGGTGAAGATGTATGTCTTCATCACTACCGATGAAGTTAGCGAAGTTTAGGAATGGATTCTAAGATTCTGAAATGATCATTTATTGTCTCTAGTGTCATCTAAGATGCTTGATTATCCCCCAACGCAATGGATAGGTACCATCTTGGCCTGCTCGTTGGTACTGAGGACTCCATAGGGGCCAAGCCCTCTGGTGTGAACACATATGTCACTGTACTTCAAATTGCACAATGCCTTGTACATAATAGTAGCTTAATAAATGTTTTCTGAATAATAAAAGTCCCTTAGCATTGAAATTGTGCTCAAACTTCATGATATTTTAAATAAACAGAGTAACCTTAGAGATAGGCTAAATTTAGGGTGTCTTTATACTTCCTATTTGGTTTGAAATGAGGATGTTGTGTCCTATAGGCGAGGAGAAAAGGGCTTATGGAGGAACTGACAATATAGGTAAAGGAAAACCAGGAGAAGAAGATGGGTCCAGGAAAACAGCAGATGCTAGATTAGGATTTGGGTTTTATGGAGCCATAAAGCGACTATATATTTCTTGCTATCATGACTGCGATTGTTTTGATTTAAGAGATTAGAAGTCTTATTCTCCCATCATGACACAATGCATGTGTAACTGCTGGACAGTATCATGCCCACTGCAGGAGAACCTGGGAGGATTCTATACTATTATCTGGATGCTTCTATGAGCCTCAGATGTAGTAGTACATGTGGGACCCTCTGGAACATCTGGGGTTTGCAGAATAATTCTGGATATGGACCCTGGAGTCTCCAACCCAATTGGTTAGAAATAGCATGGTGAGCCTACCCTTCTGGGGTCAAGCCATAGACTTCAGCTTTTGGGGGGGGGGTGCATATTTTGATAAGATGATGGGTATTGTTTTAGGGGAGAGAAAGTATTTAGTCTAAATATTTTGTCTTTCTAATCTATAATAATAAAAGGGTAATATGCTAATTAGAACAGATGTCTTCCGGATGTCATTCAGGACGTCCTTCCTGACAAAGCTGGGGCTGGAGAGAAGCCAACTGGGGTCCCGGGTGCCTGCGGGTGGCCAGAGGAGGGAAGCCCAGGTACCAGATGTCAGAGAGAAGTTGGTGCTGGCAGCCGGGGGAGGAAGGCCTACTTTTGTATGAATTTTTGTGCATCGGACCTCTAGTATTATTATATTTCTTATCAGAAGTAAGCCACATGAGCTCCAGGGCTATTTTGTTTTATTCATATTATATTCTCAATGCCCAGAGCCATGCTTGGCACAGAGTAGGCACTCAATAGATATTAGTTGAATTTGTAGACAGCATAGTTGCAAATGAATGGGAGTCAAGTGAGTGTAGGAGAGGGAGAAGAGGGCTGAACACATTTGTGCTTGAACCAGTTTCTGTCTGTCTGAGATATTTTCTCTGAGGATCTTAAGGACTTAAGAGATTCTTCCATGCTTACTGGGTCCCAGCACAGTGCTAGGCATGGAATGGATAGATGGGGGAGGCCAGTCCTGCCCTTGAGGAACTCTTACTCAAGCAGGAGAGAGATGGTAGTGAATAAACCATAGCCACTTAGAGTGTTGTTATGGGGGTCTACTCTAGATGCTGGGGACATGCTGAGGATCTCCAGGGTCAGGGAGGACCTTCAGTGGAGGGGTCATCTGAGCTGAGTGTGACTCCTTCCTAGGTTAACAGAGAAAGAAACTTGGCGGAGTTCCTATAAGCAGAGGCCATGCCAGAGCATTGGCACCAGGCTGTGCGACCTGGAGCTCTGGAGCCTCTGGGGAGGGTCCTGGCATGGAACAGGGCATTAGCAGAAGCCAAATGAAGGAGAGACTGCGTACCATTAGTAGGAATTTGGATTTCCATCTGTAGGGAGCAATTGAAGGTTTATATTAATCTTTAAAAACGTTTTTAAGGAAACATTTAAATATACATAAAAGTGTATAGCACATAATATTCATAAACTTAACCTCTAGAGTTTAAAATTAATATTTTTTCATATTTGCTTTATCCGTGTTTCTATATCTTATCTATAAACTAGAGGCCTGATGCACAAAATTCCTGCAAGGGGCTTGGCCCTTGTAGCCCTGGCTTTGTCCACAAGGTCATCTGGAAGGTCCTTCTGCTGCCCGGTCTAATTAGCATATTATTTTATTATTATAGATATATATCCACCCAACCATCTATGCTTTGGAATTTAAGCAAGGGTGCTATTTGTATTTTAGAGGGCTCTCTGGAAGGAGCTTGGGGCATGAACTAGAGAAGGAAAGGAATGGAGTTTGGGAAGACTCTTTGAGAGTCTGTTAAAATTGTTGAAATGATAGGTGATGGTGGCCTGAACTAAAGTTTAACAAATGGGTTGGCAAGTAGAGGACTCAGAGATATATTTATGAGGTTATTTCAGTGATGTTTGCCTCTGTAACAGATTGTCATAAAAATTAATGACTTTAAATAATGAAAATGTGTATTTTGCTTACAAATCTGCAATTTGGGCAGGGACAGCTTGTTGCTGGTCTACCCAGGGTCACCTGTAAGGATTCAAAGGTAGGGATCTGTAATCATCTGAGCCCTCTATCACTCACTCACTTTTGGCTGGTTGATGCTTCCTTTTGGCCAGGATCTCTTTTAGAACACCTTTCCATGTGGCCTGGGTTTCTTCACAACATGGTGTCTCAACTATGAGGATGAGTGGAGAGAGAGAGAGAGAGAGAGAGAGAGAAAGAGAGAGAGAGAACAAAACAAAAAACAACAGAGGAGAAAAGGAGAGAATGATTAGAAAGAGAGAATGAGGACATCAGGTGGAATGATACTGAATTTTATGATGTGGCCTCTGAAATCACATCCCATTGATTTTGCCACATTCTATTTATGGAGGTAGTCATAAGTTCAGCAAGAGGGGACATAGTCTCCACCTCCTGATGGGGAGTGGCAAGATTCTAGAAGACCCGTGGATCTGGAACTATTGCTGTTGGCCTTTTTGGAAAATAAAGTCTGTCCATGGGCTAAAATGATAGGATTTCATAGTTGAATGTGTGGCTGTGGGGAAATAGGAAGAGAAAACAGTATGAGATGACACCTGGACTTCTAGAGTAAGGGAAATCATTTACCAAAAGGGAAATGTGGGAGGAGAGACAGGATGTGACAGGGGAGATGATGAGGAAGGTTTTGGGATACCATTGATTTGTTGAGAAATCGTGCATCAGAACAGCCACCCAAACTACAAACCCACAGATGTAGCATCATTCTAGGACCAGACAACTAAAGTTTTCATCATCTTTGAGCTGAATTTGGTTTCCTGACCTCCCTAGGTCCCCTAGAAGGCTGCTGTATATTCTGAGTCCAAGGAGGTAGTAGGGGACGGGGGGAGGACAGCCAAGTCTTTAAGTGTTCTCAAGTCTGCTGGGAATGCTGTGGCTCTCAGCATCTGCTCCCTTTAGTGGGGTTGGAGCAGCCAATCAGGACCCAGCATTTATTTAATTCACCCAGCAGACATTTGGGACCTAAAGGACTTATGTATTAACTAAATGCCAACATTGCCCTAAAGAGCTCTATCTCTTTGAGGAGAAATGATGCCTGGTGTTAAGATTGGAATAGACAGAGTCCTGAGAGAAGCAGATATAAAACGTGCTTGCTGGGCCTTTCCTTGTGTCTGTATTGCCCATGGAGTGTTACTTGTGTCTCACTTAAAAATAAAATTATTTATTTGTTTGTTTGTTTATTTTTAAAATTTAATAAATATTTATTGTTCAGATTATTACAATTGTTTCTCCTCCCCCCACCCTGTAGCTCCCCTCCATCTGGTTCCCACTCCACCCTCTGCCCTTATCTCCCCTCCACTGTCCTCATCCATAGGTATATGATTTTTGTCCAGTCTCTTCCCGTACCCCCCATATCTCTTCCCCCCTGAGAATTATCAATCCACTCCCATTCTATGCCCCTGATTCTATTATATGCACCAATTTATTCTGTTTCTCAGATTTTTAACTCACTTGATTTTTAGATTCACTTGTTGATAGATATGTATTTGTTGTTCATAGGTTTATCTTTACTTTTTTTTCTTTCTCTTCTCCAAGAATACTTTTCAGCATTTCATATAATACTGGTTTTGTGGTGATGAATCCTTTAGATTTTTCTTATCTGTGAAGCTCTTTATCTAACCTTCAATTCTGAATGATAACTTTGTTGGGTAGAGTAATTTTGGTTGTAGGTTCTTGCTATTCATCACTTTGAATATTTCTTGCCACTCCCATCTGGCATGCATAATTTCTGTTGAGAAATTAGTTGATAATCATATGGGTGCTCCCTTGTAGGTAACTAACTGTTTTTCTCTTGCTGCTTGTAAGATTCTCTTTTTGTCTTTTGCCTTTGGCATTTTAATTATGATGTGTCTTGGTGTGGTCTTCTTTGGATTCCTTTTGTTTGGGGTTCTGTGCACTTCCTGAACTTGTAAGTCTATTTTTTTCACCAGGTGGGGGAAATTTTCAGCCATTATTTCTTCAAATAGATTTTCAGTATATTGCTTTTTCTCTTCTTTTGGCATCCTCATAACTCTGATATTGGTATGCTTGAAGTTGTCCCAGAGGCTTCTTACACTATCTTCAACTTTTTGGATTATTTTTTCTTTTTGCTTTTCCGGTTGATTATTCTTTGCTTCTTTGTATTTCAAGTCTTTGACTTGATTCTTGCATTCCTCTAGCTTGCTGTTGGGTGTCTGTGTAATATTTTTTATTTCAGTCAGTGTATGTTTAATTTCTAGTTGGTCCTTTTCCATATCCTTGAGGGTCTTACGTTCTCAAGGATCTCATTAAATTTATTGGCCTTTTCTGGGAAATTCTTGAAAATACCTTATAACCATGGTTTTCAACTTTATGTCCAGTCATTTGTTCTCCTCCATTTCTTTCGTTTGTGATCTGTTTCCTGTCTCCTCATTTTCTCTGCTTCCCTGAGTTGGTAGGGTAGCTTTGTTTGCTAGGTGTCCTATATGGTTCAATGGGACAGCCTCCCAGTTACCTGATCTGGACACCCTTGGTGCACGCACCCCTTTGTGGACTGTGTGTACAGCCTTGTTGTAATTGAGTCTTGATTGTTGTTGGTGTCATTGGGAGGAATTGACCTCCAGACCAATTGTCTGTGAGGACCCACTGTGTCTCTAACAGAAGAATTGCTGTGCTGGAGACACATTTATGGTGCAGGGCTTGTTCCAGTGGGGCTTTGGTGCTCACTGAGTCTGGCTCTTGAATGTGTCCCTTATGAGAGTAGTTGAAATCTGGTGTTGTCTCACAGAGACCACTAGATACACTAGCTTCTGGATCTCCAATGGGGTGTAGGTCATCTACTGTCTGAGGCCATCCAGCAGGAGCTACAGCAAGAACTACAGTTTTCTCCTCTTTGCTTGGGATTTGAAGGTTTTGGGACTGTCTGACTGGAGCTGTAGTTTATTTGGTTAAGTTGTGACAGAGATAGCCATTTATATGCAAAAGCCTCTGCAAGGAGCTTGGGTGTATTTGTAGATTGTGCGGGGTGGGGTCTCAGGGTGTCACTTGGCTAGGGTGTGGCAAACAGCAATGGTTGCAAGTCAGCCATCTCTGCCTTTCCACATTTCCAAGTCCCCGAGTCCCATGTCAGGAGTAAACAATGATTGCTGGGCGCACCTCTGCAAGAAAGTCACCCTCACTTTCTGACCCTCTGGCCGACAGTCCAGCTTCTTCTCGTAGGAGTTTGGGTCCCCTGTGTCTCCCCAGAACTGGATTTCAGAGTAATCGGGAGCATGTCTCCCTTCAGGTTGAAAAAAAGCAGTGAGCCCAGTCGCCTGCTACCAGCTCAATTTGCGTACTTCTGTATCTCAGCTTTTCAGTGCTTGTGCTCTTTTCTCTTTCATTCTAGTTGTAGAACTTCTACTCAGCCAGCTTTTCCGTGGTTCTGGTTGATAGATGTTTTATCTTTTAGTTGTAGTTTTGAAATTGTTGTGCGAAGCGGCTTAGGTGTTTACCTTTGCTGCCATCTTGGTTTCTCCTCAATTTTTTAAAATTTGATTTCAGAGAATAAGGGAGAAGGAGAGAGAGAGAGGGAGGGAGGGAGAGAGAGAGAGAGAGAGAGAGAGAGAGAGAGAGAGAGAGACATTAATGATGAGAGAGAATCATTGATTGGCTGCCTCCTACACACCCCCTACTGGGGATCAAGCCCACAACCTGGGTATGTCTCCTGACTGGGAATTGAACCATGACCTCCTAGTTTATAGGTTGACACTCAACCACTTAGCCACACTGGCAAGGCATGATGGTCTCTCTTTTGAAGCATATCCCTGTCTGAGAATAGACGCTAAGCCACTGTTCCTACACATTAGAACATTTATAGGCAATTGGGCTCTCTAGATTCCCAAATCAAATTAAGGTCACATCCCCTCCTCCATATCTGGGGAAGAAGGCTTAGCCAGTAGCTATATGCCCCTGACTAATATTGCTGTCTCCACTCACCCCTAGGGAATACCCCACTTCTCTCCTCACTCCTGACTTCCTTTGTCTGGATTCTGATTTAGTATCATCCATTCTGGGTGATTCTGATACTCAGTTTATTTTATGAATACTGACTGAAAATCTTATTCCCTGTAGTTTACTAGTATACATAAACAAGTGTAATTCAATTAGAAAGCACTGAAATGCTAAAAAGAGTTCCAGAGAGTGGGGAAGCCCTTCTGCCTAGGTAGAAGTGGGGAGGTTTCTTTGAGGATAAGGTATCTGAGCTGTACTTTGAAAGTCAGACATAGTTGGATATACAGAGATGGTGGAGGTGATGGATAGAGCATTCCAATTAGAGTACCAGCATGAGAAAAAGCAGGGAACAGGACAGAGGTGTGTTTCATTTAAATGATTTTATCATCAATGAGTAAAATGACCATGCATAGAGTTTGTGTGAAGTTATTTACCTTTATGTTTAGAATTCTTATTAAAATTATTTCATTATTTCATCCTGCTTATGAAGCAGGCATTTGATTTTATTAAGAAACCTTAAGTAGAGCCACCCAATGGAATGTGGACTATAGATCATGTGAATAGAATAACCAGATTGGGAATATTTTGATTTAAACCAAACCTTAAAATGTTTAGGAGTTATAGCACTTTTAAATTAATACTAAAGTTTTATATAGTAAAACTTCTATTAAAATTAAGAAAAATAAACCAGAATGGTAAAGTTTGCTTGTATAAAGATTTGGATAATATTCTGAAATGTGTATTTTCCAGGAGCCCTCTATTTTTAATTCAGAGACCACCACATACATTTCCTTTTCAGTGATATTCACTACTTCCTGTAGATTTGAATTACCATCTACAGTTATTTCCCTTAAGGCTGAAGAACTTCCTTTAATATTTCTGGTCTACAGGTCTACTTATGATAAATTCTCTCATTTTGTTCATTTGAAAATATCTTTATTGCATTTTCATTTTGAAGGATTGTTTTGCTGCTTGTAAACACTGTTCCATTGTCTTCTGGCACCCATCGTTTCTGATGAGAAGTCTATTGCCACTTGTATTATTGTTTTCTTGTATTTGTAATGTGTCATTTTTCACTGGCTGTTTTCAAGATTTTAATTTTACATTTAATTAATTTTCCTAGATGTAGTTTTCTTTATGTCTATCTTGCTTGAGTTTTGTTGAGTTTCTTGAATTTTTAAGTTTGTCTTTCACTAAATTTGGGACTTTTAGGACTATTTAATTTTTTTTTCCTGCTCAGTTTTTATTTCCTCTCCTCTGGGACTTTAAGTATAAGTTGAACTTGATATTATCACTCAGGTCTCAGAGGTTTTATTAATTTTTATTCACTCTTTTTTTTCTTTGTTCTTCAGATTGAATATATCTGGTTATCTTATTTGATTGTAAACGTTTTTTTCAATAACAGTGATTTTTGAGTTTTGAATATGGGTTATATTTTCCTCTTCCTTTGTATGCCCAGTGGTTTTTGATCCATTCCTGGGCAATATTAAATATATGTTATGGAGACTTTAAATCCTATTATATTTCTTTCAATAGGATGTGACAGGGGAGGGGAGATGAAGGATTTTGTTTTAACTGTTAACTTGGCTGGACTTAAACTTCAAAGTCAGTCCTTTGCGCTAGGCAGCCACTGACATCTCTGCTTATTTTTTTCAGCTTCCAGTTGTTGCTTTTTCATCATACCCACTGTGTAGTTAGTAGTCAGCCAGGAATCTGGGTAGATTTATCACAGATTTTTGTGTCACATACCTTCTGCAGTTGCTTCCCTTCCAGGATTTCACCTCTAATTTTCTGGTTGTTCTTCTAGCCACCAGTTTTTCTTCAAGCCAGTTAAGGCTGTGGCTTTCTTCCACCCCTAGATGCATGAAAACCAGGAACTATCCTTAGGCAAATGTCTGCTGCAAACTCACCAATCTCATCTTCTGCAGTTGTTTTTCAAGGGAAGACTCCTGGCCAGTTTATGCTGCTTTTGGTCTCTCTCCAGTATCTTTAAATACATTAAAGAATACATTTTGGCACTTTGGACTTGGACTTCCTAGCCTCTAGAGCTGTGAGAAACAAAGCTTTGTTCTTTAAGCCTCTCAGTCTATGGTAATTTTGTTCCTAAACTGACTAAGACATTTTGTGATTGTACAATGGTTCCTCATATTACCCTTCTGTGAATGAAGAATTGAAGTGGATGTGTTAAGCTACTTGCCTTTTTCATGGCACCCCCCTTTTTTCCTTACTACACACCTGGGGAAACACATAAGTCATAGTCCTGCCTTCAGGAATTCAATTTTATGTTGATTGGGAAGGGAAAATGGCTCAGAGCAGGCACAGGTAGGTCTGGGGCAGAGAATTTGGAGACCATGAAAGCCAAGTGTAGGTATTTGGACCAGATGTGGGGTGCAGTGGGGAACACTGCAGTGTCTGAGAAGAGGAGTGCTGTGACAACAGTTCTGTGTGTGTGATGAAGGAAAGGCTCAGGGAGAACAGAGGCAAGGAGCCCAGTTTGGGAAGCAGGTGCAGTGAGCAGGGTAATGTGATGAGCATGGCTGTTGTGGAAATGGAAAAGAAACAGACATTAGAACCTTTCCAAAGGAAGAGCTGCAAGGAGAGAGGAGACTGGATGAGAGAGAGAGAAAAGAGAAGGAAGAGCCAAGGGTAGCCTCTTTATTATTTCTTGACCCTGGTGCTATTCACTGCATCTGACACATACGCGATCAATGAATGTTAGTTGAAATAAATTCAGGGGCGATGGGTAGAAGGCTGAGGGGGTGAAGCTTGTTTACAAATCACTAAATAAACAGTTCCCTTACTTACCTGTGTGCCAGGATCATCTTGAGGGCAATTGCTGGGTCCTACCTGAGTTTCTGATTCTGTAGGACTGGAGCCCCCCGCCCCCTATGCATTTCTAACAAGTCGAGCTGATGGTGCTGGCCCAGGGGCACACTTCTAGAATCAACTGCTCCAAGTCAAGAGAGTTTTTACAGATTCCACTGTCTGCCCTTTATGCTTCAAGGCTGATTGTATAGGAATGTTTTTCTCCCAGTCTTGTCTGCTGGAGTCGACAGTCAGAGAGTCATAAATCACGATTTAACATTTGTAAGCAATCTACTTTATTACTTCACTTAAACTCGGGAACCTTGTTTGTGAAGCCTCTTGGGTAACATTTTTGAGAAAGCCACATGTTCTGCCACAAATTCTTTGTGAAAAAGCAAGGAGGCTTTCCAAGGGTGTCAGGGAATCCTGTGTCCTGGGGAGGGTGGAGCCGCTGGCTCCGAAGCAGAATGATTGGGAGTGCTCCTGGGATTACATTATGTTCATTAGCTAATTTGTAGAATCACGACCTCCCTTTTCCGTGGGTAGGGCATCCTGGACATCTTGCCCTTTTGCCTGGGGCCTTCTTGGGCTTCTGTTTGGTTTGCAAAGAACAGAATGTTTCCGCACTCCATGTTGCCAGGCTTTGCGAGCTGGGCCTTTGGATGCAGAGTAATTGTTGGAACGAGCGCTTCCTGCCAATGAGCCGCAGGGCTGCTGGAGCATCAGGGAGCCTGTGGAATGTCATGATACTTTTATGATTTTATGACCCAGATGTGCAGAGCGAGGCAGTTCAGCTTTCTTCAGTTTAGTGTTAGTTTGTGGCAGAAGCTGTGCTCCAGAAGGTGACGGTGACCCACTGGCCTTGGTCTTTTCTCCAGGAACCTAGTCTGGGTGCTTGGGACCACATGCATCTCCGGCTGGATATCTAACCACTGCACCCATCCTGTCCAATGTGGCTGATAGCTTTGCTGTCTCCATACACTTCCTTCTACTGTCGCTCTTGGTCACCCTGAGAAAGCACCCTGGCCTGGACCTGGCATGCAATGCAGATGCTGCCATCCCTCTCCCCTTCATATTCCCCCACCCCCCACCTCCCTCCCTATTCCTCCCTCTTCACTCAGATGTCATGTCTTCTACAAAGGCCCTCACTTCCAGGGTTTTGAGTCAAGGCCCTTCCCAGAGCTTTTAATTCCTCCCAAGGAGTTTTTCCTTTATGGTTTCCCCAGGTGAGAGTTGATTCTGAGTATTACTTGCCAAGACCCTGATATCTGATTGCCCCCCTCCCCCCCGCCCCAGGCTAGAATCCAGTGTTGGCTGCTTCTCTGTAAAAACCAACAAACAAATCAGAGGCAACAACAACCACACCTTCGAGAAGAACTGCCACACAGTATGTTACAGGCTGAATTGTGTCTCTCCCCCCCCCAAAAAAAAAAGTTGTATGTCAAAGTCCTAACCCCAATACTTCAGAATGTAAGTATATTTAGAGAAAAGGTCTTTAAAGAGGGTATTAAGTTAAAATGAGGTTGGTAGGATGGGCCCTAAATCAATAGGACTAGTGTTCTTATTAGAAGAGGATGTTTGGACACAGAGGAAAGACCATGTGATGACATAGGGAGAAGGCAGCCCTGGGCAAGCCCAGGAAGAAACCAACCCTGCCGACACCTTGATAGACTTCCAGCCTCCAGAACTGTGGGAAAATAAATTTCTGTTGTTTAAGCCACGCAGACTGTGGTACTCTGTTAGGCATCCCTCGCAAACGAACGCAGTGTCTGCTGTTGAAGTAAGCCAGACCCTGTGCGTGACTTGCTCTCTTAGCTTGCGTGCTGGAGCTAAATTCAACCGAATTCCCCAGCTTTGGCCCTTAGACCTATGTAGTTAACTTATAGTCAGATGCAGCTCATCTTCTGGTTTCTGTTTTAATGACATACTCTTTACTTGGGTAAATCCTCCCCATCTTCAGCTCAGCCATCTAAGAGACTCATGGGGTAGGCTCTGTTGGGTTAGAGATTGCCATCCCTGACCTAGCTGTTTACGTTGAGCCATACACTTACTTCCCTTCTCAGCTTTCCTGTGTGGTGGGTATTATTACAGACAAAGGTTACCTTATCCTATGTGTAGTCAAACCTACCAATTCTTCCCATTGGTGTTAACTGGAATTCTCAAATAACTTTATAGCAGCACTACAATTTGCATGGAAAAGGATGTAGAGGGGTTAAGCATGCCTAAGAGTTCTGAATTTGGAATCAGCCTGACACACCAACGGTGCTACCTTGGGGCATTATTTAACTTTCTGCGACTCTGTTTCTATGTCTCCGCAGTGAGTCACAGGGTCACCATGCAGTATAGAGATACCAGTTACAAAGCACCGGCTCCCCCTGGAGAGAACACTTAGAAAGGTTAGTTAGCTAGCAGGATTGTTATTTCACAGGAAAGACTTCCAAGATAATTCAAGATCCCTGTGTGTCCTCTGAATCTCAGAGCTGTATTAAGTAATGGCAGTTATAGTTTTGGCATTAAGTGTAAGTCATTGTATTTAGGGTTTCCAAAAAACGGTGATCTATGCAGAGCAATGGCACACAACCTCGATTTTTGAACAAAGAAAATTCTGCTTTTATTTGGGTCTTTTAAGCCCTTAGTTTTATATTTTCTGGCTAATTTCCTTTTGTTACTTTAAGCCAGAAGCTAAAGTTGCATCCAGCTCCATCCCCCAACCCTTGCTCCAAGAGGAGGGAATACTTGTATCCTTGGGTTAGACTCCAGGACCTGGATGGAGCCAGGCTTATGGTGGCCTGGGTCATGGAGTGTGAGAACATCGTGTCTAAAAGAGATGGGGCCTCTTTTGCTTTCTCTCACCCATGTTGCTGCTCCACACTGAGCCGGGCCTCTCCTCCTGGGGTGGGTCCAATTATCTTACCATGTTTGCTCTCTCTGGTGGGCTCTCCATGCTCTCATATTTTAAGCAGAGAGTGTTAGAGCTCATGCTTTGGATTTGGGCTCAGTGGATGGGCGAAACCTTTAGAGTTTGATGGTAAGTCCAATGCAGCAAACGAGAGATTTCACTTGACCTTTGCATTAGCTTTTGGGTGCCCATCAACCTTGGGAGCATGATGGAAAGGAGGTGCGAACAGCCCAATATCATCAAAGCTCCAAACTCAGAACCCTAACGAAGGGATTTATAGCTATGATTTCTCTGGCCAGTACCAAATGAAAGTGGGATTTGGGCCTGCACAGACTTAGCTATCTGGTCATGTCAGTCAAGATGGATGCTATAATGGGAAAATAAATATGGCCCTAACTCAAGAAAGGCTGGGCTTACTGCAGCCTACAGCTCCTTCCCTAGACAGAGCCTGTATTTCTCTTCTTTTCTTTTTCTCCCTGAAGGTAAACACACAAGCAGATAGCGGCCCCTCCCCTCCTGCTCCCCAGACCCTCTTCTTGTTTTCTCTGGATTTTGTCTTTTATTATTTATTTATTTATTTAGTTAGTTAGTTATTTTGTATTTTTTTAGTTTACTTTAGTATAAAGTGAAGTTTTATATATCAGGTATCACCCAACTTGCTCATTACTGTGACAAACATATAATAAATTCATAATAGTAGGCAAGAATTAAGGAATTTATAAATATAAATTTACAAGTTAGTAATGTGTATGTCCATGTATACACACATTTATATGAAACGTTAGCATTTACAGTCACATTAGTAATCTTTATTTTCTCAGAGAGTATAAATATAGAACAATGGCTTATTTATTTTTACATTTTTATTGAATGTATTGGGATGATATCGGTTAATGTACTTATATAGGTTTCAGGCATATAGCCCTAAAATACATCATTTGTATAGTGTATCGTGTGTTCACTACCCTAAGTCACGTCTCCTTCCATCACCATTTATCGCCCTCTCCCACCTTCTGCCTGTCCTAAGCCCCATTCCCTCTAGTAATCACCACACAGTTATTTATTTCTATTAGTTTTTTTCTTAATTCCTTCACCTTTTAAAAAAGGGAAGCTTCAATATCTCACAAATGGACCCAGTCAGAGGACACAACAAAGGGAGGACATCCCCAAGTCTTAGTAGATACCTTAAAATGACTACTTCAGCAAGAAGGTCTGGAATAAAGACCTGGAGAAACTCGCCAGGGACTGGCTCACTTTTGTCTGCTTTGTTTATTTAGAGCATTCTTGTTAGTTTTCGTTTGCTCAGTAATTTTATTTTTAAAGAAACCATAAAAATAAATTGTTTCCTAATATATCCCCTACTCAAACCATTTTCCACTGTGGAATTCTCTGTCCTTTTGAGAGTAGAGTGTGCACTTCAAAGTCAGGCTTTCTCATGGTCCTTCACGTAGACATTCCTGCCAGCAGTGCTGTGGGGTAGCAGGCCTGGTGTGTGCCGACCAAAGGGATCCATGAGTTAGTTAGTCTGCAGTCTCAGCCTCTGGACAGAAGGGCAGTCAGAGAGAGGGAAGGGGGAGAGAGCTTGTCCATGAGAGCTGACCAGTCACTGTGGTCCAGTAGCTCGTGCAGGGAGAAAGCAAGCATGTGGGTCATTGATGCTGTGACCAGGCTGTGAGGATAGGATGTCTTGAGCGCCGAGTCGGAGAAGAGGTGGTCTGGCCTCACCATTTCCTTAACCAGAGCATCTTTGCTTTGAGCTTCTTCTATGTTGGGCATATCTCATAGGACTGTTGGGACAAAGACTGCACAGGCAGGCTTCCTTTTATTGCACTTCCCAGATGTTGCGTGTTTTTTTTTTTTTAATGTTTGTTTTGTTTGTTTGGTTTTTTACAAATTGAAAGCAGAACCCATCCACTGGCAAAAAGATGACAAATCCCCCTATTGCAATGCTCACTTTATTGGGATGCTGTGGACTTGAACCCACGATATCTCCAAGCTATGCCTGTAGTTGAAATAAGTTAAAAACTAAGTCTTTTGAGCTGAAACCAGTTTGGCTCAGTGGAGAGAGCATCGGCCTGCGGACTCAAGGGTCCTAGGTTCGATTCCGGTCAAGGGCATGTATATTGATTGCGGGCACATCCCTGATATGGGGCGTGCAGGAAGCAGCTGGTTGATGTCTCTCTCTCATCAATGTTTCCAGTTCTCTATCTCTCGCCTCTCCTTTCGTTTCTGTAAAAAATCAATAAAATATATATATATTAAAAAAACCACTAAGTCTTTTGAGAGGTCCCAAGAGGTCTAAGGCTTGGTCATTAGGAACATCTGGTGATTAAGAAAAAGCAGCTGCACAAGATGAGCTTGAACTTGAATTTCAAATGGGAAGCTTAGGATGCAAAGCATCCAAGGAGAAGAAATAGAGGGCCAAGTTTAGACCTAAGATTCTGTATATATGTTTCTTGAAAAAGATTTTTTTTTGGTATTTCTAAATTGAGGTATAATTTACATATAGAGTGAAATGCACAGATCTTAACTGTGCTGTGTGATCACTTGGGACAAACTGCATACATTTATGTAACCCACACCTCATCAATATAAGGAACAATTCTGTCATCCAGAAAATTCTTTTGTGCCCCTCCTCAGTCAGTCTTCCACGTCCACCAGAAACAAGCACTATTCCGATATTTTTCGTTGTAGGTTAGCCTTGTCTATTCTAGAACTTCACAGAAATGAAATCATGCAATATGTACTCTTTTGTTTCTGTTTTTTTCCCCTTCACTTAGTAACACTTTTTTTTTTCATTTACATTTGTCAAGGGTCTGCAAACTTGTTCTTAAAGAAGCAAAAAGCAAATATTTTAGGCCTGTCAGTCACAAGGTCTCTGGAAATATGCAAATAACTGGGTGAGGCTCTGTTTCAATAAAACTTTATTAGCAATGACCGGTGGCTGGTCTGCAGGTATAATTTCCTGACCCATCTGGAGTTTTGTCCCTTTCTGTTGAGTAATAATAGTCCACCTGTGGATATATCATAGTTTATCAATTCTCCTATTGATGGGCACCCTGGCTGTTTCCAGTTTTGTGCTATCATGAATAGAGCTGTGAGTAGAATGTTTTTGTGTAAAATTATTGTCCACCAAAGTTTTAATTTCTCTTGAATAGATACCGAGAAGTGGAATGACTGTCACAGGATAGATGTTGAACTCTTAAAGATACTACTAGACAGTTTTGTTAGGTCACTGTACCACTCTAGACATTTGTCCACAGCACATGAGGGTTCTGGCTGCTCTTCATCTTTACCTGTGTTTGATATCGTCTTTTTCCTTCAGTCCTGATAGTGGGTGTGGAATGATAGCTCATCTGTGCTCTGAGTAGGTCTTGATTGGTGAGTTCAACCCAGGCTTGTCCTTGCTTCTGAGGTGGCTGGAGAGGCCACACCTCTTACTGCTGTCACCTCCCAGGCATTGAATAGCCTCTCTTCACACAGAGCCTGGTTGTGTAAGCAGTATCCATACACCCAAAGTCCTAGACAGCATCCATTTTTGTCTTTAATCACCGCCTACTTAAACTGTTCACAGGAATCAGAATTTACACTTTACACCCCCTTTGCCTTTTTTTAGTCCGAATACTCTATTTTCTTGGCTCAGTTGTTGAAGCAGAGCTGGGATAAGAATGTCCACAGTGACATCATTTCTGGGTTTTGCAAATGCCATGGTCTTTCCTCCACCAGAGCTTAAGACCAGGCTGCCCCCCATTTATTGCAACACCCAGCCAACGATTCCTTCCCACCATATGGTTGATTTTCTCCAGGGGTGAGGAGGAAGATTGAGAAAACAAACCCATATGTTGCTGGCTAGTCTGTTTGTTTGGATGGGGAGTTTAATTTATGTCAGAAAAGAGTAGTATTCTTATTTCCTTGATTTCCTTTTGCTCCTTTTATAAAATGAAAGAATAAAAGCTGGGAAATCAGCTATAGAAATAACAAGTGAATAATAAAATAATGTGTTGTTCATGTGCAGTTATAAAAGGAATAATGTTTTGCTTTCTTTTGGTGTGTATTGACAAAAAACATACTGGCTTCTCAGATCAATGTGGTGTTCTAAGTATATGCAGCATTATTGTAGCTACTCTCTTATTTACTAATAAAAATAACCCTGAGAAATAGTTTTTATTAAATATGATGCCCATTTTATAAAAATGAGGAATCTGAGTGTCACAGGAGTGTAGTAACTTGCCTAAGGTCACTTAGCTTGGGCTGTGGTCCTAGATGAATAGGTATTTGAAATTGCAAATTTCTTGGTATGTCATAAGATAATTCAGTGAAAAAATTTTCCCCACCTTGGAAAAGGGAACATGGAATCTTTAAAAATAGCTTTTGGATCTACAAGGTCAAATAATGCTATTCTCCAGAAGGTATAATATTGAAATTGGAGGAAGAAGAGACAAGTAGGTTTTTGGGAAAAAAAAGTCAATATAGAGATTTTTGAGTGTGATGAAACCAAGCCTACTGCTGGCATGGTGCTTACTACTAGGGACATTAGTGGTGGGGGGACAGAGGAAGAGTTCTGTTCACCTCTGTGTCCTGGATAATTCATTTAACTCTTCTGCACCTCTGTTTGCTCATTCGATTCTTAGATATGACCTTTTCTCTTCTTTCCAGTTCTGAACCGTACTCATTACCTAAAGCAACTTCAGTTTCCTCCATTTTAATTACTCCCTTGAATTAAAGAGTGATACATTGGTAGAGTTACAAGCAAAGGACTAGCACCCTTCAGCGCCCAGCACTGTCTCAGATGTGTATGGGCCTATTGGAGGAAGGTTCTTAAGGAATTAAATCGATCAGGAGATGGATAAAGAGCTGGCTGTCCCTATATCTGGATATACTATAGTGGCCTCTGGCAAGACCCCTGTTTATAGGTCCTTGGGATGTGAGCTGATGCAGACATGTGTTTGCCTAATTCTGGCCTGGGATCAAGGGGGTAAATGGGGAGGTAGCTGATATTAGAGTATATGGTCTGTGTTAGGCACCTGCTCTGAACTTTATGCTCATTACCATATTATATCCTCATAACAACTCCGTGGGTAGACACCGTGATTAACCCCATTTACAGACGAGTGCTTTATAAAACCTTTAGATGATGCACCAAAGGTAACAGAGCTGGGATCTGGACCAAGGTTGGGTGCGACCCACAGGTTGAGAACCGCTAGCAGGGTCACCAGAGACCACCAAAAAACACAGATATTTATATTACGATGCATAACAGTAGCAAAATTACAGTTATGAAGTAGCAATGAAAATAATTTTATGTTTGGAGGGTCACTACAACATAAGGAACTGTATTAAGGGGTCGTGGCATTAGAAAGATTGAGAACCACTGGTCTAGAGAATGAATATGTTCACTTTAAACATGTATTTTTATTTTTATTTATTTATTTATTTATTTATTTAAATTTATTAAGGTATTATATGTGTACATAGCTTACCATTGCCCACCCCCATCTCCCATTCATGCCCTCCCTCCCCAGAGTTCTGTGTTCGTTGGTTGTACTTATATGCATGCATACCAGTCCCTCGGTTGTTCTCTTATTTCCCCCCAGGTCTCCTTCCCCTCCCCGCTGTCATTTGACAATCTGCTTGTTTTATGGTGACTATTTATTTTTATTTTATTTTAATAAATCTTTATTGTTCAGATTATTACAATTGTTTTTCCTTTTTCCCCCAAATAGCTCCCCTCCACCCGGTTTCCACCCCACCCTCTGCCCTTACCTCCCTCTCCCCCTCTCCCCCGCTGCTGTCCTCATCCATAGGTGTATGATTTTTGTCCAGTCTCTTCCCATAACCCCCACACAGACACCCTTACCCCCCTATGAATTATCAATCCACTCCCATTCTATGCCCCTGATTTTATTATATTCATCAGTTTATTCTTTCCTCAGATTTTTAATTCACTTGATTTTTAGATTCACTTGTTGATAGATATATATTTCTTGTTCATAATTTTTATCTTTACTTTTTTCTTCTTTTTCCTCCTTTTAAAGAATAGCCTTCAGCATTTCATATAATACTGGTTTGGTGGTGATGAACTCCTTTAGCTTTTTCTTATTTGTGAAGCTCTTTCTCTGCCCTTTAATTCTGAATGATAACTTTGCTGGGTAGAATAATCTTGGTTGTAGGTTCTTGCTATTCATCACTTTGAATATTTCTTGCCACTCCCATCTGGCTTGCATAGTTTCTGTTGAGAAATCAGTTGATAATCATATGGGTGCTCCCTTGTAGGTAACTAACTGTTTTTATCTTGCTACTTGTAAGATTCTCTTCTTGTCTTTTGCCTTTGGCATTTTAATTATGATGTGTCTTGGTGTGGTCTTCTTTGGATTCCTTTTGTTTGGGGTTCTGTGCACTTCCTGAACTTGTAAGTCTATTTCTTTCACCAGCTGGGGGAAGTTTTCAGCCATTATTTCTTCAAATATGTTTTAAGTATCTTGCTCTTTCTCTTCTTCTGGCACCCCCATAATTATGATATTGGTACGCTTAAAGTTGTCCCAGAGGCTTCTTACACTATCTTCAACTTTCTGGATTCTCTTCTCTTCTTGCTTCTCTGAAGGAGTGTCCTTTGCCTCTTTGTATTCCAAATCTTTGACTTGATTCTTGCGTTCCTCTAGCTTGTTGTTGGGTGTCTGTATAATATTTTTTATTTCAGTCAGTGTATGTTTAATTTCTAGTTGTCCTTTTCCATATCCTCGAGGGTCTTATGTTCTCAAGGGTCTCGTTAAATTTATTGGCCTTTTCTGGGAAATTCTGGAAAATACCTTATAAGCATGGTTTTGAACTCTATGTCCAGTCATTTGTTCTCCTCCATTTATTTAGTTTGTGATCTGTTTCCTGTCTTCTCATTTTCTCTGCTTCCCTGAGTTGGTAGGGTAGCTTTGTTTGCTAGGTGTCCTATATGGTTTAATGGATCAGTCTCCCAGTTACCTGAGGTGGACATTCCTGGTGCACCCCTTTGTAGACTGTGTGTACAGCCTTGTTGTAGTTGAGTCTTGATTGTTGTTGGTGTCACTAGGAGGAGTTGATATCCAGGCCAATTGGCTGTGAGGACCCACTGTATCTCTAACAGAAGAATTGCTGTGCTGGAGACACATTTATGGTGTAGGGCTTGTTCCAGTGGGGCTTTGGTGCTCACTGAGTCTGGCTCTTGACTGTGTCCCTTATGAGAGTAGTTGAAATCTGGTGTTGTCTCACATAGACCACTAGATACACTAGTTTTTTTATCTCCCTTTGGGTGCAGGTTAACTACTGAGGCCATCCAGCAGGAGCTATAGCAAGAACTAGAGTTTTCTCCTCTTTGCTTGGGATTTGGCAGTTTTGGAACAGTCTGACTGGAGCTGCAGTTTATTTGGTTTAGCTCCCACATCGCAGGCCATTTATAGGTAAAAGCCACTGTGTGGAGCCTGGGCGGGTTTGTAGAATGTGTGGGGCAGGGTCTTAGGACATCATTAGGCTAGGGCATGGACAATAGCACTGGCTGCCGTCAGCCATCTCTGCCTTTTTATGTTTCCAAGTCCCCATGTCCCGCACTCCAGCGCAGTAAACAATGATTGCTAGGCACACCTTTGCAAAAAAGTCTCCCTCACTTTCTGACCCGATGGCCAACAGTCCAGCTTCTCCCTGTAGGCCCCTGGGTTCCCCACATGTCCCCAGAAACTGGATTTCAGAGTGATTGGGAGCTTGTTTCCCTTAAGGTTGAAAAAAAGCTGTGCGCCCAGTTGTCTGCCACCAGCCTGATTCAAATGCCTCCGTACCTCAGCTTTTTAGCGTTTGCGTTACTTTCTCTTTCTGTCTAGTTATAAAACTTCCTCTCAACCAGTTTTCCCATGGTTCTGGTTGATAGACATTTTGTCTTTTATTGTAGTTTTGAAATTGTTGTGCGAGGTGGCAGTTTAGCTGTTAACCTTTGCCACCATCTTGGCTTCCTCTAAACATGTATTTTTTAAATGAAAGTGCCTTTTTTTTCTTTGATAAATTATCCATTTAATTTTCCTAGTGAATTAACAGTTAATATATTGGATTAATACCACTGTTTACTTGCACATATATATTTCTTCAGAAAATATTTTGAGAAAGCTGATTTCTTGAAGTGAAGACAGGATTTGTTGTTCTCTTTAATTGATTTTTTAGGAAGGGAAAGGGAGAGAGAAATATCCATAAGAGAGAGAAATATCGATCAGCTGCCTCCTGCATGTCCCCTCCTGCATGACCGGATCAAGCCCATAGTCCGGTCATGTGCCCTGACTGGGAATCTAACCTTTGACCTCTCCATGCATGGGATGACGCTCAACCAACTGAGTCACATGAGCCAGCAGAAATGTCTTTAACTCAGTGCCTTTTGTGGAAAAGTATTTTCTTCCAAAGAAGCTTTCATAGTCTCTTGAGGATAATGACAGAAAAGTTTTTCTCTGAATAAGGGTGCTGCTTTAGCGAAACATTTGCATTATTAGCTGGTATCTTAAAGACCTATGTGTGTTTCAGGGTCTGGCCAGTGGTTCTGGGCAAGATGGTTGTGGAAGGTGAGTTTGCAGTGATGGACGATCCTGACTGAGTCTACTTACACTGTGTACTCATAATCATTAGTGGGAACCCCTGTAAATCATTCTAGAGCATGTTCCTGGGGACCCTTGAGCCAGGTACCATTTGGGCTTTACCACTAGGTGAGGTAATTCAGGTAACAGCATGTTTGTGGGTAGTAACTGCTTGAATGGTTCCTAGAGGCTGGCCCTGAAGGATTTAAAATGGTATACTAGTTTTTGCTCTGTGTTCCTTCATTCTGCAAATATATTAAAAATTTACATTATAAATTTTTATTAAAATATATGAATTATTTTCATCTCTCCTTATCCTTGTCCCATCTTTATTTAAACAAACAGAGCCTTTTACTTGGTTGTAGTCATTATGGATATTCAACTTTTTCAGCTTTACTCACTTCACCTTATTTTGCAAATGTTCTTTCCTGCTCTTACATGGCCATAATGACTCTGTAATAGTCCCTGGAAAATATACCTTTATTGCTTTCCATTTCCCATTGCTAGATATTAGGTCATTTCTATATTTTAGAAATAACTAAATGATTTTATGCATAGCATACACACATACACACAACCTATATACAGATTAAAAAAAACACACACAAAAAAACAACAACCCTAAGCAAACTCTTTATTTTTCTTTTGAATTCTTTACATACATTTATATGATTAGGTTATTATTCTTACATTTTTAGTTACTCTTGATACAACTAGTTAGACTTTCTTCTCAAAGTATTGAGCGTACTTATCTCCTTGCCAAAATTGGGCTTCATAATTTCTTTTTTCCCCAATTAAATAAATTTTAAAGAGTACAACCCTGTTTTGATCTGCATTTATTTAATAACTAACACATCCAATCTATTTTTGGTTATTAATTCACTGAAGGAGTTCTGTTCATACACATGTTCATGTTTGTGCTGGAGACTGTGGGATGTTTTCCCTTTGAATGAGGTATTTACATATATGCTATCTGTGAGTGCGTGTGTATTAATAATATTTATGTCTGAGTTTCCTAATGCTATTGTTTACCCTTTAGTTAGGGTTTTCTAATCTTCATAAATGTTGGTAATATTTGTAAAATTACATGTACTAATTACAGCTAACCCTGGTAAGAATAGTTATGTTTCCTTTGAAATCTTTCCTATTACAGTAACGTTAAAAATCCTTTATTTGGGAGAAGAATGTTAATTTGTTTTATTCTAGTTTTTCCTATGTTTGATTTGTTATAGTTACTTTTATTTAGTCACTAAATTTAGGTTGGATATGGATCTAAGGTAATTTTCTCCATTTTGTTATTTGGTTTCTTGTTATACTGTATGATATTACATTTTATCTTCCCACTTATTTAATTCTTTTAAAACTTGGATCTACATTTGGGGTGCCTCTTCTGCCTTCATAGTTTTGGCTTGGCTTTAAGCAAGCCATTGTTACTGTTTATATGTTTTGAACATATTTGAATATTTAATAAAGGAAATCTTTTTTATTCATTCCTTTCCCCTAAGTAGTAATATTTTTTTTGCTATTTTAATTGCATTCTACATACAAAAGTATAAAAAAGTAATGAAAAGTTTTACAGATCAAAAGGAGCACAAAGAGCAGCTTCCCCTTCTTTTGTTCCAATGAAATAAAATTTGAGAAGTTTTTAAAATATATATATATTTTATTGATTTTTTACAGAGAGGAAGAGAGAGGGATAGATAGTTAGAAACACTGATGAGAGAGAAACATTGATGAGAGAGAAACATCGATTAGCTGCCTCCTGCACACCCCCTACTGGAGATGTGCCCACAACCAAGGTACATGCCCTTGACGGGAATTGAACCTGGGACCCTTCAGTCCTCAATACGCAGGCTGATGCTCTATCCACTGAGCCAAACCGGTCTTGGCAAGAGAAGTTTTAATTATATTTTAAAAATTCATCAGACAGCTGATTGTGGTAATCTATTCACTATAGATACAATGTTTATAAAATCATTATGTTGTACCCTAAAACTAACAAAATTTAAATACAACTATATCACCATAATAAAAAATCATGGACAATATTACAATAATAGTAAATAAAACAAAGTGAAAAATTCACCCATATTCACCCGTAATATTTTCTTGAAATGCACACATATTCTGTTTACACTTATATATGAAGTTTTACATGTGTGCTTTTTAAAAATATATTTTTTATTGATTTAAAGAGGAAGGGATGGGGAGAGAGAGAGAGAGAGAGAGAGAGAGAGAGAGACATCAATGATGAGATAGAATCATTGATCAGCGCCTCCTGCACATCCCACACTGGGGATCAAGCCCACAACCTGGGCAAGTGCCCTAACTGGGAATCAAATCATGACCTCCTGGTTCATAGGTCGATGCTCAACCACTGAGCCATGCTGGCAGAGCTTCATGGTTTTAATTACAGCTAAATTTTAGTGTCATATTTTATATTTATGGAATTAACTTTGTAGCAGAAAGATTTCTCCATATTATTATATTTTAAATAATTATTTTACGTGAGTCAGTAAACTCTATCCTGTTGGTTTTGAGTTGGTGTTTAATAATTTACCTAACCAGTTTCTTTTGTTAAATAATTCGGTTGATTTTCTTGTTTTGCTATTATATTAGAAAATACAATAATAAACTTTGCAGTACATACGACTTTTCTTGTTTTAAGAATGAATTTTGTAGGATATGCCACTGTAATTGTTGGGTCACTAGACCAACACATATAAACATATGGGTATTTATACAAATTGGCAAATTGCTCTCCCAACTTGAGAATTTATATAAATTGTACAACGTAAACAAATGCTTGGTGAATTTTACCATGGCTTTGCTTGTGTGTTTGTATCAAGCAGTAGTCACCTTGTACTCATGAAATTAGCAATAATTACATGACACAAGGACAAGCTGATCATATAATTTGTTTGTATTTCTTTGAGGTTGAACGTTTCTCTATTCATTTATATGGTATTTCTTGGGTGAGTTTTGTTTCCTGTTCAGTTTACCAAAGCTTTCTTAAGCGTCCACCAAGAGCCAGGCCATGTGCAGAGACTGCTTATGGCAGCCCAGGCATCCCTGCCCACTCAGAGGAGGGGAAGTGGTCCATTCAGCACGTGGGAGAAGGACACAGCTGGGAACGAAGGCTGCTCGGCAGCACATGGAAGGGCATCTGACTGGACCTTGATTTCCCACGCTCCCCATCTCTGAGCTGTTCCTGACTGCAATAGTGATGAATAGACCAGGTGATCCCATGAGGACAATGTAATTGCATGATTTATTATCTGCCCTGACGTGGCCAGAGGCAGAAGGAGAACCAACAGGCTCCCGAAACTCTCTTGAGGGTGGAGGCCCAAGTTAATCTTTTTGTTACTAAATCATATGAATATTACTCTTTGAGGTATAAATTCATTCCCCAGATTCCTCCCCACAGATTCCTATAATAGAGCTAAATAGACTGCAGGTAGCCCCGATTTTAATTCATAGTCTTTTATTTGCAGAGTTTTCTCACTATGAGGTGAGGTGTGGAGAGAGGTTCTGTTGTCAGTGATTCAGGTGTCCCAAGCAGCTCTGATGAAGACCCCGGCGTGGGCAGAGCGTGCAGAACATCTCTGGGTTCTTTCGCTTTCTCTCTTTGTTTCCCTCTTTCTGTACAAAGAGAGAGCAAAACTTTTCTCGTCAAGACTGATCCATTTCCCTGGAATCTTCCAGTCTAATTTTGGATGCCTTCCTCTCCTCACATACAAGAAAGCCTTTCTCTGGATTTTGCCTTTGATCGATTGTGTTGCATCTTTAGTAAGCAACATACATTTCTATTTTTATGCATTTTCAATACTCTTTTCTTTTTAACTTGTAACTTTAAACCATGCCCTTTCGTTGTCAAACATTACCTTTTGGTTTTATTTTTTACACCTTCTGTTATTGTCCTACCACCCTCTTCTTTCGTACCCCCTTCATCTTCTGTTATATGAAATCAGAATAATTTCATTTACTTTCATCTTCTGCTGTGATGTGGAAGATGGGTATCCTATTTCATTGCACCAAGGACTACAAGGAGTTCATCAGGCTCCATGGATGATGGAAGCTGGTTTGTGTAGGGGTTAGGGTAGTATAGAGTGCATGCCACATCGGGCGGACAGTCTGAGAGTAAGGGCTCCCTGAGGCAAGAAATGACGTGCCACTGTGAGTTAGTGTCATCAGTGCCTGGAGTTTGGGGAGGAGGTAGTGAGAAATGAGCTGAGAACCAGTAAGCAGTTAGTCCTTAGGGCTGCATGCACCATATTCATGAATGTCAACTTGATCTTAAAGACATGAGGAGCTATTGGAGCTAAGCCATCAGCATCTTTTTGAAATGGAGGAGCAAAGGTTCATGGAAGATTTTTTTGGTCATTTCTCTTGCTTGGACATGTGTCCTAGGTACACACTTAGAGTCATTGGTATGCATTCAGGTTATGAGATGGACAAAGGACCATAATTTTGGATGGTCCCCAGAACAGCAACAGGTACCTGCAACCAGAGAGGAGACTGATCAAAGGAGAAGGGACCTCCCCTCCATAGATGACTGTAACTACAGGCCTCAGCCAGACTCAGCCAGGCAGACAAATCCCCCCAAAGAAATATATATGGCATGGCTTTCCCATTGTTTGTTTCAGTATAATGAGTGCTTGTAAATATACTGTTGGGGGATATAACCACCAGTTGACTTGGGCAGTTGGAGGCACCTCATTCTCCCCCCCCCCCCACACACACATACACACACACAATCCTGGAAATGTATATTCTGCTGGCATTCCTCAGGCTAGAACAGCCATGGGCAAACTACGGCCCATTCGGCTGTTCTATCTGGCCCACGGAGCCAAAAGAGCGGAGGGTTCTCTTGCTCTCCCCTCCGCTCCTTCACCAGCAGCCCAAGATGAGAGTGCCAGCATGGTCAGGTTGCTTTTGTTCCGGCCCTCCGGTCCAGTTTAAGAACCCATTGTGGCCCTCCAGTCAAAAAGTTTGCCCACCCCTGGGCTAGAAGCTGCTTTAGAATACAGTCTTGAGAAAGGTGTTGTTGAGACCATTATGATGGTGTATGAGATTGTACCCAGTTAAGGCCTCTACATAAACTTCTGAGAGTGTGGTGGGTGGGTATGGAAAACCTACAGGTCTTTCTGTCATCCCAGATAAGAGTAAGTTCCCTTACTTGTTAGAAATGCCACCTACCTATTTAGAGTGGCCTGCCTCTTTCTTCAGTGTCTCCCTGCCCTCCACATGGGGGACCAGTTTCAGTTTATACCTGGGCAATTCCAGGGGGTTGTGACCCAACATATATAAATGTATTTAATTTTTCCTCTAAGCAATTTCAGTATTTTTATAGTAGGATATGGGCTTCCAGGAATAGTCTCCCCATTTGTAACATTATACTCACAAGAAACAAATGATTGATTTATAAATACTTGACTTCTGACCTTTGTCCAATAACAGTTTGGGTCAAGGGTTGGCACACTTCTTCTGAAAAGGGCTAGACAGAAAGTATTTTTGGCTCTGTAGGCCGTATGGTTTCAGTCACCACTACAAAACTCTGCCACTGTAATGTGAAAGCAACCATAGTTACTATGTAAACAAATGAGAGTGGTTGTGTGCCAATAAAATTTTATTTTTGGACAATGAAATTGGAATTTCATATAATTTCCACGTATCACAAAATATTATTACTATTCTTTGGATAGTTTTTCCCAACGGAGAACATTATGCTAAGTGAAATAAGCCAGTCAGAGAAAGACAAATACCATATGATTCCACTCATATGTGGAATCTAATGAACAAAATGAAGTAACAAGCAAAATAGAGACAGACTCAGAGATAGAGAGCAGGCTGGAAGGGGTGGTGTTGGAGCAATTGAGCCAAAAAAAAAAAAAAAAAAGAAAAGAAAAAAACAAGAGAAAAACTCATAGATATGGACAACAGTGTGATTGCTGGTGGGAGGGGAGGTGGAGGAGGAGGATATAGGGGGGACAAATGGTGATGGAGGGAGACGTGACTTGGGGTGGTGAACACACAATACAAAGTACAGATGAGGTGTAGTGGAATTATGCACCTGAAACCTGTATACTTTTGTTAAACAGTGTCACCCCAATAAATGTAATGAAATAAAAATACAAACCATTCTTAACCCATGGGCCATATAAAAACTGACTGGCCTGGATTTGGACCTTAATTTACCCTTCCCTGGTTTAGGCCATAATTTCAGGTTGTCTGGCTAGCTATTTACTTACGACATTGTGTGTGCTAAGACAGTGCCACATGCTTTTCATGTCTCAGGTTATATAATTCTCATGGAAACTTTAAATTATGTATTTATTTATAGATGGGGACACTGAGGGTTACTGAGATTAAGTCACTCACCCATGGTGAGAGAGTAGTCTTATAACTGTGGAATGACATTTTTAACTGAACTCTACCTGAGTTTTAATTGTAAAATCCCTATTCTTGAGGACGTTACAGAGTTGTGGAGAAGATAGTGGGTAGGTAATTAATCAATATTGTGATTGTAATAGACAGTCATTATAATTCAACTAATAAGTATATTCCCTAGATAGAACAGATGAATAAAGCCTAGCATGAGTTTGTTCTTGGGTTCTACATCACTCTTAGGAGTGTAGTCAATAGTATTGTAATAGCAATGTATGTTAGGTGGGTACTAACTAGTCTTATTGGAGTGATCACTTAATAAATTATAGAAATGTCAAAGATTTTAAATTAAGAAAGAAAACAAATGAAAAGAAACAAGAAAAGAAAAAAGGGGAAACACTCAGAATGGTACCACAATTTATCCTAGATGATGTAGCTAGCCAGCTGAGCAGGTTTCAAAGCTCTTTTCAGGATATCATGCTTAAGTCATTTTGTTGGCAATGCATCATGAAAATATTACCCACACATTTAATAAAAAAGCTATAGTGCAAGCAAGAAGAGAGATTGGATGTGAATCTGGCTCCATCACTTGGAAGTTCAGTGACTTTCAAGTTATTTATTCTTTCTCTGCCTCAGTTTCCTTATATGTAAATGGAAGTAAAAATAGTATTTCCCTTATAGAGTCGTCAAGAGGATTATATGAGCTGAGGTAGTCTAAGTGACTAGCACAGTAGTATATGGCCAATCAGTGGGAATGTTGTTACTTTTTTGAACTATTGGAAACTTATGCTGCTGCTAAACATTTTCTCTTCCATTCTGTATTTGTAAACTTGTTTTGGAAAAAAAAGGGTTACACTTAATGAACTAGTATCATGTTCCATATCTTTTCCCCACATTAAAAAATGAAACTTCAGAAGAATTTCCTCTTGTATGCAATCTTTAGTAAATTTTAATGATGGGGGAATGATGCTTTTCAGGATGAAATATATCACATGCTGCCCCCACCCCCCAGGTTTAGAATTACTTTGCATTGCTTAGCAACATTCTTGCACTTAAATTTATTATAGATTTTTCAGATTTTGAAGGATTGTGAGTATATTTGTCTAAATGTGTATAGTTTTTAAAAAAAATATAATTGCTTGTTTTCTCCCCAGTTATTGATTTGTGCAAGTTTTATATTTCTCATTGGCTTGGAATTTTGAACTTTAATAGAAAATCATAAATTACCATTAGATTAATCAATTTAGTGGTATATAACTGTGCATAGCATTCTTAAATGATTTTCCTTCATCTCATTCATTGTTATTTCTTCTTTCTAACATTTGCAGTTGTGTGTTTGTTTGTTTTTTTGTCTCTTGTTTAAATTTACCTTAGGGTTTTCTATTTTGTTAGTGTTTTTAAAAAAAATCTTATTTTTATTTATTACTCCCCAAAACTTTTTCATCTGCCTTTTCTTAAGTCATGTTTATTACATTGTGATCAGCTAATTTGATTTACATAATAATTACTTCTTTGTGCCTAAGCATATAGTATAATCTTAATTATTACTGTATTCTTTATTAATTCAGTTATTAATTTATTGTTCAGATCCATGTGTTTGCTTTTTAGTGTACTTATTATCTGTACTCTAACAGCACAATTGAAGGGCAAATCATCTATCACACTCTCTACATTGGCAGTCAGTTTTTATTTATACATTTTATTGATATTTATTATTTGAAAAATAATCAACATTCTTTGGTTTTTAGTTCTTAGTATGCTTTTAACATTTTATAATGACCAAAAATAATTTTAATGCATACACTCATAGTCTAGTCATTCTTACTTTGTAATTAAAAAAACCTATATACATCTTTTAAAATATATTTTATTGATTTTTTTCAGAGAGTAAGGGAGAAGAGAGATATAGAGAGCTAGAAACATCAATGAGAGAGAGACATCAACCAGCTGCCTCCTGCACACCCCATACCAGGGATGTGCCTGAAACCAATGTACATGCCCCTGACCGTAATCAAACCTGGGACCTTTCAGTCTGCAGGCTGACGCTCTATCCACCGAGCCAAACTGGATTCAGCTATATACATCTTTTAATACTCACATTTTGTTCATGTGTAATAACTTTTACTTTCTAATCCTGTCAGGAACTTTCCCCCACCATGAGGTAATTATTAAGTTCTTTTATTTTTGGAGTAACATTTGGATCATCTTCTGTCATCTCCAGCTTTTGTTTTTATAGTTGTTTCAACATGTCTTTCCAATTATGACTGCACAATACAGACCATTGCTCAATGGCATTGTTCCTTCTCCTCCCCACCCATTTATTTTATTCTTAAGGTAACCAGCTTCTTTTCTCCAGAAAGCCATCATTCTGCAATATTACCAAGCCACATTGATCAGCAAGCACTATTTCTATGTACACGTGTTTAAATGTTTGGTTACTTACACCAGTAAGTTTTGTTTTTTAAAAATCATTTATAATACATTTTTATGTATTTAAGGGATACATGATGACTTGATGTATTTTATACAATATATATAGTGAAACGATTACTACAGTCGAGCTAATGTAGTGTATCATCTCCTTACAAAGTTACCATTTGCGTGTGTATGATGAGAGCACCTGAGATAGACTCAGTGAACTTCCAATATCCAATACGGTATCATTAGCTGGTGTCGTCATGCTGTTCATTAGATCTCTAGACTCATTCATCCTACATGACTCTAATTGTGTTTCCATTGAGCAACATCTCTCTATTTCCCCCAGCACCCACCCCGGGTAACCACCCATCTACTCTCTGCTTCTGGGCATTGGACTTGTTTAGACTGCACCTGTAAGTGAGATCATGCCCTGTTTTCTTTCTGTGTTGAGCTGGTTTCACTTAGCACAGTCTCAGCAGTTTGGGATTCTCGTGGTGGGAGAAGAGCAGTTGTGTCTCCGCCCTCTCCCCATTTCCAGCCTTCCCTTCTCACGCTGAACGGGGAGAAGCTCAGGCACAGTTTTTCTTTCCTTCTTAATAGCTTTGTCTTTGCCTTCACACTTTATAAGGTTCTCATTGATCTGTGATTCTTATTCCCCACAATATGGTGGCCCTTCCCGCTAGTGCCCCCTTATTTATCTTTGGGAGTTGGCATTTAAGCTCAGCTGCTGCTCAGAAGTAATTTTAGAAGTGAAGTTTGTCAGTGAGGGGTGTGAGCAGTAAATGATCCCTTCAGGCGTTGGGCACATTCAGGTCCTGCTGTCTCAGGCACTCTGCAGAGACAGCTTTGCAGGTAAAGAATACCTGGAATCCTCCATTTTTGGTTCTGAGGGATGATGCCTGTTGCTGAGGTCTAAGATGAGAAGCCAGAGAAGAGGCTCATTTGTTGTGCTTCTTTAAATGTGACCCGTTTTCCTATTTCAGTGCATGAATAATGTTGTTATATTATATCCTAAGAGAGAGACAGGCGCTGGTCTCTGGAAGACATGCCCCGAGCTCCTTTCCTCTCCAAACTGAGTTTGTAAGCAATCTAAGAGAGCTGTTTCCTCCCAGGGCACTGTTTCCTTCTACTTCTCAATTCAGCCTTTAGCGCTCCCTCCTCCCCCCTTGCAATCGGACAGTTTGAAGTTTAGGTTTCCCATTGTCACAAGCTTTGCTTCTCCCCTAGGTTACTGTAGTTCTCTCCGCTCTTGTTTCATTGATGGGATGTGTTGTTACAGAACCAACTCTGCTTTTGACAGCATTTCTGGGATGTTCTTAATTGTGTTATCATTTTACTGTAGTCTTCTTTCAAACCCCAGTTTAATCTTGATTGATGCTTGCAATGCCACCCTTCATCTTTTCAGGAACAGATGCCAACGATTTCCCGAATGTGTTTTTTTATTCTGGTAGCTGCTGCATTTTGGTTCCCAAAGTGTAGTTCTCAGCCATCCCCATGGCTGGTCCTGAGGGCTTTGAGTTCCTAGCCCATGATAATTTTTTAAAATATATTTTATTGATTTTTCACAGAGAGGAAGGGAAAGGAATAGATAGCCAGAAACATCGATGAGAGAGAATCATCGACCAGCTGCCTCCTGCACACCCCCCACCGGGGATGTGCCCGAAACCAAGGTACATGCCCTTGACAGGAATCGAACTTGGGACCTTTCAGTCCGCAGACCGACACTCTATCCACTGAGCCAAACCGGTTTCGGCCCCATGATACTTTTTCATCAATTGTGTGTGTGTTTTTTTTTGGTTTTGTTTTTTTTAAACCTTGTTAAAATGTATTTTTCTGTTTTATTGGTATTTTTAATGGAAGAACCAGTTTTGTCATCATTAATTTTTGCAAAGTGTTTTTATATTATCATTATTTTAAAAAATGGTCTATTATTTTATGTTATGTTTTCCCTGATGTGACTATTACCATAAATAATTGACTGTGTTACATTCATTTATCTCTTAACTGTATTGTGACAATAAAATTAATTCTGTACAAAAGTAGAGAGGATTGCATAGTGCTCCTTCATGTCACCACGTAGATACCCAGATATTTCTACTAAAGATCAATTTTTAGTCTCATTTCATTCTCAACCCATACCCCCACCCCCTGCCCCACTGTTTGTGTTTGGTATTTTAAAGCAAACCCCCAATATTGTGTCATTTCATCTATAAATTAGATTCCGGGGTGTGTCCGATGCTTCCTTATGGTGTCATTGCACTTGCTCCTGCAGACCCTATATTTCATAGGAAGTATAGTTGGATGAAGGTCATGGGTTCTCAAACTTTTTGACCTCAGTACCCCTTTACAATTTATACATTACTGAGGACTCAAATGATTTATGTATGTTGTTTCTGTCAACTGATATTTAGTATATTAAAAGTTGAAACTGAGGAAATGTTAAAACAGTAATAGATACAAGCTCACCCTCCATTGGCTATCGATTATGCTATCATGTGCCATGTACTTCTAGAAAACTCCGCTGTATACTTGAGGAAGAATGAGAGTGAAAAAGACATAATATGTCTTTGTACTTTTAAGCAAATAGTTTTGATCTTGTGGACTCTGTGAAGTGATCCTGGGGAGCCCCCAGAAGTCCCAGATCACACATTGAGAACTTCTGATCTAGAGGCTCATTCACATTCAGATTCATCTCTTTGTGTGTGTGTGTGGGGGGGGGGGAGGACAGAAATACCTCTTGGGGGTACTGTATGCTTCTACAATCCCATCAGGGTACAGGAGGTCTAGTTGTCCCCTGTTATGGATGCTGAGATAGATCTGTGGCTGCAGGTAAGACCATAGAATTGGACCTAGTGTTTGGGAAGGTCTTATGTACATTTGAAAAAATATATATATTCTGTTTCTCCTGTTGGTACAATCACAGTTAATTAGTTCTAATTAACTGTGATTGTACCAACACATATTATTGTACAACAAATATTAGCAATTTCTCAATTGCTTTATTTAAATTAAGTATTTTAATTTATCATATTATGATATTGTGTATTATGATTTGTAACTAGTTCCACGAAAAATTTTTTTTTATATTACCACTGTATTGTTTGGGGGTGCCTCTTTGTATTCTGTTCATTTCTTTTGTTCTTTATTATTATATTATTTCCTTGTGTGTACATACATTTTAGCTTTTTGTTTCTGTTTTTACTTACTCTTTTGGCTTAAATTCTCGTTTGTGGGTATGATGCTGCACTTGCATTTGATTAACCATTTTGTATTTTAATCTTAGGCTTAAGTAGTTTCCATGAGCTTTCTGTAATCAGCATATGGTTGCATGTGAGAATTTCCTTCTTTTTTTGCCAAACTAATTAAGTTGTTTATAGCTAGGTCTCTGCTTGTTATATTTGAAATGCCTTATATCATTCTAGCCTTTTCACCTTTCAGTTCTTTTCATCATGCCCTCCTTCTTCTTCTTTAACCCAAAGTACCTAAGTCATCTGTACATACATTGTTAGTGAAAAATTTAATAATAGGGCAGGAGAAGAAAGCAAACATCCCTTTACAAACTTCTCTCCACCCTGTGCTAAACTGTTGATAATTTACTGTGTTCCTTCTCAAGACTTCTTCTACGCATTTATCTACAAATATTGGCACCCATAGCAATAAAGTAAGTGTTTGGTTTCTAAAATATGATAAATGGGTATGCACACTTATATTTTTCTGCAATTTTTTGTGTGTGTGTGTGTGTGTATTTGAACCTGAGAATCTGTCCATGTTGGTACAATAGGCTTTTCAGCAGCAGTTCTCAACCTGTGGGTCACGACCTAAGATCAGTGGAAAACACAGATATTTACATTAAGATTTATTAACAGTAGCAAAATTACAGTTATGAAGTAGCAATGAAAATGTGTCCCTCTTTGTGTTTGGCGGTTGTTTGCTGAGCACTTAAGATATACAGGGCACCCTGCTAGGTACTTCAAATATGTCATCCCTTATGATTGCCATTCTCCCGCAGGGCCCCCTGTGCCTCTGCAGAGGTGACCCTGGAGGAACGATGCCGCCTGGAATGCTGCCGGTGTGTGGTCCCTCCCACACTGAACACACACTGGCCAGGGCCTCGCTCTATCCAGCACAGTGTGGCGGAAGTAAGGCCATGCTGGACTCTGGGCAGTTGCTTTCAGAAGTTGCGTGTGCCCTTGAGTGCCCTGCCGCTGTGCAAGGAGAACCCCGGAGAGAAGGCCAGCTGTGCCCGTGTCCAGCTGAGCCCAGCCTTCTTGGATGCACCAGCATCATCCACCACCTGACTGTAACCGTAAAAACAGCTAGAGAACCGATCAGCTGAGCCCCATCAACCCACAGAGTTATGAGAAATAATAAAATGGTGGTGGTTTTTAAAATACTAGTGGGTGTGATTTCTTGTGCTGCAATAAATAACTGAAACGGTGAGGCACAAATACCTGCTCTGGGTATACAAGGGCTAGAGATGAGTTAAAGGACTATTGGTAACAAGACTAACAATAGCTATCATTCAGTGAGGAGTCTATGGTGGCCCAGGGATGGTGTAGATAATGTACACACGTTCTTCCTGGGGAACTCCTATGTTCTTCATGGATCATTAATCATTTTATAAGAAATTGAGTAAGAACAACTATTTACTGAGAAATCAATACATGCCTGCCAGGGCCAGCCTGGCAGGTTGAACCGGGCTGAGGTAGGGAGGTGGGAATTGAGAAAAGAAACAGAGACAGAAAAGCGGGATCCGGAGGACTACAGGTAGCCATTGACCTACTGTAGCAAATTTATTAACTGCACAATGCTTTTTATGCACAAAACACTAATTAGGAGGTCTGTTAAGAGGAGTGTATTCTTTGTTCCTCTTAATCTCTAAAGGAGAGATAGAGCCGAAGGACAACTTCTTAGTACAATAAATCTCAGTAGGTAAATACAGATTTCTTGGCAAGCCATGAAAGGTTGCTCTCATTCTACTGATAGTAGCCATCCAAACAAGTCTGGGGAAACTGTGTGGGTAGGGGGCCAGCCCTGCTAGCCCCCTCAGATGCAAGGACCTTGTCAGCTTACATCCTGGCACCAACACATGCCAGACATATTCCCTAGGTATTTGGGTAGGTTCTTCTTGCCTGACTCCTGCCCATTCTTCAAGACTGTGTCCAGAAGGAGGAGAAGGCCACCAGACTGTAGGTGCTGAGTTCCCTTTGCTTGCAGAGCGCCTGCCTGCTCCATAACTGTTGTCACTTTGTCTCATAGCCTGTCTTTCTCCCTCCTCCCTTCTGGTACCTGCATATTGTAACTGTTGATTGAGTCAGTACTTAGCATTTACCATATGACTGTGTGTGTGTGTTGTTCCTGATAACCTGTTGCACTCTGATTACATTGTTCATCTTGTATAGCTTATGGATTTAATAATAATGCCTCTCTCTCCTTTTTTTCTTCCTGTTCTTTGCGCAGATGTTTTTATTTGTGCTTTGCGGTTAATCTCCCATAACTCCCAACAAGATCCTAAACCCCTCTGAATGCTGGTCTTTGCCACATGGTCACGCATTCAGCTCTATTTTCTGTTGAGTTTTGGCTATGTCCTTGGAGAGGGACCTCCTGGAGCCCTGGAGTGCCTGCTTTGCACCCCTCTCCTTGGAGTTTCCTCCTGGGCTCAGCTCCCTGTTTCCATGTGCTTCCCTCTTTCTCTCTTTGATTGCCTCCCTGGGGAGCTTTGGTTCTGGTGTAAATTCCTTAATTTAATCTTCGTACTCTCTGCTTTCTCTGGGATCTTCTTTTGAAATGCTTCTACATCAGGGGCTAGACCTCCTCCATTGAACGCCGGATTTTTCTTATTTCTCTAAAATTATTTGCCGTTTTGTCTTTTTCTCATTTTCTAGGAGATTTGGTCTCTCGTCTCTTCTCTTAAACATTTAAAATTTCTGTTCTACGTAAGCATTTTCTTACTCTCTGGCTGCTGTTCTTCTGAATACGCGGTTTCTGTTTGGTGAGTGTGGTTCCTTTCCTCACTCCAGAGGTTACTGAGGTTTCCTGTCCTCTGCACGCGGTCTGCAAGTTCCGTGGTCACGCGTATTATCTACCTGTTGGTTTTGACTTCTGACCTCTGACCTCATGTTGTCAGTTTTCCTCAAGGCCTAGTAATGTTTTGTTCTTTCAGATTTAGGAGGGAGGCTCTGAAGAATTTGGGAGCTTTCTGTGCATTTTTGGGTGGAACAGCCCCTGACTCTCGCTGGTGGGTGCTTAGGCTGGTGTATGGCTATTTTTCTGGGTGTTACGGTCTGAATTGTGTTTCCCCCCAAATTATATGTTAAAGTCCTAAGTCTCAGTACTTCACAATGTGGCTGTTTTGGGAGATGGAACTTTGAAGAGGTGATTAAGGTTAAATGAGGTTAGTAGGATGGACCCTGGTGTCCTTCTAAGAAGAGGTGAGGACACGGACACATGGAAGGGAGACCATGTAGGCAGGCAGGGAGAAGGCGGCCATCTGAAAGCCAAAGGGAAAGCCAACTTTGTCGACACCTGGATCTCAGTCTTCTGGCCTCCAGAACTGTAAGGAAATAAATGTACTGTTTGAGCCACCCAGGCTGTGGAGCTTTGTTATGGCAGCCCAAGCAGAGGAATGCACCAGGGGAAGCTCACGTATCAGTATTTGTTGATCTTTCCTCTGGCGCCCTTCAGTTTTCCTAGAGCAGCAACGTGCAGTCTGCTGTCCCTGCCTGTCTGCCTGTGTGCATTCTGGGAGCTCATGCGGAGGCATGGGGCAGTGTGTGTGGGTGTCTATACTTTCGTGTTACCTCCCTCTGTTCCCTTTAACCTCTTGCCCTCCTCTATGCACTGGAGCCTCTGGGGGAGACACTGTCAGCTGTCTGGGTGGGAGGGTGGAGGACTGGGGCATAGCTGCACCTTATACAGAATGACTGCCATGCTTCTCCTTCAGTTCTACACCTTCTGGAACCTCCTTTCTGTGATCCTGGACATGAATTGGCATCTCCCTCCTTGCTTTTCCTCCCCCATTTCTTCTGCCAAATTTCAGTTCATGCTGCCTGTCAGTAGTCTCTTCTCCTGTGTCTTGTCCTCGCAAGCCCATAGATCTTTTTTCTCCCCCCCCCTCTGGACATAGGGGATTTATTGGTTCAAGCCAATAGATGGTGCAGTGGGCAGGGACCATCAGCACGCTCATGCAGTAAAGGAGTGTGATCTAGAGAGGTGTCTTTTTCTGTCTTTCTGTGCTGTTGCCTGTGGTGCGAGTTTCATTCCAAACTTTGAATTCTGAAATAATTTTAGACGCACGGAAAAGTTCCAAAAATAGTACAGTGAGTTCCCTGATGGTGACATCTTACATAACACTGGCATGACTATGGAAGCGAAGAAATTAACACTGGTGCAATACTAAACTAAATACAAGCGGAATGTAATGACTAAATAAAATAACTAAATATAATAACTGGATTTGATTCAGATTTGACTAGATTTTCCAGCAATGTCCTTTTCCCGTCCCAGGATCCTACGTTGCATTTAGCTGTCCAGTTCTCAGTGTTTCTCAGTATTTCCTGGTGTTTCATGACCTCGATACTTTTGAAGAGTGCTGATCAGGTGTTTTCCAAAATATCCTCATTTGGGCTTGTTTGGCATTTTCTTAGGATTTGATCGAGGTTTTGGATTTGGGCGGGGGGGGACATCACAGAGATGATGTCCCCTTTCAGTGCATCATATTGGGGTTACCTGAGTTCCATGTGACCGGTGATGTTTATGTGATCACCGTCTTAAGTAGCCTCTGCCAGCTTTTCCCCTGGAAAGTTCCAGGAGTAGGGTAAAGCTTTCTTCTTTATGATTAATACAAATTTGGGGGATACTTGGAGGCTATGCAAATATCTTACTTGCCCTTAAATTTTTGCTCACGATTTTTAGCATTCATTGGTGGACATTGCCTGCCACAAGGATTACTTGTGTTTTCTAGAGAACATTTTCTACTTCTCTTCTTCATCCCACAGTTCTTAATTGGAATTCTTCTGTAAGGAAAGTTGTCTCTTCTCCCAAGTTTTTATTCAAGTCAGTATGGATTTATGAATATTTATTTTATCCTTTGGCTACATCCAATGCTATGTTTATTTCTTTTGTTCCAGTGTTGGCCATTCCCTCTTTTAGACTGTCAGGTTGGTTCTTGTGTGCTTTGGAAATAACTCATCCAACTTAAAAAAAAAAAAAAAGAACTTTCTTACTTTTTGGCACCACATGATGCTCCAAATTCATATTGTATGGTTCAGATTTTAAAAATGTGTTTACTTTTATTTTGATAAGGTTTCAGAAGGAAGCAGAGAAGAAGTAGGTGTTCAATATGGCATTTTCCCCAAACGTCTTTGATCGTAAAGATTTTGCTTCTTATGATGTTAATATTATTTTAATGTTTATTCACTGTTGCCTAAATCATTAATTTCTGAGGTGGACATCTGTTTGAATGAGTGCATCCAGTCCCTGTTTTTCCAGAGATGTCCTCCCCATCGCTACCCTGGCATCCTGGACTGACAACACCTAACTCCAGTTCAGAAGGATTTCCTTGGTGTAAACCATTCGGCAGCTAGCATCCTGGTCAGAGCCAGCAAACCACAAGAAAACCTCGTGGTGTAGCGAGCTGCCTCCATGTACAGCCTATGGGTGAAGCCAACCCAAGAAGGGAGGGAGGGGCGGACAGAAAGCACCTTGGGAATTCGTTTGTGTTGCTGCTCCAGGAAGCCTCACTTAACCTCCATTTGCTCACCCAATTCATGGACCAAAATGCTCCCTTTATTATTGAAGCCAGCTAGTTTTGTCTTTTTTTCTGCACCTTTATTCCTAATACGTTCTCATTCTTCCACAAATTGTGCTTGACACCTTAAATATGCAAGCAGGGTATGCAATAAAGATAGTAATACTCAATTGACCTGTAAATATTTTCAATCAAGCACATCTTATTTTATATTTCCAGGTTGGTACACACTTATTTCTGTCATTTTGATCAGTCTGTTTTTTATTTATCCAAATCAAGTTTATATTGCTTAAAATTAATATGCTAAAATGAATGAAACAAAAATAGCTAAACGACACTTGTGCCCTTCCCTGGGAACTTAAATATCTGAACAATGAGTGATAAGCTTCTTTAATCATTGAGCTCGTAGTGAACTGCGCAGGTCTTCAGTGGCTGAGACTTGGGTATTTTCCTGACCAGCCACCTTGCCCTTCTTGGTGGCTGGCTCAGGCAGCCGCATGGGGAGGCAGGCCTTCCCTTGAAGCAGAGGAGCAAAGATAAATATGAACACAACAGACCTGGATTCTAATTTGGGAGCTTTCATTTCTTATCCTTGTGGTCTTGGTTGAATCACTCCTCTGTTACCTTGGGGGCAGGATAATGGCTCTGGTGCTTCATTGCAGTGCAGTGAGACCTGAGCTATCATACTCAAAAGAGCCTTATAAACTCAAGGAAAACGTTGGAAAGACTCTGTGTCCTTTCAGGTCTCATCTGAAGAAGGGACTGGGATGTTGGCTCTGCCCCTTACGTTTCTTAGGTTGATAGTCTGGCCCTTCCTGTGCTGCTGCCTTCTAAGGAACATTGGAATGGGAGGAAACTGGGGGATCACCATGTCCTTTCCAGCCCTTGAGCCCCTCCTCTGAACCTGCCCTTCAGAAGGGGGTCCTGGGGGTCGAAAGGCAGCTCCTGAGAGAGCTCAGGACAGACCCGGCGCTCTCAAGGTACACCTGTCTGCCTCTGTCAGGCACCCTGTCCGATGACACTCCTTGTCCCATTCTCCCTAAATGGCAGCTCCCTAAACCAGATTGCATGGGCACTATTTGGAAGCTTTGGGCCTTTTTCATAAGCCATGATTATGTTCCTTTGGCAAGAGAACCAGCTGTCCCTCCTGCCCTCTGTGCTTGATAGCCTAATTTCGTCTGCGTCCACCATTTGATTTGATTTGATGGTGTGCACCATGAGGTCCCCAAATCGTTTCTGCCTGTTAAGCAAACATATATTTCTGGGATTGATGTTTTAATTTAATGAAACACATTCTAATGAGGGTCAGCTGCAGTTATGAATATTTTATGAGTAATTTGCTGAAAAGCACATCAAATGGCAACATCCTGGCCTTGGCTGAGTGGGTCTGAGTCTGCGCTCCAGCACGTGGACTGAGCGAGTACAGGGCAAGGTTCTGCTGGCCTTGGCGTGCCTGGCTTCTCATGCTGTGTGCTAGGTCACTTCGTCTGCTTCCATGCTGGTGGCTTGTCCGATGCCTTATTCCCAAGACTCCCTTTCATTGTTACAAATAGGGTCCATTTGGGATTGTTCAGTCCAATAGAGGAGAAAACAGTGGTCCCAGAGGACCTTAGCTTGGTATTTGTTCCAGAAACCCTTCTTCAGGAGATATCAGGGCAGAGATTCAAGAGGACGCTGCTTGATGTGTGTGTGTGTGTGTGTGTGTGTGTGTGTGTGTGTGTGTATCTGTATGCATGCATGTGTGTGTGTATGTGGGGCACTGAGGTGGAAAGGAGAGGTCAGGATCTCAGGGAAGGAATGTCAGGCTGACAGCTGGTTTCCTAGCAGAAGCCATTCTCCCTTGTATTAATTTCCTGTGGGGGCTGTAACAAATTATGACAAAACTTAGTGACTTAAAACAAGAGAAATTTATTCTCTCACAGTTATGGAGGCCAGATGTCCAAAGTCAGTACCATTGGATTGAAATCAAGGTGTTGGCAGGGCTTTGCTATCTCCAGATGTTCTAGGGAAGAATCTGTTTCTTGGTTCTTCCAGCTTCTGGTAGCTCCTGGCATCCCTCGGCTCATGGCAGCATTGCTCCATTCTTCAAGGCCCAGCATCTTCAGATCCCTCAACTCCGTCTTCACCTTGCCTTCTCCTTTCCTGAAGGTGTCAGTTGAAGCTGCCTCTGCCTCTTCTTACAAGAACATTTGGGTTGGCTTTCAGGATCCATCCGGATAATCCAGGATAATCTCTCCATGTCAAGATCCTTAATGATCTTACCTGCAGAGACCTCTTTCCCAAAGAAGGAAACATCCACAGCATCCAGGGATTAGGACCTGTGTCTTTAGATCATTCTCCAGCTTACAACAGCTCTTCCTTCCTCCACTTGGATCCCCCCTTGGCCAATAGCTCATTGTAATTCATTGTCCTGCACCTGGCTGATCTGGGATGTGGCTCAGTTTGGTCCATGAGGCCAGTGGCATGTCAGCAGTGGGCATCTGAGATTTGCTTCCTTCCCTGACAAAGAGAGCATCTCAGGAAAACACCCCTTTGTTCTTGTTCATGCTTTTCTGCTCTGGGTGCTGCTGTGGGAGGACATGCTTCTTGGAGGTGAAGTAGTTATTCTACTATCATGGGCAGATGTCCAAGAGATAGAAATCTGACCCAGCACTCTGACAGGACTTCCTGCCTCCATGTCTCTCTGGCTGAGCCACTGCTTTTTGAGTGCTGCAGCCAGAAGGCTGTGCACTGATGCAGAATTCACTTGGGAGGCCCCTCCTACCCTGACCGACAGGCCAGCCTGACCTCAATGGCCTGGGGATAGGGCATGATGGCCCAGTCTGGATCCTAGTCACCTCTCTCTCTCTCTCTCTCTCTCTCTCTCTCTCTCTCTTTGACTTTCGGCACATTTGAGCAGCTGTAGGCCACGTGGCTTGGCCACAGGCTGTGCTATTTCTGAGTTTCCCTGTCTGGTAACCAGTGGATCTAAAAGCTAAGGTCATCCAGGGAAATCCACATATGTGAAGCAAATTTAGGGATGCTTGTGAGCCATTCCCATTCTTGCTGTGGAGGAGTCTCCCACTGTCCCCAACAGCCCCTAGTATCCAGACAGACAGCGGTATAGGATGGCTTGACTATTTGAAAGACTCCCAATTCAACCCAGCAAATGCCAGGTCAATGCAGTGGCTGGGCCCTAGTTTCATGTGGGGGCTGGGGGAAGTCACCGATCCACCTGCCCTGTGTCTGCAACACACTGTGCCCAGGGCCTGATGGATTCACACTCAGTCACCTACAAGCAGAAGAAAAATGGGATGAAACCAAGAGTGGCAACTAGCTTGTCTGATGGGCTTAAACTGACCACACCAGAGGCTAGCTGAGTCTGTTTGCTTGGAGTGACCTGCAGAGCAGCTCTCAGGCATCACCCCGCACAGAGCAAACCCTGTGCTGAACTTGAGTCAGTGACTCAGAGTTGAGAGTCACAGACTTAGAGGCTGGGGAGTCCAAGAGATCAGGGTTCCAGCACAGTGGGTTCTGGTGACAGCCCTCTTCCTGCCTAATGGATGGCTGCTTCTCTCGGTGTCCTCACCTGGTGGGGAGAGGGAGGGAGAACTTGGGAAGGAGAGAGCTCCCACTACCATCTCCAATGGGGAAGTAGGGCCTGGCTGGTGGTCTCCTTTGGGGCATAGAAAGGTCTTTAGAAATTCCCAGCATTTCCCAAGTTATGCTCCGCGTCACCATTCACATTGGAGGATTCTGGGGTTTCCACAGAAATCACTGAGCACTGAGGATGGAAAGGGTGTCCATGAGCACTAAGGAATTTGGGACGTGAGATGCAGGTGGTAGAGTCAGAGTGAGTGAAAGCTGATCCTCCTCAGGAATCGTCTGCTGAACCCCCCAGGCGAGGCCTCCATGCCTTCCTCCATCAGTCTTCTTGTCCCCCTTTCTTTTGTCACCCCCATCCTGTTTTTACAGGGTGAAAGTTCTTCTCAGGGCTTTGGCAGTCAAGGTCAGTGTGTGGGGTGACTGAGAGCAGTGTGAGTTTCCACAGTGAATTCCGAATTCACACACATTCTCTAATTTAATTCTCCACAACCCCATGACGATAGAGGGGTTCTACTCCCTCAATCACAGATGGAGAAACTGAGGTGCAGAGAACTGCAGGTTGCTCTGCCAACCAGGAAGAAAGCTGAGTTTTAAATGCTTGGGTGTTCTGCTGTTAACCTTGGCAGCCTGTGCACCACCCACTCCTTTCCCACACCCTTCTCACACCTTCCTTTCCAAGTGTGGAGTCTAAGTTACCGAGATGTCCCTGAGCCTGGGGCTGTGAGCTTCGAAGATGGCAGTGCCCAGGGGTGCACCACTCCCCACCTCGTAGGCTTCTGTCTTGTCTTCACAGAATTGGGATGAGGTGTAGGAGGGAGAGGACAGAGCTGGACTGGGGAGCCCCTTACTGTATCAGCATCTTGTCCTGTGCTCTTTTTAAAAAAAATGTATTTTATATTTGGATATTCAGATTGCTTTTAAATTTGTTCTGTGTTCCGATGCTCCAAAGACCATGCTCGTGTGAGGGAAAGTCACACTCCACAGAAGTAGACTATAATGCTGATGAGTTAAGTGGCATGGAGAGATATAAGGGCTACCAGGCCTAGAAGGTTTGAGTTGGCAGGACTGTATGAAAAGCCAAAGACTAGCCAGAGGGTTACTCTGTGAGCCTGGGATCTGAATAAGGGAGCCAGATGAATCAGTGTGTGATGGCAGGCGGTGTAGGATAGTGGCTATGTCTGTATAGCCTCATGGAAGGGTGGCCTTGACATTGGGGCTTTGGTTCCATGGTTCCAAGCTGACACACTTGTTGCTTTAGATGTCTGAAGCAACCAGGCCTTTTCCAGGTGATTTTGAAAAACTGATTAATGTGCTAGTGTGTGCTGACATGAATGTAATCTTGGAGGACAGACTGAATAGGAAGGGAAGGGTGGGTTGAAAGGAGAGAAACTAAGCTAACTCCCATGCACTGGCCAAGTGTTCTGGAATGGGTCTTAGTTTCATCCATGGTCACAATTAACCATGTTCTTACGGAGCTTTCTACAGTGATAAACCACAGCTTTGTACAAGATTCCTTTTATTCCCATTGTCAAAACAAATTTCAGTATTACGGGTGCCGATTCCTGAATTTGGGGGTTAGGGGTTTGTACTATGTCTTCTCCTGCATACTGGCTTCTGGATCTCCTACCTATTGAAAGTGCACTAAGTTTTTTTTTTCTTCTAAATTTTCACATGAGGATATGTTTTATTGATTTTAGAGGGAAGAAGAGACAGACAGACAGTCAGACAGACGTAGAGAGAGACAATAATGTGAGGAAGAAACTGATCTATTCCTCCTGTATATGCTCTGACCGGGAATCGAACCTGTGATTTTTTCGGTGTATGGGATGATGTCCCAACAGACTGCCAGTGCAAGAGAACACCAAATTTTGACTTTCCACTTGGGGATAAAACACTCAATCTGGTCATCTCAGTTGAGAGTAAGACCCTCTGTCCATGGTTTGTTGACTACACAGAAGTTCCCATTACCCAGTGTCTGTATTCTTAATGCTGCCACAGACTTTCATTTAGCTCTTTTTGTTTGCTAAGGACCTGAAGTGACTTGGATGGTATTACCGCTGGAATAAATGATGTATGAAATGAGAAATCTCTGTCCAGTACTGCAAGGGTGGGAGGAAAGAAGGCATTCGACAGAACCGCTGTTATGCAGAATTAGTTCTGAGATGGCCAGAAAACACAGAGGACAAAGGCAAAGAATCATCAGATCTTTCTCTCCCATTTTTTACTGAAAGCCAGGCTTTTATCAGCCTCCCATCCCCCCTCTCAGGCTCCCAGCAATGGACAGTGGATCTCGCATCTAATGAAAGCAACCTTCCACTTTGTTGGGCCTGTGGCCTGAGTTCTGCGGGGGCCAGCATGGGGAGCATTTTCAAGGGGTGTTTTTATCCTTCCAGCCTGTCCCCCCACTTTGGGGTGACCCTTCCTGCCATCCGGTTCCCTGTGTCTTGTCCTCTCGTCTCCTTTGCCTTGAAAAATCTACTCTCTCAGGAGAGGCATTGCCACACTCATGCACACTGCGGTTCAATGGTGGCGAAGGCTTCATTGCTAACTACCCTTGGGGGATTTTTCCTTTGAGTGGTATGAAACCGAGATCCAAGGGCTTAGCAAAATGAGGACTTCATGTACTAGAAAGCAGACCGTGACTGCTCAGAGGCAGTGGCCATACTGCTTCAGGGTTCAGCAGTAGGAATGCGCCTCCCACAGCCTCACCGCTGGGTGGGTCCGGTCTCCGAGGCAGGGTGCTTGCTCAGGCTCTGCACACCACACATCCTGGGTGGCTGTCCCCCGCTGTCTATAAGCCTGCTTGTTTTCTTTTCCCCAGGATTGGGTAATGGCATTGTTTTGCCCCAGAGCTCCTGATGTCCCCTGGGAGGGCCCGGCTGGCGTTCCCTCTGCCACCAGGTGTGCCTGCATCTCCAGATGAAGCCTGCAGGCTGTGTTGGCAATCCGCAGCGGGCCACAATAACAAGAAACGCGGAATCGGGGCCAGGTCTCAGCGGGGGCACCTGCCCTTGACCTCGCTCACAGCACTTCTGTGGGGTGTTTACAAAAACTGCACCTGCTGCAATAGCTGCTGGTCGTGCTGGGGAAAAAAAATAATCATCTAAATCATTAGAAAGAGAAAAGGAAAGAAAGGCAGCCCAGGGAAGGAAATGGTCCATGCTCGGCTCTATTTCTGTCTCTGCATGCTCGCTGAGTGTCCTTGAGGGAGTGGCCGCTGTCCTTTGTCTTGGGTTGTTACTACTTTGGCAAAACCTCACAGGTGCCTGCCAGAACCCACAGGGAATCTTAGCCTCTCCCCAGCACACAGACATGCTGGCACATTCTGTGGGGGCCAGAGAGTGGGAGGTGGGGTGATAAGTCATGGAATGGAACAGCGATGCCAAGTTCATCAGATCATAGGCAAATTGAATCCTCCTTTGTACTGCGCTTTCAAAGAAAGCCCCCTTGCCTCCCCTGGCCCCCACCCCACTACAAACCATGAAATGCATGTTGGGAAGACTAGCTGATACTTTTGGTGTTTACTGTGTACTCTATACCAACTCTATGTGCTTCATATCATTTGCTTCCCACTTTAAAGATGGAAGAATTGAGGCTCCGAGGATCCAGTCGTTTTCCTGGAGCACAATGGTGTATTTCCTCAGGCCCCACCATGGAGCCCAGCACATAGTAGTTGATGGCTAGCTAGGCGTTTGGAAGCCTTTGGGGCTTGATGATTCGAGCTCTCCCCTGTCTTTTAGTACCTTGGTTTAGTCACCTGTAAAATGAAGGTATGAACTAGGTGGCTCAACCTTAGTGTGCCATGGGGATGGTTGGGGGGGGCAATTGTCAGCACCCCCCCTTCCTCTTCTCCTGAGTTTGAAGTCATATGAAAAACAAGCCGAGGAATCAGGCCAATAGAGTAAAAATTATCCACTTCATTAGTGATAGAAGCCAGCTTGAAGGCTGGGGCTTAGATCTGTGGCCACAGTAGGTTTCTTACGACTTGGCCCCAGAATTAAACTTATCTAGGGAACACATCCAGAGCGGGACAGCTGTCCTGTGGGACAGGGCACATTCATTCCATGTGGCAGAGGGCAGATAAGCCACACACCCTCTCCGTGGCAGGCAGGACTGAGAGAGCCTGAAGGGGCTCCGCCCAGAGCAGTGACTCCCTTCTCTGCTATTGCACTCAGGATGGTCATTCTGGTACTGGGGCTGGGGCAGGCAATGCGAGGAGTGGGGAGACAGGTGGTTTCTGAAGCCTTTTACATTCGCATCTAGCTACATACCATCTTTATTACTTTATTAAATCAGTGGGTTAAATATCAAAGGCCTGGGGAATGCAGGTTCCCCACCCCTATGCATCTCTTGGGTTTTGTGTTTGATCTTGCTCCCCAGTAAAACAATGAAATGATACCTCTTTTTATAGCCAGTGAATGCCTTGCACCTATTGTGACAAGGAAGACCTGGTAGGCAACCTCCTAAATATCAAAGGTGGCCCCTCTAAGGTGGCCTCTTAGCTCTGGAATTTACATTCTCCTGTAATCCTCTCCCTTTGAGTGGGGGCAGAACTTACTGTCTCATTCGAATGAACATAGTACAGCAAAAGTGACATGTGACTGGCACACTTTCTCTCTCTCTTGGACCTGGGAGGACCCGGCTACCATGTCATGCACCTGTGGAGAGGCTCTGGTGGCAAGGGATGGAGGCCTGCCAACAGATGTGTGTGAGCCTGGAAGAGAATCCCACTCATCCCTAAGTTGAGCCTTCAGATGGGACAGCAGCCCTGGCTGACAGTTTGATTGCCATCTAAAGAGAAACCATGAGCCAGCGTTCCCAGGCTAAGCCATGCCCAGATTTCTGACCCATGCACACCGTGAGATGTTGCTTTAAGCCACTACATTTTGGAGTCATTTTTCATGCAATGGTAGATAACTGATGCAAAAATATTTCTCCTTCCTATGCAAGGGTCCCTGAATAGTATTTTTGCCAAGATGGCCCAGTGATGTCTTAACCCCATGGCCTTTTATTTAGAAGGATCAGAGGCTGCCTGTTTCTCATCTCAGCCAAATCGAGCACGGGATTATTTTCCTCCCCAGACCCTAGACTAGAGCTACTGATGAGCAGGACCACGTGGTTACACTCTGCACACAGATTTAAAAATACTAGCTCACACTCTAAAATTTAAGCCAGACGTTTAGGAAATGTCGAGTGTAGCTGGAAAGTGATTTCTACATTATTACTCTTCAAGAACAAAGTGATAAGTGACTTTGGAGTCAGAGGAAGTGGCTGTTTGCAGAGTTTATGAAAAATAAGCTGTCATCTTTGTCCTATATTACATTGGAGTCGCTGGGAGAGAGAGCTCAGGTTTCTTAAACTTGGGTGTTTTAAGGGACCTAGGACATATTGAACTAAAGGAACGCCTCACAGTTATACAGAATTGACATTTCCCACTTTTCCCCCTCGAGGATGGAACATTTAAAAGCACGCTTAACTTTGGGATCCTTACCAAGCTGCTCTAGCGCAGTGCCCGGGGAAGATTCTAACGTAGACACGTGTTGCCCCAGCTGCCTCAGCGGAGCTTGAAGGGGTTGTCAATTATAACTGGATAAGAAATATTCTTGTATGTCAAATGTGCTTTCTAGCAGCATTTGGAGGACCAGGGAGATCTGTTTCCTGGGTTCTGAGCTTGCCCATGACATCTGTGTAAGTGCTTGTTTTGCCAACATACTTAGCATATTCCAAAAACATTCCCAAGGAGGTTAGTGGTCTTGGATGACTCTTTGCCTTCAGTGCCTTTCTCTCCGCCTTGGCTTGGCTGATCTGGGAAGGGCACTATGGGAGAGTTGTTTGGGAAAGCAGGCTCCTTGGGGACAGACACCATGCTTCCTTTGTGTCTTTCATACTTCGTGACAAAGATTATTATTTGCTCTCTGCCCCCACTTTTGAGCTCCCCATCCTCCCTTGAGACAGTTGCTGTGGCTGGTACTGGCCACCAGAAGAGCACTGCATCTGTGGCTGCTCTCACAGTGGGTCGCAGGAATAGGAACTAATGGAGCACGAACAGAAGTGTCTTGTGCCACTTCCACAGTTGTCCTTAATAAGGGGAAGGGGAGTGTGCTCCTCTTCCCTGTCCCCTTTACCACTGGTTGGATGTGGATCTAGTTTTGAGCCAACTTGAACACAAGCTAGGCATGGTGAGGAAGAGCCAGGGCCCTTGAGAACTTTGCCAAGCAAGACTGCCACCTGCCTTGTTTCAACCCATGCCATTTCATGTCTCTGTCATACACAGCAGAAACTGTCCCATCACTCATAACCTTTTAGATCTCCTAGGACTCCTGTCACCGGGCCAGCTATAGAAGGTACCTAACGGGCATGGAAGTATGTGGTTGACCAAGTCCTCACTCAGCTGAAGACAACCACTGGAAATGAATGATACCTTCCTTCTTCAGCCTGTGGCCTTAAATTGCTTATGCCACTAGGATCGTAGATTTGGAAAGAATCTTCTAGATCATCTCTCTAGTTCACCCTTCATTGATATCAATGTCATCATGTCATTTTGACCAGTGTAATTTTTAGCTTGACAGTGTAGCCTATTGTTGCTCATTGTTATTTTTTCTATATATTCTTTATTTTTGTTAATCTTCACGCAGGAATATTTTTTCCCCACTGATTTTTAGAGAGAGTGGAAGGAAGGGGGAGAGACACACAGAGAGAAACATCGATGTGAGAGAGACACGTCGATTTGTTGCCTCTCCCATATGCCCCAAGTGGGGCCAAGGATTTTGAGCCGACAACTGAGGAACGTGTCCTTGACCAGAATCAAACCCACGATCCTTCAGTCTCAAACAGTTATAACTACTAAACCAAACTGGCTTAGGGCTGTTGGTCATTCTTAATTGCACCAAAGGTCTTTTAGGCAAGCAGAAATCCGCCATCTTCTAACTTCTACTCTTTGTTCTTACCCTTGTTTTCCTCTTTGAGTCCTCTCAAAACAATACATTTAGGAGCAGATTTTTCAGGGACATAGTGATAAGCAGTGTCCAAATTCATCTAAAAATGAAAAATGTTCATTAATGTAAGGACTGAAATATCATCAATTGTCAAATAGATTTGACAATTCATGGGTGTGCTTCACTGGAGTAGGGGTGGAAGCCAGATTGAAGTAGGTTGAGATATGAGGTGAGAAAATGGGGGAAAAATAAGAAAATGAGATATGAGGAGCTGATGTGGATGACTATTTCAAGAAATTGGATTGAAAAGTGAGGAAAAGGGGAAGTGGAGGCACAGGGTTACAGGAAGTGTTTGCTGTGCCTTTCTTTGGGAAGTGAGGGATATGAACAGGTTTAGAGGCCACAAGAGAAAGTTAAAGACTGAGGGAAAAGGTGAAGATACAGGGAAGTGGAGAATGGCTGATAGAGCATAGTCCATGAGAAGAGAGGGATGGTGGTAAGATTGTAATCGGGCTGCTTGATTAATGAACAGGTGGATAAACACTTTATCCTTTTAGACCAGAGGGAGGGAAAGAAGAAGGTTATCTGACATCAGGTGGAGGACCAGAAGCTGAGGGAGATGAGCTTGGTGGAATTAATGAGATAGGTGGCAAGGCTGTGTGCTGAGGCCAGGGTCTGATGGGCATGTGTTTGGTTGACCAAGGTGCTGAGGAGCTAGAACTTTCAAAATGAGTTATATCGGCATTCCATATGCTGGTGTGATTCATTCTGAAAGTGCTAGATCACAATGACAAAGGCCCAGAGGGACTGGATTTTAGCATTGATCCAGGGTTGGGTTGGGCTGGGTGATGGGCTCTGGAGGAACAGGAGTGCTAAAGAGTTGAAATAAAAGTGAGAGAACAGCTGGGGGGGAGGGGAAGGTCAACCTTGAGCTGTATACAGATAGAAAAAGAGATTGTGGGAGTCAGTGGCTTCTTAGAACAGTTTCCCCTTAAGCTGGGCGGTACAGGGAGATGTGGAAGGCTCTGCCTGGGTTTCTTTTAGGTGTGGGAATGGGACAAGCCACCCCATTTTTGTGCCTGGCTCCAGAAGATGCTATCTCTATCTCACTAGGACAGCCCTGTGTGTTTTCTAACCAGTCTCTTCTATCCAGTCTCTTCCTTGAATCTCCTGTTGCTCTGTCCCCATCCTTGCTCTGGGGTCCAGCCCCCACCGCTCCATGCCCATCCCAACTGAGTACTGATTTCTCCTGGCTGGTCAGCCACTCTCTGACCTCTTCTGGTTCAGTAAACCCTTACTTTCTCCCACTTGCTCAGCCTCACCATGGGTCTGCCATCCTCCAGGATAAAGCTTGTCATTGGCGTTGACTGAGCACCAAGGCACTGTTAGCTACTCCTGGCCTTTAGAGTTCCAGCACTAGAGCATTTGGTTTTGTTGCTCATTCATTCTTCTTGGAGTGACAAAGTGCTTGGTAGTCAGGAGCTAAGGTTTTAGAGTCACACAGACCTAAGTTTGAACTTTAATCCTTCCCTTTATTAGCTGTGTGACTTTGGGCAAGTTATGCAGCCTCTTTGTTTCCATCCGTTAAATGGGGATAATACCCTGTTTCCCCAAAAATAAGACAGTGTCTTATATTAATTGTTGCTCCTAAAGATGCGCTAGGTCTTATTTTCAGGGGATGTATTATGTTTCCATTAAGTAGGTCTTATTTTCAGAGGATGTCTTATTTTTGGGGAAACACAGGGTAGGAGTGCTGACCTCTTAAGCTTGTATTGAGGAATAAAGGAGAGATTACATGAGAGCTTTGTGGGAATGGTATCTGAGTATGAGAACAGAGACTGGGATCCCTAATGTTGCTAAAACTTGGATTAGAAATCAACCAACTAAACCATCTATCTTTTGGGAAGGACCCCCACTGAGAAATGGGTATTTGTAAGGAAAAGCAATAAATCTGTGTCACATAGCCCCACCCTAGACACTCCCAAATGCCCTACCATAGCTATTTGTGTTGTTTATTGACTCAGAGACAGTAAACCATTTGTTAGTTACATTCTAATTCTTGGGCACCCTGTCACCCTTGTATTCCACCCACCTACGCTGTGGAGACTTTGTCACAGCCTACAAATAATGGGACCGGAATCTGTGGGTTTTGCTAACTGAACACACACTGTCGAGTAAGTGGTAAGATTCTTTGGGGGCTATGCTAAGAATGTGTGCTCAAAGAAAGACCGTTTTAAAAACCATCTCTATTTCATGAGGCAGGTTGCTGTGCCATTTTTATTTTGCACTGCTTGCCACCCAGGACTTAAAGGAGGGCACAGGTCAGAAAGAGTCCTCCTAAGTCTATTTTTCTTGGGCTATTTGGAAAGGAGGAGGCAGGTAGAAGAGTATAGAGCACCAGGCCTGGTGCAGCTGGAGACACGTGACTTTGCCATGGAAGTGTGGGGGCTCTGAGCGCACCCCCAGGCACACAGATATCCCTTCTAGTTATGAGTGTCTGAAGGTGAACAGTTCTGGGGACTGAAATGGTTAAGTGTTTAGACTGTCTGGTTGTCTGATGGGCAGAAGCTAGAGATAACTCAAGGGAGGACTATGTGTAAATTAGTATTTCAAATTAGCTTTCTGGAGATGGAAAATTTGGAAAACAAAAGAGTGCAGAAGTCACTCAGTGAAAACAAGGGGACCCAGTGGGAGGAGGCCAGCATGAATGTGAAGTCTGCAGAGAGAACTTTTTTTTGCAAACAGATACTTTTGCTCCAATGTGGTTGAGCTTTTACTTAGATCCACAGTCTCACAGCTAGCCTGGTGGCCTTGTAAATTTAGAATCGCACTTTTGGAAAGACATTTGGAAGTACATATCATGAGCCATAAAAAATATTTCATGTCCTCTGAACTAGTAATCTCCCTTCAGGGAATTTATCTTGGGACAATCAATCTGAAAGGAGAAAAAGTGCCACATGCAAGAAAATGCTGATTGCCTCATTGCTTTTAATGCTAAGAATTTGGAAGCCAACGGGAATGGAATGGTCATATAAATTATGGGGTATCAAATCAGAGTATTCTCTGTTTATTAAGATTATAATTATGAATATCACATAGAAGCGTATATCCATCTGAAATAACCTTTTAGGACATTGAAAATAAGCACTATGTATCATGTTGTTCATACTACGATTTATATATAAAACTCGAGGCCTGGTGCATGAAATTCCTGCATGGAGGGGGGGTGTCTCTCAGTTCAGCCTGCATCCTCTCCAATCTGGGACCCCTTGAGGGATATCCGATTGCCTGTTCAGGCCTGATCCCGACTGGGATCAGGCCTAAATGGGCAGTCGGACATCCCTCTCACAATCCAGGACTGCTGGCTCCCAACTGTTCATCTGCCTGCTTTCCTGATTGCCCCTAACCACTTCTGCCTGCCAGCCTGATCACCCCCTAACCACTCCCCTGCCTAACTGATTGATTCCTAACTGGTCCTTTGCCAGTCTGTTTGCCCCATAACTGCCCTCCTCTGCAGGCCTGGTCCTCCTCCCTAACCCCCTCCCCCCTGCCCCGCCACTGCAGGCCTGGGTCCTCTCCAATTGCCCTTGCTTACAGGCTCGGTCACTCCCAACTTCCTTCCTCTGTTGGCCTGGTCACCCCTAACTGCCCTCCCCTGCAGGTTTGATGGTCTCCAACTTCCCACCCTTCCAGGCCTGGTCCCTCCCAAATGCCCTCCCCTGCTGGCCATCTTGTGGTGGCCATCTTGTGTCCACATGGGGGCAAGATCTTTGACCACATGGGTGTTTTGGGCTGCAAACATCGCACAGCTACTCCGTTGCCTGGAGGCAGGATGTCTGGGGGCAGAGGGAGGTAGGGTAGGTCACTGAACAATGGATTGGTTGGAGTTTAGAGGGAGGTGGCGGTTCACACTCCGGCCAAGGGTGCCCAGGCATTGCACCTGTGCCCTGAGTTTCTTGCAAACACCTTTTGTAACCTTTGGGTTGTCGTTGTAACTGTCCTAACTCCCTCTTGTGGATTCTGAGTATAAATTTGCTGTAACACCTGTGGTCTGCACTGCAATTCAGCCTTTATCGAGGTGAAATGCTGCAACTGTAGTCGCTGGCCACCTTAATAAAGGCTCATAAATTTTGATCTCTGTCTCTGGTGGCCGTCTCTTGCAGGTTTCCCCATAACAATGGGGGCAGCCATCTTGTGTGTTGGAGTGATGGTCAATCTACATATTACTCTTTTATTAGATAGGATAGAGGCTTGGTGCATGGGTGGAGCCAGCTGGTTTGCCCTGAAGGGTGTCCCGGATCAGGATGAGGGTTCCCTAGAGATGTCTGGTGGGTGGGGGAAAGGCCTGGACAAGTGGCCTGTGGTGATTTGCAGGCTGGCCATGCCCCAGGTGACCCAAGTGGATGCCCTGGTATCTGGGATATATTTATTTTCTACAATTGAAACTTTGTAGTATGGAGCGGAGCCAAGCCTCCTGCTTGCTCCATGGGGGCAGCCATTTCTTTTGGGATTTATGTATCTTCTATAATTGAAACTTGGTATCCTGGAGTGGAGGCCTAGACCGGCAGGACTGCAGAAGCTTGGCTTCCTCCATCGCTGGGGAAACCCAAGCCTTTTGCTGTTGCCAGCTCCGTGGCTGCCGCCATTTTTGTTTGAATTTATTTATGTTCTATCATTGAAACTTTGTAGCCTTGAGTGGAAGCTTAGGCCTGCAAGGGCAGGCAGAAAGTTTGGCATCCTCCGTTGCGGAGTAAACCCAAGCCCCCCTGCTGTTCTCTGTGGCCCTATCCATCTTGGTTGGGTTTATTTGCATATTTGCTCCTGATTGGCTTTGTGGGTGTGGCTTGTGGGTGTAGCAGAGGTGCAGTCAATTTGCATATTACTCTTTTATTAGGTAGGATAATAAGAAGAGGACCAGGAAGGAATCTGCTGAATGCTTGGTGGGTTCTTATGATAAAAACAGGAGTAATTATTTTCCTTTTTGTTAATCCTCACCGGAGGATATTTTTTCAATTGATTTTTAGAGAGTGGAAGGGAGGGAGAGAGAAACATCAATGTGAGAGAGACACATCCATCAATTGGTTGCCTCCAACACATGCCCCATCTGGGTTTGGGGATCAAACCTGTAATTCAAGTCCATGCCCTTGGCTAGGAACGCTTCAGTGCATGGGTTGTTCTAACCATGGAGCAACCAGGCCAGGACTGTTTTTCTTTTTTAGGTATCTTCATTATTGCTGTGATGTTGCTGAAAGTTAATTCCCATTTTGTCATTGGATTACTTTAGTTTTGTTATCTGTAAAATGGGCAGACCATTGACCTCTCTATCAAACTCCTAATCACATTCTGCCATAACTTTCCCCTGTCATCCCTGAATGCTCTCTGAGAGCAGGGACAGTGTCTTATCGTCTTAGAGCCTAGCCCTGTGCACTGATTTCGTTTGTTAAGTCAAATTGAAATGAAATACAGGGAAGCTGACATTGGGGTACCTGGTAACCATGAGAGCTGCCCACACCTAGAGAGGCCCTCTGGGAGTCAGGGAACTCCCGGGCTGGTGCTGGGAATGGTCAGTCGCAGACTGTCCTTTTCTTTTAAAGGGCCCTGCAGAGAGGTCCAAAGGCAGGCCCCTGAGCCCACATATTTTAGAGGGTTAGTCTCCTTTCTCCACAGAGGAAGAATCATGTAGACTGCATAGCGAGCCTACACAGGGGAGCGGATGAGTACCTGGACTAGGGTTGCCCCAGAGTGAGTTAAAATTTTTTTTCTTTTGAGAAAAAAAAAAAGACTAGAAAAATCCATTTCCAAGTCTTTGAAGTGAGCAGATATGAGTTTTTATAAATCAAATTACAGTGTTTTCAGTCACAAATAATCATGGAAACGTTTCCAAACATCCATTTTCAAAAAGCCTCTTCAGTAGTACAAGTTTGGGTTTTTGTTTTTGTTTTTGTAAAGCATCGCTTTTTCATTCATGGTGAAAATGTCATGTTTACTTTGCGGGAACAAATTGTGCTTCCTTTTCCTGAAAATATGTGCTGGGAGCTCTTGATAGTCACCTGTCATCCAAGAGTACGTCCTCAAAATGTGAACTTAAAGAGGAATGCACACCGTATTCCTTGGACATACTTACCTTCAGTTTTGATTTCTGTGGCTTCAGCTACCTATGGTCAGTTGTGGTCTGAAAATATTAAATGGAAAATTCCAGAAAGAAATAACTCATACATTTTAAATTCTGAGTAGCTTGATGAAATCTTGCTTTGTCCTTGTCTGTCTTACTCTGTACGTGAACCGTCTCTTTGCCCAGCGTATCCCTGCTGTATTCACTCCATGCCCATTAGTCACTCAGCCATCTTGGTTATCAGATTGACTATCAGATATAACAGTGCTTATGTTCAATCCTTATTTTATTTCACAATGCCCCAAAATCCATTCACACAACTTTTAGCACAGTATATTGACATAATTGCTCTATTATCTTGTTAGTTACTAGAAGCCCAATGCACGAAGCTTGCAGTCCAGAAACCCCTGAGGGATGTCCTCCTGCCAGCTTGGGCCCTATCCCCCCATCAGTGCACAACATAGTAAGCAGTTGACAGGCCTTAGCATATCATTAGCATATTATGCTTTGATTAGTTGAATGGCTGACCAGAGGACCAGACACTTAGCATATTAGGCTTTTGTTATATAGGGTGGTTGTTAATCTCTTATTGTGCCTAATTTATAAGTTAAACTTTCTCATACGTATATATTTATAGAAAAACATACTGTATGTGGGGTTCATTACTATCTGAAGTTTCAGGCATCCACTGGGGGTCTTAGCATGTACCCCCTGTGCATAGCAGGTGATTACTGTAATTCATTTTTAAACTCACAACTCTTCTAAAGTCCTTTGACATGATAACCAACAAACTTCTGTGTGTTCCAGGGGATTTAGGTCACTGCCCTCCTTATTAAAGAAGTTTGGTAAAGCCTGGCCAGCATGGCTCAGGGGTTGAGTATCAACCTGTGAACCAGGAGGTCACAGTTTGATTCCTGGTTGGAGCATATACCCGGGTTGTGGGCTCAATCCCCAGTGTGGGGTGTGTGAGAGGCAGCTGATCAATCATTCTCTCTCACCATTGGTATTTCTCTCTTTCTCTCTCTCTCTCTCTCTCTCTCTCTCTCTCTCTCTCTCTCTCTCTTTTTCTCTCCCCCCCTCCCCTTTCTCCATTTCTCTCTGAAGTCAATAAAATTATTTTTACAAAAAGAAGTTTGGTAAAGATAAGTACATGTAAGTGTGTTATGTGTTTTAAGATTGATACCCTGAACCTTTGCTGCAATCACTTGCAGGGACAATGGCGTGAATGGATTTCACTGCGCTGATGATGTCTCTGCACCCTTGCTCCCCCCAAACCCTCCCGCACTCAGGGAAAGCAGCCCTTCCATCAGCAGTCAGACCAGAACAAGGCGCTCATCTAAGAAGTCACTGAATTCAGAATATGAATTTACTGTATGCCTTTTGTTAATGGACTCACAAGAAATAGCACTTCACCTGTGTGGTATTATCTAGCACGCACCACACGCTGACACGTGTTGAGAAGCCCTCACCCCAGGGGGTAGCAGGCTCCACGCTTGCTCACGCACCTCTCAGGTTTCTCTCTTCAGATCGTCACCAGTGTTTTCAGTATGCTTCTCAAAGGTGTTGGCTGACAAAGAAAAGCATTTGATGTGTGGCTGTATGGTGGAGTGTGTTCAGCTAATTTTTCCTGCCGTCCAGAGCACAAGCATCTCTTCAGGGTGGCCCCCTACCTTTTAAGCTATTGAGTAAGAAACCTTAAAATATAATCAAAATGTTTATCATTTCATTTGGGGACAATTCGGAAGGTACCCTGAATTGTCTCTGGCATGATGTTAAATATCACTGAGAGCATTGTGGAGATTTATCTTCAGTTTAATTCCATTTTAAAATGTCATCTGAATGTGATGGTCTCTTGCTATGCTTTGCTTGGAGCTCAGGGTGCATTGTATTCCTCAGGTGAGGGTCACGGTTCTTGATAGGGGATGGGTACCCACAGTACTCTTCCTGTCAATTCCTTTTTTTCTCCCCAGATCTGTATCACATTGTCACTGTTCTTACCTTGCAGTGTGGCTGGAGACCAGTTCTCACCAGGAGGAAAGTGTCAGATTTGCTGCGTTAGATTGTTAGCCTTACTGCTATCATCCTTGGTGCATGCATTCTTTGTAGAAACCAAAGTCTCCGACCTGTTTACAGCGGCTGGTTTTGTTAAACCTGTGTCCTAGAATCAGCACAGTTACTGTGTGGGCACTCGGACCCTAGCAGGGGGGGGGTCCCTGTGACCTCCTCTGGCTGTGGAGGTGCTGGACTCAACGGGGAACCACTTTTTCTTATGATACATGACATCCCACTGGCAGGAGGCATGCCACTGCCAGAGAGTGCATTACCTATCATTAGACCCAATATATTTTTCTTGTTTTCCAATCAACATGTATTTCTATCACGAAATTTGTGGTATAGGCTGGTAATCTTTTATCTGCCGTTCTGAAACTCCAATGAAGGGGTATCCGAACCCATGGAACGTACAACGCAAGAGTGAACCCTAATGTAAACTATGGATTTTGGATGATAATGAAGTTCAATGTAGATTCATTGATTTGTCGATGAAAAGGAAGTCCAAACCTAAGAAAAAATGTTTTGAGTTTATTTGAGCCGAAACTGAGGACTAGGCCTGAGAACATGATCCCAAGAGTTTCAGAAAGCTTCTGGGTTATGTATTTCTTTTTATACATTTAGAATCAAAGGAGGAAACCTAAGGAGGGTTACATGGAATCCATTGGTAGTAGATTAAGGAAGCAGGAGAAAGTAAGAAGGGGAAAATCTCTTGGATTGGATAAAAAGTAAAATGGAGAGATACAAACTTCTTTCATAGGTGGGTTCAGGATCATTAACATGTAACATTTAAACCAAATAGGAACAGTATGCGGGCAAAAAGGTAAGAATGGGAGTGTTCTGGAGTTGTACTGGGTCCTGCCTCCAAGGGTCTGGAAAAGAAAATTGCTCTGACATTTCAAAGGTTTGTTATTCTGGCTGCCTACGAATAGCAGACAGAGCTCACAAAATGTAAAGTAAGGATTGACCTTTGCTTAGGAGGCTGTGTGGGGGACTACCCCTCATGACCTGCCCACTTAGGGATGTATGACCAGACCATTCTGTGTGCTTACTCTCTGTCACCGAGCTTTTGTTCACAGGTTGTAACAAATGTGGGGAACAGGGAAAGTGGGAGGCTGCGCATGTGCAGAGGCATGAAGGATAGAGGAAATCTCTGCACCTCCCTCTCAGTTTTGCTGGGAACCTAAACTGCTCTAAAATATAACATTTTTAAAAAGGTGGTAAAACCTAACCTCCACTGAAAAGAAGGCTACTTATAGCATGGATCCCTTTTAGCGTGTGTACTCTGTATAGGAAAGGAATGTGCGTTTGTCTATTTGGGTTCTGGCCCAGGCTCACTGGAGAGTATTATAGGTCCTATATGTAAAATAACATATTGCCTTTCTGAAACTCCTAAACCCAGCCGGGCCCAAGGTTTTAGATGGTATTGTAACCCACCCTCTATGCACTTCTCACAGGCCTGAGGGCTGTTCTGGCTCCTCTGGTGCTCATGCACTCACTTTTGAACTTATAAAGGGTGACACCAAAGCCCAGGGCAGTTCTGACCCACTCCAGGTCGCCCAGCACTCTGGGAACAGGAAACGAGGCTGGCCACTGCTGCTTTCCCAGAGTCACTCCTGTTGCCCACCTGCGGAGGAGATTCGAGGTCTGTTCAAACCAGAGAATTTCCCCAGAAGAACGCGTATATCAGGGGCCTTCCACTGGGGGAAGCTTTGGTTCACTGCCAGCATCAGCTGGGAGAGGCAGTGTCCGCGAATGGGATGGATCTAGAACCATAGAGAGTTCAAGTGTGAGCATTTCGTCCATAGCTTCCTGTCCATTCCATACACCCATTCAGCAAAATACCTATTCACCAGCCCTGTGCTGAGCATCAAGCTGACACTGGGGATGCCACGAGGAAAAGTGTGTTCGTCTGCCTGCCCTGGAGAGGTGTTTACAGTTTACTGTGGGGCAGATGAGCAAATCCACGCGGGCAGTCCCAGTCTGCATGGTAAACGCCGTGGACTCAGGGGAGGGAGAGTTCCTTCCCTGAAGACTGCGTGAGGATGGGCTCGCAGGGACAGGAGCTCTTCTAGGGAAACTTGAGGGTAGACTGGGTGTCTGGGGAAGGCACTCCAGTTGAAGGAACAGCCTGGGTAAAGGCCCACGGCTGGCCAGGAGACTTGCTCAATCTCATGGGAGGTTAGTGTGAGGAGTAAACAAGGTGGCTAATTTAGAATCCAGCCTGTGGCAGGAGCCCTGCCATCCCAGGCCCTGTGCTGAGGGCTGAAGGTGTCCCCGGTGGAGCTAGTGAAGCCCTTTGACCAGAGGAGGGATGAGTTTGTCCTAAAGTGCTCCCTAACACCCACTGACCCCCATGGGTTACGGAACACTCTCTGCCAGAGGGTTGAGTTTGACCACTTCCTGGGGTGTTCCTTTGCTAACAGAGAATTTAAATCCTTTCATCTAGCTCAGTGTTTCCCAAACTTTTGACATATATGTACCCCTTCTATAATTTTTGTAATGCTGAGTACCCCTCGTACTAAAAAAAAAGGATGTATTTTAATAACAATCAAATATATATATATATATATATATATATATATATATATATATATATATATAGGTACACACACAAAATAATAATAAACAAAAAATAAAATTATTCATAATAAAATATAAAAAAGTTATATTATAAATAACATTTATTTGCACACCGGACCATCTCATGCCTCACAAGACTGTCTTGACGTGACTCATGAGAACGTAGAATTAGGTGCAGTGCATATCCCCACCAAACTCCGGTGCAACGTGTACCCCCACCAAACTATTCCCATACCCCTGGGGGTACGCGTACCACACTTTGGAAAACACTGATCTAGCTCATGATCCGCGACCTCCGCTGGTTCTAAAACCTGGTCTTTCAAAGGCTTTCTGCACTTGCAACATGTTCTCTTCTGGAGAAATGGGTGCGGGATGCTTCAATTTAATTCCTTCTGCGTTCTCATTTTTCACACCAGTTGTCTTATTATTCTTAACTGTTATTAAAAGGAATGATAAAAAGCAATTAACCATCTGGAACAGATTCATGCTTCCCATTAGTCAGGGCATCCATTATAAAGCCTCCCCAAAGTTCAGCCTTGGAAATGAATTTTCCAAGTAGGTGGATTAGCTAATGAATTTTTCTTCTCCAAAGGCAAGCGTATTTTCCCAGCACAGCCAGTTCTTCCACTGCCCATTTATCAAAGGGTGAAAAAGTAGACGTGGAAATAGAAATGACTTGTCAGTATAATTTACCATGTAAAAGCTGGAGATTTGATAGGTTTTTGCAAGGCTTCTGCACTTGTACTTTCCCACTCACATTAATGGATTTGGTGGGGCGTTGACATCGGCATCGGGAAGGTGACTACATTGAGTCAGTGCTCCCTCCTAGCTGCCTGGAGAACACCCCGGTGGCTCCCAGTCCCTGGTCGGGATGTAAGAGATGGGGGGGAGGGGCGCCGGTGTCAGAGGGCTCAGCTTATTTTGTGGGTGCCATTGTGAGTGTTAGGGCTACTTGGAATTGGAAAAGGGATGAACTATGTTTGCAAGAGGGTAAGCTGCTTGGGCTGCCCGGGTTCCATGAATCACTCTCTCCCACGGCATCCTGGGCATGGACTGCCGTCTGACTCCTGGAAGACCGTGTGACACTGTGGCCAGCTTTGTTGGACCTCCAGCTTGGCCCCTTTACACAAAAACCCAGAGGGTTGATTTTCTCTGTCTCTTCCCTTGTGTTCTACCATGGCCCATATCTCGGGACTCAAGTGGGATTCATCATGGGAACTCCTCCGGGGTCAGGGCTGCCCTGGAGCTCACATGAGCTCAGACACCAAAAGTCCCTCCTTGGAGAAAAGCTGCTGCCCCTGGTGTTTCTTCCTGGACACAGAACACGGTGGCCAGGCCTCCAAGGGCCAGGAGGGTGACTCCCTGTCATCTGTCAACAGGAAGCATTTGCTTTCCCCGGATCCAAAGCTCCTCACTGCGCTCAGAATTCCCAGAGTACAGTGCTGATGCATGGCCAGGAGCCATGCTTCATGCTTCATGGACTCTTCCAGGATTTCTCATTAGCCTGATAAGGCTTCGCTCGAGTACAGTGTCTTTCACAAAAGTTTGATAATGCTAGTTTACAAGTTGATTCTGTTGAACAAATATTTAGATAGAACCTTTTGTATTCCAAGCCCCGAGATACACACAGAGGATGCAGGGATGAATGAGGCATCGATCTGTCCCCAAAGAGTTCTCCGTCATGCCTGTAGGAAAAAATTACAGATAGATATAGTAAGTGCTAAAGAGAGGGCCCAAGAATATGCCCCAGGAGACTGGAGAAAAGCATTCTCAGAGTCTTTGAAGGCTTAGGAAAACCTTCAGAGAGGATGATGTTTATGCAGGGTCTTGATGCAGTCACAGGAGTTTTCCAGTTGGAAATGGATGCAGCGCTGGGGAAGAAAGAACACATGCAGAACAGGGCTTGAAAGGCTGAGGGGTCGGGTACAATGTGTTTCTTGAGACTGTGTGTGTCATGGAGGGTGAGGCTGTAGCCCTTCCTGGTTGTACCTCATGATGTCACACTCACCCTTAGACCCTGGGCCTGGCACACAGGGTCCACAGGGAGGGATGGTGGGGGTGAGGAGCCCAGGAGGAGTTTGTGGTTAGGGCTGGGGCAGGGAGCTAGCTTCCGCCTTCTGGAGATGTGACTAAATGTGAATGTCTAGGAGATCCCACACCCCAAAGTGTCAAAGGTGGGGATCAAAGCGGCAGGTCTCTGAGTAGAGGAGGGAGCTAGGGGGTAAGAAGCAGCAGAAGCAGGCTGTTTCAGCCATGTATGAATGAGGAATTGTGTTTTTTCTGTTTTACACATGAACGTGGTTTTTTGTTTTTGTTTTTCAAATAAATGATATTCTCCTGGGAAGGGATAACTTGAAATTTCTTTGGAAGTTCTATCCACTAGGGCCTAATAAAGTATTGCTAAAGCATAAGAGAGGCCAAGCCGCTTGCCCACAGTTATACAGCTTGTCAGGTGGCTGAGTCAGAAGCAGCCAGCTTTTAGAGCCTGTGTATTTACCACTGTCTGTGTCCCCTCCAAGTTCATTTGCTGAAAGCTGGTCCAGCGTGAGAGTGTTAGGAGGCGGGCCTTTGAGAAGTGCTTATGTCATGAGGGTGGAGCCTTCATGAATGCATTACTGCCCTTTTTGAACAAAGGAGTCCCAGAGACCTCCCTTGTCCCGTCCACCAGGGGAGATGACAGCAAGAAGATAGGCATCCATAACACCAGGAAGTGGGCTCTCACCACACACCGGATCTGCCTGTGCCTTGATCTTGGACTTCCGAGCCCCCAGACCTGTGAGAAATAAATGTTTGCTGTTTAAACTGCCCCGCTGATGATATTCTGTTACTGCAACCCTAGCGGACTAAGACAGCAGCCTCCAGATGAAAGCAGATAATGGTTCCCATTTCCTGGGTCAGATCCCAAATGGAGAATGTGCTTAGCTGACAGTGTCACATGTCAGAAGGGACTGTAACAATGCAGAGGATGCAGATCTGCCGTCCTTTTTCTTGTCCCCTAAAAAAAAAAATTAAGGGAGCAGAGAAGACGCCAGGGAAACCTGTCATTGGATATTATTGCAGGAATTTCATGTAGAAGAAGGATATCTTGTCCCATGTGACTGCAGGGGCCCTAGATGGAAGTGGCATTAATACAGATCTCCCCCTAACCACGATGGCTGCCAAAAATGGCCACAGGCTGTCTAGGAAGGCTGAGGGTCCCTGGACAAAAGGCATGAACAGCAGGGTTATGGTCAAGGAGCTTCCTCCTCTGAGTAGGAGATTCTGCCAAATGATCTGCAATGTCTCTCGCAGCATGCAGCTTCCCTAAGTCTCTTGACACTTCTGTACTAGTAATTCTGCCCTGTTCCCCCGGCTCCCAGGAGAGGTGGCTCAGTGAAGACATCAGAGGCGGAGAGGGTGGCTGACTGACACCTGGCCTTTGCCTTCATTATTTCAGTGTGTGGGACCCATTTGCCAAGAGAAATCAGGAAACATATTTTTAGCCAAGGCATGTGCTTTTATGGGACCCAAGTTTCTAGAAATGCTCCATCCCTCCTCTTTTATGACACTCCTCGTCATTGCCCAGGATTTTTACTCCTTGGGGTGCTATTTGGATTATTTCCTTTTTCATCTCTTAAACTGGGTTGATTCCAGCAGGATTAAAACCCAGGTGTTAAAATTCAAAATAGAGAGTCGGTATCTCATTGATTGTCACAGAAAACACTCCCTCCCGAGTGGCGGCTGACTGTGGAGCGGGATTCTGCACCTTGTTTGAAACATCCTAGTGCCCTGGCTGCATGAAGACCAGTTAGATCAGAAACCCTTGATGGGACCAGGCACCAGAAGTTTTTAAAGCTCCCTGGATAGTTCTGAGAATTTTGGTTTAAAATTCATTCTGGAGTCTCCCTGGCAGGATCGATGGGTCCCTGGTCCATGTGGACCTCAAAGGCATGGAGCAAAGCTGATTACAGGTTCACCATCTGCCACCTGTATATCTGGAGTAAGTTATTAGACTTCTTGGAGCCTCCATATGGAGCCCTTCGAACAGTGGTTCTCAACCTTTCTAATGCTGCAACCCTTTAATACAGTTCCTCATGTTGTGATGACCCCCAAACATAAAATTATTTTCGTTGCTACTTCATAACTATAATTTTGCTACTTGTTGATGAATCTTAATGTAAATATCTGTGTATTCCGATGGTCTTAGGCTCTACAGCAGCGGTTCTCAACCTGTGGTCACAACAGGTTGAGAACCGCTAGCAGGGTCGTGACCCACAGGTTGAGTGAGAACTGCTAGCAGGGTAGCCTAAGACCATTGGAAAACACAGATATTTACATTAGGATTCATTAACAGTAGCAAAACTACAGTTACAAAGTAGCAACGAAAATAATTTTATGGTTGAGGGGTCACCACAACATGAATAACTGTATTAAGGGGTCATGGCATTAAAAAATTTGAGAACCACTGCAGAAATATATATATAGTTCTTGACATGGTGCTTTGCAAGACACTCTGGTGCTGTTAGTGATGATGATGATGATGATGATGATAATGCGCTGACAGCAATGATGATGACATGATAACAGTGATGACAATGATGATGACAAGAATGATGGTGCTGATGAACATAAAGCATAGTGACTGGGCATTCTGCTGTGTATGCGTGGCCTCTGTGCCAGTGTTTTGCTCGGGCACTTCATTTACTTCTCTCAATAATCATAGGTGGTAGTCACTATTATTATCTCACCTTTTCCACATGGCCACCTCCACAAGTAAAAGTGTGACAGCGGCAGGAGATGGAGGTGATGAGCCCAGGCCCTTGTTCCAGGAACCTGAGGGATCAATATCGTGGGCACCCCTGAAACGCCAACTCATATGTGGGAGGCTCGGCCTTCTATACATGATGATGATGGTGGGGAAGACAAATGTGAGGTTTAATGGCCTCTTCTGTACATTCCACTTCTCATTGGTAAGCGAGTTGCAGATGTTCACATAGCGTGATTTTAATTCTTGGGGACTGTTAGGGATTGAATTGTGTCCCCCAAAAAGTATACTTTGAAGTCCTAACCTTGAGTACTGCAGAATATGAACACATTTGGAAATAAGTCTTGTATTTATCTGTCTGGTAGTCATTCTCCCAGTGTTGTTAGGGCTCCTCTCTGTTCTCACATAGGCAGGTACATTCTGGGGTTACAGAGATGACGAAGGCAAATAGCCTCCTTAGTATAGTTACTGTGAAAAGGTCATGAGTTCTGAAGAACATCTGTGTGTGGATTACCATGTGGGAATAGAGTGTGGAGTGGCCAACTTTTCATAGGAGGAAGAAGAAGCACAGGTGGTGTCACACCTGGGGTATGGCTCCTGAGCAGAGATTTTCCTGGCAGAGAGGAGGGCACAGAGAACTCTCACCTGAGGGAGCAGTGTGTGCAAAGGACCAGGGGTTGGAAGCAGGCTGTCCTCTTTGGGAAGAGTTCGGGAGTTAAAGGTGGCTGAAGCCTGAGGTCAGTGGGGGCAGGAGTGGTGGGAGTGGAGGTGGGAGATAGATTGGTGTCACCTCTGTCTGCTGGGAGCTGGGCATTTATCTTTTAAGGAATGAATCCATGTACTAGTTTCAGATAGCTTCTGTAACAAGTTACTACAAATTTAGTGGCTTAAAACAATACAGATTTATTCTCGTACCAGTATCCAGGTCAGAAGTAGTCTGAAACGGGCCTTGCAGGGCTGAAATCAAGGTGTGGGCAGGCTGTGTTCCTTCTGGAGGCTGCAAGGGAGGATGGCATCTGTTCCATGCCTCTGCTGGCATTACGTGGCTGTCCCTGCATCTCTTCTGTGGTCACACAGCCTTCTCTGACTTTGGTCCTCCATGACCCTCTTATAAGGACCCTTCTGATTACATGGGGCTCACCCAGATACTACAGGATAGTCTCCCCATCTCCAGATCCTTAATTTATACCAGCATGCATGTTTTGCTATATAAAGTAACATTCTTAGGTTCTGGGGATTGGGGCATGGACACGTTAGGTGGGGGGAGGGGGGCTTTGTTCAGCTTACCACAGACCAACAGGAATTTTATGTCTACTATTCAAAGTGAGAGAAATCCCGCATGGAAGACCAGCTCTGCTGGTCCCCAAGGCCATGTGAGGGCCGAGGAGGGCCTGGACCCAAACCGTGTCATTGTGTGTGGAGAGGAGATGGGCTTGAGTTGAGAGGGGGAGAAATGGTGGAAATTCAGTAGTGTTGGATGAAGGAATTACGAAGCATGGAGGATTCAGGTTTATAATGGGGCCATTTTTAATGGTGCCATTAGTCAGTAGAAGGATACAGGTCCTTCTGTCTCCTGGCTCGCTTCCCTTTAGAACTGTCAGAATGTGTTTCTGGCCAGCCTTGTGCTGTCTTCATGTTCCCAAAGCACCACACGTCCTGCTAGCAGGCTCCTCGTGTCCTGGTGCAGTGTCCTCAGCTCTCCTGCCTCATGGGTTAGGCTGCCAGGTATGGCTCCGGTACTTGTCTCTTGGGTCCTCTATTCATATGTAGAGACTTGGGCACACGTGGGCAGTGGATGAAGCCAGGAACCTGGAGATCTGCGGTCGCTAGGACTCCTCTTGCATGGTACACCTTCCTGGAATGGTGATGGGGGCTGAAATGTTAACCTTGATCTCCCCGGTTATGGATTTTTAGTTTCCGCCCCTCCAGGAAGTCATGTACCACTCAGGATGTCATGTAGTCTTTAAAATGGGTATAAATAAACCCAATAGCTGCACATGACTTGAAAATTTATCACGGAGGGGAAATTCAGCTGGAAATACCAGAAAGCAATTTTCAAGGCTACTTGCCTGCGTATTTCCAGAAATGTGCTCTCCCTCGAGATAATATTTCTTGTATCTGTTCAGTAAATATCTTTCTGTTCATTTGCTGATGGAGTTAGAAGCTCACTGTCCCCTGGGTGCTCCGTCTCTTCCTTAGCCCTTTATTATCCTGCTTATTTCTTAAAGTGACAGGAAATAGTAGGTTCCTTTATTTAAAAGCAAGGGGTGGGATGTTGAAGGGGGCTTTTCCTTTTGCTTTGGAATTATATATGTGTATATGTTATATATATATATATATATCCCAAAGCTGAGAGCAGTAGTTCTTATTCAGGAGAGGAACTACTGCAAGTTGAGTGATTGGTCCCGCATCCTTTCTCCCCCAACCTCCCTTTCCCGCATGACTTTCCTCTATCAGGATGAGATGAGGTCACAGAGGAGAGACTTATAGGAGAGTTGGGATGTGTTTCCCTATCTGCCCCCAACAGCAGTGACTCCTGCAGGTTGAATGGAGAGATCTAAGCAGACTGCACATAGAGATGGGGGTGCCTTCCAGAAGAGGGGACAGGCATCTGCCTCCCTGGCTGGCGGGGTACTTGCTGAACTCTAGCTCTCCCTATCTTCATACCAGGGAGCAGCGTTGGATCAGAATGTTCTCAGAGCCTCTGGAATACGAAGAAATTGACATGAGTTCTCTGTATTGGGGGTCCTATGTGGACACGAGGGGATTCTGAAGGCAGGAGGCCAGCAGTCTCCCCACTACTGCATGGCAAGCAGGTGCGAAGTCTGCTGTGGACCCATAGAGGCGGAGCAGGGGGCAGGCTGGAAGGGGGTCTTCTGTGGAGGGGCCTGGGCACTGCGACTGCCAAGGTCCAGTGAAAGTCCCAGGCGGAAATTGGGGAGAGAGCTGGGTCACTCATCGCTGTATCGGGGAGCCCTGTAGTGTGGGGCCTCCCAGCAGGGCCTGGAGAACCAACTTTTGATCACCTGCCAAGAGGTAAGCACAGTCTTTAAATGGCAGGCTTCCCCTCTCTTGCTCTTTCCGGTCCACTCTTCCTCCTGCTTGGTCTTGGAGGAGCCAGGAGTGGTGGGGAGGAGGAAGCCTGGGGCACCAGCCTTGACCTACCTGCCGCTGTAGGCTCTTGACCCACAGCTGGGGCCCAAGCCGAGGGCAGGGACGAAGCTAGGAATCAGATGGGAATTGAAATATTCACCTGGGGCTGCACCGTAAAACCTTTTAAAGTCCTAAAACAAAGTGATGTTTTCCTAACGTATTTTGTTTGAAGGCTGTGGGATCCGCCTGAGATTATCATCGGGCAGCGAATGGACATTTGTGGCTGGGGCAGTGACGGAAGAAAAATGAAGCCTTTGCTTTTTATCCCACAGAGTTCAGCCCATTTGACAAATTTATTATCAAACCCGACATGAACACAAGGCAGGGTGTCAACACAGGATCAGAAATTTCATATATTTTGTGAATTGCTTTGTACTGATTTCGAGACTTTAAGAAAGTGTGTGTGTGTGTGTGTGTGTGTGTGTGTGCGCGCGCATGCAGTATGTGTGTATAACGTTTCTCTCTCTGATGTTGGAGCTTATAAATGTCTCCCTGCTGCGCTGCACATTTAGTAAATGTGCTTTAAATTCATTTACTCCTCACCACAAATTTATGCGTAAGTACTATCATTGGCCCCATGTTTACAAAGAGTAGAGAGGTTAAGGAACTCACGTAAGGGTGCACAGCAGGTGTGAAGGAGCAGGCATCTGCACCCTGTCTTTCTGGCTCCTTGCACTGTTCTTTGTCTCTCTCATCTGTACCACAGCCATCTCTGTCTCTCAATTTTTTATTATAGAATTTTCCAAGCATAAGGTAGAGAGAATAATACGCTCGCTCAGCTCCAGCATGTCTAAATTTATAGTTCGGGCTCAGAACCCCCACGCTCTTCTGCCTCTTTTAGCAAATTTGTTTGAGGTGGTGGATGCTTGCTGAGCGGATGGGTAAAAAAAATAGCTGAAGTGTAATTGCCATTTGATACAGAACAGAAGAGCTTAGCTTTGGGTTTAAGCTGTTCTCCCCCCTCCCACATTCTGAAGTTCAGCTGCAGGGGGAAGAAATAAAAGTAATTCAAATAATTTAAATTCTGCATGCTGACTGGGTTTTGTCCTCATCTTATCTGACCTTATTTATTAAAGAGAGAGAAAAAAAAAAAAAGACCAGGAAGGCATTTTCCAGGGGCTTCATCTCATCAAGACCCTTTAAATGAATCTTCCATTTACACTTACATAATTGTTTCATACTGGGTAGTCTTAATAATATCAAATTTCATTTCTAAAGCAAGCTGACAAAAGCTTTTAAAGATTCACTAATTCAAATGTGTTAGAGAAGCTGAGAATAACAATCTGCTGCCGATCCATTTCCTTTCAATATTTTCTGCCTAAGGGCACTGCACTTTTCCTTTTAAAAAGCCCGCAGTTACAGCACAGACTGTGCATCCTGAGCCCAGATCCCCTTCCCAGGTCCTATAATGTAAGATATGTGCCCTCTGCCCCGATCCACACCCCCAGGACTCCTCAGGCACAACCTCCCACAGGGGGCACTGGGGCTGCCAAAGGGGTTTCTGCACCTGCTGGCCACGTGGACCCACGTCCTGTGCACCCACCTGCATCCCACCTCACTCAGTTCACCCCTAGACACCTTTAGTCTAGGAGACAGGCTTTGCTAAAGTTTTAGAAGCAGTGTTTTAAAGAATCTGATCTTATGGGAATGAATTTAAAAACCTTCATTCAAGGTTTTCCTTTAAGTGACATTTAGTGATCTAATTTACATATTCTAAAATTCACCTTTGTAGGTGTACAGTTCCGTGAGTTCTGAGAGTGTATGCAGCCATGACTCTGTCCCCAGAGTTGAGACACAGAACCGTTCTATCATCCCTAAATCCCCCTTTTGTAGTCCCTCCCTCCCAACCCCATTCCCAGGCAGCCACTGCTCCACTCCCTGCTTTTATGCTTTTGCTTTTCCAGAATGCCATCCAGCATGTGGCCTTTTGAGTCTGGCTTCTCTCACTCAGTAGTAATGCTTTTGAGAGTCATCCCAGTGGTTGCACCTGTTGGGAGTTCATTCTTTTTTACTGTTGAGTAGTTTGCCAGTGTATGGACGGGTGTTTGGGTTGTTCTCAGTTTGGGGCATCACGAATAGAGCTGCTGTTAAACGTGCACATACAGCCTTTGTGTGACACGTTTTCATTTCTTTGGGGTAGAACCTAGAAGGGGGAGGGGTGCTGGGCCGTATGGTGAGTGAGTGTTTGCAATCTTGGCTGCAATGTATCAGAGTTTTACTTGCTCTACATCCCTGCCAGCAGTTGGTATTATCGGGAACCTTTTCAGCTATTCTATTACGTGTGTAGAGGTCATGCAGATTTTTATGAATGGAAGGGTAAACAGTTACTATTAAGAATCGGGCCTCCGCCCTGGCCAGGTAGTTCAGTTGGTTAGAGTGTCATCCACCTATGCCAAGTTTTTGTGTATGATTCTCCGTCAGGACACTTCAACCAATGAATGCATAAGTAAGTAGAACAACAAACCAATGTCTGTCTGTCTGTCTGTCTGTCTCTCTCTCTCTCTCTCTCCCTTCCCCCTTTTTTCCTCTTCCTCTTTCCCCCTCCCCCGCCTCTCTGTCTAAAAGTCAATAAAACAAACAAAAACAAACAAACAAACAAACAAAAACAAACTTGGTCTCAATTGCGACCCCTTGAGTCTCTCCTGAAGGCCTTAAACCTCTGCTTCAGGCAGTTGAGTGGCAAGATCCCCTGAGTATGGGGATCTGTGCCACTGAAGTGAAGCTTGGGTGAGACTTTGCAGCCTACTGCTGGTGTCCCCACTGGGCAGGCGGGCTGGTGACAGGGCTGAGGAGGGCCGAGGCTGCATGATTGGAAGAACATGCTCTTCAAAGCCTGCGGCCGGCCGATTCCCTTTCTTCCACTTGTCACACCCCTGACATCCGGCAAATTATCTGACGACTGTGCCTGCCTGTCCCCTTCTGTGAAATGGAGGTAATCATGGCTGCTTGCCCACCCTACTGACGAGCAAAGAAGAGCCTTGAAATGGCGAAGTGCAATCAGAGAAGGAAGGTGGGCATGGTTATTTTTATTGCTATTGAGTTTGCTGCTGGCTAAAATCCCACGACCGAAGTTACAGCATTACTGTTATTAGCAGTGAAGGTCATCGAGACTGTTTTTCATCCGCTTAGTTATTTTTTAAGCATTTTATATACATATAATTCCACGGAACTGCCACAAAACTGCTTGAAGTCAGAAGCTGCACGCTCTGTTGTGACTTTTAATATAAAGTTCTCTTTAGGCCTGGACGTCCCCTTGTAATCACTCACCTCACTTCCCAGATACCAGTCCTCTGTAATGTAATTGGAGACCTTGCTCCAATTCCAAACACTGTCTACTCTTGCTCATAAAAGGAGCTGTTTATATAGTTTGTGGATTATTCCTTTTCCCTCCTGGGCCATTTGTTTTGCTGCTCGGTGCCATTCTCAGTTGGCTCAGACAGGCAGGAGAAATGGAAGATAATGAAATGTAGGCTCCATTATTTTCTCTCTGGTTATGGCTGTAGTTGAAAGTTTGGCTAAAATGTAGCCTTTTGGCCATCTGGGGATTTGAATTATTCATGCTATTCCTCTTTTCTGTTAGCAAAGTCAGCTAAGAGTTGAATGAAGGTGGACCATGAGATATTCCTGCTTGTGGTCCAGGATTCTCTCCTGTGCACAGCATGGTATTATGTTCAAAGTTTGTATGGAGCAAAGTTTCTTAGGCGCTTAGTTCTCATTTGTACGTTGGAGACAACGAATGTTTCTTTTTGGGCAGTAGAAAAAGAGCCTTTGGCTAAACATTCTTTTGATCAGCTATGAGAAGTTCGATTGTTACTGATCGTCGAATATAATAGTGGCATTTCTAAAAAAATTTCTAACGCGATGATGTGTGTGTGTGTGAATCATAGGCCTCCATTGACCTCTGTTTTAATGTTGGAGATTCTTTCAGAGATTCACAACCACAGAAAATGCCTGGCTTCTGCCAAAGCTGGTTTGGCTCAGTAGATAGAGCGTCGGCCTGCGGACTGAAAGGTCCCACGTTCGATTCCGATCAAGGTCATGTACCTTGGTTGCGGGCACATCCCCAGTAGGAGGTGTGCAAGAGGCAGCTGATCGATGATTCTCACTCATCGATGTTTCTAATTCTATCCCTCTCTCTCTTCCTCTCTGTAAAAAATCAATAAAAATATATTTTAAAAAATGCCTGGCTTCTGAGCACAGCAAGCACCACACTTGAGTCCTTATGTTCTAGTTAATCAGGACCATGCTGGTACGTAGGCTCTCTGATGGGGCCGGGAGCCAAGGTGTGGGTGGTGGGGTGGGCCTTTGGTGCACCTATCCCTGCCCTGATCGATGTCAAGCTCCCAGAGCTGACTTCCAAGCATAGCCTTCATTTCCAGGCATGTTCTGCTCTGTCAGTGATCCACTTGCACAGGTTTCGTTTTCCCACAGATCCCCTTCTAAGACACTTGTCCAGAGCCTTGCGCTTCACGCCAGTGCACATGGTAATAGGCTAAACTGCATACGGGAGATGCTGCCACCTGGCAGATTTTGGTTTGATTGGAAACACCTTCACCTCCATGCCCGCATGGGTTTGTGCGGGCTCAATGGGTGATCCAGTTCCCTGGGGACCTGAAAGCTCAGAGCTCTTTTCTGATTTGCATTTCAAAGTGAAGGAAAGAGTTCCTGGAAGCCAAGTTCCACCGACCACCTGGTGACCCAGGCAGTGGTATTCCTGGGGGGACCAGGCTGGACACTGAGGGTCCAAAGGTGAGCAGCTCACAGCCCATTCGCGTTGGTACCTGGTCTCCACAGGGGACGCTGATGTAGTCTGCGAGGGTCTGTCTCAGGAGTCAGGCCCCTAAGCAAACTGCTGGGTGATTTCAGTTCTGGCAGGCCCTGTGAAAAGAAGGCAGAAGCAACGCGAAGGGTGTGTGTGTGTTTGCCTTCTGCTGCCCTGGCAATCGTTGCCTCTCCAGAACCTCAATCTCCCCCTTGGTCAAGAAGGTGTAATAATCCCTCCTAGAGCAGGGGTACTCAGCGTGGGGGTACCCACATCTGCAGCAGCAGCAGCACCACCTGTCAACTTGTTTGAAATGCAGCTTTTCGGACCCCCCCACCCCAGATCCCCGAACCGGAACTCTGAGTGTGGGCCCAGTGATGGGCCTGTGTTTACAGAGCCCTGCAGGCGATGCCTCTGCCTTCTGGTGTGAGACAGAGGCTGTTGGAGGATCCCTGTGGCCCGTGTGTGCCACTTAGCCCAGGGCCTAGCATGCGTGGAGGCTCTGTCAACCGCAGCTCCATCGAGGACATTGAGGAGAAAACATTTCCAGTCGTCGCAGGTTGAGGAAGGGGGACAGATAATGCTGCAGGCCCTGTCACCATGACTTTGTGTGGATGTGGGGCGGGGAGGGGGAGGAAGCAGGGTTGCTCTTGCAGGGTCAACCTTGCTCTCTTTACCAGGTGTGGGCTGCCTCACTCTGTTGTTGCCCAACTTACAAAGCTCTTTACCCTACATTGGGACCTCATGCTTTGTCCCGACTCAGAGAGCCCTGTGAGAACTTGGGCCTTACTGCATAGAGGTAGAAAGGACTGGACTACTCTGCCTACAGTCCACACCCCCATCACTGTCACACACCCTCATGCTCTTAGTGCTACATCTTCTTCACAGCACCTATTACTCGGTGCACTAACGTTTATCATTTGTTATTACACTGTTGACTTCTCTCTTGTCTCTCTTGCCCAGGAGAATATAAGCATCATGAAGGTAAGGGACACTACCTGTTTTGTTTGCCACCATCCCTCTGGCACCTTAGAACAGTGGCTAGCTTATAATTTCTAAACGCCTGTGGAATGGGTGGGAGGGCGGGCGAGTGAGTGTTCTCAGGGCCAGTAAATGTGCAAGTCTGGGTACTTCGCATATGAAAAGAGACTGGGTTTGCATCAGTTTGCCTAAAATTTCTTTGCTGATCTGGAGGCACTGAAAAAGGCCATTTGGAAGTTAAGCAAAGCTAAAGGTATCACACTTTAAAAAAAAAATTTAAAGTCTATTGCAAAACTATGGTAATTAAAATAGTTTGGTGCCTGCATAAAGACAGACATATAGACCATTGGAATGGGACAAAGAACCCAGAGATAAACCTTCACCTGCACAGTTAACTGATCCTCAACAAGGGAGCTAAGAATACACAGTGGGGAAAGGGCAGTCTCTCTAACAGATGGAGCTGGGAAAACTGGATATCCACATGCAAAAGAAAAAAACTCAAAATGGACTAAACACTTAAAAGTAAGGTCTGACACTGTAAAATTTCTAGAAGAAAACATAGGGAAAAAAACTACTTGACATTGGTCTTGGCAATTATTTCTTGGATATGACAACAAAAGCACAAGCAGCAAAAGCAAAAATCAAACAAGTGGCACTATACCAAGCTAAAAAGCTCCTGCATAACAAAGGACACCATCAGAAGAATGAAAAAACAACCCACAGAATGGGAGAAAATATGTGCAAGTCATATATTTGATAAGGGGTTAATAGTCAGCATACTCCTACAACTCAATAGCAAAACATTAAATATGTGCAGTTTTATGTAAATCAGTTATACTTCAGTACAGCTAGAAAGGAAGAAAGAAAGAAAGAAAGAAAGAAAGAAAGAAAGAAAGAAAGAAAGAAAATAGTTATCCCAATAAGGGGTGAGAGTTTTCTCCTTTTATAAATAGCAACACAAACAAAAAACCACACATACAGCCCTGCCTGCATTGCTCAGTGGTTGAGCATCAACCTATGAACCAGGAGGTCACAGTTCGATTCCCGGTCAGGGCATATGCTTGGGTTGCGGGCTCAATCTCCAGTGTGAGGCTTGCAGAAGGCAGCTGATCAATGATTCTCTTTCATTATTGATGTTTCTATCTCTCACTCCCTCTTCCTTCCTCTCTGTAATCAATAAAAAAATTAAAACACACACACACACACACACACACACACACACACACACACACCAATGCCAAACCCAAGAAAACCTAAATAACCCAATTAAAAAATACTGACAAAAATTTTAATGGGCATTTCTTTCAAAAATTTTTAATGGCCAGCAAGTATATGAAAAATTCTTAAACTCACTAATCATCTGAGAAATGCATATCAAATGAGATGTCATCTCATACCCGTAAGGATTACTGTTATCAAAAAGCCAAAAGGTAGTTATTGGTGAGCATAGAGAAATTGGAACCCTGGTACACTATTGCTGGGAATGTAACATGGTTTAGTCACTATGGAAAGCAGTATTGGGAGGTTCCTAAAAAAGATTATATATAGAACTATATAGAATTACCATGCAGTCCAGCAATTCCATTTGGGATATATATCCCAAAGAATTGAAATCAAGATATGGAAGAGATATTTGCACTCCTGAATTCATTGCAGCATTTTTCACAATAACCAAATGGTGGAAACAACCTAAATGTCCTACACCAGATGAGTAAAGAAAACGTGGTATATACACACAGTGGAATACATTCAGTCTTTAAAAAGAGAAAAATCATGCCTTAGGTAACAACATGGAAGAATCTAGAGGACATCATATTGAGAGAAATAAGCCAGTCACAGAAAGACAAATACTGCATAAGTGCATTTAAAATAGTCAAACTCATAGAAGCAGATAATACCGTGTTTTCCCGAAAATAAGACATCCTCCGAAAATAAGACCTACTTAATGGAAACATAATACATCCCCTGAAAATAAGACCTAGTGCATCTTTGGGAGCAAAAATTAATATTAGACACTGTCTTATTTTCGGGGAAACAGAGTAGAAGTGGTTGTGAAGGGTTGAGGGGAGGCATGCTTGCTGTTCAATGGGTGTAAAGTTTCAGTTATACAAGATGAATACGTTCTAGACATCTGCTTACAACATAGTGCCTACCTTAACAATACTGAATTATGCATTTTAGAAATTGGGTAAGAAAGTAGATCTCATATTAAATGTACTTTTAAATTTAAATGCCCCCCTTCCATCCCCTGTCCCCTAAGAAACGAGGAGACATAGGGAAACTTTTGGAACTGATGTTTAATACCTGGATTGTGGTTATGGTTTTATGGGTGCATGCTTATGTCCAAAGTCACCAAATTGTATACATTAAATATATGCAGTTTTATGTCTATCAGTTATACTTTGGTAAAGCTATAAAGAAAGAAGACAGCTATCCCAATTAGGAGAGAGAGTTTTTCTACTTTCAAGAATAATGACAATTGCATTGTTTTTCATCCTGGTTCCCATCTGTGGTCTTCATTTTGATTCATTTTCTTGCTGCTTTTGTGCACTGCATGGTCACCCTTGAAGGAAAATATTTCGATTACACAAAGGGAAAAGAAACTTGCAACCCATTGTTTCTTTGTAGTTTGAAAAATTAATTTGTGAGCAGAGCTTGTGTTTTGAGCCTAAGATAATTGGGCATTTTTTTCTAACTTTTCCATAATGATACTCCTTCCTCTGCTTTTTATTCTATTCAGTCCCTCAATGGATTGGATGATGCCCACTCACACTGGGGAGGCCATCTGCTTTGCAAATGTTAATCTCACCCAGAAATACCCTCATGAATACACCCAGACATAATGTTGAATCTGGGCATTCCATGGCCAGTCAAGTTGACACACAGAATTAACCATCACACTGTGCTTTTACTTACCTCTCATATAAACGCTATGAATTGGTCCTATTATTAGTTTCCCTGTTAACAGATGAGGAAACTGAAGCTAAGAGAGTTTAAGTGATTTGTTCCAGATCAACCACATCCTTGTATTAGTTTCTCAGGGCTTTTATGACACGTTTCCATAAACTGGGTGGCTTAAACAATGGACATTTATTCTTTCAGATTTATGGAGTTTAGAAGTCTGAAAATAAGGTGTCCCCTAGGCTGTGCTCCCTCTGAAGACTCTAGGGAAGAATCCTTCTTGCCTCATCGAGCTTCTGGTGGCTGCTGGCAAGCCTTGGATTCCTTGGCTTGTAGCCACATCATTCCAGTGCCTGCCTCCATCTTCACATGGCCTTACCTCTGAGTGTCCTCTTCTTATAAGGACACCAGTCATTGGACTTGGGGCTCATCCTATTCCAGTATGACTTCATCTTAATTTAATGATGTCTGCAAAGACCCTCTTTCCAAATAAGGTCATTCTGAAGTTCTGGTGGGCATGAGTTTTGAGGGAACACTATTCAACCACTACCGTGTTTCCCCGAAAATAAGACATCCTCCAAAAATAAGACCTACTTACAGGTTTCCTTCTGAGTAAAATATAAGACATCCCCCCCGAAAATAAGGCCCCCAGACTCTGTCTCAGAATGAAAATTAATTTACCTTAATCTGGTCGCTAGGGCCATCCTGACTGGCGTCTAGCAACCAGTGACGTTACGTGGAGTCCTGACGTCACTGCTGTGCGAATGGAGAGAAATCAGCGTGGCAACTTTGTGAAACTTAAACTGCAAGAAGTTGTGACTTGGGTGAAGAATTCATGGGAGAAAATCACTGACAGTTGCATTGCAAATGTACTGTGAGCAGGCTACCTTGACAAGAAGTACTCATTTAAAGACAGTCCTATTGCTAAACATGAGAGATTTGGTCCACTGATTCGGAAAGAAATGGAGTCACAAGAAATTCACTAGGAAATTCAGGAATTGGATTGTTATGATGATGTTCCAGAAGATGATAACATGATTGTCATTGAATAAATGAGTAAATTCTTGATACTGTAGGACTCACAGTTTGTCTGGTTTGTGTTGACAATTACCGTACTACCGTACCGTATACAGGTAATAAATTTCCTTTATTTTCATTTAACAATAAATGTGTACCGTATTCTTCTTCATGGGAAAAATAAGACATCCCCTGAAAATAACACCTAGCGCATCTTTGGGAGCAAAAATTAATATAAGACACTGTCTTATTTTTGGGGAAACAGGGTACAACCCTATCTGTCTGACTTCAGAGCTATGTCTTCTCTGATGCCTTCTATAGGCTAGTGCTTGGAGGCTTCTGGGCAGGTGTGCCCAGACCTGGAGGAAGGGAGCAGGCTGGACAAAGGGAGTCCAGGAACAAGGAGAATATCCCACCGAGGGGGATGTTTGGCCTTGTTCAGGTTCTTCTTGTTATTTGGTATGTAAACTTTCTTGACTGTCACATCTTCATAGGGAATTTTACCTTTTATCAAAACTAAATAATTGTCTGGCCCATATAATGATTTTTTTGTTTCTCCATCCTATGTGATATTAACCTGTAGTTCTTACTTTCTGTTTGTGCTTGGCCAATATATCTTGGGGCATTCTTTTAATTGATCTCTGGATCATGTTGTTTTAAGGATGCTTTGTAAGGTGCAGAGAGGAGCATTTTCTACCCTGTTGGGGAGATTTTTGCTTTTGGATGTGAGGGACTTGTAATAGCGGTTGTGGGAGGGAAGAGAGCCCAGGAGGACTGTCCTCATTTTCCTGTGTTCTCCTGTCTTCATGGTTATCCTGTGAAGTAGGTGGAAGTTGACGTAATTTACCTCCCTGTGGTCATTATTAGCGGCACAGCAGGATGAAGTCACTGTCAGCCTGCCTCTACTTTCCACTTTCACCAAAAGAGGAAGGCAGCAGGTGAGGGTGGAAGTGAAAAAGACCAGGGTTAGGACACTGACTTAGAAGTATACTTATCCAGTTATCAAGATCTTGGTTTTAAATGACAGAAAATCAATTCATCTTGGACTAGGCAGGAAAAGGAGAAGGCTTGAATTTATTAGCTCCTATAACTGGGAGTATGGGGTTGAGTCTGGTTCAGATAAGGCCAAATCCATGGGGTTCAAGTCATGTCTTAAAGACTCTTCCTCTCTTTTTATGTCATAGACAGGCTTTCTCATGGGGGTAGCTAAGGTGGCAGTTGGAGAAAGAGGCTCTTCTGGGAGAGGTCCATCAGAGGAGTCTTAGGAAAGTCTCTGGTCTGGTTTGAGGCACACACCTGTCTTTGAACCCCTACATGGGCCAGGGTCCTAGGATTTGTGATTGGTTGGGGGGCTGCATCACATGTCCATGTGTGCCTTAGCAGAGTGGTGTAACTCTGGTCCATATGGGGGTGGGGTTTGTTCCCATAAGAGGGGCCGGAGATACTTTATAGATAAGATGCCTAGAGGTGGTGGTGGTTTTGCCAAGAAAGAAAGTAGATCACTTCAGCCCATGAATATACAAAGAGAAACACAGGAACCACGGGGCTGGCTGTTGGCAATGACCAGGGCTGTAGGTTTGAGGAGTAGGAGAAACCACAAGGAGGCCCAATTAAAATAACCAGTGTCATTCCACAGTGTTATCAACCAGTGGCAAGTTCAGGCATCTACTCTGTGCACTGTGAGGGCTAAGCCTGTGAATCCAGATGGAGGCTGCATCAGTCAGCTCGCGCTGCTGTAAGAAACATGCCACAGACTGGACTTAACATTTCTCACAGTCGAGGGGCTGGGAAGTCTGAAATTAGGGTGCCAGCATAGGTGGATTGTGGGAAGGACCCATGACCTGGTATGCAGATATCTTCCTTCGTACTGCATCTACCAATAAAGTGGGATAGAGAGGCTAGTTTTTTTTCTAAGAACACAAATCCCACCCTCATGGCCCAATTACCTCCCAAAGATACCACATCTAAATAACATCACATTAGGGCTTCCACCTGTGAATCTTGGGGGCCACAAATATCCAGTCCATAGTAGAGGGCTGGCAATAGTCAGGACAAAAAAGGAGAATCCATTCTTAGGTGAGCCAGTGAAATGTTCCAGTTTGGGTACATATAAACATTGATAAATCAGTTTGCAAGGTCTTCCTCCAGTTAACTTCTGGAGAAGTCTACCCCTCCTCCCCACTCTAGGTTGTGGCTGGTCCCTGGTCCTGCCCTCAGCCCTAGACTGTGCTCATGGTGACCACACAGAGGCCACCCTGATGGCCTTGCCTTCCTTTTGGAAGAGAGACAGCCACCTCTGATCTTCAGCATGTGACCGCCTCACTGAAGGAGAATAATAATAAGAATGCCATTGAGCTCAAAAGAATTGGCTCCCCTGACTCCAGCTCCAGTACAGACAGGAAAATAGGCCATTTCCTGGAATCTGCAAATGGCCACGGACAGGTGCACGGGCTGGAGAAAGGAATTCCAGACCCACTGCTGCAGCTTTGATTGGATTTGACTCCAGGTGCTGTGATGTCTAGAGAATGACAAGGCCCATTAGACAGCTTCTCGGTCGAACTCTAATGAGCAGAGTATAAAAATGCATTGTCTCCTTTATTTGTGACCTCCTGCCATCCCTCACCTTTTCCTTTGTGATCATATCACTGAATTGAGCCTTTTCTAAAGACAACTATAGTGTCAACGCACCAGTGTTTCCTTACTCTGGAAATTGTGTCAGCAGTTTTAAATTTGGGAGAAAATTATATATATTTTCTGATATCAGAAAAATCCATTTTGACTGGACCATCTCCCTGTGTAGGAACAGTTTATGGTTTTCTACTTGCTGTTTTGAAAATTCATTTGGAATAAAAAAAAATAGTGACCCATAGGTTTCAGGTTAGTTTCCTGGGATGATGATGAGCTACCTGCTGGAGCTGATTCTGTTCTGGAATGAACCTGATTCTTCCTCATGCCTGCGAGGGTCCAGGCCACAGACTGTCTTCTGATGTCTTCACTGTTTCTTCTTCGAGGTTGTCCGTGGTGATCAATGAGAATGCTACATGTGGGCTCCTGTGTCCTCGTTGAATCTTGCTTTCATGGAGACAAACCCAAGAAGCATCCACATGCTGATGGCCGCCACATGAAATCCCAAACTTGTTCAGTGGGTGCTCTCTTTTGTGAGCTAAAGCCTTCTGCTTCTGACTTTTTCGTTTAGTTTAGCAAATGTTTGGGGTTTGAAACACAGCCACGTTGGGGACCTTGATCTTATGGGAGAGATGGTGATTGAATCAGGGAGTAAGCAGTGTGGGCCGAGCAGTGCTAGAGAGGAGGGAAAGGAAAGAGTGTGTTTTTCTTGGTTCCCTCATTTTAGGCACGTGGTGGACACTTATTCCGTGTTTGTTGCATGAATGGGCCTCAGCCAAACTGGAGAGCCTGGTGCATGTTTATAGGCCAAAAGGAAAGTCTGACACTAGGGCAGAGGAGGGAGAATTGTGCGCAGATAGCTTGGGGATTGGGGAGAAAGTCCCAGTAGACTCAGGGCTTGGGTGGTGAGTGCACCTGGGAGGGGGTGTCTGCATCTTTGGGCAGGACCAGGTTTCAGGGAAAGCAAACAAGGTGTGGGGAGTTCAGTGGAAGGAAGCTGAAGCCCCTGGAGTTATGCTGTAGGTCAGGGTCTTAGCGGCCACCCGGGAAGGGTTTGCCAGGAGAAGAGAGGCTTGGCTGGGAGGAGTAAAGGGGTAAAGGCTAGAGAAAGGATTGATGGCAGGAGGGGCTCTCAGAGTGATGGGGACACACAGGAGGTGGTGCACCAGCTAGTGGAGTCCGCTGAGAGTGGAGGGGGTGGGGGCAGCAGCTGTGATGTTCCTTAGTCAGGTGATTCCCAAGGGCACTTCTCTTATTTCTTACCCCTTCTAATTTGCGGTTCCAATTTTTGTCTTGGGCTAATCCTATTCATTTTATTGTACCATGAGCCACAATGAGATTATTCTCATATAGATACGTGCATATAAATCAGTTAGTTTTTTTTTTTTTAAATTAGGCTCTTTGTTGACATTAAAAAGCCAGGTGCTCCTCTCTGGAAGTGAACATTGGTGTGCACTCAAGATTCTTCCTCCCCCCCCCAACCCCTCCCCGGCCAAAGGACTTGTGTGCATGCATATGGGTCTAGCCAGTGGCATGGACAACAGTGGGGTGAGGGCATATGTGGGGAGGGGTTTGGGATGGGAATGGGGGGATAAGGACAATTATATGATGCCATAATCAATTAAAAAAAGATTTTCCCCCCATCTCTTCTGGACACATTATTTTCTGAGACTTCTAGGCGGATTCTATGAGCTTTTGTGGTTAGAAAGTCCTTTCTCTTCTGCATAACTGTTTTACTCACTGTTGTTTAATCCATTTGTTTTCAGTCCTTGGTGGAGATGCTTTAAAATCAATGCGTTTGTTTTTATGAAAGAAAATTCTGATGACTTTCCCCCCTCTAAATGAGTAAATGTGAGAACTGAAATGAAAGATGTGAGAGCACTCGGTTAGGGGGCTTGACCTTGGGCTTTACTTGGGCTGGAGGCTTATCTGATTTTGGCTCCTTCTTTAAGAAAACAAAATGTAAAATTAGCATTACAGAATTAGATTCAAAAGTAAATATCTAGGGTGAGAAAAAATTCTAAACAATACCAGCGTTAAAAAGCAGACAATTATCACAAACACCACAAAATTCAGGAAAAGAGTGTATTTTATTTTATTTTTTTTAGCTACCTGATACACCTTTGCAATCCTTTCTTTGACACTTTTGATGTCATATTTACTTGACTGACTCTGTGTGACAGTGACTTTGAATATCCTTTTCTATTGAGAGGATAGAAAGGTAATTAATTTTTTTTCCACAGTGGTTGACTGATTGATCATTTTGATTTTTAAAGACTTGATACTTTCAAAAATTAAATTTTAGCTTCACAAGTCAATATTAGCAACGTCATACAAATTGTTGATTGCAAATCTGGGGCAATCTCTATCCATTTGCCATGTGAGCTATAAGATTAGAAGACATTTTCATGTTTTCTTGTGCTATTTGTATTAACTATTACATTTTGAATTGATGACATTATGCATACGCTTGGAAAGCTTTTCCTATTCCAGGGCAGCTCCACAATATATGGGAGCCTGGGAACCATCATAAACACATTCCACTAAAGGGAAACTAAATATAATCCTGGTCTGAATTCCCCAAACCCAATTCCACATAACTGCCCTGTCCACCACTCCCCCGCGCCACATGGAGGGACTGTGAGAGGAAGAACTGGAGTGGAAAGAGACAGCCACCTAGCTGATGGTAATAAAAGCATCTTTCTTTTGCACATTTCACAAAAACATCTGACTATGTGCACATACCATAGGGTCCTTTCACAGCTTTCGAAGGGACCCGGTAAGTGAGGGGCCCTGGAGCTTCAGCTGCAGTAGCTTCATGGTAAACCCAGCTCCACACCTGGTTGATCACTTTTGAATGTGAACACTTGCTAAATCCCCTGCGAAGGAACTGGCATGCCCTGGTGTTTTCTCTTTTCTAATAGATCTTCAAAATTGAAAAAAAAATTTTAAAATTGAAATTGGCATTAAGAATACCTGCCCAAATAATAATGACATTTCCTTACTTCGTGTAGTGGATTGTAGGCATTCACAATGATTTTATTTCATATTCACTCCATCCCTGTGAGCTACACAGGGCCAGTGATGTTCCTGTTGGCAGGTAAGGCAACAGGCTCTGAGCTTGCCAGGGTTTTTTCCATCTCCTCTCAGGAGGAGCGTGTATGGCAGGAAGCAGCTAACGTGAGAGCAGGGGCTGCTGGGCACCAATCCAGAGGCTGTGTCCGTGCTAGCCGGCACTGGCTGGCCCTGATTCCCTCACCAGGCCTCGGTTTCCTTATTTGTCAAGAAGAAACGATCTCCCAGAGGTGAGATTTTTTTTTACGGCCCTTTGTCTACACTGACTGCCACTTGACCAAGAGGAGGGTTCTTGCGTGTCCCCTGACATCCAAATAGCAGTAACGGAGCTTTTGTCTCTTATTTCTTTGGCCCCCTATGTCCTTTTATTTCCTGGCCTTGTCTGACATCCCATTTCCTGACTTGGCTGTCTCATCGTGAAGGTTGTTTTCATGCTCATCTGTCTGATTTCAGAAGTACTTCTCAGGCTCGCAGGTGTTTAAGCCCCCAGGTCTCCGCAGGCTGGTCACGCTGCAAGCGCACACCTGGTGGCAGTGCAGTGTCCCTGCATCTTGGACGGGTTCCCGGACTGTGGGTCTGCTGCCTCAGCCCCTGCATTGATGCACGTGTTCACCCTGACATTCAGAGATCCCACAGGGTCAGAGCTGGGTTAGGGCAGAACGCATTGCTGGAGCAGGTCCTATTGGAGGGTGAAGGAGGAGTCGGTTGAGTCCGGGAGCATTTTGAATTGGATATACTCCTTTTGATGAGATTAGCAGCTCATTAGATTTTTATAAAAATAGTCTACTTAAAATAATGCAAAAGCATGATTTGGTTCACAGAATGGAAAAAGACCATAAACTGCATATCTATTGTGCCCATTTTACTTATGGGGAAATTGAGAAATTAGGATGAGAAGTTAGGAGTTCTGATTAAACAGATAAGTGGGGCCCTCGCTGGTGTGGCTCAGTTGGTTGGCATTGATCCATGCACCAAAGGGTTCCTGGTTTGATTCTCAATTGGGCACATGCCTGGGGCACACTGGGGTTGTGGGCTCGATCCCCAGTAGGAAGCATGCAGGAGGCAGCTGATTTATGCTATGCTCTCACATTGATCTCTCTCTCTCTCTCTCTCTCTCTCTCTCTCTCTCTCTCTCTCAAAATCAATAAAAATATATTTTAAAAAAACCCATAGATAAATGGGCACCTGGAGTATGTGTCTAGACTGCCTCCATCCTGTGTGTCCATCATTTTAACCATTTTAAAGGTACAATTCAGTGGATTTTAGTATATTTATAATGTTGTACAACCATCACCACCATCTAATTCAATAATATTTTCATCACTTCCAAAAGTAAAGCCATACCTATCTGCAATAGAATATTCATTTCATTTCTAATCATATTCATTCCATTTGCAGACCATGATGCCAAGCATGTGCTTTGAGTATGTGTGTCCTCCCCCAATGGCTGTACATATTTCACTTTATTATGGGAATCTTTAGACAGGATTCTGTCCTGGTGGCATGTCCAGGAATATGCTCAGTGTTTGAACCTGCCATGGATTGTGAAGCCCTTCTTTGGCTTATACCGTACAAATGGTCTGGGGAAATTATTGTAAGATTGGGCAGGGTGGGTGGGGCACTAAGCAGAGGCTTTAGGAGTGGTGGGGAGGGAGGATGGATGACTGTGGAGCTTCTGCTTTCCGAGCCCTTGTGAGTCAGACCTAGGGCCGCATGAAGAGATGAGCAGCAGAGGCTGCCTGCAAAAGGGGCAGGGAGCCAAGGTCCCGGTGGCTGTCTATTAAAGGTTCCCTCTACAATTGGACAACAGCACTCTTATTGGCTGATCACATCCTGTCTCTGAAAACCCTCCCTGAAGTTGTTTTATATATGTTACTTGATTCTCTCTGTGTCTCTCTGCTGTGGATTACTCTTGTTCTAGAAGCTCATATGTGCAGAGAGCTGCCTTTGTTTATCGTAGGTGATACTTGGAAACAGTATGGTTAGATAGACATAATGTTGGACATAGTGTTCATTTTGACTGTTGGCCTGTCTGTGTGACCCTGGCCAAGTCACTTGCCTTCTCTGGGCCTTGGTTTGCTCATTTTTAAGTGAGTTGATTGGAACAGATGATCTAGAAGTTGTTGTCAGGATTAAATGAGATAACAAAAGTAAAGCCTTTGGCACAATACCTGGCACACAGCTTAAGGGCTCAATAAATGGTTATTAATATAAATATAATTATGATTATTAATATATTAACCTTAATAAATTGTTTTATTCAACTAGAATTAACTTCCAAATTGCCTATTTCTCCAACACCATTTGATAATTTCTGACACCTTAATTTGTAACACCAGTTTTATCATATATTCAATTCTTATGAATCCTTTGGCCCTGTTACTGGACTTGGTTTGTTTGTTAATTCATTAAAATAACACAATTTTAATTATTATGGCTTTATTAAGCAATTATAATTAAAAGAATTTTTAACTCTTCTTCCCCCTCTGTTCTTCTATATATTATTTTTTAAAAACATATATTTTGTTGATTTTTTTTACAGAGAGGAAGGGAGAGGGACAGAGAGTTAGAAACATCGATGAAAGAGAAACATCGATCAGCTGCCTCCTGCACACCTTCTACTGGGGATGTACCCAAAACCAAGGTATATGCCCTTGATCATAATTGAACCTGGGACCTTTCAGTCTACAGGCTGACACTCTATCCACTGAGCCAAACTGACTAGGACCTATATATTCTTAAGAGCTATTTTGTTGGGTTGCCCCAAATTCTATTGGGAGTGATTAGATCCAGTGACAGTATATTGTCATTTTGGTTTGTGAAAACTGGCTGCCTAACAATATTCAGTGGAATATGTTTATGATGCTTCCCTGTCTCCCATGCATTGGTGAGCTGCCTTGGAGTAGGAATAGCTTCCACAAATACTCATAATATTATCAATTCAAAGTGACCACAAGACAAGTGACCACAAGAAAACATGAAGATCTGCAAACAGTCGTTTAACCATTCAAACTTGACATCCTTAGTAGGCTTTTGTACTTATAGCTAGAGCACTTCACCAGGAGTGTCTGTGCCTGCCCAAAAAGTATTCTATGCCTTTCTAAGTACTTATTGTCAGCGTTATTTGACAGTTATTGTTAATATGTTGACTGGTATGTTCCCCGTTATGTATTCTAATTGGCTCTATTGCTTTAGGAAAGATATTGATTTTTAATTTTTATATATTTACCTTATGTCCAATCACGTCACTGACCTACAGACTAATTTTCAAACTTATAATTTTGATTATCTCATGATTACTAGACATATAATTATTGACTATACAAATAATAACAACTCTATCTTCTTTACTAGTGGCCCTACGCACGAATCCATGTGTGAGTAGCTTGCTGTCCCTTGCCTCAGCTGGCCACCCTGCCCACTGCCGCTGTGGCTCTCTGCTGCGTGGAGCTCACTGCCCCACCCTCCTGGCGATCTGTCATTAAGCATCACGGCATAACGGCCATTTGCATATCACCTCTTTATTATATAGGATGCATTTGATTTGCCAGACAATTGCCTCTTTTATTATTTTAAACCAATTTCTGCACTTATTTAACAATTATTTATTTAGGCATCTTTTTTTTCCTTCTGTTTTCTGATTCATTAGTTTCTGCTCTTCATCCCTATTTTTCACTGTTCATTTTCTTTCTTGGCCTTTCCAAATTCTTCAATAGAATGCTTGGTTCATTTATTTTAATTTTTGTGGTTTAATAATGAAAATTGTTAAGACCATGAATTTTATTCTGAGTACACATAACTCTGAGTTATTACCATTTTAGGTATTTTTGAACTTGTTTATAATTGCAGATTTGATTTTCTTTTTGGACTAATTGTTTTCCTAATTCTCTGTGTGGGAGTCCTGGGAGAATGAAGTCAATAGTCAAATAGTCTAGAAAGTGTTTTTTATGAAGGGAGCAGGGTTAGACAGGAATGACTTGTAGCAAAGGGTGTCACAGGTGGCCATATGACAGTAAATAAAGGCACGAGTTTTGCTGAGCATCCTGGGTGAGGTGCTCTGGGCATGAGGTGCTCTGGGCACTAGGCTACACAGCCCACAAAGGATATCAAATATGTAGATAATAGTTAGTTGAAAGGATATATTTTTCAGATCTTCATGTGGTTTGGATTCTTTTTGTTTGACATATTATTTTTTGTTTTGTTTTATTGTGCTGTAAATTAAATGTGGGCTGGGCAGATTTTGCTTTTTGAAATTTATTAAGGTTAATTTTATACGGAAAAAGATATAATACAAGAATAAATTCTTTGTTTCTCGTACTCACAGCTGTAAACCAACTTTTGCCCACCTATGAATAATATGATAATGTATGCAATATTATGATGTATGTGTGTAGGTGTCTGCCTGCCTGCTGGCATTCTCCTTCTGATGTCTGGTGCACTAAGGAGGAGCCGTTCCTGGCCTCACTGCTGGCTCTTCCATCACTCTCACCAGATGGATTCAGGGAAAACTCTCAGGCTCTCCTCCCCCACAGTCCCCTGGGGAAGGTACATCAAGCATGTGGCACTGCTATAGCCTTTGGCCTCGGCCACACTCTCTCCTGGGAGCCACCATCTCAAACCTGATCTCATGCAACAGGAGGGTCTGGACCAAAATGCTCATAGTGGCCTGATCCCTAATAGCCCTGAACTGGAAACCACCCAAATGTCCATCAACAGTTGGGTGAATGTGCTGTGAAATACAGCAACACAGAGGAGTGAATGGCCAAGGCACGCAATGCAGCAGGTAAAACGTGAAAAACAGCGCGTGGAACAAGGAGGAACCTACAGAAGGACCCCATTTGTAAGAAGTTCTAGAACAGCAACAGCCATCTGGTGGGGAGGAGAGTTGACTGTGAGGGGCATACGGGCACTTTCTCATGAGCTGGAAATGTCCTAGATCTTGTCACGGGTGGTAACACATCAGGTTTTTACAGCTGTCAAACACACTGAACTTGGGATCAGTGTATTTTATTGTGAGTGCATTATATAGCAATAAATCACAAGTTTTGCAAAAATAAAAAAGAATAGGGCATTGAGATACCACTTCACAACCAGGAGGCTATAGTCAAAACAAGCAGAAAATAATGAGTATTGGTGAGGATGTGAAGAAAAATCAGAAGCATTGTATACTGCTGGTACATAAAATGATGCATCATGTGGAAAATAAATTGGTGGTTCCCCAAAAAGTTGAACATAGATTTACTATATGACCCAGCAGTTCTAATACTACATATACACCCAAAATAATTGAAAACAGGTATTATAACAAATACTTGTACATGACTGTCCATTGCAGCACTGTGTACAGTAGCCAAAATCCATCAATGAATTAATGGGTAAACACATTGTGACTTATCTATATAATGAAGTACTATTTAGCCATGAGAAACACTGACGTTCTGATACATGCTACCATGCGGATGAACCTCAAAAGCATTATGCTAAGCGGAAGAAGCCAGATGAAATGTCCCATTTCCTATATAATGAAAGGCTAATATGCAAATTGTCTTCCCAATTGGGAGTTTGACCAGGCAGAGGGGCTGGCTGCCAACTGCCGGGTGCCCTTTCCCATGGCTGGCCCCACCCTTGATTGCTCAACCCCCACCCCAGATTGGCAGCGGGGCTGGATGGCTGACCTCCTGCATCCCCTCTCCCCAGCAGCCTGGCCCAATTGGCCCTGATCAGGGCAGACTGGCTAGACCCCACCCGTGCATGAATTCATGCACCAGGACTCTAGTATTATATGATTAGAGGCTTGGTGCATGAAATTAGTGCATGGGGGGATGCTCCTCAGCCCAGCCTGCACCCTCTCCAATCTCGGACCCCTCAAGGGATGTCCGACTGCCTGTTTAGACCCAATCCCACCTAAACGGGCAGTGGGACATCCCTTTCACAATCTATGACTGCTGGCTCCCAACTGCTCGTCTGCCTGCCTGCCTGATTGCCCCTAACCACTTCTGCCTACCAGCATGATCATCCCCTAACCACTCCCCTGACAGTCTGATTGATACCTAACTGCTTCCCTGCTGGCCCAATTGCCCCCAAATGTCCTTCCCTGCTGGCCCAGTCACCCCTAACTTCCCTCCCTTGCCAACCTGGTTGCCCCCAACTGCCCTCCCCTCCTGGCCTGGTCCCCCCCAACTTCCCTCCCCTGCTGGCCTGATTGCCCCTAACTGCCCTCCCCTGCAGGCCTGATCTCCCCCAACTACCCTCTCCTGCAGGCCTGGTCTCCCAACTTCCCTCCCCTGCAGGCCTGGTCCCTCCTAACTGCCCTCTCTTGTAGGCCTGGACACCCCCAACTGCCCTCCCAGCTGGCCATCTTGTGTCCACATGGGGCAGCCCTTTTTGACCACATTGGAGTGGCTATCTTATGTGTTGGAGTGATGGTCAATTTGCATATTATCTCTTTATTATATAGTATTTTATTTATGTGAAATTTTCATAAAGCTGATTAGTAGTTGAACACTTTATAATGATTAATTTTATTTTTATACTAGAGGCCCAGTGCACGAAATAGCAGGACCCAAAGTCCCTCCCACTGCTGGGGACTCAGAGTCCTTCCCACCACTGCCGGAGGACTCAGAGTCCCTCCTGCCATCCCTGCAGGACCCATCAATGCACCTCCTGGTATCTGGTCATTTGGTTATTCCTGCATTCCGACATTTTGGCCACTGGCCTTTTATAATACAGATGAGTTTCACTTCAGTTTTAAAAATATCAATATAGTATTAAACAAAAACATTAGAGGAACAAAGAAGTATGTTAACCGAAATAAAATATGAGAATGTTTAAAAAAAGAAAGTTAGTGAGGTTGAAGGTGAGGGCTCAGCAGGCACAGATGGGGGATGGGTCTTGGCTCCTGGGGTTAGACCCATGCACAGGCTGTCCCTTTGTCTCTCTGGTTCAGACCCTCTGAGCTGACCACGGAGGACAGTGACAGCCTGATTTCCTGTCTTCGTTCCGAGTGGCTGAGTTTTTCTATTACCAAGGGTAAAGGTGTGTACAGGTCACTGTTTGTATTTTTCAATCTAGCTGCATCAGATTTGTACATCATTTTTATTTCTAGCCGGGGTATGGTGTGTGTGTGTGTGTGTGTGTGTGTGTGTGTGTGTGTGTGTGTGTTTTCCACCATGTGGACACAGACCTGTGCCTTCTATGGAATATTGATAGAAATATGTTTGGGGTTGTTTTGGGGAAGCCTGTTTCAGAACTTGGCAGACTAATGTCATTTGAACCCCAAAACCTAGAAGATGATTTTCAGAAATAGTAGCTGCCTGAGAGACCTTAGAAGGGGAAGAGTGCGGGTGGTGTGATTGTGGGTTTGTCACATCTCCGTGAGGGAGCGCATGAGGGTATTCACAGGTGACCCCGGATGCTAGTCCCCTGCCTTGCGGCTGACGAGCAGAGTTATGAACGTAGAGGATGGAGCCTCTCAGCCACACACAGACCAAGAAAGGTAGAGTCTTCTGAGAACCTTTGATCCCTGGGCCCACCCTCATCTGACAGTGAGCAGACCTGAGCCCCCGAGAGAAATGACGGTGAAGGGCCTGTGAGGAGCTGGGTGCCCACCTAGACCAATGTGCTTGGCATATTATTAACTTTTCTCCTGGACGTTGTTTTTGGTCTTTCTGGTCTAAATTATTCTGTCATAAGCCCCTGTGTGCAAGTTACCCCCAGAGTGCCAGGCGCTGGACATATGTCACATCATGAACTCTTCCCGGCAGACCTGTGTGGTGGGGGTCCTAAGCTCCATTGAACAGATAAGGAAACTGAGGCTTAGGCAGACTTAGGATTCACAACACTAGGATTTCCGCCTAGCTCTGTGCCGCCACAGTAGCACAGCCTTAGTTCCTTGGTGGGTACTGGCTGGCTGGCTGGCTGCTCTGTGCCAGGCACTGAGCACATTTCTGCTGTCATGGGGTGTGCAGGCTGCCCCCTGGCACAGTCAGAATCCAGGGGGGTTAGCACAGAGACAACTTGTGGTGAAGAGAATGCCACGGGTCACGTGGAGCCGTGTGTCCTTCACGAGCCTGTGCCTTTAGCCCTCTGGTGGGCATGATCCACCCTCCTTATCACAGCATCACCCAGCCTGCCCTTCCAGCACATCTGGCATTGATGGAGGGAAAATGACTGCTATGTTCCATCCCACTTTTGAGGGAGGCGATTGAAATTGCTTTGATAACACCAGTGGGAGTTGGGCTCCTTTTAAGAATTTAGGGTGAAGGAAGGGATGTGTGCTCTCCTGAAGGAGAGGAGGTGGATTTGGCTCCGGCCTTGAGGTTTTTCTTTCTACAAGGAGGCTTGTTGAATTTAAACATAGGATGACACAGTGCGAGATGTGTCCTTCTCCTCTCATGCGTCCCTCTGCAGAGATGGTTCTGCTGAGCTTTCTCGAATCACTGACTTTTGGACATTCATGGACTTGGACAGGATAACAAATGGAAGGGGGTTACTTTCTGATCCTAATAAGTGAGAAACAGCTGTTCTTCTTAGCTTAGAAGGCAAGTCATTTATTTTCTACACACACACACACACACACACACACACACACACACACACACTTGCACATACATCATTATCAACATGCTGCTGGGAAAAATTAAAAATTGCACTCAGTATTTCTAAAAGGGAAAGAAGAGCAAAGGGTTTTCCAGACATCCAAACGCCCCCACAGCACCCCATTGCTGACTAACCTCACAGCGTGGATGCTGTGTGTACACATCCCGGCATACACAGCCTGCTCCTGAGATGGACTGAACCCTGACCGTGAGCTTCCAGACCTGCCCCCCGCCCTCTGGCCAGGGCTGAGGAGACATTAGCTGCTCTGAGGGCCTTGGAAACTGGACTCGGTCCTTTGCCACAATTTATCATTGACCATTTATTTCACTTTAAAAGAGGATTACTTTTAGAATGAATAATGTTTGATCCGTTAACGTTTAAAATGATTATTGATAGGGCAGGATTTACCATTGCCATTTTGGTCATTGTTTTCTGTTAGTTTTGCCATCAACGGGCAGGAAGTCTCAGTTAAGTAAGATGAATGGGTTTCAGAAATCTATTGTACAGCCTCATGTCCATAGGTGACAATGCGATATTTTGCACCTGAAACTTTGTTAAGAGGGCAGATCTCATGTTCACTGTTCTTACGACAACAAGATAAAACTTAAAAAAAAACAACACCAACAAATAATGTGAATTGTAGATAAATTAAGGAGACACCTAGTGAAAAAAGAATTTAAATGTAATTTGAATTAACCTCTTATTGGTGGCTTCCGCATTTTACCCAGGGGAGGAAGGTGAACTTGCTGTGGCCAGTAACTTTGAAAATATGATCTAAGTTAGTACAAAATGGGGTTAGAAACAATGAGACGGTTCCTTGAACATATACTAAAATTTATATTTCGAAATGAGAGTGCTCTAACTTTAAATGGTTACCTTGGGATATGGTATAGTCATTCCGGGATTCGTAAATTATAAACATACACGTGCTGGCCCCGTGTGCACACGCACCCTCTTTGGTTCTTAGCACATAAGTCTTTCTGTCTTTTGCTTCCCAGCTCAGAGACTGTAACCACAGAGAACTGACTGCAGTGGGGAGAGAAAGCCAGCCTGAGTTGATGAAAACCCAGAAATACTATTTTACTGAATTGTATTAGTTTTACTAAATTTATTATTTTCAGAAACATAGCATGGCTCTGCTGGAAAAATGGTCACTTAAATTGAGACTTTTTTTGAACTCAACTCATGCAACATGGGGCACTCATTTGTTATCAGGAGCAGTCACTTTCATGCATGCAATTAGTGCTCTAAGGTCCTTAAAAACACGATGGTGTGTCAGGTTAGGCATGCCAGTCTTATTTATACCACCTGCTTTCTTTTTGAAAAATGTTTCTTTATAAATTATACCCAGGTGAAATTAGCCAGCCTATTTTGAGTGAATGATCTCTGGACACTTGACTGGAAAGAGTTCATGGTCAAATACAAATCCAGTTTTTTTTCTGACCTGTGCTGGAAAGATGTCTGATTCTAATTCTTCTTGTGACTGCAGTAATTATGGACAGTTAGCAAATTGATCGGAAATGATTCACATAGTCTCTGGTACTGGGGGATCACTCTTTTGTTTCTTCGTGGCTCAGGCTCGGTTGGACTTTCCTCTAAACAGGAAGCCCTTGGGTTTGATGAAGAGCCACATTTGAGTTCTGTGAGACTTGAACTCAAACATTTGAGATTGGCCTTTGCATTTCTCTTTCTAGAAGTCTGACAACAAAACGCAGTGCATTTTTCTCTCCAGGATCAAAATAATAGCTAAACTCCTCAGGGGTAGCTGTGAGGCAATTTTTTTTTAAACAACCATATTAAAGTTATCTAGAGACTTCCAATAAGAGTCAGCTTTTATTTCTCTATAGCTATCTCAACACATACATCTGACTTGTGTGAACTTGGGTCCAGGAACACATGAAATGATCTTGTCCCTCAAGAATGTACAGAGCCTGAAACACCAAGTTGAAAGAATATACACATCCCTATATTCATAGTAGTGTTATTTACAATAGCCACAACATGAAAACAATCCAAGGATCATTAGTAGATGAGCAGATGAAAAAGCTGTGGTACATTTACGCAAGGGAATATTATGTGGCTGTGAAAAAAGAAGAAACTCTTACCCTTTGTGGCAGCATGGAGGGACCTGGAGAGTATTACGCTAAGTCAGTGGTCAGCAAACTGCGGCTCCCAAGCCACATGCAGCTCTTTGGCCCCTTAAATATGGCTCTTCCACAAAATATCATGTGGGGCCAGCACGTACAGTGTGATTGAAATTTCATGGCCCATGCGCAGAAGTCGGTTTTCAGCTCTCAAAAGAAATTTCAATTGTTGTATTGTTGATATTTGGCTCTGTTGACTAATGAGTTTGCCGACCACTGTGCTAAGTGAAATCAGCTAGTCAGAGAAAGACGTGAATGATATGATCTCATTCACATGTGGAATCTATTGAACAAAATAAACTGGATAAGCAAAACAGAAACAAATGCATAGACCCATGGAACAGACTGGCAGCTGTTAAAAGAAGATGAAGGGATTAGCCAGAGAACATATGCATAACCCATAGACACAGACAGCAGTGTAGTGATGGCCAGAGGGAAGGAGGGCAGAGGCTGGGTGGAGGTGGGCAAAGGGGGCAAAAATGGGGACAGCTGGTACCAGTGTCAACAATAAAAATAAAGTAAAAAAAAGAATATGTGCAGAGCTTATCACTCTAATTTCTCTGACTCATCTCTTAAACATGCTTTGCTGGCCTGAAGAAATCATATCTTGCTTCTACTTCTTTGGTAGCCAGGTACTTGATGTTTCCAGGTGTTACGGGGGAAGAAACTTCTCTCTCTACCCTCCTAGGTTCTTTTGGCCGGTCTAATAAATCTACATGAGACACCTTAGCAAGAGAAAATAACCAAACTGTATTACACATGTATGCATGGGGATCCCACACAACATGGAGAGTCAGAGATTCTACATACATGAGAGGTTCCAGGACAGAAAGTTAAAACGATGCATATATGACATCCCGAGTTAGGAAGGAGGTAAGGTGCCCTGGGGCTTGCGAAGGGGAGGAAGGTCACTGTAGGACACTAAGAAGAGCAGGTGTTCAGTAATTAGAAGTCTGCCCCGCTGTAGAGATAGATCGCAAAACGTTATTTCCGGTGATAACTCTTACTCTGGGCAAGGCCCCTCATGTAAATTATTTAAAGGAGAGGTCAACTTCTCTTGTGAGCATGCAGGATCTTGATTGCCTTTAGTTCAAAATAATTCACATGCCAAAGTGGCCCATTTTGGGGGAGGTTTGTTCTGAACCCCTTCCTAACCTTTCTTAAGAGAATCGGCAATACGAAAGCAGTATTCACTCATGCACTGATTCATGTGCTATCTGACCTACACTTTTTAGCATTTACGAAGTTCCGAGCATGGCTTAGGCTCTGGGAACAGAGTTCCTGGTCCCTTGGGGCTTATTATCTGGGGGACTGACAAGCAGATCTCTGCATCTGTGAAAGGGGGCGAGGGGGACTAGAAAGAAAAGAAAGCAGGATAGAGGATGGAGAGTGGGAGAAGCTGATGTCTTATTTAGAGTGACATTTGAGTCAAGAACTTAAAGTAGGAAGAAAGCCATGCAGACATCTGGGGAAAGGGGACTTTAATTAGAGGGAATGATACTGCACAGGCCCTAGGCAGGCACCTTCTGGGCCCCATTAAGGAACCACGGGATGGCCCTTGTAGATTAGGGGGAGGGCAGGTGGGTCAGGGAGAGGGCTGAGGGTTGTGCAGCCCTTTGTCTTACTTCCAAGCCGGACTGGCCATGGCAAGGACTTGAGTCTCCTCTGAGTGAGTGGTAAGGAACGTGAACAAATGTAATTTTAAAACATCACTCTGAATTCTGTGTTGGAAATTTTGGGAACGGGAAGCGGGGAAGATGGATGAAGAGATGGATTTGGGGAGAGATGGTAGTGATTTGGTGGGAGGAAGTAGTCAATATTGAAGGTATTTCAAAGAAAGAGCTGACAGAGTTCCTAAGGATTTCTTGGGAGTGAGGGAAGGAGCAGCTGACAAGGAGGGCCCCTGGAAGAGTGGAGCTGCCCCATGAGGAGATGGGAGGTATGTGAGGGCAGCAAGTCCAGAGCGGCCTTGGGAGCGTGGGTTTGGACATGTTGAGTTCGGGGTGCCTGTTAGACACCCAGGTGAGATGATGCTTCCAGGTTGGATGCATGTGTTTAGAGCTGAGGGGGGAGTTTGGAATGGATAGATCCTCAATGTATTGAAGATGTTTAAAGCCACAAAACTGGCTTTATGGGCTTAGGGAATGAGGGTAGCCTGGGGAGAGAAGAGGGGTGGGGACTGAGGACTGAGACTATGGCCAGCTTTTGAAGCCAGAAAATGTGAAGGAATCACCCCAGGGGACTGAAAGGAAGCCAGTGGTAAGATGGGATGAAAACCAGGAGAGGTTGGTGTCCTGGGATGCTGAAGGAGAAGAAATGTTTCAGGTAGGAAGTGATAAAATCCTGTGATTATTCAGGACTTAAGGCAGTTTACAAAGAGAAAATGGAGAGAGAAGAGTGAGGGTGAAGGGGAGGGAAAGATAGGTGAGGGGAGGAAGGGGGAGCAACACAGTCACATTGTGGAAGGAAAGGGAGCACAGCAGGAACAAGCTGTGATATGAATCTGAGAGAGTCAGACTTAGATGTCTTGGTTGTCTGTCCCATGGGTCATGCTCATGGCCACAGCTCCAGAGGTGCTCACCGCTGGAGGCTGTCCACTGGCCAAGTTCTTTCTGGAAGGGAGGGTCAGGCAGCACCTGCATGGCCGCCATCCCTGGCACTGTTGTTTCCTGTGAACGTTGAGGGCTTTGTGAGGGACTGGGCTGATGCTTGCCTTTTCTCACTGTCGGGTTATGTTGCATCTTTGTCACTGGGTCTGGTTCATTTAACACTCGTCCACAAGCTTGCTGGCCTCCAAAATCCTGTTCTTATTGTCTCCTTTTCTACACGCCCCAGGCTTGAGAGCATATATCTTAACAAATAAATTCAATTTCTGAACTGTTAGTTGGAGCATTTGGGGTAAGAACAAAATTATATGTGTGTGTGTCCAATCTGCCATCTTCACCCACTGGGAAAAGACAAAGCAGAGAGGAGGAAGAGACATGAGGACAAAAAAATACTGACTTCCATTTCGGAAGAGTCCAGAATTGCCTACACAGGTTTAACACTAAATTGAGTGAAAGGGGATGGATGAGGGATTCATTGATGTAAACATGGAAACTGAAAGCAAGAGGGTGGCGGGCAGGGGGAGGGGAGAGAGGGTTGACAACATGGGTTTGGGCATTGGTTCTCTCCCTTTGAAGTTTGAATAACCTTTGGAAAATTACCTAATGGCCCTGAATAGGTGCCTGTGTTTGGTTACATTCAATCAATGGACAAACCAATGAAAATGGAGAGGGTTTAGATCAGTATTATCACATGAATGTTTTTATTAGGAAATAGTTCTAAGGGCATCTTTCTTGTGCCATATCAAGGTCTGATCAACTGGAGATGATCAGATCTTGTTGGCAGGGCTCTCAAGATGCAAATTATCTATGTTTGCCAATCTGTACCAAGGGGATACCTGCAGTTTGGAGAGCTTTGGTTTGTGCTTTTTATCCCATTGTTTTTTGTTGGAAAATGATCTGCTAAATGAGGGTCCATTACTAGTTTTACCAAAAGGTTCAGTATTTTCCTTAGAATTCCAGTCTTTCCCCTCTTTGGGTGCTATGGGCTGAATTGTGACCCCCTAAAAATTCATATGTTGAAATCCCCCAATACCTCACAATGTGACTGTAATTAGTGATGTAGGGTCTTTAAAGAACTAATTAAGTTAACATGAGGTTGCTAGGATGGGCCCTAATCCAATATCATCTGTGCCCTTATAAGAAGAGATTAGGACACAGAGACAGGGAAGACCATTGGAGACCCAGGGAGAAGACTGCCATCTAGAGGCCAAGGAGAGAGGCCTCTGAAGGAACGCACCCCACCCACTCCTTGATCTTGGACTTCTGCCTCCAAAACTGTGAGACAAGATTTCTGTTGTTTATGCCGCCCAGTCTACAGTGTTTTGTTATGGCAGCCTGAGCTGACTAATACATCATGGAAACAAAAAGAACAGCGTTGGGATAGAGGTAGATGTAGCTGTATATATAAGTGAATGGATATAAAAATTAAATACCTTACCTCTAACTGTGTTATTTTTTCTTTTATCTAACATAATCCAATTAGGAGCAAGAAGATTTTGAGTGCATTTAAATTTTGCTAGTTTCCTGGGAGGGGTTTATTATTTATTTTTTTCACACTCCTGCTTCCAGGACCTATAAATTAGTAAATGATAATATAAAGCTTTCTATATTAGCAAATCTTTACCCTACTACTTTCTTCCTGGGGCGACCCTCCTTAAGTTGGAGATCAAATTCAACTCCAGGCTAAAGCACCAAGATTTATTTTTTCTCTTCTTGACTCACCCACTGGCAAGAATAAATTTTCTTTTCTCATGGGGTGGCAGGTTGTCCTGGAAATTCATGGGAGGAGTGAAATGGTTAGCAGTAGTTAAAATCTGGTCCTATCTCTTTTGCAGAGACTGTGCCTTTGACATGCCTTTATGTTTAAAGAGAAAATCTGTCAACTCATTCTCCTCACAGGGCCGGTGCTTTTGGTGAATGTCCCAAAATTAGCTAGGGCAGGGCCCCTCTCTCGGATGCTGTGTTCATAGGTCTGCATGGGGTCATTGGTCAAGGACACGTCAGGCTGGTTATCTGGGATGGCGGGCTTTGGCCATGCAGCCTTCGGATTTCCATGTTTCAATGCTCATTCTGAATTTCGGGAGAGATCATCATTATTAACTCAGCTGACTGGCCACAGACGACTGCTCCCCTGACAGGGCATGATTCATTCTGCCACTCTTTTAACCAGATTCCCTGGAAGGCATTGGGCATTATAAGTAGAAGGGTATCATGATTTGATTTATGCTTTAAACATTATTGATTGTGGTAAAATATACATAACATAAAACTTACCATGGTAACCATTTTTAATTACATTAAGTACATACACATTGTTGTGCAATCAATCTCCAGAACTTTTTTAGCTTCCCAAACAGAAACCCTGTACCCATTAAACCATGAGTCATTCTCCCCTCCCACTGGCCCCTGGCAACCACAATTCTACTAGCTGTTTCTATATAGTGGACTACTCTAGGTACGGCATATAAAATGAATCAGATAGTATTTGTCTTTTTGTGACTGGCTTATTTCACTTAGCACACTGTCCTCAAGCTTCATTTATGTTGCAGCATATGTCAGAATTTTCTTCCTTTTTAAGGCTGGATAATATTTCCCTGTATGTATCAACCCCATTTTGTTTATCCATTCATCTGTTGAGAGTTGTCAGATACTCGAGCTGCTCCCACCTTCTGATTATTGTGCATAAGGCTGCTATGAATACGCTCTTTGAGACCTTGTTCTCAGTATTTTTTGGATCTTTTAAGATTGCTGGATCATAATGGTAATTCTGTTTTTAATGTTTTGAGGAACTGCCATACTGTTGTCCATAGCAACTGCACATTTCCCATTCCCAGGAGAGTGGACAGGGTCCCAGTGTCTCCACATCCTCACCAACATGTAATATCTTCTGTTTCTTTGACATAGCCTTCCTGGTGGGTAGGAGGTGGTGTCTCATTGTAGTTTGCTGCACTTTTGAATGCCTGTTGCCTGTGCGTTAATATATTTTCAGGATCTAGTACACAGAGACAGTAAGACCCAGTGTCTGCTATAAGAAAGGACTCCCATGGTCTGCTGGAGGAGAGAGGCATCCAAACAGATCATTATAATACTGCAGGACAGGTGTCAGGATAGAGACAGGTCTTATGAGAGCACGGGGTGGATGCAGTCACGAAAGACTTCCCTGAGGTGGGGATACTTCTTAAGGCACTCTAAAGCTATTTAGTAGAAAAATCCAGAAAATGAGAAACTAAATCTAAACTTCATGTGGTTGATGGGTTTGGATTAGAGCAATACTTTTGGGATAGAAAGATGTTTGAAGCATTTTTTTCCCTTTTGGTGTGTGTGCCTCTCTGGTACTGGGAGATTGTCAAGGTTACTTACATCCCCGTTTGTGGTTATCAGAAAGAGACCAAACTGAGGGCTTTGGGGAGAAAGTGTGGGCAGCAGGTAAGCAGGGGAGATGTGTGCATTGGGCCTGATCTGGTGACATGTGTTTTCCACTTCATTCATTCCGGGCAAGTTTGAAGGCTCTGGGTCAGGGGAAGGATTGTCATTGTCACATGAGGCAAGAAGGTGCAATGACAAGGCGGCAAATGTGGGCAGAGAAGCAAAGCATATAAAGGCCTGCTATTTAGGAATGGTGCTTTTCTTGTCCTGGTGACTCACACTTGCCAAGCCTTTGAGGATATATTGTATGCAGAGGAAGAGGGAAGGATGGAATTGCAGCTTGGAGGTGGACATTCTGGCTTCCAGGCCAGGGACTGAGGCAGAGTATGTCTCACCCCTATTTCTCAGGGCCATCCTGACACTTGGCTGCTTGCTTGCCATTGCCTTATCTCTGCATTGCCACTTATACAGCTGCTTTCTAAAGAGGCAGCGGTCTGATGTCTCAAGAGCTGTATGTCTTTCTGGGGGTGGGAGAAAGAGAGACAGAGACAGAGATGGGGGGGAGGAGAGAGAGAGAGAGAGAGAGAGAGAGAGAGAGAGAGAGAGAGAGAGAGAGAAGGAGAGAGAAATTTAGCTGAAGTTCTGTATGAACCTCCCCTCCCCAGTTTGATTTAGTACTTTTATATTTAGCAGACACTCCTTGTAAGGCCCCTCAAAAAGTGTCTGTGTCTCAGAGCCCTCCATATCAAAGAACATTGCCAGGCCCTTGACAGGAGGTTGGTAACCTTGGGCACATGAATAGGGCAACTGGCCGTGGAGGCTGTTGGGAGTACAGCAGTGGCCACTTCTGCTTCTGTTCCTGGAGGAACCTTCCTTTCTGTCTCGGTCTCTCTCCATTTCTTCCCCCCCCCCCACCACTCCCTTAGCTCATGTCCTTTTGAAAGCTGCCCCCGCCTTCTGATGGCTCTTCTCCCTTCAGTGTTATTTTCCTGACTTTAGTCAGAGTCATCTTTGTATCATGTAACATAGACCTGGCCATTTCTTTTCTCTTTCCTACTCAGTACTTTTTATGGTTTGCTGGGACCCAGAGACCAAAACCCATGACCCTTTGCGATCTGATTCCTGATTGTCTCTCCGGCCTTGCCATCCTTCCTCCCACCCCTCCCCTGTATTATTCTGCCTTAAATTTGCCCCTCCCTTCTGTGATTTGAGATAGATGCCTTTCCTTCCCCTGGGGATGTGCTTCTTCCTCCTCTCTTTGGCCTGGCACCTGCCCACTCGTCCTGCAGAATGAAATCCAAGCGCCGCCGCCGCCTCCTCCTTAGGGAAGCTGTCTGTATTCCCCTGGAGGAGAGAAGGCTGTGCCTTCATCTGCATCCCCATAGCCTATGGACAGGCCTTCATGTATACTTTACCCTACAAATCCACACAAAGTATCTTTTATTCATATTTACTTACTTATTAATTACAAAAATGATTGGAGGCGAAATAAAAATTATGCACTGCAGAATTATCCTTATGAATATAGAATGTCCAGTTATAATGAGAATAGTTATGTTCAGAAATTCATGACAAAGGGGAGGGGGAGGGAGATAATGAAGCTGGGGGTCATGTGACGGTGAATGCCTATGCTATAAAGGTCAGTAAATTTGATAGAAATGGAGCTTGGATTTGCATTTTTGCTTTCTGCCAGCCAACACCAAGACAGAAGTATTGTCCGTGTGGTTCACGGTGTGTGAGGGATAAAGCCAGTCAGAAGCAGTACAGCTATGCCTGGTGCTGAAGCATTGAAGAGATTTTCATTAAGTTGTCATAAAAGACACCCTGAATCTCACTGTGTCTGCAGTGGAATAGGAGATCAAAATAACCTCACATTTTATGTGCCTGATTGCATTTGTTTGCAAATAACAGAATACCTAGCAGTGTTTGAAACCATGAAGACATTTATTTTTTACTTAACAAGAGTTCTTAAGGTCCCAGGCTCGTTCATAACTCTAAAGCAGGGGTGAGGAACATTTTTTCTGCCAAAGGCCATTTGGGTATTTATAACATAATTTGTGGGCCATACAAAATTATCAACTTAAAAATTAGCCTCCTGTATTTGGTCAAATATTTAATTATACTCCCCTAATGCATTGGCAGGGCCAGACCAAATGATTTCATGGGTCTTATATGGCCCTCATGCTGGACATTCCCCACCCTGCTGAACAGCATAAAGAGAATGGTTCTCTCTATCACGTGTACTCTTTTTCTCGTGCCTCATCTGAACGTTACGTCCTGACACTGGCATCCCAAGCAGGTCAGATAGAAAAGGGCTTTCCTTTCTATCAGAGACCAGCAGCAACCTCTATCTAGAACCGCTTTAGAAGACTCCCCTTTATGTTGGCTAGAGCAAGGTCCTGGGACCTATAGCAGCAAGAGGGCTGGTGAGGTTGAGCAAACGGGTGTGTCTGGCCTAGGCCAGCCACAGTCATCCTGGGGCTGGGCAAAATGCCACCTGGCCCATGTTTTGTTAGCAAGGATAAAGGTGGGAAGAGAAGAGAAAGGGCTCATGGGATGGCAACTAAGAGTGACAGCCACTGTAGCCTTCTAACACACTGGTCTAGTCAACGCTGTTCTACAGGGGGCAAAACTAGCATGCAGCTCATTAAACTAGATGTATCTCCAGAATAACTCTCAAGTCTTGAGAGGAATGGTTGCTTCATATTTCATCTCAGGAAGCCTCTATGGATATTAGTTCTTTCTCACTGACCCCGCCTATAACCTGAGCAGCCAGGAACTTGAAAATTAAGCTTTCTGGTAATAAGTTACTATTTGACCAGTTCACCCTTGCTTCATCCCTCCTCAAGGATGGGGATAAGTGAGCATGTCTTCTCAACAAGGTTGATGGACCCCACAAGGATGCTTTGTTCCCTTACATGTGTAGGATAGCTTTACTCTAGGATTAGCAACGACTCCTCTGGTTCAGGCCTTCTGGGTAAGCCATGCTGGGGTGGGATCGCTGGTGATCCAAACAGATGAGGAAGCTTCTATGGTTGGAGATATTGTGAGGGTCAAGCCCCTCCATAGAGGGTGAACCACGGATGCTGTTATTGAAGCAGGTGGGAAGCCCAGTCAGACAGGTTATGCAGCAGTAAATAAGATTGTGTGTGGGGGAGATGTTTCCTTTAATTGGTTCCTACCTGGCAAAGCAATGGGAACATATGGTATTGAATAGTATTGAAAACCACTAATTGCAGGTATTGCAATTATGACCTGAGCTGTGAAAATAGATGTAATCACAGATGCGAACCCCAGAGAAAATATATGGGAAACAGACTAGATATTGTAGAAACCCAATCTCTGCCTCTCCCCTAAACCCCAAGGAGTTCCCCAGAGACAACCGGAGCAAAATGGTGTCCACCTCTGTCCCAGGCTCTCCCACTTCTACCTCCTTCTCCATGACAAAGACATCTTCCCAGAATTCACCCTGGAATGGAGGGAGGGGAGGAAAAGGAGGAAAGGGAGGACACCATTCAGAACTAAGTGTTCCAGAGGACTGCAGGTTGGATGAAAGCTTCTCTCTTTGCCAGTGGTCTCCATTACCCACTTTTCTGTGTTTCAACAGCTGTGGGGCCTAGTTTGCCCCAAATCCAATATCTAATAGTATCAATTTTCAAGCAATAAATTCTTCATAGAAGAACTAGAAAGCTGCTGTGTTTCTTGATTCCCCAATCTGGTAGCTCAGTTGTGTTGTCCTGGAGAGTGTCACATGGAAGGTCCCTAGGGCCATCTGAGGCAGTGTGCTTCCAGAGCCTGGGATGGCCAGTTAGGGGCATTCAGGGTCAAGGAGGCCTCCTGTGTCTCTGGGTTGGGTGTAGCAACCTCTCCATCCTCCTCTCCCACCACGCTGTTGGCCAGTATAGAAATACATGCTCAATCATACAACAGGAAAAGATGACTATAAAGGTGTCCTATAAGGAGGACAGAAGTTAAAATAGTTCTGAAAACAAGAAAATAAAAAAAGTAAAAACATAAAAATAAAAATGTAAGAAATAAACCATGAAGACAAAATAATCAAGAGTTTTGATAAAGGAGAAAGCTAAAACAGCCTTAAGTTAAAAAATACAAAATAAAAGGAATAATATTTAATGCTAGTGTTAAAAATAAGTTGGTTAGATAATATTTTGAGATAATAAATTAGAGTTTTTAACAATAAATATTTATGCTTAAGGAAAAATAATGGTTGATGGAGAAAGAATTTTAAGAGTAAAGTATAAATAACAAAAAATCAAAAATGCTGATAGGGATCACAGCTCATGCTCCTCTTTCCTCCAGTCCATACCACCCAAAGCAATCTGCAGACTCAATGCAATCCCCATTAAAATACCAATAACATATTTCAAAGATCTAGAACAAACTCTCCAAAAATTCATCTGGAATAAAAAAATACCAGATATCAAGCTATATTACCAAGTCACAGTTTTAGAACTGCCTAGTACTGGCATAAGAACAGACATGTAGACCAATGGAAAAGAACAAAGAACCCAGAAATCGACCCAAGCCATTATGCTCAATTAATATTTGACAAAGGAGGAAAGAGCATATAATGGAGTCAAGACAGTCTCTTTAATAAATGGTGCTGGAAAATTTGGACAGATACATGCAAAAAAAAAAAATGAAACTAGATCACCAGCTTGGTGAGATTAATGGAGATTAAGGAGAAAATAAACAAATGGGACTACATCAAAATAAAAAGCTTCTGCATAGCAAAAGAAACCATCAACAAAACAATAAGAAAGCCCACTGCACGAAAGAACATATTTGCCAATGATATTTCTGATAAGGGCTTAATCTCCAAAATTTACAGAGAACTCATACAACTTAACAAAAGGAAGATAAATGATCCAATCAAAAAATGGTCAAAGGATGTAAATAGACACTTTTTGAAAGAGGACATACCAAAGACCAAGAGACATATGAAAAATGCTCAAAGTTACTAATCATCCCAGAGATGCAAATCAAAACAATAATGAGATATCATCTCACACTTGTCAGAATGGCTATCATCAGCAAACCAATAAACGACAAGTGTTGGCAAGGATGAGGAGAAAAAGGAACCCTCGTGCACTGCTGGTGGGAATGCAGACTGGTACAGCCACTGTGGAAGACAGTATGGCGTTTCCTCAAAAAATTAAAAATGGAACTCGCATTTGACCCAGTAATCCCACTCCTAAGACTATGTCCCAAGAAACCAGAAACACTCATCAGAAAGGATATATGCACCCCTATGTTCTTCACAGCACAATTTACAATAGTTAAGATTTGGAAACAGCCTAAATGCCCAACAGCAGATGAGTGGATTAAAAAACTGTGGTACATCTACACAGTGGAATACTATGCCACTACAAAAAAGAAGGAACTTTTAACATTTGCAACAACATGGATGGAACTGGAGAACATTATGCTAAACTAAATAAGCCAGTCGGAGAAAGATAAATATCACCTGATCTCACTCATATGGGGGATATAATAATCAACATAATTTGATGAACAAGAATAGATTGATCTAGAGATAAATGGTAGGGGAGAGAGGTAGAGAGAAAACAAAAGACTTGTATGCATGCATATTAGCATAACCAATGGTCACAGACACTGGGGTGGTGGGGGCTTGCCCAGGGTGGGAATGGCTGGTGGTGGGGGGAATCAATTAGAAAAAAAGGAGACATATGTAAAACTTTAGACAATAAAAAAATAGAGTAAAGTATGAATAACAAACAAAAACAGAAAATGATGATAGGGATTAAGGCTCATGCTTCTCTTTCTTCCAGAGCACAGATTCAAAACTTGTGGTCCAGGACAATGTCTGCATTTTATAAATGAGGAAATTCACATCAGGGCCGTGGAGAAATTAATCAGAGCAGCACACCCTGTCAACGTAGAGCTATGAGAAGGGCACAGTTGGGAGCGCCTTTCCTTGGCTCATGGTAATTCTTGAGCTAGGTGAGAAAAGGTCCAGGAGTATTCGTATTTAAGGATACAGATGGGTGGACACTGCAGTTGCTCACCAGCCTCTGTGTGAGAGAAGCATAAGATGTAAAAGAAGAAGGACCTTGAGGTCACTGAAAAGGCAGAGAACATTGCCTACAATATAGCTCACCTTCTCACACCAACTGTACTTTTGTCTGCTTCCACCAGTCTTTTCATCATTGATCTACTGACCTAGATCAAAACCTTGACATTCACTTTGGCCTCCTTGTCACCACTACTAAAAAGCCCTAGAAAATTAGCAGGATAATCTGTGATTGTATATTAGTTTGCTAGGCTGCCATAAAAAAAATGCCACAGACTGGATGGATTATAGAACAAGTTTTTTTTTCTTACAGTTTGGGAGGCTGGGAGTTCAAGATCAAGGTGTTGGCAGGGTTGGTTCTACCCAAGGCTTCTCCTCTTGGCCTATAGATGTCCGTCCTCTTCACCTGGTCTTTCTGTGTCACCCCTAGTGTCTCTTCCTCTTCTTATAGGGCACCAGATTGGGTTAGGGCTCAACATAATAGCCTCATTTGGACTAAATCATCTCTTTAGAGACCTTAGCTTTAAAAAAGGTACATTCTGAGGTAACCCAGAGTTGGGACTTCAACATGTAACAGTATGCAACAGGGCATATTTATTACATTGGTTATGCTAATATTACATGTTCTGTTCCTATACTATACACCTCACTTATTATACTTTAATTAATTACTAGTAATTTAAGTATTTACTTTAAAATGGATGACTTGTAAATTAGTTGCACAATGTCCTTCTTCCCCTTTAGGCTGTAAGAGTTATGGGGCCAGGAATTGTGTTTGATTTATTTGTGGCTAAATCTCTAGGCCTGGGGCATATATGTGCCCAATAAATCTACAGCTGTTAGGGCATGAATGACTCTTTTTCTTTTCCATTCCATTTGGTACACTCTTGTCACATGGCTCCTGGGCCCACTCCTTCCTAGCTGTGCTCACTGGAGGAGTGCATGTGGGTGGGCTTGGTGGGTGAGCACTTCCTCAAGAGAGAGCTATGAAATCCGTATTCAGAGTTGATGTTGGGGAGAGCCCCAGACTTTCCACTTGTTGAACTAGGAGCATTGTTTCTTAGCATCCTTGGATATTATGAACATGAATACATTATTCTAAACCCGTCCTGATCTCCCAGTTTCCTGAGTCACTGCAAAAATCATTCTAAGAGGAGTCTTTATTCTTACCATTAAGCAGTGTGAGTGCCTCTCAGCTCCCTGTCCAGACCGTAGGTTACAGAAGGGCAAAGGTACATTCTCAGGGTGACTTTTCCTTCCAGGTGTCTGAGTGTTTGGAATGATACCCTTTCAGTGGGTTGACATTTGAAAGAGTAAATGAAACAGGGTAGTAATTGAGGAGCAAAGGTTCTCCTGCACGTGGCCAGCTGTCCTGTGCAACAAAGACACAGAAGCAAGCCATAGTGCTTGCTTGTTTCTCTTTAGGAAAGAGTCATTATCAAGAATGAGAGCAGCCTCAGAACAAAATCTTCAATGAATATTTTGTAAAGGTGATGTTTTGACCTTAAAACATGGTGAGCCATAGCTCAGTAAAAGCTAATTAGAGTACAGAGCAAGCTAGTCTGGGGAGAAAATGTATATGGACTTGGATTTTCTCTCTATGAAGGCAGTTTGCATAACAATGATTACATATTGGGTTTGAGGCCATTATTGCTCACTGGAATCCCTCCAGAGGAACTGTCGTGGTGGATGCTGAGCCCCCTCAAAAACCTGGTTCCGAAAGGAAATTAAATGTGAAGGGCTGAGTTGCTGCCATTGTTAGCCTTGGGAAGGGATTAAAGGGATGGTTTGTTATATGAGATGTCAGGAAAATTCAGGAGCAGCTCACTCGGTTGTCTACTGGGAAAGAATCTTCCCCTAATGGATTCAGATAAAGAGCATTTAATTTTGGCTCACTATTAGCCATTATGAGCAGGGGGAGGCAGACCTTCATTTTTATGAGGGCAGTGAGTTTTTCTACCTCTGTAAAATAAAATAAAACATAACTGAAATATTTTTGGTCTGTAGTTCATTCTTCTGCAGACAATAGAATGGAAAAGTTATCATGGTTAATTATTCCTGAAGAACAAAAAAGTGTGTGTGTGTGTGTGTGTGTGTGTGTGTGTGTGTGTGTGTATGTGTGTGTGTGTGTGTAACCATGACACAAGACTGCTTCTAATTTATTTGGCAATAGTAACTGAATTGGACAGGAAAAATATGGCAATTAGGGAATTGTGCAGAGGAAAAGGAATAGAATGAAATAGATGGATGGGTGGATGGATGGATGGATGGATAGATGGGTAAATAGGAAGATTATATGATTCATATACATGCAATTATATACTTTGTTGTTTTTTGTCTTGTGTCTCTAACTTAGCTTAAGCTATCGAGGTTTATCCATGTTGTAGCATATATCAGTACTTCATTTTTTTTTTCTGTCCCATCTAATAAAAGAGTAATATGCAAATTGACCATCGCTCCAACAAACAAGATGGCTACCCCCATGTGATCAAAGATGACTTCCCCCATGTGGACACAATGTGGCCACTACAAGATGGCTGGCAGGGGAGGGCAGTTGTGGGCAATCAGGCCAGCAGGGGAGGGAAGTTGGGAGGACCAGGCCTGCAAGGGAGGACAGTTAGTGGTGACCAGGTTAGCAGAGGAGGACAGATGGGAGAAACCAGGCCTGCAGAAGAGGGCATTTTGGGGGGTGGGGACCAAGCCTGTAGGGGAGTGCAGTTGGTGGTGACCAGGCCAGCAGGGGAGGGCAGTTGGGTGTGACCAGGCCTGAAGGGGAGGGCAGTTGGGGGTGACCAGGCCAGCAAGGGAGGGCAGTTGGAAAGGACCAGGTTTGCAGGGGAGGGCAGTTGAGGGTGATCAGGCCTACAGGGGATTGCAGTTGTGGGGAGGGGAGGAGATCAAACCTGAAAGGGAGAGCATTTGGGGGTGACCAAGTCAGCAGGGGAGGGCAGTTAGGGTGATCAGGTTGGCAGTAGAGGGCAGTTAGAGGTGACCAGGCCAGTAGGGGAGGGCAGTTAGGGGCCACCGGGCCGGCAGGGGAGCAGTTAGGCATTGATCAGGCTGGCAGGGGAGTGGTTAGGGGGAATCAGGCAGACAGGCAGGTGAGCAGTTGGTAGCCAGCTGTCCTGGATTGTGAGAGGGATGTCCCAGATTGGAGAGGGTGCAGGCTGGGCTGAGGGATACATACACCCCCCACCCCAGGCATGAATTTCATGCACTGATCCTCTAGTGATTGAATAATATTCTATTGTATGGGTGTACCACATTTGTTTATCTATTCAACAGTGGATGGGCCTGTGGGTTGTTTTCAGTTTGGGGCTATTATGAGTGATGCTGCTATGGACACTTGTGTACAAGTGTTTATGTGAATGTATGTTCTCATACCCCTATGGATCTATGTCTAGGAGTGATATTCCTGGGTCATGTAAGCTTTTGAGGAATTGCTAAGCTGTTTTCTGAAATGGCTGAACCATTTTACATCCCTAGTGGCAATGGACAAGAGCATCTTCACTCTTGAGCTGCTGCTGTTTGCCAAGCACTGTGCTGTCCTTTTGGTGCGTGTTGTGACGTATGAATTTATAATTATTATTCCTCCTTTATAGGATAAGAAACAGAAGCTCTGAGAGTTTAAGATGTGAGTGTGTGTGTATGTGTATGTGTGTGTGTGTGTGTGTGTGAGAGAGAGAGAGAGAGAGAGAGAGAGAGAGAGAGAGAGAGAGAGAAAGATTATTGAGGTTATTGTTCTATGGACAACTGTGGGACCTTACCTAAGACTGGAACCCTGAAATCCTGCCCCAGGGGATAGTGGACACAGTGTAAGTGCAGGCTGGAGTGCTGATGCAGAGACATGCAACACAGCAGAGCATTGGGGAAACCAGCCCAGCACCACGTCATGCAACAGACCAGCCCCGGGCAGGAGTCTGTGTCCTGTGCAGCAGAGGGAACCATAGAGTAGCCAGCCTTTCTGCTATGTCTGCAGCTGCAACCAGAGCCAAAGCCGAGAGAAGCTAAGAGCCCCACAGGCTGCCTGGGGCCCAGGAGGATGCCAAGGTCAGAATCAGAGAAAGAACAGGTCCCTGACTGTGGTCACTGGATCCCCATCAGGTGGGAGTGGCTGGACAGTCCCTCAGACCACTTATACTTTCTGCCGTGCCCACCCACACCTGCCCCAGTTCAGGAACTGGACTAGTATTGATCCATGACTTAGTTTTGCCACTTCTCACTATTCTTCTCATACTTACTGACTTCTGCTTTGATTATTATTGTTGCTATTATTTTCGCATGAGGAGGGATATAAGTAAATGCATCCCAAGTTAAAGTGCTCCTTCAGGTCACGTTAAATAGATACCGTGTAACCTAGCCACCTCCTATTGACCTTGCAGAGGGAGAAAAGGCTGGTGGTGCCACCCACTCCTGCACACCTAAACAAGGTGTGCTTGTCTCACACCTCCTGAAGGTTCTGGCCCTGGGCCGAGGTTGACAGGCTCTTTGGAAATGGAAACTGGCATTTTAACATTGGGGCCTCTTCAGATGCACATGTTCCATAGGTCATTAACCCGAAGAGGCTTCCAGATGTTCTCAAGACAAGAACAATAAATTCAGGGTGTTTTTCATAGATTATTTCCACAAACTCTGGTCATAAAGGCATTTTCTGCGAGGCGGAGAGTAACTGGGGCATGGCCACGTGTGTGGTTTCTCTTGCTGTATTATGCCCACTTTCATCTCTCTTTAGGGAACTATCCAAATGGTTCCGCTCATTCACCTGCGTAAACCTGCAGCTGCCAGGTTGAGCTGGGCAGGTCTGTTAACCATGGTCGGAGACAGTGTATGTGTCTCCAAGGAATACTTACCTCTCCTGTGCCTGCTGTTTGTCTCGTCCGGGAACTTCAGCCAGAGAAACCAGGCACATGGAATGTTGAGGAGCATGTGAGGAGATCTGGGGAGAGTGAAAATGGAGAAATCTGCTCTGACTGGATGGTGCCTGGGAGTCTTGGGGCCATGATAGTTGTGAGCAAATCAGCTTTCCCTATGTGTTCACAAGCAGAATTCTGACCAGTGTGGGGAAGATGCAATGATGAGGCTGATATCAGCTCTATTTAGAGACCAGGTAAAACAGGCCTCATGTAGTGAGCTGTTTGGGGCTCAGATGTGGGTTGGTGCGTCTGAAAGTGTTTATTCTGAGGCTGGAAATGTCCTGGCTACAGCCTGGAGGTTACGTCCCACAATAAGTGGAGGACTGGAGAGGCCCTCGATGACCTGAGAGTTTGGGTTTTGGGATATTTGGTCATTTCCTATTTGTTCAGGGTAGGTGGGGGGAGCTGTTTCGTATCTGCTGAATTGACCACATTTTTAAGAAGTTGGGTTTTATCACTTGTACATCTAGGGGATGAATCCTAAGCTAGTGTTTGTATGCTCTCTGGGCCCACGTGGAGAAGGATGACCTTTGCCTCTTCCTTCCTTTCTTCTGGTTCATTGGGATGCCCAGGGCTCTGAAGTTTGAGTCAAGTGTTGAGACCTCACAATTGCCCACTGCATGAGTCACATGGAACCAGAAAACCTCCATAACGAACACCATTGGGAATCTTCTGATTCCAGGCACAGTCATACTATTGCACATTTTTCATTTACTGATGGCTGGGCTTTCTTGCTGTGTCCTCATTCTGTCACATGTTTTCACACTGGAGCTGCCGAGAGGGAGCATGGAATCTGAGAGCTGCAGGGGTCTCAGACACTCATCAGTCCTTGTCCCCATTTGACACATGTGAGCTCAGTGGCAGGCATTCTCTAAGGCCATTGGCTGGCCAGGACAGAGCAGGCCCTGGGAACTATAAAACTATACCCTGCCCAGGCCAAACTTCATTTATGTATTTTTTTTTCTGTCAGGGTCTCTAGAAGAGAAGCAGATTCACATTTATCACTCTGTTTACACAGATTCTTTGGAAGCGTTGTCTGTACCTGCTGCTTCATTTCCTTGCCTCTTCTCTTTCTTTTATTTTTATTATTGATTTGAGAGAAAGAGAGAGATAGAGAGAGAGAGAGAGAGAGAGAGAGAGAGAGAGAGAGAAACATCGATTTGTTGTTCCACTATTTATGCATTCATTGGTTGATTCTTGTAGGTGCCTTGACTGGGGATTGAACCTGCAACCTTGGTCTATTGGGGCAATGCACCAACCAACTGAGCTACTCAGCTAGGGCCTCTCACCTTTTTTCTCTTGAGCCCACTCTGGCTTTTGTTCTCTGAAATTTATCCCAGAAAATTCACTGATGCCATGCCCTGGCCTGTGTTTCTCAGTTTCTCAGCGGTTAGAGCATCGGCCCACACATCAATGGATCATGGGTTCAATTCCTGGTCAATGGCATGTATCTTGGTTGTAGGTTTCTCCCTGGCACTGGTTGGGGCAAGTGTGGGAGGAAACCAATGAATATGTCTCTCTCACATGGATGTTTCTCAATGGAAAAAAATATTCTCGGGTGATATTTTTCACTGATGCCTCAACTTTACTAAGTCCAAGGGCAGTTCTTGGATTCCACCATTTCCAGCATTTCCATCTATATTCCTCTCAGTTTTCTTTTCTTGGCTCTTTTCCTTCTGGTCCCTCTTCTTTTTGGGGTGCCAGGGCCTCAATGTTCAGGCTTCCTTTTCCTCTGTGTATCTTTGTTGCTTATGTGACTCCTCAAGAACTATGTCTGTAAATTCCTTTAGACCAGGGGTGGGCAAACTTTTTGACTCTAGGGCCACAATGGGTTCTTAAACTGGACCAGGGGGCCAGAACAAAAGCAACCTGACCATGCTGGCACAATCATCTTGGGCTGCTGGTGAAAAAGCAGAGAGGAGAGCAAGAGAACTCTCTGCTCTTTCGGCTCTGCAGGCCGGATAGAACAGCCTAATGGGCCAGATCCGGCCCGTGGGCCATAGTCTGCCCACGGCTGCTTTAGACACTGCCAAATTCCAATATATATATATATATATATATATATATATATATATATATATATATATATATCTCCAAGCCTATATATATATATATATATATATATATATATATATATATATATATCTCCAAGCCTGACCTGATCTCATCTCATGTGCTTGACATGTCCATTTGGATGTCTCATGGACATATGCAATTTAATTGTCCCAACTAAACTCTTGGTTCTGTGTCACACCCACTTGTATCCAAAATCCTTTCCTCTCCCATTTCTCCATCTTAACAAATGGCACCAATGGCCAACATTCTTCATTGATCAACTCAAACTTGTAAAAGGAGGCTATTCTTGAAACTTCTCTTCCTCTCATGTGTCTTCAGATGAGCTGATCTGGGCCGAGGTTAGCTGGGCTTGGTTCAGAGCTGCAGGTTGGCTTCTGCTGTGTCTCTCATCCTCATTGGACCAGTGGGCCACCCAAAGCACGTTGTCATGATGGTGCCAGAATGGCGAGGCTTAGACCAACAGTGCAAGTACATTTAAGCCTTTCATGGCCAAGCCCAAAGTGAAGGGTGGGGAGGAACACTGCCCACAAAGTGGTCAGGACCAGCATCCATTGAGTAGGAATGTGTGTTCTTTCTAGGGATGTGGAGGCAGAAAGTAGATATTTACTGAACAGAAATCTCATGTAGCCCCTTGGAGAAGAGCTTAAAACAGGACATTTACTTACAAATAATGGGATTTGGTCAACAGAGACTTTTGGGAAGGATCTGGATATTTGTTTTTCAAATGTTTAGAGCTTCTGAATAGCTTTTTGAAAGTAGGTATTTTATTGTTTCCAGGTTCTAATAATTAGGGATGGTCATGGTGGTGGATGTGTGTATGGAAGGAAGGTGGTATTGAGGATTTGCAGGGGCTAAATGGAAGGTATCAAGATTTTCCAACAATGGTTCATTTTTGTTTTTTTCTGCTTTCATAATTTATCCTCTATGACATGACCTGCTTGTTGTCACTCTAAATCTGCAGGTCATGTGATATTAAAAAATTATACGCTTTTTGCAGAATTTGGTGAAGGTTAGTGTTGCCTCTCTCCCTCCTCTCTAACCCCTCTCATTAACTATCCCCTCCATTAGGCATACAATCCTAGAAGGAGGGTTTGGGGCATGAGAAGGGCGGAGTGGAAATTTCCTCTGAAAGCTCTGGGCCCTGCAGGTGCTGAGAGGATGTGGCTGTGGCTGGTCTGCAGTGCCGGGCATATTTGACGCCAGCACATTCCTTAGGTCATGGCAGGGGTTTCCTTCCATTCAGCACATTTCCCACCTGGCTCTAGGTCAGCTTTTAACCCGTGTGTGGTTTTATAAATGATGTGGGGCTAAGTGACACAATTAACCTGTGCAGCCGGCATCTTTCATCTGTCTGCTCCAAGCCATCTTGATGATTGCCAAACTCTTTGTTCTATTAGAAACTAGAGGCCCAGCTTGTGATTGAAATCGCACGAGGAGGCACCCCACGGGGAGCCAGGACCTGTGCCTAACTCACAGCATCCCTAGCCCCCCTGCCTGTATCTGAGGTTGCTCAGGAAGCTCTGGCAGGCCCCCTGCCTTTGTCTCCATTTCTACTCTAGGCTTCACCTGTGCACAACCTCCTCGTGTCTGGTTGTGACCCGTTATGGAGTCCAGGCCTAATTTGCATATTACCTCTTTATAATATAATATTTTTTCACCTCCATTCTCGGGTGCATGCATCAACCAGAATGGGGCCAGGCCAGGCCAGGCCTCTCTGTTGATCACCACTTCACAGGAGTGTGTGTGTACCAGTGTTCCTTTGGCCCTGAGCGTGGCCTTTTTGACCTTCTGTGTCACAGAGGCATGAAATCTAAGAGAGCATTTTCTGAAGCCACATGTTTGGCGACCTGAAATATGGACCCAGGTTCTAAATCCACTTCTGACCATCTTCAGCGGCCTTAGGAACATTCTTTGTCTTTGTTGGGCCTCCTCTTTGTATCTACTAAAGGTGGCTACAGCTACTATAAGGAGCAAATTAAAAAATCTTTGTAGAAAAACTCCAGGAAGTATAACATTAATAATATAAGGCATGTCATTTTGAATAAATCCGCAATTTGAAAATTTATAGACAGTTTGTTCCAAAGGCACTTCAAGCACATAACAATGATTCATATCTCTGGGAACTGCAAATGCTGCATGAACAGTTTGGTTAATGGGCAAAAGTGTACTTCCAGTATTTTCTGGTTCTGGTGGGAGCACACATCCAGAGATCATTAGTCATCATGTTGTTTTCTAGGACAGAATTCTACAGTGAATGACCGTGTGTTATGGACTAAATGTTTGTATTCCCCCCTCAAATTCACATGTTGCAGCCCTATTCACCATTGTGATAGTATTAGGAGGTCGGAGCCTTTGGGAGGCGATTAAGTTTGGATGAGGTCACCAGGATGGGGCCCATGATGGGATTAGTGCCCTCGTAAGAGGAGGAAGAGATACCAAAACTTGCTCTCTCTCCACCATGTGAGGACACAGTTAGAAGGCAGATGTCTAGAACTCAGGAGGAGGACCCTCACCAAGAATCAAATCTGCCAGCACCTTGTTTTTGGACTTATCAGCCTCCAGAACTGTGAGAAATAGAAGTTTGTTGTTTAAACCACTGTATCTATGGTATTTTGTTATTGAAGCCTGAACAGACTAAGAAATCATGGAAAAATTTAAAACATGAACATATAAAGATGGTTGAAAGATATGTCTAGCCTGGAAATAAGATATGAGAACAGGTCATGATAATTTCTTTAAAAATTTTTAAATTACATGAAAATGTAACTATATGCACGATATAGATAAGAGCAGTAAGATAACTGTGTAAAAAAAAAAATCCTGAGCAATGCATTTTTGAAATTTTATCTATGTGACCTGTAAAACAGGAATGCCCTGCTCTGCAAGATGGTATGGAGGAATACAGCACAAGCTGGGTGGCCCTCTCTCTGGAATTCCTGCCTTCGATCCCAGAGGTCCAGCCAGCTGACCTCTTCTTTCTTCCAGCCCAGGATCCTAACCTGGACCCCAGGAGAACTATTGGTCTTAGACTCAGGGAACACTGTACTCTGTTGTCTTTCACTCTGATGGCTTCATTCAGAGTATTAAGGCTAACATAACCTTTGGCTGTCACGTCGGGAAGCACTGAGAATACAAGGACAGAGAATGTCAAAATCATCCTAATGTAGATGGCAACAAATGTCAAGATCACAGTGCTAATATATGAAATGGAGAATCAATAAGGATTCGACCTGAGTTCATGAAGCAATGCTTTATCCATCTTGGAAGTCTCTGGGAGATTACTGTTTCAACACAGAAACATGGTAATATATTTGGCCAGCCCAGCTAGCAATACACTCATTCATTGATTTTTCCCCCCATTTATTTTCTCACTTTGCCATTCATTCATGGCACAACATGTATGAGGTGCTTACTGTGTGCCAGAGCACATATAAGACACAAAGATGTCTTCCTATTTGCAGAGGCCTGTGCTCCTGTGAGTGAGAAGTCTATGAGCGATGCTGAGGCTGAGATTTCTGCCTAGGAGCAGCATCTGACTTCCTGGGTATGGTCGTGTACAGAGGGGTTTGCAGGGGTGTGTGAGTAGAAAGGATGGCTGGCAGCTGCGCAGAGAGGCAGTGGCTTGAGAAGTATCAGAAGAGAGTGGGGTCTCTAAAGCAGAGGGCGCTGCAGAGGGAGAGGTGAAGGCTGAGGCTGGGCCGGGAGTCAACTAATGAGTAACTTTGCATATTACAAGAAGAGCTTTGGATTTCTCTTCCATAGGCAGCAGGAATGCACTAATGAACTTTAAGCAGGCAGCCATCAGATCTGCATGCAAGAAAACTCACTGTGAAGATAAGGTTAGCAGTCAACTGCAGTAACTTAAGAAAAAGATGAGTTGAGCTTGAATCTCGGTGGTGGCAGGTATGAATTACTAGTAAGCGAATTGAAATATGTTTATTTAGCACAGATACATACAGTTAACATATGTTTAATGTAAATATTGTACATACGATATATATTTTAAGGAAAGTGCTTAGATAGGGCTTTGTGTCTAGTGGTCATTTGTCAGTTCAATTATCACTAACACTGTATCCCAAATGGTGCTCTCCCCTCCCTCTTCCAGCAATATTTATGGGCTCTTTTTCTGTCCCATCGATCTGCCTGTCATTTCCTGTTCCATTATCTCAGTATCTTCATTATTAGAGCTTTTTGCTATGTTTTACTAGCCAGTAGGGTAAGTCCCTTCATGGCCCCTCTTCAAACATTTCTCAGATGTCCTATTTATCTCTATCATCAGGCTGGCTTCCTCGGAAAGGCAGACCTGGAGGTTGGCCAAGAATAAACCTGGAATTATTGCCAACTATGAAGCTTATGGCTGTGATGTCCCAATTGTCCATACCTGTCATCAACTTCCACTTGCTTTAGCATCGTGGGATGTCCCTGGGACTCGGGCCTTCCTTCGGGAGGGGTCAGGACTTCCTATAGAGATCAGCTATCATGTGCTCGTTCACCTGAAGACAGCCTGTGACATGATGGACTCTCTGGCTGTGTGTGTGTGTGCGTGCATGCATGCATGCATGAGTGTGTGTGTGTGTGTGGTGTGTGTGTGTGTGTGTGTGTGTGTGTGTGTGTGTGTGTGTGTGGTTTTTCCCATGCTGGGCTGTGGCTGCAGAGATGCTGAGATGAGGGGGAGCTTCCTGAGTAGATAAGGTGGCCCCAGGTTGCATTTGGTGCATCTCTCTCTCTTCTGGAGTTTGTGCGTTTGTTGTGAATATAATTCTTATTTCTGAAAGAGTAATGCCAGCTACACTGTGACCCTGGGAAAACTAATTATGCTGTGTGAAGGGAAGTGGGAAGGCAGCTTGGAGTTGATTTAGAACCTTCACTCTTTACTTTTTCCATCACTATGGTGCCTTCTGAGCTTGGGCCCAACTGAAGGCAGATGTGGGCAGCAAGAGAATACAAGGACAGAGAATGTCAAAATCATCCTAATGTAGATGGCAACAAATGTCAAGATCACAGTGCTAATATATGAAATGGAGCTGCTCTGTCATCCACATGTGATGTTGTGCAGAGATTAGGTGTTGACTTGACTGAGCTGGAAAGGAATTTCTAAAATTTTGAAAGTGGAGGTTCTTTTTGTTACTTAAGATTTGGAAAGTTGCATGATTATTTGAGAAAAAAATTTTAGAGCTTCACCTCCCAGTATATATGTAAAATCACCTCTCTATCACCATGCCACTTTATTAATTGTTTTATGTCATAACCTAATATGGGATAGGGCAACTCCCCATTTTTATTCTTTTACAAAAAAATGACTACATTTTATTACCTCTGTGTTTGTGTAGGTTAATTTTAGAGCCTGTTCTTATGTTTAAAAAAATCCCATTTGGAATTACATTAAACCCATACATAACATTGTTTCGTTTAATGACATTTTGTTATAAGGTTGATGAAATGTCATAGGAAATTAACTCTTGTTTATTTCAATTAGCCTGTGGTCAAATTGGTTTTGTTATGTGTGGTTTCCCTTAAAGACACAGAACCTATCTCTGATGTTAAGTGAAGGCTTAATTTTATATCATCATAACATTGCATCTTTTCATTCAAAAACATCCCTCTCACTGCCAATTTATATATATACTAGAGGCCCAGTGCACGAAACTCATGCACTGGGGGAGGGGTATCCCTCAACCCAGCCTGTACCCTCTCCAATCTGGGACTCCTGTCCCCTAACTACTCATCTGCCTGGCTGCCTGATTGCCCCTAACCACTCTGCCTTCCTGCCTGATAGCCCCCTAACCACTCCCTTGCCAGCCTGAATGACACCTAACTGCTCCCCTGACGTACCAACCACCCCCAACTTCCCTTCCCTTCAGGCCTGGTGCCTCTCAACTGCCTTCCCTTGCAGGCCTGGTCACCTCCAACTGCCCTCTCCTGCCATCTTCTGGTGGCCATCTTGTGATGACGTTTCTGTGGCCATCTTATGTTAGCCATCTTGTGATGACGTGGGGGTGACCAGCTTGTGACAACATGGAGGTGGCCATCTTGTGACAACTTGAGGATGGCCATCTTGTGACATGAGGACGTGAGGGTCAATTTGCATATTACCTTTTTATTATATAGGATTCTATTTAGTAAAATTTTATAATTTTCTTTCTATGGTTCAAGTTATATATATTTTACATTCTGTATTCTGGTTTGTTATGGCTGGGATACAAAACACTATTAGCACGTGAACCTCTTCACGCCACAGCCCCAAGCACCCTGCACTTTTAGTGCCCTGGAAGCACCTGCTTAACTGACGTGACCATTCCCCAGGTCACAGGGGCCTGTTCCACTGCCAAGTCAGATGGCCTTGGCCAGGCTTGCTTTGTCTGTGACATTCATCAGTGCAGACACTCTTCTTCTTTTTGAGTATAAATATGCTAGAATGTGTCCTCTTACCCCCTCCTCTTCTCCTACTACTTTTTTTGGTGTGTTTTTTTTTTCCTCCTGGATTTCTAATTTTCTTTCTCAACCTCATTTTATAACAAATGTTCCCAAATTCATTCCCCAGATTTTATCACTTGTCATCCATATACTCGACAGTTTTTAATGTGTCAGGCACCGGGCGACCATATCCCTGCCCATAAGGAGAATACCTAGAAGTCTTCCCACGGGGCTGGAAAGATGTTGTATCTGTCAGGATCCTGCAGGAAACAGATGGCACACTCAGAGGGGTGAGTGAAGAGATTTAGCAAACTATTCACAAAAGTTTGGAGTAGAGTTCAGGGAAATCAACAAGGAATGACAAAGAATGGTGAATTTCTCTATGGCTCACAACAGAGGAGGAAGGAAGGGAGTGCTGAAGGGGCCACAGGAGGGAGCAGGTGGCATAACAGGGGCTTAGCTGTGACCCTGGGTTGACCCTAGGGGAGGGCCGTCGGATTGCTGCTGGAAGAATGCAGCTTCTGCCATACCAGTGCCCATCCTGGAGGGAGCTGGGGGAATAAACACCTTGACCTCTCTCTTTTTTCTATCCATCTATCTCCTTAAGGTGTTACCTGTTGGTTGAACCCTGCCCAAAGCAAGGGAACCTTGATGCTGTCTATACAGGCCTCTCTCTGCTGGGGCATGCAGCGGGGGAAAAGGTGGAGTGGGTAAGGAGAGAAACATGAAGAATAGTCACTGTAGGTGCTATGGGACCACTGACCTCAATTTACTCTTCTCCATTTTATCCTCAGCTTCTTGTCCAATAACACCCCTAGGCTCTGCAGCGTTCAGCTAAAACAACTCAGGAGGCAGTGCCTGATGTGGAAGAGGGAAATCATGAGTCTGCCCAGGCCTGGTGCCAGGCAGCTACCTCATTCTCTTCCCTCTTTCCCTCTTTGCTGCTGTTGCTTCTCCTTGCCAAATATGACTTCCACGCCTACAGGTTCATATGGTCGGCAGCGGCTGCAAGAGCTTCTGGCCAAAGAGCAAAGGGTGCTTTCAGAAAGGAAGGTTCCCTGGTTCAGGAGGCATCTGAGCCTGCTCCGGTGGCAAGTTTTCCCAGTGAAGTGAGCCCCGCTGGTGAATTTGAACTCATGCATCTTTGCCAACAGTTTCTTGGACCCGCTAAGTAAACACATTAGAATGCCAGTAAAAATTTTTGCTGCTTTGCTGAACCTTTCTGGCGGATTAAATTGGGGGGAAAATGGGAACACGTAGACCACAAAACACATAATTCGTAGTTGTCACATCGCACTGTGAGGAGTGATCTTTTTGAGGCTGCTAAGTGGGTGCCTTTCATACTGGAGGAAATAATGACACAGGAAGGCGAAAAGCATCTCACTGGGAACCATCATTCCCTGTGTGTCCTTGGTGGGAAGCATGCTTTCCTAGTCCTCATTCCTATGCCATTTATAACAAATCCCCTCTCCAGCCTCCCGGCCTGCATTGGAAAGGATGCTGGGAGCGTACTGGGCAAGCTCAACTGAGATGCATTTTAGCTCTGAGGGGACATTTAATGGCTTGGATTGGAAGTTGTCTCTTTAGACTGGACAAAAGAAATGCTATTATAATATCAAGGGAAGAAGAGGATGTGCCAAAAACCACACGGATGAAATAAGAAGAAGAATCAGATGTTTTCCACGGAAACCGCTGAGTTAAGTTGAAGGCCAATCTGCCCTGTTCCAATAGTTTCCTTCCTTGGCTCCTGGGCTCCTTGCTGGCAAGAAAACCACAAAAGGCTGCCCTGTGGTTTGTGAGCAAAGGCGGCAGGTACTGGAGAAGGAAAAGGGAAACCCAAGGTGAATGAATAGAAATACATAAAACAAGGAGAAAAACCCACTGTCAGTGGTCTGGTCTCTCTCCCCTGCCACGCAGCCCCCATTCCCTGTTCGCCATAGGGCGATTGGAGCCTGCCAGCCAGGAAAAGAGACTGAGAGGTGGTCAGTGCACCTCATAGTGACTGGTCGAGCAGTCGTTCTGGTTGTTCTGCTGTTAGAGTCAATTTGCATATTACCCTTTTATTGTATAGGATAGTTCACAGATTGTTTGAATCACATATGTTAGGTAATCTTACCTAATAATAGACAAACATGTAAATTGACCATACCTCTGCTATGCCCACAGCCAATCAGAGTGATTTTGCAAATTAGAAGGTCAAAGATAGGGATGCCCAGCTGCTCCAGGCTTGGAGTGGCCAGGCAGGCCAGCAAGTCTGCTATGAGAGGGAGGGCTGGGGGCGAAGGAATCAATAGGAGCAGAGTGCCACAGTGAAGACAAAACTACAGACTTCAGCAGCGAAGACAAAATGGCAGACTCTGGCCTGAGTCTGCAGCAAAGATGAAGAAGGAAGACTCAGGAAGTAGCGAAGGCCTGGGTCCCGTGTGCTGGAGGAAAACCGGTGCTGGAAGCCAAAGGAAGAAAGTCCTATTGCATGAATCTTTTCATGCAATGGACCTCTAGTAATTATATAATTTTCCTGAATTTACAATAATTTATTTACCATTCCTTATATGTTTTCAATGCTGGGTTCTTCTTTCCTATAGAATTTCCTGGATATATATATATGTGTGTGTGTGTGTGTTTTGAAGTTTGAAGGTTGGAAAGGATGTCACATTATGTCACCATTACTTTTTGGACAGTCAAATAATTCATCCTTCTGAGCCTCCATTTCTTCATTTCTAAAATGATTATGGTCATATCTATCCTGCATGTCTAATAGAAAAATGGATATAAAAGCATTGAAAACAATGAAAGCCTAAACAATCCCCATCATTGGGTGGAGAGAGAGGGGTCAAATGGATTTATGAAGATAAGCAGGGAAGCTTAACCATTTGATCCATATTGAGATGTTTCTGTAATTCTTTAGGTCTCAGTTCCTTGAAGTCTTAAGCTTCCAATGAAAGTTTGATGACAGAACATGCATATAGAGCAGAGAAGAAATAAGCTTTGAAGTATGTGATTCCTACCCAAGATTTGGCCCAAGTGTGCATGAGGAGTGTGGTCAGAGAACACTTCCTGAGTGATGTATGTCTTTCTCCTTCTTGCTGCTCCGCGTTCCCCTCACCTTTATCATGGCTACCGCCCCCCACCCCATGCCGATGGCACCAGGTCCAAATCTCTGTCATCTGAACTTCCATTCTCCTGTGTTCCACTGAGCATCTGATCCTATGTGAATGTCCCGTGGTTGGCCCATATACAAAACACAGAGAATGCAACTCCTCAAACTCACTTCTGTATGCCCAGCCTTGTGAGTGGGTTCCCCACCCAGTCCTGCCTCTGGAAACCCGGGCTCACTTCCTTCTTTCTGCTCTCTCATCCTTACGCTTGTCTGTCTCCTGCCTTGTGATGGTATCTCTTCAATGTTTTCTCAAATCTCACCTCCCCTTTTGATCACCACCACTTCCTGTCTTGGCTGCTGCAAGCGCTCTGGACCTGGCCTCCTCATCTATCGCCACGCTCCGGTCTGTCCTCCTTTATATCTCCAGTTATACCCAGAACCCAGGTCTGTCTTCCTTTGCCAGCCATGGAATCTTAAAAAAGTCACTACATTCTCAGATTCAGTGTCATTTGGAAAACAGTGATGATTGTGATTCCTTCTTCATGAGGTTGTCAGGAGATTAGATGAGACAATGAAAGAGTTTATGTAAAGTGTTTAGCAGGGTGCCCAGCACATAGTAGATACTCAATAAACAGTAATTTTCGTTACTGCTAGTGCCTGCTGTCTGTCCTAGCACTGTTCACTTTCCATGTAAAATTCCTAAATCATGCCTCACATCTTGTTACTTGCTTTAGGCACCTTGTTATCCTATATAATAAAAGATTGACATGCAAATCGACCGAATGGCAGAATGATTGGTCACTATGATGTGCACTGGCCAAAGGGACAGATGATCCATGTAGGAGCTTCCCCCTGGTAGTCAGTGAGCTCCCACAAGGGGAGTGCTGCTCAGCCAGAAGCCCTGAGCCCGGCTCATGACTGGTGAGCACAGCGGTGGTGGTGGGAGCCTCTCCCGCCTCCATGACAGTGTTAAGGATGTCTGACTGCCGGCTTAGGCCTGCTCCCCGCATTAGTTGGATATCCCTTGAGGGCTTCTGGACTGTGAGAGGGAGCAGGATGGGCTGAGGGACCCTCCCCCCAAGTGCATGAATGCCATGCAACCGGGCCCCTAGTTTATTGATAAAATTCTAAATATGAGAGGGCTAGCATTGCATAATAACTTTGTGGGCATTAGGAACTTTGAACTTCATGGTTTTTTCCCCTCCATAAAATATTATAAATTATATTAGGTAATTGCAATGTTATGATTTTAAAAGGAATTTAAACAATTTCCTGGGCCACTAAAAATATTGGGGGCCTTAGGTCTCTCTTTTTATTTCTTGTGGTATTTTTATTTTTGGTTTCTGTTTTTTTTTAATTGCTTTATGTTCAGAGATTATCTGTTGAGAGAAGGTGAGACTTTTCTGTACCCTGCCAATTGTTAAAATGTCACATGTGCCCATGTAGGGAACATGCCAGGCGCAGGGTGCATTAGATCAAGCTTGTCTGTTTTGTTCGGTTCCTCTGTATTTTTGCTAAATTTTTATCCTTCTGACCTATTGAATACTCATATATGTATTAATATTTCTCACAATGATTGTGCTTTTGTTGACTTTTCCTTGTAATGTGGTCAGTTTTTACCATCTTTAATTTAAAGCTATGCTGCTAGGCACATGGTAGTTTATAATTTTTCTAGCTTCCTGGGAGATTATTACTTTACCATTAAGTAATGACTTTATTTATCCCCACAAGGCTGTTTGCCCTAAACCCTGTTTTATCTGATATTAAGAGAGCCACCCCACCTTCCTTTTGGTAATTATTTGCCTGGTATATATTTTCTCTATCAATTTTCACTCCTCCCCTTTTTTTTATGATATTCATTGTATTAGTTTTATGTAGTTTATATAATAATCCCCACAATCTTGGTGGCTTAAAATAACAGAAATATATTATCTCACAGTTTTGGTGGCTAGAAAATAAAAATCAAGGTGTTGCCAAAACCGGTTTGGCTCAGTGGTAGAGCATCGGTCTGCGGACTGAAAGGTCCCAGGTTCGATTCTGGTCAAGGGCATGTACATTGGTTGTGGGCACATCCCCAGTGGGGGGTGTGCAAGAGGCAGCTGGTCGATGTTTCTCTCTCATCGACGTTTCTAGCTCTCTATCCCTCTCCCTTTCTCTCTGTAAAATATCAATAAAATATTTTTTTAAAAAAAATCAAGGTGTTGGCCAGGCCATGCTCCCTCTGAAAATTCCAGGAAAGAGTCCTTGCAAGCCTCTTCTAGCTTCTGGGAGTTGTTAAAAGATCTTGGCATTCTTTGGCTTGCAGCTGCATCATCCAGTTTTTGCCTCTGTTATCAAATGGTTTTCTTTCTTCTGTGTGACTGTGTCTATCTCTTTTTCTCTTCTTATAAGGACACCAGTAATCTTAATTTGATTACATATACAAAGACCCTATATCCAAATAGGTTCCCAAAGCAGGTTTTGGATAAATAGGAACATTTCCCTTCATAATTAAAAATTCTTATGAAACATTTAAGGCATAAAAAAGTCTCATGTCTTATGCATGTATAAGCCCTAACACTATAGCCTTTTGTTAATAAGAAATCCATCCTTCATCCTTTCCCAGCAGATACAGTCTCAACTCACATTTTAACTTACCTCTGGGAGTTTCCCTTTCTTTCTTGCAAGCTCTGCTATGTATTTAAAATATTTTCAAAGTTTTAAAAAATATTTTTATTGCTTTTGGAGAGAACCACCGGGCCCCTAGTATATTGATAAAATTCTAAATATGAGAGGGCTAGGGAGAGATAAATAGAAACTTCAATGATGTAGTCACTCGCCATTTCCTCCACTAATCCCCTGAGCCCTAAGCAAATATTAATCTATGTGCCTCTATAGATTTGCATATTCTATACATTTCATGTAAATATGATCATACAATGTGTGGCATTGGCTGACTAACTTTGTTAATTTGGCATAATGTTTTTAAGGTTCATCCATGTTGTAGCATATATCACTCTTTTATTCTTTTGTATTGCCAAATAATATCCCATTTTATGGTGCCTCGACTTTTGCAGCGGGGTTCAGGATCTGAAGGAGTGGCCGCTGCACAAATGAAAATGCTATGCAAGAAATATGAATTTAGAAGGCATTGGGGGTCAGGTGGAGCTTCTTTCTTAAGAGACACACTGACTTCTGGCCTAGTCCACTATTTATTTACCTGAACACACATTTTTCCTTTAGCAATGCATACAGGCATATCAGAGGTAAAGTGTGGTAAACAGTAAAAGGATTATCAGGTTTGGGAATTGCCTTGACCCACCGCTATCTCAACATGAACAATCTGTGCTTAGCATCAGCCCTGCTAATACCCAAGATCCATTGGCCTTCTGTATTCCTCAAGTGGTGGCTTCTCACAGTATGGATATACCACATTTTATTTATCCATTCATCAATTAATGGACATTTAGCTATATGAATTCTGCTGTTTTGAACATTTGTGTACGAGTTTTTGTGTAGGCATATATTTTCATTTCTTTTGGACCTATACCTAGTAATGGACTTGCTGGATCATATGGTAAGTATGTTTAGCATTTTGAAGAACTGCCAAACTATTTTCCAAAGTACCTGTACCCATTCTACATCCCCCTAGTAATGTCCTTTTAAAACCCAACTCATGTTTATACTCGACATGGAAAGAATTCTTGTAGATTTTTTGAGCATTGTGAAGGTGATGTTATTAGAATTTCACATTAATGTGGAACGAGAGATTAAAGACCAGGAAGCTGGTAGGAGGTGCTGCAGTAATAAAATTCTCAGTTGCTGGTGCCTGTATTGGGATGGTGGCAGGCAGGGAAGATGTCAGGGTTCCCAAAGAACATAGTGGACAGCGGAGATGATTCTCAGGCAGAAAAAATAATTTTCACCTAAGTTCAACTCTGAGATATTCGCTCAACCTTTGCTTTCTAATCTTGGTATTTCAGAAAATAAATACTTGTTTTTAGAGAAGCAGGAAAGGGGATGAATACAAGTCTTGACATTATGTGATAGAGGACCATGCGACTGGAGCAGATCTGTGGGTCTGTGATTTACATGGAATTCCTTAGAGGTTGCATCCTCCTAGGCTAAGTGGGCTGCCCACAGTGAAGGCTGAGGGAGCCATCTACAACCCTAGTCCATGTTTTTCCTACCAGTGGCAGCAGTGAGACTTTTGTGGATATAGTTCTGCATGAGTGTGCTTGTGCATGTGCATATGTATAGTGTGTGTGTGTGTGTGTGTGTGTGTGTGTGTGTGTGTGTGTTGATTAGCTTGGGTATTTGAAATGGCCAAAGGGAATGAGAGTTCTTAGCAGCAAGTTTTCTAGCTGAGTAGTAAAACCTCCCATAGCTCTAGGATTTAAAAACTGCCCATGAAGCTGTTCATCGTGTAATGGGACAATAGTTGTAAAGCTGCCACCATCCGGGAACTTGCAGTTGCTCAGTGAGGCTTGTTACTGGGGCCTCCTACTCTACTTGGCACAGTTATCACCCTTATGGTTTTTTCCCGCTGTAATTTATTCTCAAGCATTTTGTATTTCCTTTGCCATTTATATGAAATTTAAATAAAACCTTTAGGTAAAGAACCATGTCAGGCTGTTACACACATTAAACTCACGATAAAAGCAATCTGTATATCGTTCTTTGTTCAAATGGAGTATAAACACCTGCATTTTTGCAGTTTTCTGTTTACCAGCTCTTATCTGGTGTTATATGGGGTGTCTCTGGGCCTTGCTAGCCTTGTTGTAATAGCCCCTTGTAGAGAGGAAAACAGGCATGAATAATAGCCACGTTCTGTCCCATTTCCTGTGTCCCTTTTGGTTACCACTCTAGGCAGTCTCTTTTATAGACCCCAGTTCTCAAAAAGGGAGAAGGTTTAGGTAACAAGACCTAAACCCACAACTCACCTTTGCTTTGCCCCTCCTCTCAGTTCTTACTATAGATGTGCTCAGAGCATATTCCCAAGACTGATAAAATGAGAACATAACTCATTCCATGAGAGGTAATGTTAAAATTTCCATTGACGCTGCATCTGAGCTTGAGTGACATACAGTGGTTTTCAAACAATTCTTTTTCCCCTCCTTTTTCTAGGCTTATCCAAATCCCTTGGCCTCATTGAAGGTTATGGTGGGCGGGGCAAAGGGGGCCTTCCTGCTACCCTTTCCCCCGCTGAAGAGGAAAAAGCCAAGGGACCCCATGAGAAGTATGGCTACAATTCCTACCTCAGTGAAAAAATCTCGCTGGATCGTTCCATTCCGGATTACCGTCCCACCAAGTAAGTTCTGGTTCAGTCATTCCCTTGATCCTATGGGTGGACAAAGACATTTGTGATGTCATTTGTAACTATTGAGGGAGCTTTTATCTCATTTTCCTCCACAACCAATAAACCGAGTACTGTTGATTGTGAAATATTAGCTAAATAAAACATTTGATTTGTAAAAAACAATCCAGAAACATATAGAAATATTAGCTAAATAAAACATTTGATTTGTATAAAAACAATCCAGAAACATATAGAAATGTCTGCAATACAAAAAGTTTTCAATAAAAATCAGAAATCACCATGATCTCATTACCTAGAGACAGCAACTGGTAAAATATGTCTTCAAGTCTACTTTCTCTACAGATTATGAGAATATGATATATAGTTTTACTTCTTTTTTCCCCCATTTAACATTATTTCATGAGCATTTTCTGATGTTACTAGCTATGATCATTACTTTAATTGTTTGGGACTTTGATTTTTCATTATTATAAATAACACTTTGATGACTAGCTTCCCATTCAAGTCTTTATGTGTATTGATTAGATATTTATTGTCTTAATTCACATTTCTAAAAGTATATCCTTTAGATCACATTGTAGGAATATTTTTTGGAGGCTCTAGACACATATTGTGATATTCCCCTCTAAAAAGTTTATAGCAACCTCTACTCCTTTTAGAATTTTGATTGACCCTTCCAAAATAGGGTTCTGCCATTAAAAAAAAAAAATGCCTTGCTGAGCTGATAGATGAGAAAGCACACCCAGGGCTGTTTTTATTCTTTTGTCTGAGATTCTTACCATTTAAACAGTTTGTTTGGCATCTTCATTGTCTTATGAAAGTTCTTTTTTCTATGCCCTCAGATTTAAGAATTATTTGTTTTCTCCTTGTGAAATAGAGAAAAGAAATTGCTCATAGAATCAAGATGCTGGAGGGAAAACCTATTTTCTAAGCAGGAGTCCGCCTTGGCCTCTCAAAAAGATTTTTTCGTTTCCAGTTAGGTTTGTAGTGTCTCTCTTTTTCTATTCAGAGTGTGGCCTTGTTTAGAGCAGATTATTTCTTTGTCAAATGGGTTTTGTACAAATCAGTTAAGTATCCTGTTTGCTGAGAAAAAATAGATTTGAGATAAAGAAAATTATCTTAAATGGATTTAAAATTGCGGGATTCACCATGGAACCTGTTAACTCTCTCTCTCCCCGCCTAATAAGCATATATTCATTTGAATAACTAGGAAAAATATACATCACCTCTGTTGGAAGCTGTTTTGTATTCCTGGACTTTTGCTCTTAAAAACATCTGGCTGTTTTCATTTTCTGGTACTCTCTGATTAGCCTCCTTATTTGGACTTTGGCAAATAAACAGAGTCCTGTTTTGTTTCTCTCCCCCTCCCCCACTCCTGTAAGAATAAAAATGCCTCCAACGTGAAGCTACTGGAAATGGGTCAGTTGAATAAATATTAGTGAGCACCTATTGTGTGCCAGATGTTTTTCTCCACACTAGATAGAGGCAGGACATTGGATAAGACACAGTCCTTGCATACGTACTATTTGTCTAGGGAGGGAGACAGATGTGCAGGTAGATTAATTCAGCACAATATGATCTATATGGTGTGTATCAGGCCAGTGATATACATAGCATTTACAGGGAGGATATGGGAAATATTCCTGCTTAAGATGGTGTCTGAGCTTAATTTTGAAGGACCAAAAAGGTTGGAAAATTGAAGAATGGAGAGGGATAAGGGAAGACCAGGCAAGGGAACAGCAAGATCAGAGTTTGGGATGCAAATAAAAATATGGTGTGCTCAGGGAAGAGTGTATGGCTCCATAGTGCTCCGCAGTGTAGCATGGTGGCTTGAGCATGCCACTTATTTCTGATCACTCCTGAAATTTCACTAATAATAAAGGACTAGACAAGATGGCAACCTCTAAGGGACAACTAGACAGACAGTGACAGTGGGGAAGAGTCACCTATAAAGTTTTAGAAGATGGCACGAGGATGGATGAAAAGTAACTGACAGCAAACTGGACGAGGCAGAGACCCAACTGCCTGCATATGGTGGAGAGTAGCGGTAAGAGCAAAAGAATATAGCCTAATCATACCTTAGAATGCCAGAGACCCGGAAATGGGAGGTGCTGGGTACTTCTGATGGCTGGGAGGTAGATTTGAATAGAAGGATTGCAGTTGGATCTTTGGATCTTTTCTGCAACTCTGCACAACCAGAGTCTATCCTTTTCTGCCAAGAGGAATATGGGAGGATTCCTCTCTGGAGAAGGTGAACTCTGAGCTTTAGTTCATAAGATGTAGCCGAGGTCAGAGGATAGATAAGGCTGCATACCGTATGGGAACACTCTCACCCTCATTACCCCTCAAGGCTTTTATAACTTCACAGTCAAGTATCTGAAGAAACTACTCTGAGGAAACCAGCTAGCTTAAAGAAAAGGCCAATAGATACAAGAGTTGGGGGTATACTCTCCAAATGTTTGGGTTTTGCTCATGAACTGGGATCTGTTTTTAGTATTTTATTAGTAATCTGTTTTTAGTATCATATTAGTAAGTTATGCTTGTTGTAAAGCTCTATCCAACTATTCATAACTTTTTAAATCTAAAATAAGAAACAAGAGCGAGGATCTCTAGACATCTCAGGAGAGTCTCTGTTATAAAAGGCCTTAGCAACAGCAAAAATGGAACACATATTTGGAGGAAACAGAGATTACAAACTTTATAACTCATGACATAGAGATATCATGTCCTGACATAGAAATGTGTTTTATTTGCAAAACAAGAGCAAGTGCTATGTTAAAGTAATAATCAGAACATAAAAAGTAAATCTTGGACATTATAAATGAGATAGAAATAATGTAATAAAAGGTTGAAAGACTGCATTAAAAAAGTCTTCGATAAGACAGAAAAATAATAGGGGAGAAAAGACTTGAAAAGAATTAGATCAGTCCAGCAGGTTCAAGATGATCTAATAAGAATGTCAGAGGGGAACAGAGAAAACAGAGAGAAGAAAATTATCATAGAAATGATACAGGAAAATTTCCCAGAAATCTAGAGTTTTCAGATTGGAAAGTCTCACCCAGTATCTAGATGATAAATGAAATGGAGAAAAATTAAGCCCAGACTAAGAAATGTAAATTAAAAATTTCAGAACAGCATGGATGAAGAGACAGTCCTAAAAGCTTTCAGAGAGAAAGGTGACTCAAATACAGTTGGTATTGGATTTCTCAGTACAACAGTAAAAACTAGGAGGCAAGTTTTAAAAAAGCATTTTCAACTTATAATTCTAGAGTTAACCATAGAATAGTTTGTGCCAAGAGCAAGCAAAAAGTAAATACATTGCATTTATGAAGGGTCTCAACAAATTTACCTTCTCTGCATCTGTTTTCAGAAAGCTATTCAAGTATATGCTCCGGTAAGACAAGGGAGTAAAATAAGAAAGAGAATGATGATAGGCATAAGGAAATGGGATTCAAACAAGAGAATACTAAAAACAGATCCCAGAGAGACGATGAAGGGACTGTCCAGGGTAACATTTCAGGGTGATCCTATAGGTCAAGGGATCAACCATTTCACATTAGGACAGGAGGATGCAGGGTTATAAGAGGAATGTACACAAGGGGGATGGGAAGATAATAATTGTTTAATTACTTTGTTTTTTACTCTATTACTGTATTAATATTTAAAAATGTTTTTATTGCAGTATAATTGACATACAGCATTTTATTTATTTCAGGTATAATGATTTGATATTTGTTGACATTGCAAAATGATCACCACAATAAATCTAGTTAAAATCTGTCATCATAATAGCTACATAATTTTTTTCTTGTAATGAGAACATTAAGACCAAATCTTTTAGCAACATTCAAATATGCAATACAGTATTATTAACTGTAGTCACCATGGTGTACATTACTACTCCTTTATGTATTTATTTTGTAACTAGAAATTTTTATCCTTTAACTCTCTTGACCCATCTCTCCCACCCCTCCACCCCATGCCTTTGGCAATCAACAATCTTTTTTCTTTTTGTATATATGAGATCGTTCATTGTTATTAGATTCCTTATATACTAGTAAGTGAGATCATACGGTATTTGTCTTTTTCCAACTTATATCACCTAGTATAATGCCCTCAAGGTACATCCATGATGTTGCAATGGCAAATTTTCATTCTTTTTTTAAACATATTTTATTGATTTTTTAAAAAGAGAGTTAGAAACATTGATGAAAGAGAAACATTGATTAGCTGCCTCCTGCACAACCTCCTACTGGGGATGTGCCTGCAACCCAGGTACGTGCCCTTGAGTGGAATTTCATCCGCAGGCCGACGCTCTATCCACTGAGCCAAACCGGTCAGGGCAAATTTTCATTCTTTTATATGGCCAAATAATATCCCCGTGTGTGTGTGTGTGTGTGTGTGTGTGTGTGTGTGTGTGTGTGTGACATATTATTTTTCTATTCACCTATCAATGGACACTTAGGTTTCCATCTTGGCTATTATACATGATGCTGCAATGAGCACAAGGGTGCTTACATCTTTTTGAATTAATGTTTGAGTTTCTTTTTAAAAAAATATATTTTATTGATTTTTTACAGAGAGGAAGAGAGAGGGATAGAGAGTTAGAAACGTCAATGAGAGAGAGTCATCGATCAGCTGCCTCTTGCACACCCCCTACTGGGGATGTGCCCGCAACCAAGGTACATGCCCTTGACCAGAATCAAACCCGGGACCTTTCAGTCCGAAGGCTGACGCTCTATTCACTGAGCCAAACCGGTTCCGGCAAGTGTTTGGGTTTCTTTCAGGAAATACCCAGAAGTGGAATTTTTGGGTCATATGGTGGTTCTATTTTGCTTTTTGAAGCATATTTATACTATTTTCCTTGGTGCCTGCACCAATTTACATCCCCACCAACCATGCACAAGGGTTGCCTTTTCTCCACACCCTTTTTATTTCTTGTCTTTTTTAAAATAGCCATTCTAACAGGTGTGAAGTGATATCTCATTATGGTTTTGATTTGCATTTCCCTGATGACTAGTTATAATTGAGCATCTTTTCAGGTACCTCTTGGCCATCTGTACGTCTTCTTTGGAAAAATTCAGATCCTCTGCTCATTTTTAAATCAGATATTTTGTGTTTGCTATCGAATTGTAGGACTTTTAAAAATATGTTTGGAAATTAACCTCTTATCAGATATATGGTTTGCTAATAGTTTTTCCCCCCCATTCAGTAGATTGCTTTTTTATTATGTTGAAGGTTTTCTTTGCTGTGTAAAAGCCTTTTAGTTTGATGTAGGACTACTTGTTTATTTTTTCTTTGATTGCATTTGCAGGATAATTTTTAAAAAATATATTTTATTGATTTTTTACAGAGAGGAAGTAGAGAAGGATAGAGAGTTAGAAACATCGATGAGAGAGAGACATCGATCAGCTGCCTCCTGCACAACCCCTACTGGGGATGTGCCCGCAACCAAGGTACATGCCCTTGACTGGAATCTAACCTGGGACCCTTGAGTCCGCAGGCCGACACTCTATCCACTGAGCCAAACCCGTTGTAGGTTGCAGGATATTTTTAACCATTCTTTCTAAAAGTTTGGGACTGAATTAGTGATAGTCACAGAAAAAAAAATTGTGAAAAAGCAAAGCAATTATTACCTACACAACAAAACAAAATTTTCTCAAGAAAAGAATTGCAATTCCATACACTCTGTGGCTCAGCTGTAAACAATATAGTCATACAAATGTAAACAATGGATAATTATTTAGCTACTAATTATGATATAACTATATTGAAAGAGGAAGGAGACAGAATGGGTGTGTAAGTGGGTGGTATAAGAAAATTAAATCTTAATCTTCAGAAACAAAATCAATTGACAATATCTAAAATTTAAACATCAAGAAGTAGTAGCACAATCATTATTATTAAGAAATGGAGCCTTAGCCTGTTTGGCTCAGTGAGTAGAGCATGGGCCTGCGGACTGAAGGGTCCCGGTTTCGATTCTAGCCAAGGGCACATGCCTGGGTTGTGGGCTCCATCCCCAGTGTGGGTGGTGCAGGAGGCAGCCAATCAATGCTTCTCTCTCTTCATTGATGGTTCTATTTCTCTCTCCCTCTCCCTTCCTCTCTGAAATCAATAAAAATACATTGTAAAAAAAGAAAAGACATTCATGGAGATTAGAAAAGTGTGATAAGACTATACATGTTTTGTTTTAATAAAACACAAGTTTAAGCCTTACATGTAAATCTGTACCAAAAAATTAAGCACAAGATCGGAAGGGTGAAAGTAGGGTAGAAGACAGCGTTGGAGATCTAGGTTGGATGACATGGCCACATTTGCCTTTTTAGATTATGTGGGCAGCTCTGTGGAGGAGGAATTTGGAGGGGAAATTAGAGATAAATTTGAGGGCCTGCCCACAGGCCACACACTATGACCAGGGGCACCATTGTAATTGTAGGCTTCAGAGCAGACATTACCAAATTAATCATTTTAATTGCGAGTTAATCCTTGCTGTCCACGAGTGGGAAAGGCCTTGCCTGTAGAAGCTGCTTTTTTATGTTTGAGTGCTGGGGATGGGTAGGGAGGCAGCTGTCTGGGCCAGAGCTGCTCCTTTCTTCTTCCCTTGCAGGTCCAGGCGCAGGAGAAATTACACCCCCTTGGGCAAGATCCTTCATGTGAAGCGCCTCCCTCCCCCAAGCTCTTCCATGTTTAGGGTATTTAAATTCTATTGCGAATTTTATGCAAAATCTCATGTTGGTTTAATTCTTATTGTTTTGTCATTAGACTACTCCTGAGAATTTTGTTTTACTCTTATTAATATGAGTGGTTTTTTTAGGCAGTAGTAGGATTAACCATTTGCTTGTCATAGTTCATGCAAATGGTTTCCAATATGCTGTTTTTCCTTTTACTTTAATTTTGTGATTTTTTCCCCCCTTCCACTGGACAGATACTTCAAATTGTTTGAATCCCAAAACTATTGTTCTTTCCATTTTCCTTCCTTCACTGCTTCAAAGCTGAGGAAGATGCCATCCCTCAGAATACTTATAAATATTATATTCTACTCCGTGCGGGCTGTTCCCTGTCTCTCATATTTCACTCATCCATCCATCTAGAGTTTATTTTGAAAGTACAGGGTATGTATCTTTTGTTTAAAATGTTTGCCCACGCTGTTTCAGAGCGGCTGTTTCAAAACCATTTTTGTAAATACCCTTTTCTCTTATTTGGAGGTGCTAAAGATAGTACTTTTTTATGTGTGTTTGTTATATTTCAGTGGGCTTATTTTTTTAGCCTCTATGCTATTCCTTTGGTATATATTTCTTTTCAAACATTTAAAAATTTTTTTATTGTTTAAAGTATTACAAATAGTAGAACATATGTCTCCTTTTTCCCCTATTGACCTCCCTGTAGCCTTCCCCACCCACCCAGCACATGCCCTCACCCCTCTAGGGTCTGTGTCCATTGGTTATACTTACATGCATGCATATATATCATTTGGTTGATCTCTTACCCACTCCACCCCCCAAACCTCCCCTGCCTTCCTGCTGAAGGGTAACAGTCTGTTCCATTCTTCTTTGTCTCTGTATCTACTTTTGTTCATCAGTTTATAATGTTCATCATATTCCACAAATGAGTGAGATCATGCAATGTTTATCTTTCTCTGACCAGCTTATTTTGCTTAGCACAATGCTTTCCAATACCATCCATGCTATTGCAAGTGGTAAGAATTCCTTTTTTTTTTTTTTTTACAGCAGGATAGTACTCCATTGTGTAGATGTACCATAGTTTTCTAATCCAGCTTAAGTGCCCATCAGCAGATGAGTGGATTAGAAAACTGTGGTATATATTTCTTTTCTTTAATTCTTAAAAAATATTAAAAACTAGAGGCCTGGTGCATGAAATTCATGCACTCAGGGCTGGAGGGGGCGTGTCCCTCAGCCCATATTGTTGGCCAGCTGGAGAAGGGACCATAGGAGCCCTCTAGGGCATGTCCAGCCCATCTGGCTCAGTCCCGAACGGCTGGATCTCAGCAGCAAGCTAACCTACTGATTGGAGCATTTGCTCCCTGAGGGTCAGTGCACATCATAGCGAGAAGTTGAGTAGCCTTAACATTAGCATATTATGCTTTGATTGGTTGACTGGATGAAAGGACACTTACCATATTAGGCTTTTATTATATAGGATGGCTTTTGAGTGAAGCCTCCAACCTGCCAGGCACTGTGCTGGCAGCCTGAAGAGGAGCACAGTGCATCTGGACTTCCTAGAAAATCTGAGAGAAGGGATGGCCGCCCCTGTCCACAGTCCTGGGGTTGAGCTCAGAGGGCCCTAGCACCTAAGACAAGGGAATGCGCCCTCCTAGGAGAAGCAAATGATGGCACAGAAGTGACCTTGGTCTTAAATGATGGCACAGAAGTGACCTTGGTCTTAAGGGTGAGGGGAATTTTCCCTCCAAAGAGAACGTAGGGCATTTGAGAGAGAAGCAGGAGTACAGGAGGAGTCCTGGAAACCATCTTGGGTTGGGGGCTTAGGGGAACAGCACAGAGTCTTGTGTCTCAGCTCAGTTTCCAGAGTGAATTGTGGAAGAGGTTGGGGATAGGGGAGCCCTGAAAAGCACCCCATGCGCCAGCCTGTGTTAGGCATATATTTTGTCATTTCAATGGACACCAATGAAGGCTGTGAGGCAAGATATTGTTATTGTTACCCTCTGATTTTTAAAAATTATGACTAATTGTGGGAGAAATGTGGGGGAGAGCTTAGAGGAGATGAAGGCTTCTGGCAGGATGGCTAAATATAAGTCTTTTCTCCATCCACCCAACCTTTGCCGAGTGTCAGCTATGTGTGAGGCACTGTGCTGTGGAGAGAAAAAGAGACTTCAGATAACACAGAGGCTGTTTTATAATAATTGCGTGGCCTTCACAGCAGTTATTTCTCTGTAACAAACCAGGGACTAAGAAGAGGTGGAGTGGGATGGCTAGATTCAAGAAAAATTTTCGGAGGATCAGCAAGATGAGGCCAGTAATTGGATATGGATGAAGTGGGTGCAATCAGAGGTTTCTAGCTTGGGAGACAACAGGGGAGTTAATTCCTTAACCAGGAGAAAGACCCCTGCAGAGGTACTTGTTTTGTGGAGAAGATAGCTGTTCTGCTTGGCTGGGGTTCCCCATAGTTACAGATTTATTGAGGTCACAACAGGAGACGAATCTCTTCAGCTTCATTCATTATTTGGCGGTGTGTGTGTGTGAGTCAGAAGGTAAAATTTGATGACACCAGACGCTAGGCGAGGCTTTAAAAAACTCTACTCCTCTCCTGTGCTGAGATATATCATCTCGTATCATAAAATGGCGTATTAATGATCTGTTTGCCCAATTATTTCATAATGTGGGGAAGGAACCCCTGGCAGCACAGAAATCTGTGTGTATTAAAGCCACTGCGGAGGTCCCTGAACACGTTTTATGGCTTGCCGCCTGTTTCCAGACTGCGTAGGTAATTTATGGACAGTTTCTACTACTGTTATCTTCAATTTCTCCTGTGGCCTCGTGCTTATAAATCCAGATGTCAAGTTTCTTTGGAATTCATTTTGCTTCACTCAGACAGTCTCCTCTTCCCTTTATTGCCATAAACTCTAACCTGTTAAATTCCAGCAGTGCCTGCTTTGGACACATGCAGCGTGAGATGCCTATGGACCATCTTCATGTCGTGTCTGACAGACAGCTGCATGTTTGGGTCTGGGGGTCAGGATGATGGCTGGACTGACCCTGGGGATTTGGGACTCATCCATGCCCAGTGGGTGTTTTAGGTTGAGACTGTGTGTAGGTGAGTTGTGTGCCTATGTGAATTAAGGTGTTAGATAAAATTGAGTGGAATCCATCTACTCGTCGGTCAGTACCCAACTCAAGTTTTCCCTTCTCCCTGAAAAGGAAGCATCTGATCATTAAAGCTGTACAGGGCTTCTTCTGTGTGTTTGTTTTCTATTTTACAGAGAGGAAGGGAAAGGGATAGAGAGTTAGAAACATTGATGAGAGAGAAACATCAATCAGCTGCCTTCTGCACACCCCCTACTGGAAATGTGCCCGCAACCAAGGTACACACCCTTGACTGGAATCGAACCTGGAACCCTTGAGTTTGCAGGCTGAGGCTCTGTCCACTGAGCCAAACTGGTTAGGCTGTGTGTTTGTTTTCTGAATCATTTCTTGAGCAGGAGATTGCTGTGGGTCATAAATTGGCTTTCATATAGAATGAAAGAACCTTAACGATGGTCAGAGATCCTGTGTTAACCTTTCTTTGCTACAGAGGTCAGCACAGAAGGTAGCTAACCTGTAAATACTGGTTGGTTGAAATAATGAATAGGTGCCTGCTTAGGAGTGTCTCTGACTCACTAACCACAATAATAATTCCCTTTTATTGACTGCCTCTTATGTGTTTGTCACTGTGCTGCATGTTTTATTGATCTCGTTTAAATTTAACCGTTCTCTGAAGTAGCTGTTACCATCTCTGCTTTAAAATGAGGAAAGTCGGGTGGGGAGTTGGAGAGGTTGAGCAACCTACCTGAGGTCACAGGCTTAGTAAGTAACGGAGCCCAGATTCAAATCGCCCTCCCCCTGCACACCAGGTGCCCTGCCTCTCCTTCCATAAATGGACTGGAACCTCCTACTTCACAGTGGTATCACCAGAAGAAGAAATTCTGAGTCTTAAGACAGGACCATTTCCCTGAGGAATTATGTGTATGTGTGTGTGTATGTCTGCATGCACATATGCTTGCTTAGTTAGTCGTCTTCCTTTGGTCCCTTTTCCCCCTCCAGCTGTAATGGAATCCCATTACCACAGGGGATAATTTGATTAGCTGTTGTCCATTAAAATAGCCCTATAGTGTAATGCTGTTGAAATCCTTTTTAAGGGATAGTGTTTTTTTGTAAAATTCAGGAAAATTAAATTTTAAAAAATACTATTATGTTTAGGAACTATCTTACTGATTTAATGTAGAGGCATAATCAGAGGCATTGTCAGAGCCGGGCCTTATTCAGCTGTGGGCTGAAGGGAAATGTGAAGGTAGGGGTGCCTTCCCCTTTAATATGTGAGGGTGATAATTCCTGAAGCATTTGTAGGTGAATGTTGATCCTACATTTGTGAGCTCCCTGTGTCTCAAGCGCATGTCTGAACCATTTAAAAACCTTAATGAGAAAGTTTTTCATAGAGGTCAAGAGCATGGACCTGGAATTCTGTTCTAATTCCAGTTTCGCCTCTTCCTGGCTATGTGACCTTTGGGAGAATTATATGACCTTTCTGCTCCTCAGTTTTCTCATCTGTGAAATGGCGATGTAATAATATCTACTTTATGGGGTTGCTGTGGGCAGTAAAATGTTACACGTGAACTGCATTAGTCTCAGCCCTTCTCCTGTATTAACATCTGCACACTGACATCAACTGCAATATTTTTTAGAGATCCTTTGCCATACGTCCCTCTTATCCTTACAACACATTGCATGGAATGATAGATTCTTTAGGAAAGCATCTCTCTGAAAAGTGGGTTAGTGCTGCATGTCTCACTCGGAGGGAAAACTTGGCTTTAGGTTAATTCATATTCCTTGTCCTGAACTTGGCACTGAAGTGCGAGGCAGCTGGTCCGAGACTGGCATCAGGCTGTGCTGACTACCTGGGAAGGGCATGTCCGCTTCCTAAGGCTCTTCTGGGCTAGAGCAGAGGTTCGGCTTTGAGATTTACAACTTTGAGAAGCAGCTTCCTTATGAAGGAAGGTCAGTCCAGGTGTCCTGAGGGCAGGCACACTTGGGAAAGCCAGTGGGATGGGGCCAGCTGCCTCCTGCTGCTTCTTTGCCATCATCAATACTGGTTAGGCCAAAAGCAGTACAATATATGCTCTACTTTTTCACACATTGGGATTATTTTCCCACATATGAAAGTAATTTTTCATGAAAAGGGCTGAATATTAAAAAGCACATTAGAGAGTGCTTTTTCTCAAAGGGCGGTGTGTGGGGCTTTCTAATAATCGAGGTTGCCGAGCCCAACAGAGTTCCTGGTCTGAAGTCTTGGCCATTTCCTGTGAATTACTTCTGTGTGTTGAGAACCTCTAAGAGGGTCAGGAGGGTTTGAAAGATCGGGCATCATTCAGCTGTGGCCTTGCCTGCAGAAGGCCTGTGTACTGAGTTAAGTTTTGAGTCTGGAGACTTCTGGTATAGCTGCTCCAGCGTGGAGCTTGACTGGGCCTCCAAAGCTTGGGTGAGCGTGGCTGGGTGGGGGTGAAGGGACTGCTCCCGCCTCTTGCAAGCTGTTCTGGGATCTGGGAAGCAGAAAGAAAACCCTTTGTTACCTCAATCAGATACTCCTGTCTTAATATCCCCAACTGTCATAGTCAAGAGTGAATGGCTCAGTTTTCATTATTTCCTATCTACTATGAAAAGATACGAACCTTGGAATAAATATGAGTATCCAAAGAGGATGGAATGATCTTTGGGTAAAGATGTCAGAAATTGCAAAAGTAAAAGGTAGACGCTCTTATAGGGCTCGCATCCCTGCTCTTCTACACCAGCGGTTCTCAGTCTCAGCTGGGCATTGAAATCATCTGGGGAGCTTTGAAGGTTGGGCTGCCCAGACTCTACCCCAGAGTAAGCAAACCAGAATCTCTGGGAGTGGGGCCCAAGCATCTACATTAAATTATTTACAAGGAGCTCTCCATGTGACCTCAATGTTCCACAAGATTGAGAGCTAGCAGGCCTATCATGTTTTGGGCAATAAGGTACTTGCATTTGAATCGCTAGGGCTGCTACAGAGATGGTAGACCAGAACAGAAGAGGTAAATCTATATTTTTCCAAGCTCCGTGAGTGATTCTTAATTTTAAAATTTGAGTATCCTGGGGCTCCACCATCTTCTGAGATTCTCCAGGAGACAGATGGAAGAGAAAATAAGGGTCAGAGCAGGGGTTCCCACACTTGGGGCAGTTCCTGTCTTTTGTTGGTGGCTCAGCTTGTGTCACTTCCCTCCTTTCGTACCTGTTCCTTCCCAACTCAACGTTCATCCATTTAATTTAACAAATGAAAGTTAATAGAAATCAACCTCATTTTGGATTATTTGCCTTTTGGAGTTTTATTATACCCATGAAATGGTTGATAACACTCTGGGGTGTCTCAAACACAGAGATGTATAAGAGGAAGCTAGAGATGAAGCTAAGATACTATTTGCAGTACAAGAGGCACCTTAAACATGATGGGGGTCAAAGATTTCCCTCATTTTATAGAAAGGATCCCCACTTCTTGCTAGAGGCAGTGTCAGCATGGGCATAAAAGTTTATGAATTGGCAAACTTAATTCAGTCTTTTATTGGGACCTGAGAGGATTCTCATCTAAATGCATTAAAGTGAGGCCAAGGAAAAGATACCCCTCCATTTCTGTTCTGGAGAGTTTTTTGGACAAGTTTCAATTTCCTGCATGAGGAACTTGAAATCAGTGGATAGAAACCAATGCGCACCTTGTCTTGTCCATGCAAATGGATCTGTTCCATGGCCTGTTCACAACCTCCAGGGTCATTGAGTTCCAAATTCATGTTCTCCCAAATCATGTTTCCCAAATGTAGATGTGTTTATGGGAAACGGGATTCTTGATTTATAACCTTAAATCAAACCAGGGTTGGAATTTGCATAAATGTGGTCCTTGATTGTATAGCCCTTGGCTGCCTTATGTCAGGATTGTAGGCTCTTTAGAACTGTAGGAGAACAGCTCATCATGCAGCAATCAAAATTTTCTATAATGCTGGTTACTGGAGACTCTAGACTTAGAACCTGAAACCTTATATTCCTAGGGGGTTACTCTGCCTTCCCTGTTTCATCCATGGACCTTTACTCTGGTAGTGCATCTAAGGTAACACACACACACACACACACACACACACACACACACACACCCCTACAAGAAAGCCCAAGGTAGCCTACATGAGCCTAGGGTAAGCAACCTGCCAAATTCCACTCTTATTTGTCCTGAAAACAATTGTTTCTTAGCCCTGAAGATAAGGCAAATGTCTGTGCAATCACAACACCTTTTTTTACGTGTGTGTGTGTGGGGGGGAGTCCTCATTGTTTTTGCTCTGTGAGTAGAGCAGGGTATCGACATGATGCTTTGCAACAAAGAGATTTACAGCGCTGTTAGAGCTGGGCGGATAAGTAAGGCTTCTGGTGGAATGGGCAAAATGGGCTAACTTCAGGTATTAATGGGAGTGCTCAATGGGCACTGCAGAGGGAGACAGGTTCATCAGTATTACAGATGGGATGCCCTTGGAGTTAATTTAAAAGAAATTCTGATCAGCCAACAGAGCTTTGAGAATGCATGCAGGAGAAAGAAGACGGTGGCATATGGAGAGAACATATTTGTTCTTGGAAAATCAGTAGAAAATGTTTAATGTCATCAAAACCTCATTTGCATAAAAATAGTCATATGCAGGAAACCAAATGAAAGCAAAGGAAATCGTGATGGAACCAATGCTTTTGGAATTTCATTTCATTATGAATAGCATAAATAATTCAATTGAATAAATAAATACAAAATTGCTTCAAGTAGATGTACTGCAGATTATTATTCCGTGAAAATTCCTTTAATGGTACATTTGAGACAATGAAGTAATGTGATATTCCTCTATGGGCAGCACCTTGACCCTTGATAAGAATACTGAGCTCTTCATAACTCTCAAATGTTATAGGGTCACAAATGAAGTTTTTAGTTGCACAGTCCTATTCATAAAACAACCTTGAAGAAGTTAAATAAGCTACAGTGTACCTTCATCATGATGAATACAGTCCCACTTTGCATGTAGGTCTGCTTAAGCAATATCTGATAAGCAGAAATTTGATGAGCTTTCAATTGTGCTATGCTAGGTACATAATTCTTTTTAAAATTGTTTAACTTTATTTATTTATTTAATTGAGTTTATTGAGGTGACATTGGTTAATAAACTTATATAGGTTTCAGGTGTACAATTCTATAATACATCATCTGTATATTGTACTGTGTGTTCACCACCCAGTCAAGTCTCTTTCCATCACCATTTATCCGATTTTGCCCTTTTTTTTTTACCTCCCCCGCCTGCCTTTCCCTCTTGTGCTCACCATACTATATTAATAAGTTTGTTTTTATTGTTGTTTTTGCTTAATCATTTTACAGTTTTCACCTAGCCCCCAATGTAATCATTAATAAATATTTGGAGCGTGGTGGCAGGATTAGAGCCATTGTCTTTGTCTTACAAAGTCTGATCAGGGAATTTTTGTGTAGGCATAAATTGTGGCTTAGGGAAAATTGATGGAATTTATTAGTTAGTTGATTTCAACAAACATTTTCAAGGACTGTATAGATAGCCACAGGCATGTACTATGGGGATTAGAGCAGAGGTATATGGTACAGTCTCTGTACTGAATGTATTGATTCACTCAGTGAATACTCAATGATCCACTCCCATGTACTGGGTACTATGCTAGATGCTGAGATTATAATGGAGCACATACTAAACTGGGAAAAAGTAAATACAAGATAATTATAGACTGTGATCATGCTTTGAAGTAAACAAACAGGATGTTAATTACAGAGTAACTGGAAATTGGGGTGTGTTTTAGAGAGGGTCCACTGGGGAAGCAGAAGAGGTGAGGATGGGCTAGCCGGTCAAGCACCTAGCAGAAACACTCTTCTGGCAGGAAGAACAGTCCTTAGAAAAGCCCTGCGTTTGGAACGGGTTTGGCTCTATTTAGGAGCTGATAGGAGATATTGGCAAAAGGTTTGAGGAGGATGGTACAGTAGGTAAGAACCAGATTATGCAGGATTGTGTGCAGTGATAAAGAATTTAAGATGCGTTCCAATGGAAATAGAAGAAGCTTATTGGGTTGAAGAGTGTACCCTCTACCCCCCAAACTTCAAATCTATCTGGAAGCCCAGATGGTGACCTTCTGTGAAAGGGTTTTTGCAGAAGAAGTTAGTTAAGATGTCATTTGGGGGTGGGCCCTAAATCCAAGATGACTGCTGTTTTTATAAGAAGAAGAAAGACAGAGACACAAGGGAAGAAGGCTGCAGGAAGACAGAGGCAAAGGAGTGATGCATCCACAAGCCAAGGAACGCCAAGGACTACCAGCAGTCAGCTTCCCTACAGCCTTGAAAGCATGGACCTGTTGACACCTTGCATTTGGACTTGTAGCCTCCAGAACTGCAAGACACTAAATTCCTGCTATTTTAAGATGCCCATTTAGTCGTACTTTGTTATAGCTTTAGGATACTGATTAGTAAATTAGTTCTATTTACTAATATTTGTAGCAATGTTTGTAGTGGAGATTTGATGTAGGGAAGTGTCATGATCTGGTTTATATTTTTTTAAAAGTTCATTCTGAATTCTGTTGGAGGATGGGCTGTATGGAGCGAGACTGAAGCAAGGAGTCCAGATTGGAGGATAGTTCAGGCAGGAGCTCCAACTTGGGTGAGCAAAGTTAGATTGAATGAAGAACACAGAGGTCTATATGAGAGATAATTGAGGGAGACTGCTGGGTTTTAGTTGAAAACACATGGGTGGATGTTAGTGCCCTTTACTAGGGAGAAAGACTGGAAAACAAATAAATTTGGGGGGACATTTAAGACTCCTATTTTGGACAAGGTAAGTTTGATTTAACTTTTAGTCATGCAATTGGAGATATCAGGTGCACGACTGAATGATTTGTGAATCTGGAGCTCAGAGAGAGGATGGGGCTGGGTTTAACACCTTTGGAGGTGTCAGCATAGAAACAGCCATTGAAGCTGAGATCATGAAAGAAAGTTGGAGATGAGGCAGGACCCAGATTGAATGCTATACCATGCTCACATTTAGAACACAGGAAGAGGAGAGGAATTCAGCAAAAGATATGGAGAATGAACAGCTAACGAAGGAGGAAGAGATCCAGGAAAATGGAATGACATGGAATCCAAAAGAGGAGAGTGTTTCCAGAAAGAAGGAGTGATCATGACCCTCAAGTGGTACAGAAATGCCTGAAGAAGGGGGTGTGGCGGCAGGAAGTTCATTGATGATCTCAACATTGATAATCTCATTGCTGATCTCAACAAGGGTACATGGTCCTGATTGGGTTGGTTAAGGAATGAATGAGAGGGAGGAAATGGAGAGAGCCAATGGCTGACTACTCTGGACAGATTTTATTGTGAAAGGAAGAAGTCACAGGATTGTAGCTGACAGCTTTGAGAATCAAAGAAGCTTCTTCTTATCAATACTGCTAATTTTTGAATTTTAATTTTGATATAACTTCAGACTTACAGAAAAGTTGCAAGAATTCTACATAACCTTTACCCAGATTCCTCAGATGTTAACATTTCACAATATTTATGTCTCTCCATATGCACATATTTTTCCTGAACCACTTGAGAATAAATTGCAGGCATGATGCCCCTTTTACTCTAAATACTTCACTGTGTGTATCCTAAGAACAAGGATTTCTCTTGCATAACCACAGTAGAGGTAATAATATTACCTATTTGTAGACTTAATTCATAATTTACCAATTATGCACATAATACAAAAAGAAAGTCCTCCTAGATCCTGTATCATATTCTTTGTTACAACTTTTGTTTTGAGAGAGTCGTTCATTATTTCTGTGTCTTTTGTGACAATGACATTTTTGAAGACTGCAGTCCAGTTATTTTGAAAAATATCCTCAATTTGGATTTATCTATTTTTTTTCAAAATTAGATTCAGGTTGCTTAGTTGTACAGGAATACAAGAATGATATGTTTATCTCAGTGTATCTTATGAGGATGCACATGGGATCTATTTCTCATTACGATGGTATTAATGTTGATCACTTGGTTAAAGATGGTATCTGTCTGGTAGTCAAATACATTTCCTGACCCCTCCAGTACAGTGTTGAATTGCATAGTAGAGTGAGTGGGTGCCTTGTCTTGTTCCTGACCTTAATAGAAATTCCTTTAGTACTAGTATTTCCCTGTTAAGGAAGAAGCTGGGTCTATGACTAATGTATAGTAGTTTACCATGCTAAGAAAGTATTCATCAATTCCTATTTTCTTGAGATTTTTGTTAGGATTAGTTGAATTTGTTGATAGCTTTTTATTATTTTCAATATCTGTACAGATAGTCATCAATGTTTTCCTTCCCATACCAATTAATGTTGTATACTGCATTACTAGATTTCCAAATATTGAACTAAATTTGCATCCCTGGAATAAATTTTACTTGATCATGGTGTATTATTTTCTTAATGTGATATTCACTAAAATTTTATGTAGAACTTTTGCATCAGTACTTGTAATTCATTCTTTTTTCTTTTTTTTTGTACTGTCCTTAAGAAATTTAGGAATCAATCCTATGTAATAAAGATGTAATATGCTAATGGTCATTACACCGGGAAGCATAACGACTGACAGCATAACCACCAGATCATGGATCAGCAGGAGGGTGGAACAGTGAGCTATAAGTGGGTGGCAGAGAGCTACAGGAGGAGGCAGGGCAGCAAGCTATGGAAGGGGGGTTGGGAGGTGCTACAGAAGGGTGGGGCAGTGGGCAGAGAGCTACTGGAGGACTGCAGCCAGCTACTGGCAAGCTACTGGTGTATGGATTCATGCGCAGGGTTACTAGTATATCTATATCATGAAATGAATTAGGAAGTTTTCTTACTTTTCAATGTTTGGTATAGTTTATGGAGCACTATTACTGCCTTGTCTTTGAAAGTTTGATAGAATTCACCTGTGAAACCATTTGGTTCTGATGTTTTTTTAATGCATTAATTTCTTGATGTTTTTTTCTCTCTATTCCTTCTGGTGAAATAGTTCTGATAAAGGGTTCTTTTTGTCTCTAATGAGGTCAAGCTTTATAAAATGCTTTCCCCTAGGGAATTGTGTTTTTCATCTAGGTTTTCAAATTTATTTGCACAGATATCTGCAAATTAGCCTCTCTTTTGCTTAAAAAAAAAAGTCTTATTTCAATGCTGATTTTCCCCTTTGATTTTCTTATTTTATATCTTTGTGTTTTCTTTCCTTCCCCCTCAATTAAATTAGCTAAAGTTTGCCTTATTTTCTTAATTACCTTTCAAAAACTAAACTTTTGATTTATTAATTAAATTTTGTGTTTTTCTATTTGCTAATGCATTGATTTCTGCTTATATATTTGTTATTGTCTTCCTTGTATTTCCTTTTGGTTTACTTTGTTGTTCTTTGTTTAGCTGTCTAAGCTGTTAATAAAATTTAAGTATTTGTATTGTTAAAGGTTTTTAAGGCTTTAAGTATTCTTATTGCTTGAAAGTTTCTAATTCTTTTGTGTGGTGTTTCCATTATCATTATTTTTTAGAAACTCTTTAATTTTGGTTTGTATTTACCCGGGACTCAAGATTTGTTTGGTAGCTTTTGTTTTTAATTTCCAGGTATATGGCTTTAAAATTATTAATGATTTTTAATTTTATTGCATTGTGGTCAAGAGTGTACTTTATAATATCTCTATTTAAAAAAAATGAACTGATGTTCCTTTTGTGATTATTTTTTACCATCTTCCTCTGAGGTTGAGAAGAAGGTGTATTATCTCTTCTCAGGCAGTAAAATTTGATACATATTCATAAGTTCTTATTGATTTTATTATTTAAGTTTTCTATATTTTTACTCATTGTCTCTTTTATTTGCTTGTATTAAGAATAGGGTGCTACTATTTCCTATTACTGGGCATTCTGCCTATGTCTTTTTGTAGTTACCATATTGATTCAGAAATATGGTTGCTATGTTATTCACTATCTAGATATGAAAACTTGTTATATCTTCACTGTGACCTGTGAATTTTAGCATTAAAATGATCTTTTTTTTATTACATTTAATTTGTTGCATTTAATGATTTATTTATCTTCTACAATTGAAACTTTGTAGCCTATCATGGAGCCAAGTCTACTACTCACTCTGTGGTGGCAGCCATTTCTGTTGGAGTTTATTTATCTTCTATTATTGAAACTTTGTAGCCTTAAGCGAAGGCCTGGGTTGGCCAGGGTATGTGGAAAGCTTGTCTTCCTCCATCATTGGGGAAACCCAAGCCTCTCCCCTGCTCTCTCTGTGGCCGCAGCCATCTTGGTTGGGCTAATTTGCATATTCACTCTTGATTGGCTGATGGGCATAGCTTGTGGCTGTAGCGGGATTATAGTTATTTTGCATATTACTCTTTTATTAGATAGAATTTCTGTGGCTAGGACTTCTAATAGTATGTTGAATAGAAATGCTGAAAGTGGTGACCTTAACTTGTTCCTGGTCTTAAGCAAAATACTTTTAGCTTTCTCTGTTGGTTCTGGGTTTCTCACATGGCCTTTAATATGTGTAGGTATGTTCCCTCTCCTCCCACTTTTTAGAGAGTTTTTATCATAAATGGGTGCTAGATTTTGTAAAATTTTTTAAAATCTATTGATATGATCATATGATTTTTATCCTTCATTTTTAAATGTGGTATATCACATTAATTGATGTGTGGATATTGAACCAAACTTGCATCTCAGGAATAAATCCCACTTGATTATAGTATATGATCTTTTTTTAAAATATATTTTTATTAATATTTAGAGAGAGAGAGAAAGGAAGAGAAATATATAAATATTGATGAGAGAGAAACATTATTTGCTCCCTCCTGCATGCCCCCTACTGGGAATTGAGCCCACAACCTGGGTATGTGACCTAACCAGGGATCAAACCAGCAGCTTCTTGGTGCATGGATCAACACTGAACCACTGAGTCACACTGGCCAGGCCATGGTGTATGATCTTTTTAATGTATCTCTGAATTTGGTTTGCTAATATTTTGTTGAGGATCTTTGCATCTGAATTCATCAGGGATATTGGCCTATAATTTTCTCTTCTTTTGTAATGTTTTAGTCTGATTTTGGAATCAGGGTAATGATGGCTTTGTAAAATGAGCTTGGAGTTTTTCATCCTCTTGAATTTTTTTTTGAATAGTTCGAGTATAATCATGTCTAGTGTTTTCTTTATTTTAGTTACTGTATTCTTAATTTTTGTCTGATTCTTTTTTATGATCCCTGTGTCCTTTTTTATACAGACCTCTTTGTTGAAGTTCTCATTAATTTCTTGATCATCCTTATAACCAGTGTTTCAAACTCTGTATCTGTTAGATTGCTTGCTTCACTTAATTTCATCAAGCCTTTTTTTTTCTGGAGATTTTTCCTGTTCTTTCATTTGGTATAGGTTTGTCTCCTCATTTTTGCTGTTTCTATTTGTTTCTATGTATTAGGAAGATCCATTATGTCTCCCAATCTTGATAGAGTAGCCTAATGTCATATAGGGATCAGACTAATTTTCTATGCCTGTCTGTCTGCTATATTTAGAGTGATAACTGGTGCTCCAAGGTCATGTTCCCAGGAACTCCGAAGTGACTTTTCCATCACACACTTGTTCTTCCTTTAGGGTTTTTGCCTTAGTGACTTATCTGAACTGGAAGTCACATTTCTTTATTTTACTTATGAATCTCAATGGTGGAGGTCATGTCTCTTGTGAATTGTTAGTCTTGGTGTCTGCATCATCAGCAGATGAACTTCTTTTTAAACAAAAGTATTCACTGAAAGTCTTCATAAAACAGTTAAAATATCAAATTGTGTTCAGTTGATTTAGATTAGTACTTGTGTTTTCATTATATTTGGCTAGCCATATGAAGTCTCTGATATTTGACTAGATATGGCAATTTCAGACGGTGCAATCTTATACTTTATTTCTTTGAAACTTGGTCCTGTGCATGGTTTAGCTAATGGCTTCCCATTAATCAGAATAGTTAGGTAACCACAATATGCCTTATCTTCATTATGGATACATTATTTACTTAGCTGAAAGTTTTCAGATTTTTAAAAGGTTCTCTTTTGTACCAAGACTAAATGAATTATTTCACACTTGATTGGAAGACCTTAAATGGTTTCACAATATAAATGGAAATCAACCCAAGATTGGATTATCATTAAATTTTTTTTTTTTAGTTTTGCATTGCAGCTGTGATTTGAGAGTCAACAAGCTTCATCAGTGTGCCTCTCCCAGTAAGTTTTAGCACCTGAAACTCACTGATGTCATGTTCCACCTAAGGTGGTCTTGAAGGTCCCTTTCCCTTTTCATGCTTTCCTCTGCTCTTCTCTCATTCTAATTCTTGGGAAGAATCTTTCATTTAGTTCAATGAATAGTGGTTTCTTATTTACTAGGTGGTAGACACACAGCCAAGAGCTTGAGGAATGTGGAAATGAACAAGACATGCTTCCTGACTGCAAGGAGTTTTCAATCTAGTAGGAGAAGCAGGCAAGTGTGGCTGTAATACTTAGCAGAATAAAATAGCTGTGACATCGAGTTCCCGTTGGGCTTTACTCCTGTTACATAGATTGAATGTCTTCTGCTTCAGGTTACAAATCCTGGTGACTGTAGCACAATATGTGTTATAAATAGAAAATAGCATTGCATCTTGACTGCAAATGAACTCAGAGAGGAGTGGGCAGACAGAAATATATGAGGTTGGAAATAGTTTGTCGGGGCCTTTGCTTATGAGATTGAACCATGGCTGGACCCAGGTGCTGATAATGTCTAGAAGAGGCAGCCTCTTTTCCTGTATGAGATTTTGTCTCTGTGACCAAAACACTTTGGTGAGTGTGTCTGTGTGCAAACTTGCATTCTGCCCGTGAGCATGTGTGTTCATGCTTAACTGACTCAACGACTACATTTCCCCCAACATATTACACCAAATGTACTTAACAGCAATTAGAATGTTTGCCGCCTGCTGTGTGCAAATCTCTCCAGAAAACAAAAACTCTCCTAAATGGTAGTATAAGTAATTCTGAAGATTAAATCCGGTGATTTGCAGAGCACTTGGTTCGTTTGCTTCCTGCAAATATCAAGATTAACAAAGAAATTCATTGATCCCATTTCGCCTCCTTGAAGCTTGTGCACAGGCCTAAGGGAGTATATCACACGTGGCTCTTTGATTCAGATGAAGACTTACTTTACTTTCTCTTATGGCCAAGATGCTGATTTAGTGGCATTTATGTTGGCAAAAGTATTTCAAGGAAACAAACCAGTTTATGTGTATTTTATAGGAAACGCTCCATTCAATCCTTTCCAGTGCCTTCTCAATGGGTTGTGGAGGAAGCATGGCCAATTTGCACCTGTTGGAAGGGCAACTCAGGTCCCAACTCCAAGATCATACCCTGGGTGTGTGATGTTGGGTAGATCTCAGCTGCCCTGGGCACTCTTTCCTCAGCTATGAATACGGGTCCTTGAACAAGCTGCTCTTTAAACCTCCTTCCATTTCTAATGCACTCATTTACTCTGAACCAATATTTTTGGAGCATGGATGGTGTGCTCTGAATTGCACCAGGCACCGGAAAATACAGTAGTGGTTTGAGGCAAAGTCCTTGCCCTCAGAGCAGAAAAATGTTTTCCAAACTCTCATTATGTCCCAGCTACTCTGTAGCAGCCAGCTGCCAATGCTGTTGCCATTTTAGACACTTTTCAATTTAGACATCTCTGCCTCCTCCCTTCCCTTTGATCTAGACCTTTCTGTTCCCACTCTCATCGCCCTAGCTCGGAACTCTTCTCTTGGCTGATTCTCTGACTTCAAACCAGCCTCGCTTTGCTTCCTCTCTCAGGTCCTTCCTGCTCCTCACTCCCCACCCAGAGGACTTAAGTAACTTGCCTACAGCTAGTAAGTGGCAGAGCTGGGATTCAAAGTCAAGGCTGCTCTAAGTCTTTTCGACTCCAAGTGGGATCCATGTACCCTTAACCCCCTCATCTGCTGGGAGCTTGTTAGAAATGCCAGATCACGGGCCTCACTCCAAATCTGAATCAGAATCTACATGTGAACAAAACTCTCTGGCGGTTCACATGCACAGGCAGGTCTGAGAAGCCCTGTGTTAGACCAGTACGCCGACCAGCCTCTTCATAACGGCTATTCTTCTCCCCTTCTGGGGCAAGTACTGAGACATTCTGGCTGAGTCCCCACTAGCCAGTGGAGTGGATGGAATTCTCCAGATGGCTTCACTCACTCATCTCCTGTGCTCCTGGTGGCCAGACCTCCTGAACAGCTACCCCAGGGCAGAGATGCTGTCCTGCCCCAGTCTTATCCAGGTCTGGCTATAGCCAACATCTTAAAACTAACAGGCAGTGTGGGGAGGGCTGGGAAAAACCCTGTATGTACAGTAACTTTCAGCCAAGTTAAGCAGCTGCAGTGAAGGGATTCCCACAGGTGCTGAACTTTCATGCACAGACTGGTACTGAGGCCAAGTGCACTGACTGTTTCCAGATGGATGAATATTTTGCGCCCTACCCATCAACAAGCCCACTGTCCCCTCAGTGCTGGCTAGAACCAGAAGGGTCCACAGGCTGCCCAAGGGGCTCTAAGAAGCCCCTCGGAAGGTCCAGGGTGAGCAGTGTGAAGGGCCCGCTAAATATTACTGGACCTCAGCAGGAGAATCCCAGTTGGAGGTGCCCCTCCACACTGGTCTCCACATATGCACAAATATCTCTTGTTGAAACTTTTAAAATGGCTTCTTGGGCTGTTTATGTCTCCAGAGACCATCTGATGTTTCACTTCTAGCAAGCCCCATCATTTTGCTAGTATTTTATACTTTCTGCAGTTTTCCTGCTGTCTCTACCACATTCACCCGGACACAGAGACAGTATACAGGGAACACTTGGAATTCTCCAGGGCCACCACCAGCTCCTGGACCAGGTAAGGGAGGTGCATCTTTGGAGTATTGCAGACATTTTGCTACCTATTTTTCATTATAGCTCATTTGCAATGATTCATTAAAGCAATTTTTAAGTTCTCTCTCTCTCTCTCTCTCTCTCTCTCTCTCTCTCTCTCTCTCTCTCTTTCTCTCTCTCTCTCTCTCTTTCTCCAGAGACAGGTTGTAACAGTCTCAGGAAGGAAAGATATGATGCCAGGACACTAATTTTGAAAAGCTATTAGTTTGACTGCTAGACCTTAACATGCCTCCTGCCTGCAATCAGGCCTGGTGGCAGAACAGGGAAGCAGATTCTTCAAGGATGTGGGAGCACAGGATCAGAGGGACTCATTTTCTGGGGCTGAATGCCAAGTAAGGATTTCTTGTCTTGAACCAACTTGCTGGCTACTCTTTTCCCTCCGCTTCCAGGCTTTTGGGGGGAATGCTCTTAGTGCTCTGCATCTGGCCATTTCCTCCACGTCATAGGAAACTCTATCCTGAGATTTACAGATGTCTCCTATGACTTTCTAACTGCCATATGTAATATGTCCTTAAGTCTTTTTTTCTTATTTTTATTTTTTAAATATATTTTTATTGATTTCAGAGAGGAAGGGAGAGGAAGAGAAAGATAGAAACATCAATGATGGGAGAGAATCATTGAGCTCACAAACTGGGCATGTGCCCTTGACTGGAACCGAACCCGGGACCCTTTAGTCTGCAAGCCAGTGCTCTATCCACTTAGCCAAACTGACTAGGGTTAAAGTCATTTTTAATTGAAAGAAAATACACAAATGACAGTTGATTGTATTATTTAAGGATTGTGTATATGTATATAGAAAGCCAAAAAAAAAAACCCATCTGCAAACTTCAGTCCCAAACTTCATTCTCCTCAATCAAGATAGCCCTGTCGGCTGCTTCATGTGCGTAGGTCTGACATGGACATGCGGGCATGTTTATTTTTAATTTTGATGGATGCTGCTCACTTGCTCTCCAAAGAACTTTGCCTATTTCTTCAACCAGCAGTGTGTGTATCTTTTTTCATATTTGACAGTTCTGTGCAAGATCAGTCTTCAACTTGCTTTGCCAACCTGAAGGATAAAAAACATATTTCCTTACAGCTCTTGAAGGTTTCTTTGATTGCCATAGAGATTGATCATCTTTTCGTATATTTATTTGATATTTTTGCCTCTTTTGATTTCTGAGAGAGATGTTACTATCATTATGATTGTGAATTTGACTCTTCTTGAATTTTCTATACATTCTGCTTTACATATTTTCAGACTATGTTGTTAAGTGCATATATTTGTGACTATTTAATTATCCTAAGTCATATATTTTACCAGTAAGAAAGCTTTCATTCTCCTGACCCAGGATCTCTGCATATCTCTGGGAAAACTTCTCTAGTTATCTTCTTCTTTTTCTTTTAATCCTCATCCAAGGACATGCTGAGAGAGAGAGAGAGAGAGAGAGAGAGAGAGAGAGAGAGAGAGAGAGAGAGAGAGAGAGGATATTAATGTGAGAAACATAGATCAGTGCCTTTTGTACATATTCTGATTAAGAGCCAAACCCACAACCTAGGCTTGTGTCCTGACCAGGAATGGAACTAGCAACCTTTCAGTGCAGAGGATGATGCTCAACCAACTGAACCACTCTGGCCAGCCTCTATTTATCTTCTTATAGATCTATCTGTTTCCCTTGCCTCTTCTTTTCAAAACTTCTTCCTTACTACTTTCAGAGTAACTTCCCAAAATGTAGATGAGTATTAGCATGAGGTGAGTTGATGAAGGGTGTGGCATCTAAAAGAGTTTGGTGGAAACCCTGAATCCCAGTCCTCCCTTTGTAATTTCTGGCCCACAGACCTTTGGTGTAGGCAGAGCTGCCCTTACATTTGACATGTTTGTTGGTAATTTCTGGATGGATAACCCCAAGTTGTGTGGGTTTACCTTTTATGGGTGGAGCAAGGTTAGGGTAAGGCCTCCTATTACCTGAGGCCACTGGGAAATTGAAAAATCAGATCTGGCAAGTTGCCTACTTCTTTGACAGGTCTCACCAACCAGTGATAAGTCCACCAGCTCCTCCTAAATTTAGTTTCGGGGGCTTGCCTATAAGACAAAAATGCCTTCTCCATAGTTCTGATAACTTGAACTAAAAAAACATTATTTTCTGCCAATCATACAGTGAGCTATACGTTTATGTGATCAAGGAAGTATTTTTTTTTATTATGGCCTTTATTCAGGAGAGAGAGAGAGGCTCAGCCAAAGATCCACTCTGAGCACTTGTGAGTGGGCCAAGGCTTTGGGACCTAAGAGAGAAATTGCAATGTCAGAGCCAATCATGAGCATCATTGGACGATGTCTCTTATTGCCCAAAGGGCCTGGGCCAATTGGGCCAGTGTCCGAGGCTATGGCTGGAACAGAGGAACAGACACGGTGAGGAGTTAGGGCTGTAATCCCACAGTCTGACATGAATGAGCTCCTTGGACAGAGAACATTTCCACCCATGTCCTTTTTGAGAGCCTGGATCTCAGCTTCTTCGGTTCATTTTGGCCCAACTTGAAGGATGCAGTTCTTTGATTTAGACACATGCCATATGTTGTCATGTCAGATCCCTGTTCAGTAATCCTTGACATCGTGGCTTCCACTGCTGGAGGATCAAGTCTGAATTGTATAAACTGCCTTCAGAGTACCTGCTGTTTCCTTATCCTCACCCAGTTACTCCCCGAAACACCTATTTCTGTTTCTTGGTGGCACACTACACGTGTTCTCTCCTCTGTTTCTGCACACGCTATTCATTTCATTTTGCTTAAAGCGATTTTCCCTTCCTTCCCTCTCTCCCTTCACAAGCTCTCACCTGGAAATTACATATTCATGTTTCCTGACCCAGGTCAAATTTCATCTCATCTGCAAAACCTTTGCGTGGCGGGCCCCCTCTACCTCCTTGCAGGGCAGAAATGAGCTCCCACAGCATCCTGAACAAACCTTCCTGTGACAGTTTTTTAGGTACAAGAGTCACATTAAAATCAAGGGATAGGCTCTGCTTTCCATCTGCCATTAGCATTGAGACATATTTGTACTGTTCAGTTGTCTACTTTCCTCTCTCGTGGCTCTTGCGAGTAGGATAGAATATATTTGGAATTAGGTAAAGTCGACATCCTCAGCAAGTTGAGCTGCTTCTCCAGTGACTTAATGTGGCATCTTCATCATAGGCATAGGAGGTACCCTGGGAGGGGACTCAGTCTTCCTGTAATTATAGACTCTTCATTAAGTCATTTGAATTCCAGAACTGGGTGCTCCAACGTCTTTATGCCACAAGTGACTAGGATTTTTTTTAAATTCTGTGTATTAATGTATTTACAAATATTTATTGAACACAACTTATGTGCTAGAACTATATCAGCCAGAGGGTTGTGGTTCCTGACTCCATGGAACCTACAGGCCAGTGATAATAACAGTAAATGTTGATGCCTAAGCCCCATGGGAAGATTTATTCTTACACACTGCCTCAAGTATCTACAGCTACTTCTGTACTAGCTCAAGATGTGAGAGTTGAGTCAAAATGGAGGGCTCCAAGTTAGCAGAAGATCTTACCTCTGGGATTTTAGAAAAGAAGGCATTACCTGGAGGAAGGTTGAAAAGGATGAAAGCTACATCCTTTCTAAGGGGTGATACAAAAGTGGGAGGGAGAATTCTACAGGAAATTGCAAAAACAATGGAAATGGGATTTAAAGAGGATCAAAGTCTCTTTTCATGTGATTCTAGTCCCCAGTAGAAGGATGTCCTAGAGTTAGGAATTGATCACAGAGGTTTAGGTTTTGTAAATGGGTATTAATGAATGAGAAGGATGCCTGGCAAGCTCAATGGGATGTTCAGTTCCTTTATAAAATGCCCAGGCTTGGGCTCACATCCTGTTTAGCATTTACTATTATTGTAAACAGCGGTTCCCACAACCTTAAGAAATTGGCATATAGCTGGAGCTAACTCAGTTTTCAAAGAAAATTACAGTCATTTTCTGTGTGAGTTTTGCATGCCCTTTCAAAGCCCCGTGTTGACTAACAAGGAACGCCTGCAATTGGGAGTGATTTGTTTTATGTTTATTATACAAGCCCACCTCAGAATAGCTTCTGGGTAGAGAGGAAAGTTGGAGTCCATTTCGGTGGTATGTTTGTTTTCTAGAATGGATAGCATGAGGTCGGGCTATGCCATCTTTCCCTCACACCTGCATTTGAAAAGATAGAATAGTTGTGATCTCTGTTTCCACTCAGAATTCCATCTCTGATTATGGCCCCAGAGCGCATGTGTGGGATGACTTGGGGTGTCTCTTATTCATGCCAACTGATCTCATCCCACTTGGAAATCCAAGAATTTCTGGTCAAGCATTGAAGTTTTTTTTTCCCTTTCCTTTTCTTTTGTCCATCTGTTAATCCAAACTGATGTGTTTTTCTGCATTATATTTGCTCACTCTAAAAAAATAACAGCAAATGTATAAAGAGGCAAGAAAAATGTTTTTATAATTTCACCACCTAGAGACAAAAATGTCATTTCATTATTGTTTTAATTTGAAATTATTTTATTACTAGCGAGGCTCCACCTAATTTCATGTTTGTAATTTGTTTCTCTCATTCTCCGAATTGTGTGTTTTTATTTATCTAATTGTGTTCTTCAGGTTTTCATTATCTTTTACGCTTTTGTAATTGCTGTGAAATTTTTTTGCAGTTTGCTGTTTTTAAATTTTATTATTTTGTGATCAGAGGTTTGCAATTATTGTGAAACTATTAAAGACTCTTCAACATGCAGAGTATTATGAATATTCACTTACATTATACTTGGTTTTCTACATTTAACTATTTTACCTATCTAAAATCTATTTTGAAGTGTATTTGGACCTCTTGTTATTATACTCAATAGAGAGATGGTGGTCCCAGCATCATTTGTTAAATGGTTCATCCTTATTCTTTGGTTTTTGGCATCTTCTTGTTATCAGTTCTCGAGGGCAGGGTCAGTTGTAAGTCAGCTTGTTCTTGATTAAATTTTATTAACTTACATTGTATGTTAGCATCGTATAAGTCTCCAGGTTTCCTTAAACCCTTTCCCCCTTAATAATTTTGTTATTCTTCACCTGCTTATTTTTTTTCAGGTCAATATTGACATCATTAGTCAAGTGCTAAAATTATTTCCTTAGAAATATTTTAAAAAGTAACAATTTATGAAATGGTTCAGTTATGAAAGTAGTGCATGTTGGGTGTAGAACCCTGGGAACTACAGTGAAGTTCAGATGAATAAACAGAATCCATCAAAAACCCCTCCACTCAGACCCTCCTTGGTAAATAATTTCTTTTCTCAGAGGCAAAAACAAAGGGCCTTGGAGTCAGGCACATGTGGTTTTAAAGTTTGGCTCTGCCCACCACTTGCTTGCCTTTGGGCAAGGGACCCTGAGCCTCCCTTTCCTCAACAGCACAATGGGGTCCGTACATTACTGGCTTGTTGTGAAAATTAATGGGATGATGTCTGCCTACACTCTCAAGTTCTTGGCACATGAGCTGCTGCAGTGGCTGGGCTCACACATGCATGTGAGTCCTGTGGGGGCCACCTTTTCTCCACTCATCCTCCATCCTCATTTGGGACCAGAGGGTCAGCCCAGTGGTCCTCAGGTGATGGCTAAAGGCATGAGAAGCTCTCTTGAGGCGCATGCTTAGATTTGGCACAGGCACTTCACCTTGTTTTATTGGTCAAAGCTAGTCATACATCTGAGCCCAGGATCCAAAGTGTGGGGGAATAAATGTAGCCTCTTTAGTAAGAAAAAACTTCCAAGTTGTGTGGCAAAGCACATGCATGCACGGAGGGGAAGGGTGGGGACATTAATGCATTTGCCACACAGCGTAAGCAGAGTCTTCTGAATCACACCAGCAGTTCAGGGAGGGAGAAGGCATTTTCTTTCCAAGTGAGATACCCAAGGCCAGGTTAGGACCCAACTGGGCCTGGAGGGGCTGCTGTGTGGGATTTGACTCCCAGTGGGGAGGGCCTGACCTTGGGGAAGACTTCATCGGTGGTGGTGACATAATAAAAGTAGCAACAATAACGCCAAGGACAGAGTGGTGGCCCAGATGTGGGAATAAACAGAAGTATTTTCAGAGTTGGTGTGAGTAGAAAGGCAGGCTTAAATGGCCAATTTGGCTGGAACATTAAAAGGAAAAATAGCTCGTTGGATAATATGTTTCTCATTGCCTTGCTGAAGTTACGGGATAACAGCCTTTGGAACCAAATGGGGCTCTGTGCAGGGGCTGGGCATGGGGGAGGCGAGACTGGTTGGGAACACAGTGTTTGTGGTCTTCAGTTTCTATGAAGAATCCTATTGACCAAATTTTGGACTTGCTGGGCCTTGGAATACAGGTATTTATTCTTTCCAATTGGCATCATTTCCTAATGTATTTTCGTCCCTCCTCAGCGGTCGGGGCTGTCCCCTCTCATTCGACTCACCTTAAAAGGTTCCCAGATAAACACCATGTATGAATACTTAGGCACATTTCCTAAGCCAGAAGTCCACTGAGGGTGTCTTAGCTCTGGCCTGAAACTGTCTGCATTCATTTACCTTTAATTGTTCGCAGAAATCCTGTCCCTGAGCCATTGCTTAATAAAACTCTAGAGTTTTTCTTTTTTTAATTCTGCTCTCTGCAGTTGAATACAAGAAGATAAGCTACCTCCTACCTGGACAGATTCCACTACGGAACTGAGAGTCTGAGGCTGCCCCTGCTCCCACCCCATTTGTGTGTGTCCTTGCTTCCCTCTTAGAGAAAGCGGTGTGCACAGAGCATGGAACTCTGGGCAGAACTGGGGGTTAGAGAAGGTGAGCCAATCCCTTGCACTTAAAAAAAACCTTCTGAAGATAGAGAGAGAGAGAGAGGTGGTGTTTTCGCCCCTGTTACCACCTCCTATTACACCTTAAAACTGGCATAGAGGCCACCTGGCCAAAGAAAGCTGAGTCTCATGGTTTTTCTGGCAATGGCAATTGCCTTGTCTTTGGAAAGGAAACTCTTTTCAACTCAGAGAACATGGCTTCCCAGGAGGCTATGAGCCAGTAGGTAATTCGTCCCAAAACCAAAAATGGTTTGGAGAGTATTTCAAAGTAAATGTTTATAGGAACCAGGCTGGCAAGGGAGTTGGGGGGGGAGGGCAGAGAGCTTTGTGACCCTTTGGTGCTCTAAAACAGGGCCTGGGCACTGGTCTTTAACCAGGGGCTGCAAACTGACCATGGTGCTCTGAGCCATGTCGCCTGGGTTCATCCCCTCCTACCATGCTCCTATGAGAAGCCAAGGAAAGGGTATGGATGTTTGCCCCAGAAAAAAACTAGCACTCCTATACTCACAACATCTTGCATTTACTTTCTGAGGGTTTTCCGGGAGCTCTGTGCTCCCCAGGATAAGAATCATGCCATACACAGAGCAGGCTGAGTCTTGATTCATAAAATGGCCCTAGGTAGCTCGGTTGGTTAGGGCTGGTTAGAGCATCATCCTGGTTCCCCCAAGGTTATAGGTTTGATTCCCAGACAAGGCACCTATAAGAATCAACCAATGGCCAAAACCGGTTTGGCTCAGTGGATAGAGTTCCGGTCAAAGGGCATGAACATTGGTTGTGGGCACATCCCCGGGTGTGTGTGTGTGTGTGTTTGTGTGTGTGTGTGCAGGAGGCAGCTGGCCAATGTTTCTCTCTCATCGACGTTTCTAACTCTATCCCTCTCCCTTCCTCTCTGTGGAAAATCAATAAAATATATTAAAAAAAAAGAATCAACCAATGGATGTATAAATAAGTGGAGCAACAAATTCATCTCTCTCTCTCTCTCTCTCTCTCTCTCTCTCTCTCTCTCTCTCTCTCTCTCTCTCTCCTTTCTCCCTCTCTTCTTCCCCCTCATCCTATTCAAGAAATAAAAAATTAAAATGAGAGGAAAATGGCCCCGGTGCCACTGATGGGCAGGCAGGACGCAGGGCCTTGAATGCCGGAGCAGGCCTTTTGTCCGGGAGCCCGCTCTGTGGGAGCCCAGCTAACGAGGTGTGCTGCTCCTTCCGCAGGAGGAAGTGAAGCCACTGGGCAAAGCGTGCGTTTACCGTCATAATGAGAGGTCTGAAATGGGGCCTCGTACATCTCAGGTATTCAGCCCCACATCTTGTTTTGCAGGGTTTGCTGTTGCTAAAAATGATAGCACTCTTTCCTAGGATTATAGGAAAGGCTTGATGCGGAGGAAGGAGGGAAAAAAAAAAAGAGTGTTGAGCTGGTGAATGCACTTGACCCAAGCAGCTTTCAGAATCTGAGGACTGATTAGTAAATGCAGGGAGACAGCAGGCGGCTGTGTTCAGGATGGTATCTTTTAAGTGTTGAGGTACTATCACCAGTGTCATAATTGAGGGAGGAGGTAAGTGACGCCTTTGATCACAAGAAGAGCAAAGGGAATGCATAGGGAAGGTAGAAGGATTTTCTCTCCTTCACTCAGTAACCATTTATCTGCCTGGAAGTGGGCTGGCTAAAGAAAGAAGAGAATAGCTGCCCTGCAGTGGTGGGGGGGAGTGAGGGGGGCGGCCCAGATGGCCATGTGCTGAGGGAGAGCAAGTAACACAGAGAAGGGCTAGACTGCCAGCTTGGGCTCTGGGGAGGTGCCTGGAGCGGGGGCTGGAGGGAGGAGGGTGTGTCAGGCAGAAGGAAGGGCCCTTCGGGCAGAGAGAAAAGTGTGTGTGAAAGGGAGGGAGCATTCCCACTTCTGGGGAATACAGGGTACAGCGGCTGGATGAAGGTGGTGTAGGAGATGAGGTTGGAGAGAGAGGCTTGGGCTCAACGCGGGTGCCAGGCAAAGGAATCTGTGCCACATTCCAAAGGCTATGGAGAGGCAAAGAGATAGTGTGAGGCCTGACATGATCACATTTTCATTTTAGGAAGCTCCCTCCCGAGGCAATGCCAAGGTTAGAATGGGGCTTAGCTGCCCAGGGGCAGACTGGAGGCAAGGGACCAGTTACACCTTTGGGAGTCATGCAGGAGGGAATTGATGAGTGGAGCTAAGGCAGTAGAGATGTGGGCAACGGGCTGAGTGTCATAAAATATCCTCACTGTGGCAGAACCTCCAGGATCTGATGAGTTGTGGGCGTGTTGAGCTCTTAGACACTTTGGCTGGGTCATGATTTTAACTTGAAAAGAAAGGGGGGGTGCCCTTGAACAAAGATAGGAAGGTACAGAGGGAGCAGGTGTCAGTTGTAGGCATACCGGATTGGGGAGGCTGGGGAGACACCCAAGTGGAGATGTCCAGTGGGGAGCTGAAGCTTGAAGGAAGGTACAGGCCAGAGATGTGGGTCTGGAAGTTGCCAGCGGAATGAAGGGGAGATAAAGGAGGGAGACAGGGAGGGCCAACAAAGGGAAGGTGGTGATTGAGGCCATGGGAAAGGGACTTCTTTTACTTACTTGGGAGAGACTTGAATTCCCTACTGGACAAACATCAGTGGAGGGAGAGGGAAGAGAGAGGCGAGAGAGTGGTGGTAGAAGCAGGGCACTGAAGTGAGAGGAGGCTGGGGAGTCCACAGCACAGATGTGGGGTGAGCGCTGACCTCCTGACCTGCTTCCTTCAAGGCTGAGCTTAGAGGTCAGCCAAGGAAGAGCATAGCCATTGGCTAGGGAACAGATGTGCCAGTTCTGAAATGCAGGAGAGGTGGCACAGAGGGACATTCCAGGATTGCTCTCGTAGAGAATGCTCATTCAGAATTTGCAAGGGAGACAGGGATTGGGACCGTCCACTCTGAAGTGGGTGTGATGTTGTCTGGAGATGATGGCGATGGCGAGGCCCTTTCAGAAGGAGTCCTCGCCTCCCATGTTTGCCGCAGCAGTGGGAGGAGTGGCTGTGAGCATGTGCCCCCCCCCCCCCCCGCCGCCTGTCACAATTATCAGTAGTTTTCTCATTAGACCAAGGCTGCCATTGGGGAGGCCAGGCAGTGTTTTCTTTTCTTTTCTAAATATATTTTATTCATTTTTTACAGAGAGAAAGAGAGAGGGATAGAGAGTCAGAAACATCAATGAGAGAGAAATATCGATCAGCTGCCTCTTGCACACCCCCCATTGGGGATGTGCCCGCAACCAAGGTACATGCCCTTGACCGGAATTGAATCTGGGACCTTTCAGTCCGCAGGCCGACGCCCTATCCACTGAGCTAAACCGGTTTGGGCCAGGCAGTGTTTTCTGACTCAAACTGCCTATTCTTTGTAGACTCCCTGAACCTTCCTCCCTCTCACTTCAGCCCATGTTGCCTTTCGGCGCCCGGCAAGAGGCCTGGCCCTTAGAGCACAGGCGTCCTGAGCTGCGGGGTCTTTATGCGTGGGTTTTTATGAGCTTATGTCTGTCTGTGAAGCATTTTGAAAATGAAGATCAGTCTCGTAGGACTTTGCAGAGCTTGATGTGAGTCCGAGGTTCCAACATCAGGCTCTTTCCTGCTCCATCTCTAAACAAGCTTAGACAGGTTTCTTTGGAAGAGAAAAATAAGGGGGCCCTAGTGCCTCTCTGTGCTTAGAAGAGCTCTAATTGCCCACCCCTCCCTCTGTTCTTGACTGTGCAAGTTTGATCCATTGATCCACCTTTCAAATCCAGCTCACAGCTCATCTTCCCTGCCCTCCTGGTCCCACTCAGCTCATCCATCACTCTGGTGGAGGTACAGCCACTGGGCACTTAGCATCCACTGAGTTGCATTACAAGCGGCCTTGTTAGAGTCCTGGGTGTGCTTCAGCTGTCAAAACCCAGGACTCCCGCCTACTGACAGCAGGTTAGAGCTTAGGCAGTGCTCGATGAGTGGTCCCTTCACGAGGGTGGGGCAGCTGGTGGGCAGAAACTGAGAGGCCTTCTTGCACCTGGGAGCCAGAGCTAGCCCCACAGTGATGGGCCATGTGAGCCAAGTGACGTGGAGACACCGGGCAGGTCCTGGAAGGGGAGCCCTCACTTTAGATGGGACTTGAGGGACTGGTGGGCAGGAATGGGACCAGGAACAGAACTGGAGCCTGAGTGCAGGCCTGTGCGCACCTGCCGTGAACCAGCCCCACCCAGCCATCCAGAGGACACACACAGGTGCACCCTCCACATCCAGCCCCAACGGTCCTGGGGCTCTCTGACCCTGGGGTCCTTCAGTTCAGAGGCTTCTGATAACACCTGGTGCACCACCCAAGGAGGCACCTGCCCAGATCACAGTCAGAATACTAGGATCTTTGGTTTGGGGAGGGGGGTCATAGGGGGCAATAAGGACACATATGTAATAACTTAATCAATAAAGAAAAAAAGGGGAAAAATACTAGGATCCTTGCCTACATTCCCATCGGCCTTATTAATCCCGGGTTTGGGGGGGCTGGCTTCTGCTCACCCACATCCCACTTGCATGGAATTTTCCTGGTCTGTACCCTTTTGGCCCCCAGCAGGCATAGGCACGGTGCCACTGTCCACAGAGGGCTGCCTCCTACTCAGGGCTTTTAGGGCAGGAGTAGGAAGCTGAGGCTCAAATCGAATGAACAACTTGCCAAGGCCCCAGCTAGGAAGAGGCTAGACTAGAAATTTTGTGGGGGTTGTCTGCTGCAGTTGCCACATTTTGCCTTGGTCTGGCAGGAGCTTTGGAAGAGACTATCAGATGATGAAGTTCACATCCTGGCATTCTTGTTGTAGGTTGCTGTGTTGAGTTAGGGGAAATGACTTCATCTCTCTGTGCCCCAGTTTCCTCATCTGTGAGATACTGCCCACTGAGAGAATGAAATGAGACAGCCCAGGACATTGGAGCTCCCAGCAGTTTCAGGCATGTGGGTTGCTGGGTATATGTTGGTTATTATCATCATCATTATCTGTAACCTCCTGGGTCTCCTGGATTACATTGCATCTAACTTTTTTTTACAATAATGGGGATATTTGGGGTCATCTTTTTGTTTCTAGTTGGCAGACTGGGCCACAGTGTGTCTTGATACCTCTTATCTGTAACACATTGGGTCATGTAAGTTGTTTCCTTAAAAGTTGATCCTGGACAGTGGTCTGCTTGTGAGACGGTGCTTTGATTTCTTCCTCGCTGGGGGCCTCAGCCCCTGACCTTCTTTCAATTCAACTGTGATTCTCTCTGGAGGGTTCCCAGTGGAGGTTGGGTCTCCTGGCTCTCCTCTCCTTACCATCAGTAAAATAAATGAAGTCATTCCTGACATTAAGTGAAGTCAATGTCAAGGGCTTTGGGTGATTGGGAAGGAGGAAGTGGGAAACAGGGATCACTGAGGAAGCATCGCAGGCATATGGACAGCTGGACAGGCAGTCAGGTGGACAGATGTGAGGTGTCTAAGAAACCTCATTTGGTTAGTCGATTGCTTTCTTTTCTCTACAAGAACAGCTAAGCGGGAATCTGTTCCTCGTGAGGCTTTGAGGAGCAGAGCCTGGTCTTGAATTTCTCTGCAGCTCTGTCCTGCCTGGAGCACTGACTGACGTTGATCCAGACCATCTTTGTTCAGGCAAAAGATTGTTTAATGCTTGCTGACTAGTTATTGAAAGGAAATTTGTGATTTCTGGGACCCAGACCTGAGTCTGTTTTGCTAGAGGAAGTGCACGGCATGCATGCATGCGCATACACACACACACACACACACAATACATTTTGAGGTATTTTGTTGTTTCTGCTGTGTGTTATCCTCTCCTCACTCCCTGCATGTCTTTCAGTCTGGGACCTGTTCTTTTTCCTCACACACTCCCATGTTACTCTTACTTGCCTGGAGTTTGCAGTGGGAAACATCTGATTCTGTATGTTCCATTATGTCAAGATGGGACTAGAAGCCAAGCTGAGCCACCTGCTGCCATCCCCAGGTTGACCTGCCCAGTCTACTTGGCACTGGCCACCCCTGGGGTCACCCAGAGAGCACCATGTGCATCTCTGTGGCTCTGATCACCTTCCCCCCTCAGCTCTGCAGGAACTTGGGAATAAGGGGAGGGGCTTCTGTCATGTCAGCATTGATCTGCAGGGTATGGGGGACCCAGATCTACTGCCCTAAGGCCATCAGGCCACAGCAACAGTTGTGTTAACACCAACTTCTAGGTGCAGGAGCTCTGTATATTCACTTCCTCTGTGCAATCTCTAGTACTTCTTTGGCTTCAGAGTCTCCCTCTTTCTTTGTACCATCCACCCTTAATCTCCCTTCCACTCTCATCTTCTGTACTGTCCAGCATTGGGCGTCTGATTGGAAGTAATATATATATATATATATATATATATATATATATATATATATATATATAAAATGTCGATGCTACTCCTTATAGAGAATGATTAAAACTTCAGTTGCCCATCTCTCTAGCATATTCCATGCATCTTATATGTATCAGGCAATAAGCCAGATTAGAGAGAGATTTTCTTTTTAAAGCAGAGTCTATCACCCTGAAGTTGAAAGAACAACAAAAATAATGCTGATTTTCTTTAAAATTACTATATTCCTATTTTCTGTCTATGGTGAGACCCTGAGGATGTCTGCACAGGAGACGTGAATCATTGTAAATTGGGAGAGGCTAGAGACCTGGGCTTGTTGGGGAGCAGAGTCCTGGATTTCTGCAGAAATGGCCTGGTTGAGTGAAAACTTGGGAAGCCTGGCCAGTGGTGATTGGGAATGGATAATATGGAACAGAGGAGTGGAAGGGAGGATGGAGGGGCCAACCAGACAGACTTGAGTCTTTCCATTAGATGTTGCACCAAATTTTCACAGGGCTCTCAAAGGCTGGTCTCACTTGATCCACGCAGAGCTAGGTATGGTGAGGATTTTTCTGACAGTTTAGAGATGAAAAAACATGAGTTATGTGCCCAGGGTAACGTGTCCAATGTGAGGCAGAACACTTCTCACTTCTGAAAATCCTGCAGGATTTACTGAATGGCCACCTTGACTCATGAGAGAAGGATCAGCCCTCTTCCCATCCCCCCTTGTACCCTTTCTGTTCCCCTGAGACTTCCATGTTTCCCATTTCACCAGGGGGCCCTGTCTGCTCTGGCCAAGAGGCCTGACTCTCAACTCAGGCTTGATTGACTACAGTGTGACCCCATGGTCTGTGGGTGCAGAAGACAGTGCTAGTACAGTGCCCTCTGGCCTTTTTGCTTTTTAATTTCAAGGGCCAGAAGCTGTTGAAAACAAAGGACTAAAGAGACCAGCCCCAGGAATGAATGCTCAGAGTCGGTGGGTGTGGAAGGTGTGTGTGCTCACATGTATGGGCCGGTGAGTAATGGGCTGAGGAGGAGCAGCTGACAGCCTGCCAGGCTCGGGACAGCTGCCAGGGGGCTCTGAGGGACCTTCCCAGTGCCCTCCTCTCTCGGATCACCACACAGTAAATGAGATGATTCCCGCAGACTGCCCAGGAGCCCGTCAATATCCATTCTAATCTCCCTGGCAGCCCCAGAGGTGAATTTACAGCGATGTGGTAAAAATGAGGCTGCATGATCAATGCATCTCTGGACGGTCTCTTCCAGGAGACACAAATGTATATTGCAACAAAACTTTATTTTCTTCCCAAAATTGCCTACGTGATTAATATGGCCCGACACAGGCCAAGCTGTTCAGCATAAAAAACAGCCACATTTCTTGCTCCATCTTCTTCCTGCTTTGCTAACTCCATTCCTTCCTCCCGTTGTGTGGGTTTGGCTCTCACACTTTGTGCTCTACAGGGGGAAGGGGAATGCGAGATCCGGATTCCAATCCACTTTGTTTCTCCTTGGTACCGTATTTGCCGGCGTATAAGACGATTTTTTTGCCCTGAAAAAATAACGTATTTGCCGGCATATAAAACGACTGGGTGTATAAAACGACCCCCTAACATTTCCACTAAAAATACAGAGTTTGTTATATACTCGCCGTATAAGACTACCCCCCACTTGGAGGCACATTTTTCAGGGCCAAAAAATCGTCTTATATGCTGGCAAATACGGTATTTCCAGGGAGGCTCAGACTAAGCGTGGAACCAAATGTCCGGTGTGTGGGTGCTCCTGGGACTGAGCCACGCAGAGCACGTCCTCTGGGCTTTCTACCATCCCTAACGTCACCAGCTCTCTGCCCCCGAGTCCAGCATGGATGAAAAGGATTCTCCCCTTTTGCCCTGTCTTTGGGATGGGGCAGTTGCTGGGTCATAAGAGGGAGGACCTCCTAGGCAGGTGGTGCCACTCCCTGTCCTCACGGAGGTTTTAGGAAGAAGAGATGGGGTGTGTCAGGAAGCTGAGGATCCGCTTCCTTTGTTATGATTACTTGCAGGTGTGTTTTATGTCTCCTAGAGGTAAGCTCCATGAGAGCAGGGGTCTCCTGTAGATATCTTAGTATGGGTTCCCCCAGACGCTGACCCTGAGACAAAGAGTTGAGACCATTAGTCTATTTGGGAAGTAGAGAGGGGACTGGGAAGGGAAGGCACACCCAAAGGGGATGCCATGCAGATTGTTACTGTGTGTGACAGGAACTTCATCTCAGGAGGACCCTGGGAGCCAGTGTAAAAGCCACCCCTCAGAGTCAACCTGCTCCAGAGCTGAGGAGTCGGGTGTTTATGCATCAGCCCCCAGCAGTCTCTGGATGAGAGCTGATGGGGGTGGGTAACTGCTTAGGCAGCATCATAGCAGGTAAGCCCCAGACAAGGAAGTGCAGGTGCCTGGAGTGGGCAGTTGGACAGGTGGGCACTGATGTGACCAGGGGGTACATGTGGGTGCAGCAGCCTGTGGTATGGCAGATGTGTGCCCAAGACTGTGCTTCCCATTTGTACAGGGTTGGCAAATTTGGGATAAAAGGAGCTGGATCCCTGGCCCTCCCCTCCATAGGTTTTTATTCTCAGTTCTTAACCAACAGAACCAGTTGGTACAGGGAACCAGTGGTTCATGCCTCGGGATGACATGTACAAGGATTGGGTGGATGTCCTTCCTGTGTCCAGCACAGCCCGTGTGCCCCTCCTTCCTGACGTGGCTCTCCCTGCTCTCCTCCCCAGGTGTAAGGAGCTGAAGTACTCCAAGGAGCTGCCCCAGATCTCCATCATTTTTATCTTTGTGAACGAGGCCCTGTCGGTGATCCTGCGGTCGGTCCACAGCGCTGTCAACCACACGCCCACACACCTGCTGAAGGAAATCATCCTGGTGGATGACAACAGCGACGAAGGTATGGGGGTGGCCGACCCAGGGGTTTCTTAGAGAGGAAGCTGCAAACTTATAGTATCAGCAGGGGAAATGCCCCTTCATTCCAGTCCCAGCCCAGGTGTTTCTGTCTCTGGTTCTTGGGGCGTATCAGGGGACAGGGAAAAGTTTGGAGGAGGAAATCCAGGTAAACACTTCATTAGTTGATCAGTCCGATCAGTCCTCTAGGGTTGAGAGTAAACTACCGGTGATGTACCTAGACTAATTTTAGCTTCCCCTCTTCTTATTAATAAAGGAGATGGCATCAAAGGGCTGAATTCCTCCACACCCCCCCTTTCCTGGGAGGTGAGAGAACCAGGGGAATTCTGTCCTGTGATGGGAAGTCCTACCTCACAATTCCCCTCTGGGCCACTGCGCCCACAATGACCGTGGATAGAAATGAGCAGAGTTTGCAGGCCTTTTGGAATTGAGCTCTGTGGGGAATGGTGGCTCAATTTAAAAATATAAAATAAGCAAATACCGGATGCAGCACAAGTTCTTTGAGGTCCTTGGAGCTGAGAGCCTGGTGTTGAGTTGGTGGGGGGTTGTTTTGGCTAATTGAGCCTTTGTGTTGGCTCATAGCCTGCAGAATCCACAGTGCTCAGTGCAGGGAGAGAACTCACAGCAGGTGACAGACCGAAAGCCAGCCAGGAGGCTTATCTTCTGAGCAAACTGTAGGATTAAGGGGCAGCTGAACCCCTTGCTCTCAGCATACTGAGTACAGACGGATCATCCTGTGAGCTCTGGGTCGGGAGAGGCAGCATGAGCCACAGGCCCTGTTTGAAACCTGATTATCTTGGGGAGCTCCTGGTGACCCAGTCACATTTGATTGGCTCAAGGGCTGAAGTCCCCCTGCCCCTTCTGAACAGGCACTACTCTTTGGTGGTGGGGGGTCCTCTGGATTTGGAGGACAAATGGGCCAGTTGGTGAATTTTTCACATCCCTGTTTTTCTTTTTTGATCTCTGGTCTTTTCATTATCTATATATTCTTTTAAAACTGACATTGAGCCCTGATTTATAAATCAGGAGATCTCCGTTTGATTCCTGGTTAGAGCACATGCCTGGGTTGCGGGTTCGATTCCCAGTAGGGGGCATGCAGGAGGCAACCAGTCAATGGTTCTCTCTCATCGTTGATGTTTCTATCTCCCCGTTCTCTTCCTCTCTGAAATCAATAAAGGTATATTTTTAGAAAACTGACATCGAGAGTCTTGTTGTGAGACAGAGGCTTGAAGTTCCTTGAAGCCTCTAAGTCAGTGGTTCTTAACCTTTCTAATGCCACGATCCTTTAATACAGTTCCTCATGTTGTGGTGACCCCCAACCATAACATTATTTTTGTTGCTACTTCATAACTGTAATTTTGCTATTGATAATGAATGGTAATGTAAAATACCTGTGTTTTCCGATGGTCTTGGGCTCTACAGCAGTGGTTCTCAACCTGTGGGTCGCATCATCTGGCAGAGCTCTGCCTGGCTGCCCACAGCGTACCTCGCAGCCTCTCTGTGCACCCAGACTGAACTCTTGCTTCAGCAGGACTTTCCGACCCCTGCAGGGAGTCTCTGCTACTACCCACCCTCCTCATTCCTGGCTAAGCCCCATTCCTTCCCCAGGTCTCCCATGAGTGTCACACCCTCCAAGACTTTGCTGACATCCTAAGTCCCTGCTCTGTGCTGCTGTGATACCCTATACCCTCCTGGAGTCCATGATACCACCGAGACCTGCATATCCTCACTCCAAGTTCTGGGCAGGACTTTGTCCCGTGGGTCTGGCTGGTAGCTGAACCTTGGTCAAGGAGCTAGCAGCCAAGGGGCTGGAAGTACCACTCAGAAGAGCTGGCCAACCCAGAGAAGAGGGGGAACTGAGAACGGGGTGAGGACTCACTGTCGGTGGGGCTCCCTCTCCCACAAAAATCTTTGCAGAGCCCAGCCAGAGAGGAGGTAATGGGGTCTCCAATAGATGCCTTAGCTTGGGTTCCTTAAGACACAGACCCTGAGACAAAGAGTTGAATGCATTAGCTTATTTGGGAGGTGAAGAGGGACTGGGGAAGTAGAACTGGGGAGGGAAGGCACCCCTCAAAGGGGTGTCATGCAGATTGTTACTGTGGGTGACAGGAGCTTCATCGCAGGGGGACTCTGGAGCCAGTGTGAAAGCCACCTCTCAGAATTATCTGCTGCAGGGCTGAGGGAGCCAGGGTGTCTATACACCATTAGCAGCAGATGCTTTCCCCTGGGAACCTTGTGGCGCCCTACCCTGGAGGAAGTTCAGTTTCAGGAGTTCAGGGGTGGGGCAAAGGGATTTGCATGTCTTACAGGCTCCTAGGGGATTCCCCTGGTGCAGGGCCACACTTCGAGATCCACTGGGAGAACCCCTGAGTTCAGTACCGCTTCAATGACTCACACTTCAGCTTTCATGAAGGTGGTCAGTGGGTGAGAACAAGCAAAAAGAGGCATTTGGTCCATTCTGACCATAACGTTAACTCCCCTTCATCCTTCCCTGTCCTCCCCGGTACCTAGCACAGGGGTGGGAAATCTGTTTTTCTGCCAACAGCCATATGGATATTTATAACATCATTCTGGGGTCATGCAAATGTATCAACTTAAAAGGCATTTGCTTGCTATATTTGGTCAAACATTTTATTAACTCGGCCTTAATGTCTTGGCAGAGCCAGACCAAATGATTCCACAGGCTTTATTCTGCTTGCAGACCGGAAGTTCCCCACCCCTGGCCTATGGAACCAGGAATGGATTACATTATTGTAATTGTACATTAATGTCATCTCTCTCTCTCTCTCTCTCTCTCTCTCTCTCTCTCTCTCTCTTTCTGGCTGAAAAGGGAAGGCACCCCTATACTTTCTCTTTAATGGGAAGATAAATTTAACATATTTTTTTTCTTTATTAAGGTTTTCCTTGTGACTAGTATTATTGAGTTTTATAAATGTTCTATATACACTTGAAAAGACCCCCACACTGCAATCACGGAATTGAATTCCTGCCAGACATCAATTATGTGTATTTAGGTAGACTCTGAGTTTGTCTTCTTACGTCTCTTTGATAATGGTGTTTTAACATCACCTTCTACAATGACTGTTCCTTCCCGTGTTTTTAATAATGTTTGATTTCTGTATCTTGTCAGTTTCTTTGGCAACATAGATTTGTATCTGCATGGCTTCATTGTTAGTGGAGGTTGTTACTATTATGTAATGTTCCCTTTATCTTCAAGAATACCTTTTTTTTCTTGCCTTGCATTTATATTGTCTAGCATTCATATTTTTTATCCGTTCTTACCGTCTGTTTCGAGTTTGATTAAAATATTTTTCCCAGCCTTACCATGTTTCTGATCTTAAAAGTAATACATGCTCTTTGTAGGGAAATTTGAATGTATCAAAAAGCACATCTGATTGAAAAAACACACACAAATACTGTGAGCTAGCCAGTGGTGACTGTTCATTTGTCCATGTTCTTACCCTCTTTTTAATGCATATTTGATATAGTTATGATCCTATAGTAAAAAGAAGTTAATGTCCTCGTTTTGTCCCTGAACATTGAAGCACATTTCCCTTTTAATGCATAAATGTATAACCCATGGACACAGACAATAGAGGGGTGAAGGCCTGGGGGAGGGTGGATGGGGTGAAGGATGAAAGTATTAAAAAGGCTCTGGGAACATCATTTTAATGAGGGTAGAATTGTCTGTTCTCAGGTTGGTCAACACTGGCCTAGCTGGAAACAATAGCACCCCACTTCCAAATGTTTTCATATCCATTCAAGATAAAAGGCTTTTTCAGAAAAAAAGAGAAGGAAGAAGAAGATGAAGAAGAGGAGGAAGAGGAAAAGGTTGGTTCAGGGAATGTGCCAACATCGGGACACTGGTAGTTCCTCCACTGTATACACATGTTCTGATGATCCTCAAATTCATCCCCCCAGCCCAGAGCAACTTAGCCTCTCCCCCAAGCTCCGCACCTGTATCCTCTGTCTCCTAGGTGACGGCTCAGGGTCCCTCTGAAACCATACTCTCAATGGGTCCAATGGCTTATCATTTTCCTCTAAATATCAGAAAACTGATTCTCATCATTTATTTCCTGTCTTATTGAAGAGCTACTCCTTTTTTCTCTCAGTTATCTCATCATCAAAGCCCAGAAGTCTTTGCAAGCTCTTCCTCGTCCCTTTCCCAGTAGATCTGGTTAGTTACTGTTGGGCATGGTCCTACTTGGCCATATCCCAAGCCACCGGCTTTTTGTTCAGGTCCTCAGCATTTTTTGCCTTGAAATTTGTTTGAGGGGTTAAGGGCACACAGATTTATGACCATTATAATTCTTGACACACCCCATAGCTTTTGTTTATTATCCCTTGTTTTAATTGAGATATAATTCACATAACATAAAATATACCACTATGTGGCTTTCAGTATATTCACTATGTTTTGCAGCTATTGCCATTAATTCCAGAATATTTTCCCAAAGGAAGCCCTTAATCTCTTAGCAGTCTCTCCCAATCGCTTGGGCAATCATTAAAGTACTTTCTGTCTCTGTCCTATCCTTGACCTTTGATGTAAATAAAATCTACAATATGTGGCCTTTAGTGTCTGACTTCTTTCACTTAACATAATGTTTTCTACATCCATCCATGTTGTAGTACATATGGATACTTCATCATTCCTTTTTATGGCTAAATAATATTCATTCATCAATTGATGAATATTTGGTTTGATCCCAGTTTTTGGCTATTAGGAATAATACTGCTATGAATATTTATATATTTTATTTTTAAATTTATCTTTATTGTTGAAAGTATTAGAGATGTCCTCCTTTTTCCCCCATAGACATCCTTCACCCCATCCACCCTCCCCCAGGCCTTCACCCCTCTATTGTCTGTGTCCCTGGATTATACATTTATGCATTATAAGTTCTTTGGTTAACCTCTCCCTACCCATTCACCCACCCGTGCCTTCCTTCTGAGATTCATCAGTCTGTTCCATGCTTCTATGTCTGTGGATCTATTTTTCCCCCCATCAGTTTATTTTGTTTATTAGATTCCATATATGAGTGAGATCATGTGATACTTGTCTTTCTCACTGTCTTATTTTGCTTAGCATAATACATTTTTATGTGGACATACTTTTAATTTTCTTGAGCATATAACTAGGAGTGAAAATTGCTGGGCTGTATGATAATTTTATGGTTAATATTTTTGAGAAACCATCAAATTGTTTTTCACAACTGACTATTTTTCACAGCACTGGAATCATTTCACATTCCTACCAGCAATGTATTAGGGTTCCAATTTCTCCACATTCTCACCAACATTTATTTTCCCTCTTATTTAAGTTATGCCTAGTGGGTGGTATATTGTGGATTTATTTGCCTAATGACATCTTTTTATGTGCTTATTTGCTATTAGTCTATCTTATTTGGAGAAATGTCTATTCAAATCCATTGCCCATTTTGAAAATGGATTATTTGTCTTTGTATGAATTGTAATTGTTCTTTACATATTCTGGATCTGCACTCATAAAATACTAGAGGCCTGGTGCACAAAATTTGTGCACGGGGCGGGGGGAGGGGGAGGATGCTGTCTTTCACCCAGCCTCCACCCTCTCCAATCTAGGACCCCTTAGGGGATGTCTGACTGCCCGTTTAAGTCTAATCCCTATGAGATCAAACTTAAACCGGCAGTCGGACATCCCTCTTGTAATCCAGGACTACTGACTCCCAACTGCTCACCTGCCTGCCTGCCAGCCTGATTACCCCTAACTGCTTCTGCCTGCCAGCCTGATAAATGCCTAACTTCTCTCCTGACGGTCTACTTACCCCTAACTCCCCTCTTCTGCCAACCTGATCACCACCCGCAACTGCCCTCCCTGCAGGCCTAATCGCCCTCAATTAACCTCCCCTGCCAGCCAGTTGCCCCTAACTGCCCTCCTCTGCTGGCCTGGTCCCAACAACTGCCCTCCCTCCACTGCAGGCCCAGTCACCCCTAACTGCTCTTCCCTGCCAGCCATCTTGTGACGGCCATTTTATGACCACACGGGGATGGCCATCTTGTGCAAGGGCATGACAGTCAATTTGCATATTACATCTTTATTATATAGGATATTCTGTAAGTATTTTTTACAAATACATCTAAATATTTTCTTCCATTTTGTGGTTTATCTTTTTCACTTTCTTCATAGTGTCCTTTGATGCACATAGTTTTTAATTTTTATCAAGTCCAATTTATCTATTTTTGCTTGAGCTTTTGGTGTCCAATCTAAGAAACTGTTGTCTAAGTTACAAGGATTTACACTTATGTTTTCTTCTAAGAGTTATTATTTTAGCCCTTACCTTATGTAGGTCTTTACTGATTATAACTTAGTGTTTGTATGTTCTTTGAGTTAGGGGTTTGAATTCATTTTTTCTATGAGGATATTTTGTTGTCCTGGTACCATTTTTTAAAAAAAAGATTATTCTTGCTCTATTGAGTGGTCATGGCACCCTTATCAAAAAACAACTGACTATAAATGAGAGGAGGGTTTTATTTCTGAACTCTAATTTCTGTTTCATTGATGTATGTGTCTATCCTTATGCCAGTACCACACTATCTTGATAACCATTCCTTAGTAGTAAGTTTTAAAATCAGGAAGTGTGAGTCTTCCAACCTTGTTCTTCTTTTTCAATATTGTTTTGTCTATCTGAGTCCTGAGTATTGACATATAAAATTTAGGATCCCCTTGTCAATTTCTGCAAAAAGGCAGTTGTAATTTTGTCAGGGATTGCATCAAATCTAAAGGACAATTTAAGGAGTATTGACAGCTTAACAATATTAATGCTTCCAATCCATAAACATAGGATATCTTTCTATTTATTTAGGTCTTCTTTGATCTCTTTGACATGTTTTGTAGTTTTCAATAAACAAATCTTGCATTTATTTGGCTAAATTTATTATTAAATATTTTATTATTTTTGATGCTATTTTAAGGGAATTGTTTTCTTAATTTTAGATTTGGATTGTTCATTGCTAGTGTATAGAGATGCAACTGAGTTTTGTACATTAATCTTATATCCTTCTACTTTTCTAAACTTCTTTATTAGCTCTAGTAGCTTTGTGTGTGTATTCTTCAGAGTTTTTATCATCCCATCTTCAAATAGCCATACTTTTACTTCATGGATGCCTTTTCTCTCTTTTTTCTTTTTGTTAAGTTTTCCGACTTCTTTATGTTTTTAAATGTGCTTATTAATAAATGCTTGTTAACCTACCAGGTCAAGAACAAGAACATTGACCTATATGCACTCCTAAGAGTTTCGAAAGCATCTCTGAAAAAGACAGCAAAAGTCATGAGAGAGCTCAGGCAGGCATGGGGCTCATTCCAGTGGGGGCATCTGGCAGGTCTATTGTGTGAACTCGGCACTGGGTATAAAGCAAAGGTCTGGACAGATAGAATGGCGGCTCTGTGATTTCTGCCTCTGACCTCCAGGAGGAGGTCAAAGCGGGTCAGACCTGAGGGATGAAATGAATGTCGTCAACTGATCTAGGCAGCAGGCATGTAGAGAGAGCTCCAATTTAGTCATCCTGTGTTCAGAACATCCAATTACAGGGGATAATGAGGACAATTCGTCCTCATTTAGACATTATTTCATTCAACAGAACAGCAGAAATGACAAAGATTCAGTGTTGGTGAGGATATAGAGGAAAAGACACTGTTCCTGTTCTTTTTGTGGGCCAGTACCAGGTATCTAGAGAACAAATTATCAGTCTGTATTAAAAATTCGTGTCTCATTCAGACAGCCTGTCCTTAGCCTCAAGTGAGGTAAGTGTGCAGGAGAGATCATAATTACAACCACCACGTGTCTGCCCTAAGGCACACTGTCTGCTGTGGACGTGTGGCCGCAGCGCCTGTGCACCCTGGTCACCTTGGGTCCTCCTTCGCCTTCCTCTTGGGCAGGATCCCATGCCTTTCTTTTTCTTGATTTACATGCTTATTCTGGGGAAACACACAACTAGCAGCTTCTTTAGGAAGTCTACAAGGAAGATAAAATCTTTTGAGATCATCCAGGTCTGAAGAAAGCGTTGTGCTTATCTTCTATGTGAATGGTGGCCTGATTGAGTTAGGTATCACCTTCTTTCAGAATTTCGATGGTTTTGCTCCATTATCTTCTTTTGAATTTTTTTTTAAGAACCATCAGCATTCAAATTCCTGATCATTTGCAAGTCCCTCCTGTCCCCCCCCCCTTTCTTGAAGCCTGTGGAATCTTCATTTCCCTCTCCCCTCCCAGACCCCCCTGAGTTTTGGAATTCACAATGAGGAGTTCAGGGGTGGATCAGTTATCATCCACTGGGCTGGGCATTGAGTGGCTTCGGTCTGGAATCTAATATATATCAGTTTTTTGAAAACTTCTTGGAATATTTAATTGACAGTTCCCATTTTTTCTATTCTCTCTTTCAGCATCTCCCATTTTTGTATTATTAAGTCTCCTATATTGAACCCCTAACTTTCTTATCTCTTCTTTGCTATCGTATCATTTCCTCTGCTCTGTCTGCTTTCTTCAATTTTATCTCTCTTCCCTTCTACTCAGTATTTCATTTCTGCTTTCATGGGTTTACTTCCAAGTGCTCATTTTTATTCTCTGAAAGTTCCTTTTTATAGCATATTGTTCTTATTTAATGGAAACAATATATTTTCTTATCCCTTGGAGGATATTAATAATGCTTTGTTTGGTTTGTTTTTTAGTTTTTCTCCCTGAATAGTTTGTTCCCACAGTTGCTTTTTTCTTTTAGTTGTTTATTTTCTACCTTCCATGTTGAATGCTCTCCCTGGATGCCCAGTGAACCTGTTGTCTGTACATAATCTCTTCCCGGTGATTCGATAGCCTCAGGAGCTGGGCAGGCAGAAATGGAGAATTAGTAAGTCTAGTTTGCAAGTTGAAAAAGTTCTGGAATTGAATTGTGACAATGATTGCACAACAATATGAATTTACTTAGTGCCACCAAACTATACACTTAAAAATTATTAAAATGGAAAATGTAACATTGTATCCTCCCTCCCCCCCCTCCCCTTTCACTTCTCCTTCTCCCTCTCTTTCTCTCTTTCTGGACTTGGGTTGGACTTCCGGTTTGGACCACACAGGTGTCTGACACATCTGTCCCTTGGGATACCCTGTGCATCTGCTTTCCAGCTTTCCCAGTGTTGTGGTTGGTATTTCTTGTGTTTTCTCTGATCGGGAATGGTATGGGTTCATTTTATTTTTTAAATCCCTTTACTATAGTTTTCAGTAGCTTTTGAGGAGGGGACATGCCTGATTCATGAATTAAACTCGTTGTATTATCCTGAAAGCTCTATATTCATTTTTAAGAATTTTTCATAAGAAGTGATTAATCTTCCTCTGGGTATGTGGTACTATTTGCAAGTGGATCCTCTGTATCTCCACCCACACCGAATCTCATTCATCTTTGTCCTCTCCATTGTTCTGAGGAGGGAAGAAGCACACATTATGTTTAACTCTGCACTTTTAAAATATTGCCCTATTTGTGCTTAAGCAATAGGATGTGGTGCAAAAAGTGGAATCAAATCCTGTGCGATGTTGGCCAGGGTACCTACCTTTTCTGATCTTGAGTAGATTGGGGATAGTAGTGGCTTTTCTTAAGTGTTTAAATTGTGAGGTTTAGAGATAATACTTGCAAAAGCCCATAGTTCAAATCCTGGCAGTACATTAAAAGGTGTGACTGTTGAATGTGCTCATGGCAGTATTTGATTTGCTAGCTTTAACCCTTTCCTCAACATTCTATTTCTGTCTCACCCCTTCTGGGAAGCCTTCCAAGATTTCCCTCTGCTCCCAGGGCACCGTGTGTAGTCTGGTGCAGCACTTGCCATGCTGTGTTGCATTTGTGTACTTGCCCACCTCTAAACTGTAAGACCCTCGAGGGCAAGAACCATCACTCTTTCTTTGCTGTTCCCCGGGGCCTTGCCTACGGCTGAGTTACCTCGATTGCTAAATAGGTTAATTTACACTGTCTGCGTGCAAACTTTTTTCCCCCTACTTTCTCTGACATCATCCTGGGGGTTTTGTATTTGGCATTTTTGTACATATTTTGGCTTCGACTCCATAGTGATTTCGCTTTAGAACTAAAAAAATAAAAAATGCCTATCACCTATCACTCACGTATCTCAGTGAGATGGACAGCTGTAACCTTGTCCCTGTTTCAATGTGGAGCTAGCACATCTGGTCAAGCTCTTCCCTTGGTTGGTGTTTCAAAGGCTGGAAACAGGAAGGCTCGGGCTAGGAAACATTTTTGAGTGGAAGGATCTAGACACCCTCTGGACTTGCAGGCGGGATTTGGGAGAAGCACACCGGCATTGTTTGCTTTTCTTCTCGGCTTATAATTGCAGAGATAGGAGGAGTCTGGTGTTTTGGAAAGATAACATTTTTCCTGTGTTGTTGAGGCTCCCAGTGAAGTAGCAGAGACACCTCGTTATCAGACATGTCCACGCTGGGCCCGGCTTCCTTACCAGACCGTCACCTGCCTTCCCCCCTGCCTGTGAAGAGTCTTCCTAATCAGAAATAATGCTTGTTTTTGTCCCCAACCAGATCACTGCAGTGTGACAGCATTTGCTCTGTGGGTCTGTAATCACAGATGGGTTGTGCATTTACATTTTTTCTTGTGCGTTTTTAGGCCGCGGGGAGGAAAGGATAAGAGGGAGAGTGTATATCTTTACACAAGAGATAACACGGGAACCCCATCGAAAGCTTTCTTTGCAAACTGGCTTTAAAAAAAACAGTAACAGCAACCAAAAAAAAATTGTTGTTTTGAAATAGCTATAAATTCCAAAGAAGTTGCAAGAATGTACAAGAGGTCTCACATACTCGTCACTATTTCCTCCATTAGTAACATCTTGTAGAACCCTAGTACATGATCACAACCAGAAAATGGACTTAGGTCAATCTAGAGAGCTTACTCTGATCTCACCGGTTAAATGTGTGTGTGTGTGTGTGTGTGTGTGTGTGTGTGGGCGTGTAGGTAGTTTTATACAACTTTATAACATGTGTATATTCCTGTAACCACCACCACAATTGAGACACAGAAAAAGCTCCCCCTTGCGGTTCCTTTTAACCACACCCAGCTCCCTCCCCCATTCCTGCCCCCTCCCACTACCCCTATTTGTTCTCAGTCTCTATACTTTTGTTATTTCAAGAATGTTCTATAGAGTAAACCATGTGGTACATGACCTTTGTGATTGGTTCCTTTTTTAAAAAAACAGTTTTATTGATTTCAGAGAGGAAAGGAGAGGGAGAGAGAGATATATAAGCATTGATGATGAGAGAGAATTGTTGAATAGCTGTCTCCTGCATGCCCCCTACTGGGGATGAAACCTGCAACCCGGGCATGTGCCCTGACTGGGAATTGAACCATGACCTCCTGGTTCATAGGTCAATGCTCAGCCACTGAGCCACACCGGGCCAGGCTGTGACTGGCTTCTGCCCTCAGTGTAAGTACCTTACAATTCACCCAAGTTTCTGTGAGCACCATGAGTTCATTCCTCATTATTTCTGCCTGGTGTTCCATGGGTTGGGTTTACCACAGTTAGTCTAACATTTGGGTTGTTTCAGTTTGGGATTTTTATAGAAAAAGTTGCTATGAACATTCATGTGCAGATGTTTCTGTGAAAATTAATTTTCATGTCTCTGAGTTAATGCCCAAGAGTACAATGCTTGAGTTATGGTAAACACATGTTCAAGAGAGCTGTGTTTTTTTTTTTTTTTTTTTTTTGGTCATTTATTCATCCTTCTGAAAAAAATCTGATTAATTTTTAATCTTCCAGTAGAGAATATGTTTTTGTTTTGGCCTTGGAGATGGTAACTATGATACCGGGAAGAATGGGTGCATTCCAGCAGTACCCAGAGCAATCCAAAAGCGTGTCTATGATCAGACTGGGTACCCATTAGATTGGAACCCAACAATGTAAGAATGATAGAGGGTCCGACACAGCCCAGGGCAGGAGTGTAGGCCAGGCCACAGGAGAGTCAGGCCCAGGCACTTCCAGGGGCCTCTGTCTGGGTCTCTGCTATCTCAGCCCCTCCCTCCTTGTCAGCTCGTGAAGACTGGCCACCTCCGGCGCTCCATGCCACCTGGAGGGATCTATGGCTGCAGAGACAGCTCAGAGTTGACATTGTAATGACAGCTTCAGGCATTGTAGAGAGTCAGGGAAGGGAGTCCCAGGGAAGGGAAATGATGCCTTTCCGTGGCTCTGTCAGCTGTAACCAGGAGGGCAGAGTCCTGCACAGAACCACCACCCATTAGGGCAGCGCTCCAGAAAGGGAGGGGCTGGGTGGACAAGCATACCATGGACTCTTAATGTGACAACATCAATGGGATTTGCACGTGGTATTTTTAAGAGTTGGGGAAATAACTGAGGCTTTTGTGAAGGATGTGGCACTTGATTTGGACCACGAGAGACAGTTAGAATTTGGACTTGAGGATGGAAATGAACAGGCAGGAATGTAGAGACAGAGAAGCTTGGGACATGCAGAGGGAAGAGCGCAGATGGGATCGATATGTAGGAAATGATGGGTGGATTAGATGTTCAGAGAGTCCCAGGGAGAGGCGGAGGGCCTTGTGGGCCACAGGACTGATGGGGAGAGAGGGGACAGTGTGAACAGGTGAGTCTTTGATGTTTCTGACAAGCCCTGAGCAGGAAGGATGTGGAAGGCTCCTTAAACAGCCCTGCTGGGATGGAGATCAGCCGGCCTAACAGTGAGAAGGAGGGGGAGGAGGAGCAAGGAAGCTCAGGGTTGTCAGAAAAGCCAGGCAGGCCATTTTCACCTTTATTCTGGAAGAGCAGTGTTTCAGCTTTGATCTTATTTTATTGGAAATGTGAGATGACATTGTCTTGAGTGTCTTTAGATCACTTCAGCTGGGAGCTCCAGTCGGCTTGCTGGACAGAGAGGCTCTTTGGCCTCAGGCTGTGCTACAGGAAAGTGGGAGCTGTGCCCCCAACCAGCACTCAGCCCAGGAAACCCTGGAGGGCAGGATGGCTGCCTTCAGGATCATGAGTCCTGCTGGCCACTAACTTCCCTCTTCTCTTACCCATGAGAGGAGAGGCGAGGCCAGGCGAGAGGAGAAGCAGAGTCTGGCCTGAATGGGGCCAGCTGGTTAGTTACCCGGCAGGACATCCGGGAACACTAGGGCGGAGGCTTCCAGGCACATGCAGAGCAGGCCTGGCAAGTTGTCCCCCTGCCTGGGCTGAGGACCACGTGTGTCTTCTTGGGTTTTGACTGCATCCTCTGACAACTGGCCATTGGCATTTAAAAAGAAGATGAAGCTTGGAGAGGCAAGTGTCTTGCCTGTGGCAGCACAGCCAGAATTGAGCTGAGTGGAGGCCTAGGCTAAGCTGTCGCAGTGCTGGAACCAGGCCTCTCAGGCCTCCTTTCTGCACGTCCTCTCCTCCTCCTCCTCCTCCAAACCTTCCTCCTGTGCTTTCCCCCTCCCTTCCAGTTTACCACTGTTTCCCTTCCCCAAGCCCCTTCTTACCCTTCCTGCGTACTTATGACTCCTCTATTTCCCAAGACACATTCACCAGTAGTTTCCCTTTATTATATATTTTAAAAATGAATAATAATTTTAACCATTATTGCCGAAACTGGTTTGGCTCAGTGGATAGAGTGTTGGCCTGTGGACTGAAAGGTCCCAGGTTCGATTCCGGTCAAGGGCATGTGCCTTGGTTGCGGGCACATCCCCGGTGGGGGGTGTGCAGGAGGCGGCTGATTGATGATTCTCTCTCATTGATGTTTCTAACTATCCCTCTCTCTTCCTCTCTGTGGAAAATCAATAAAATATATATATATATTTTAAAATTTTAACCATTATTGAGTGCATGCTATGTGCCAGTCACCAAGCTAAGCACTCAGCATATGTTATCTTATTTAAATACCCAAACTGCCCTTTTGGATAAGGACTATTATTATCCATACTAGTGACCCAGTGCACGGATTTGTGCACATTGAAAGGAAATTAGTTGGAAGGTGGCCAGAGAAGCAGGACTGGGTGAGACTGGCTAGACATGCCCTGGAGCCAGCTTCCTGCTGTCTCTCCCCAGCTGGCTGAACCTGGGGTGCCACCGTGGCTTGAGGGGTCTCTGTGGCTAAACTGGCTCTCCAACATCCCCCAAGGGGTCCCAGAGAGCAAGAGGGCACTCTGCAAAGTTGCTGGTACAGGGTGTGGAACACAAACACAAGTGTACAGTAAACCAGATTCAGGGCCAATAGTGCTCCAGCAGCAACATAACCCACAGCTGAAGGTGGAATCGTGCAGCTCCATGAGGAATCGGGCTCCCTCCGCTCTAGTTTCGGGGTGCATCACCCGAGAACCACCACTGCCAAGTCACTGCAGCTCCACAGCTCCTGAATTCCTGAATTGAGTGTCTGCCTCATGGTGGCCAGTTCGCGTCATAGCTATGGGTCAGATGGACACTTAGCATACTAGCTTTTTATATATATAGATTAACTATTTACCCTGATGTCACAAAGCAGCCCAAGGTGAATTCTCCTGACCAGGTGTGTCCTTCCTCCCCAGGTGCCCTTGGCTCAAGGTAAGAGCACACAGTGCACCTGGCCTGGTAGCACTTTTATTCTTTTATTATTTTTTTAATACTTTATTGATTTTTTACAGAGAGGAAGAGAGAGGGATAGAGAGCCAGAAACATCGATGAGAGAGAATCATCAATCAGCTGCCTCCTGCACATTCCCATTGGGGATGTGCCCACAACCAAGGTCCGTGCCCTTGACTGGAATTGAACCTGGGACCTTTCAGTCCACAGGCCAACGTTCTATCCACTGAGCCAAACCGGTTTTGGCAGCACTTTTATTCTTGAGACCTTCCCATTGTCATCTTTTTCTAGATCAAAGCATTCCTGCCCTGTGTACTCTCTGTGTGCACCTAAAGTCAATGGCACTTCTGTGAGGATTTAGCCCAAATGAGTGTGCAGGGTGGAATGTCAGGTGTGATGGCAGGTTAATATTAGCAGAGCTTCTGTTCAGCCAGCAGGTTCAGGTGTGGTGGTTCAACTCACATCTGTTCTAACCCACCGGTGCCTGTGTGTCCAGATGTTCTCTGTCTTTACAGTCTCCTAGGTTAGAAGAGACATATAAGGTTCTGTAGACCTTCTGGACCCTAACAAAAGCTGCTTTTTATAGAACACTTTTATGCTACATAACATTTTAATATGCACCGTTTTGTTTTGTTCTTTTGTGAGCATGCATAAGAACCTAGCACCATGCTGCCTTTGACCTTGGAGATTTCAGGGCTGTGTATACAAAGGTCCCCAATGCTAGAGCAGGACTAACCAGACGCCTTGCTCTAGTTATCACATTTCTGGTTGCCAGCTGTGTTTAAAGAAAACTCCGAGATGTGACCCTGTTCTCTCCAGGACTTTACGTGTCTCCTGTGCTGTTTTGCTCTCTCCCCCTCCCCCCTTAATGTCTGTGACTTTTGCTATTTCAAAGGAAGAGGTTTGCGGGCTTCAGAGCATTCAGAATCAATATTGTAGTAAATAAGAAACATAATGAAAGAAAAACACACTGCAGCCTGTAGGCAAATTTTATCGCTTACGTTAACATGTTATTATTAGACTCAGATGCAAATATCAGACTTGCAACTGCCTTTTGATGGGGCAAGATAGGAGGCTACTTCTATAATTTGGGGTAATAATTTGGAGGCATCACCTATAGGCATTATGATGTTTCTCTGTTGGTTTGATCTACTTGTGTCTATTTTTTTAAAGGTGAAATTTAAATGGAAGAAGTGGTGGAGAGGAATTTCTTAACAAAGCAATTGAAAGCAGAGATGGCCTTCCTTTCAAAGCTCCCCTCTTGAATGCACAACTCTGTGTGATATATTTAGTTTAACACTTTGGTATTTGTATCTCACATCTTTTTTCTTGCTACTTTTCGTCTTTTGCTTTCTTTTGTCCTTGCTTTGATCTCACTATGGAATCACCTTTAAAATGCTTTCATACACAGCAAAAACATCCCTTTTTAATCTTCCCCATTCTTCCTGAAGTTTCTTGTTCTCATCTCTTTTTTGTTCCCATAGTCAGAACAAGCATTATTTAATCCACAAAGCTGAGAGAAGCTCAGAGAATAAAATATTCACTATAGCTGCCTTCTATGTTATTCCATTCTGCATTTTCACACGTGTACTTCCTCTCCATCCCTATTGTTAATGGCCAGAATTTTCCAGAGCCAGACATGCAGCATTGGGGAGCCAGGGCTCTTGTATCCCTTCAGAGTTTGGTGGGCTTCCTGGAGGAGTTGGAAGCTAGCTGATCCTCCTGGATGCCCACTATTTTAAAAAAATATATTTTATTGATTTTTTACAGAGAGGAAGAGAGAGGGATAGAGAGAAACATCGATGAGAGAGAATCACCGATCAGCTGCCTCTTGCACACCCCCTACTGGGGATGTGCCCGCAAACTAAGGTACATGCCTTTGACTGGAATCGAACCTGTGACCCTTGAGTCCGTAGGCCGAAGCTCTATCCACTGAGCCAAACTGGTTTCGGCAGATGCCCACTATTTTTGAGCCCTTCCTTCAGCCAATGGGCTCCTTCTCCGGACAGGGCTGACCACTGTCTGAGGACAGTTGTCTAGAAAGGTAGATAGATGTGTGTGTGGGCCAAGGCCAGAGCAGCAGTGTGGGTGCCTCAGAGTGACAGAGAGCCATTGCAGGAGAAGCCTGGGTCCGGCCTTCTTCTTCTTTTTTGTTAAAAATCCTCACCTGAGGATATTTTTTTAAATTGATTATTAGAGAGAGTGGAAGGGAGGGAGAAGAGAGAGAAAAACATAGATGTGAGAGACACATCAATCGGTTGCTTCCCAAGGGTACCTACTGGGGCTGGGATTGAATGGAGATACGTACCCTTGACAGGGAATTGAACCTGTGACCCTTGGGTCCTAGGGCTGATGCTCTAACCACTGAGTAGGTGGCCAGGGCCTAGCCTGGACACAAGGTGCAATTCCACGTGAGCAGACAAACCTCTTCAGATGTTGCAATCATCGCATTCACAGGAATCCGAGACAGAATGACCAGGAGCGCAGGCACGCCACTGACAAGCTTTCTGCAAGATATTCATCCTCTCTGTGTCCCAGCGCCCTCACCCATAAAATAGGGATAATACTACCCCTTACCTCACCGAGTTGTTAGGAGGGTAAAAAGAGTTGACATAGGTCAAGGGGTCACCACAGCAAGTTAAAACAACATTGCGGAGTGCTGTGAGTTTGCAGGACAGATTACCGTCTGGTTAAATATGAACGGGAAGTAATCCAAAGAGTGTTTTTTTGGAGCATCTCATGATTGGCTGACATTTTGAGTCAGCTTGGTTAGCAGTTCTCTAGGTTATAAATATTTCATTTTTGATACAGATGGGCATAGTATTGAACATGGCTGAAAAGGAGTGACAGTCAGCATAAAAGGAACTTTGCCTTCGGGAAGTGAGTCTCGCCAGGGTGCACTGGCCATGACACTGACAACTGATGCCAAAGCCTATGGTTGGGGTCCCTTTCAAGCCCTCCAGTGGGGAGAGGGGCCTAAGGATGCTTTAACATGCGCATTTGTTTTTGTAGGATTTACAGAAGATTTTATATATATATATATTTTTTTTTTTCATCGCGAATTGTACACACTTCAGGTCCACAAAGCCTGCCTTAGCGTCTGGATCTTTCTAGCTGTTTGGCAGGTGAGAAACCCAGAGGTGGCATAACCAGGATATGCACCAGGTTTCTCCACCTTCCCTTTTTTAATTTTAAAAGCTAATTTTTTAACTTCACATTTTTGATTGAACATACTTGACACTGTGTAAATGTAAGGTGCACAGTGTCTTACTTGGGCACATTTATATATTGTGATGTGATGGCTGATGCAGCGCTATTTACCACATTACAGATGTTCCGTCACTTACAGTGGAGTGACAGCCCTATAAACCCATCGTCAGTTGAAAACATCCTCAGTTACAAATGCATTTAATACACACAACCTACCAAACAGCACAGGGTAGCCCAGTCCATCTTAAACATGCTCAGATCACAATATCCAAAAGATGTTGGCAACACAGTATGGAGCACCGGATGTTGACCTTGTGATCATGTGACTGAATGGGAGCTGTGCTCACTGCTCTGCCCAGCATAAGGAGACAGTCTCATACTGCATATCACCAGCTCGGAAAAGATCAAAATTCAAAATAAGAAATATGCTGTTGCACCATCAAAAGTAAAAAACTTCTAAGTCCAGCCATTGCAAGTCAGTGACCGTCTGTACAATACTATCTATAATAATAAAAGTATAATATGCTAATTAGACTGGACAGCTGAATGACCTTCTAGAAGTCATTCTGGAAGTCCTTCCTGACATAGCCGTGGTGGTAGGGGCCAAGGCAGAGGTGGTTAGGGATGATTAGGCAGGAGGGTGCAGGCCAGGCTGAGGGCTCTCCCTCCCTATCCCCAAGCATGAATTTCATGCACTAGGCCTCTAGTTGTCTATATTTATTGTACTGTGCATTAGATCTCTGGGGCTTATTTACTACATGTTATAAGTTTGTAGCCCTAAGCACCATCAATCTTATTTCCACCCCATCTCCTGATAACCACCATTTGACTGTTTTACAGGTTCAATTTTTTGAGGTCACACATGAGATCATACAGTGCTTGTCTTTCTCTGTCTGACTAAAAGATAGCTTAAAATTTCATCACTGGCCTTTGTATGGGTATTTTTTATGCATTTTGTTTGTTGTTTATTGCAAGCATAAAGATATTCTCAGGCATACCTGAAAATCCAGGTGTTTTAAAGTCTAATTTTTGTGTTCTTTCTATGGCGTCATTCTCACAAGTAGCCAATATTGAATATTTTATATAACTTGGTTAAAAAGACACTGTGGAAATGTAGAGCACTGTGACTAATGTCTGTGCTCAAACTGTGTTGCAGATCCTGTTTTTCCTGGTCTTCTGGTCCCCAAGCTGGGAGCCAGGAGCTAGGGATGAGGGATGAACACAGGTCTGAATCCTCCCCTCAGAGAGGTCAGAACCCTCTCACTGAGTCCTGAAGGGGTGGGGGTGGGGGACTGGGGGCTTTGGGAGTTGGCTTCTCTGATCCCCATGGTGGTTTTCTGGTTAGCAGAGATCAGGGACCAACAACCACAATGGGGATCAGAGAAGCTAACTTGCAAGGGAATATGGATTCAGATCTTCAGCAAGGCCTAGGGGCCTAGGGGTTTATCTTTGCTTCATCTCTTCCCCTCCATCTTATGAACTGACTAGGACTTACAGACAAAAAAAAAGCCACATATTGTATGATTCCATTTTTGTGAAATACCAAGAGGAGGCAAATTTATAGAGACAGGATACAGATTGGTGGTTGCCAGGGGCTGAGGGGTTGGGGGCGGGTCACAAAATGGAAGCTGACTGCTTATGGGGTACAGGGCTTCCCGTCAGGGTGATGACAAGGTTCTGGAACCAGCCAGTGGTCATGGTTGCACCAGACATTGAATGCACTGCACACCCCTGAATTTGTATACTTTAAAATGGCCAAAATAGTAAGTTTCTGGATGAGTATTTGTGATCCCGGTGAAAGCAATAAAAACAAAAAACAAAACAAAAAAACCAATGCTTTGAGAAACTGTGAGAATCCTCTGGAGTGCTGGTCAACCCCACTACTGCTCACTAACTTAGAAATTCTTAAGATGGTCTTGAAAACCTGCGTTTTCACAAGGTCCCAGCTAATTCCCAGGTAGGGACTGCACTCTGAGCAACACTGGCTCTGAGGCAGGTGTTTTTGTTTTTAATTGGAATGTGCTATGTGTGCTATTTTCTTTTCCAATTTGTCACAACCCATGCATTCCCAGCTAGCAGCATGCCCAAGCCTCAGCAATGGCAGGCAGGGACAAGGGTTGGAAATGAATGCCTGTGGTGGTGACAAGGGCACTGATGGTGGCAGAAGTAATATTGGTAGAATTGTAGCAGTAGCAGCAGCAGTAGTAAGAACAATAGGGAGAGTGAGAGCAGATGCCAGGATCATATGGGGTCCTAGTCAGGGGACTAACCTATTTGTGAGGGTGTTCCATGCAGGGGTAGCCAGCAATCAGGATCCCAATTTTGGAAACAGCAAGAAAGACCCTCATTATGTAGATTGGGGTCATCTCCCAGGGGCTCAATCTTGCAATCAAGGCAGGACAAGAAAGCCCACGTAGTGGAAAAGCAGAGACATTACATTAACAGTAAGAGAAATATCTCCCTCCCAATCCCTTCTGGTCACAGGCAGTGGCACAGAACCCTGGGGTTCTGGCACAGCTGCTCGGTTAGGATGAGCCCTCATCTGCACACGGGGGCTGGCTCACTGCACATGGGACTGGGTCAGGGGCCAACTCTAAGCCAGAGCTACTCAGAATGAGGTCCCCAGAACAGCAGCAGCAGGAACCTTTAAAAATTCAAGTTCTTGGGTCACACTCCTGACCTGCTGGTGAGGCTGGCGCAGGTTCAAGTTTGAGAAACACTCATCTAACTTAGATTGATTTGTGCCAAGTTGCCATACCTTGAGGGAGAATTAGAACATTCAATAAGTATCATCACCAAGTCCTGCTAACTGTGAGGGTTGAGGGATAGACTCGGACCAACCCGAGGTGGCATGGCCACTTGTAAGCCCAGATCTGTGGCCCGGAGGTTCGTGCACTGGTTTGGGTGCAGGTGGAGATGAGTCTGCTACCGTAGGTCAGCACTTGCTTCTGAGCTGGGCTTAGAGATAAGGTTCTGAACAGATGGTTTATTCTCTTTCATCACTCCAAGTGTGAAATCTAAATATAATTCCATAATGATGTTTTTAAATATATATATATATATATATATATATATATATATATATATATATTGCTTTCAGAGAGGGAGAGGAAGAGAGAGATAGAAATATCAATGATGAGAGAGAATTACTGATTGGCATCCATAACCCGGACATGTGCAGCAACCAGGAATGTCATAGGTCGACACTCAACCAGTGAGCTACACTGGCCAGGCCACAATAATGTTTTTTTTTTTTTTGCTTTAGTTCTGTTTGTAATTTCTTGTTGTCAATGTGTACTCCTTGAGCCTGATGACAGGTGTTTCCTTTATTGTTAAGGAGCAGATTTATCTCCCTCCCGGTCCCTTCTGATCACAGGCAGTAATGCTTCTTCCCTGTTGGCCTCCCCAAATGCTATTTACCAAAACGTATAACACACAAGGATTCCCAAATGGCTCTCGACCAATTTAGTATTGGATTTTGTAACACTGGAAGGTAAACATTTATTTTTGCAGAAATGAGTTTCTGTTTTCCTCTCTGAGTTTGTCAGGGAGAAAAATCTTCTGTAAAATGTTTTTCTTACCGTTATTGTAATGTGGTAGAATGGGTTCATTTGTTAAGGATGACATTTCTTAGGTAAAGTGTTTTTCTTACTGTTACTGTAATGTCTTAGAATGGGTTCATTTGTTAAGGGTGACATTTGGGGATTTGTTTCCTTCCCTGGTGAGCCTGGGGCCTTATTTTTACTCGGTTAACGGGTGGGTTCTCTCACTTTAAGGCAATTTTCAAATCTTAGCACACCAATGCCCTCAGGCTGTCACCATCCTGTCCATCAGGACCAGTCTTTCTGGAAGATCCGCCTGAGCTGTCTACTCATCCTCTTCTCCCACAGGGAGAAGATGCATCCCAAAGGGAATTCTTTTTTTTCTCACTGGTCCCATTAGGAACCTGCTATTTGCTTAAATCAGTGGTCCATCGCAACTCTCATTTTCTCTAATGCATTTTGATTTTCCTGACATTGGACGTGGTGTAACTCTGAGGATAAAAATGGGATCATTTTTCATCCATATGGCCTCTCTGTACATATTTGTGAAATGAATGCACATATCCTCCTTTTGTGATATGTGCACAAGCTCTACCCTTGATATGATTTTGCCTCTTTGATGCTGTTTCTAGCCTATCTGATCCTCTAGCTTATCTTCCTGCCTCCTCAGTACACATGTTTCTAGTCTTCTTCATTCTCTCCTGGAACTCTTACCCTCTTAAGGGCCGACATCTCTCATCACTGTGTCCCCGATGTTCTGTGTCTTTCCTCCTCACCTCTGGACCATTTTACCGGTTCAGCAGGCCACCCATGAATGTCTTCAGGGCTTCACCCAGGTGAACTCAACTTGTTCTTCCTCTTCTCTTTTTCTCCCCTCTTTTCTAATTAATGGCATCTTCCCAATCACCCAGACACTGGCGATTCTATAGTTTCAATTCAATGCTCATGTCTTTTGATTACGTCTGTGGTCTGGAATAGTGAGAGCACATGTTCAAATCTCTGCTTAACTCAAACTACCTTCTCCATGAACGCTGCCAACCAAAATAATTTCTCCTTTTGTGACCCCTCATAGCACTTTCCTTCCAACAGCCATTTTTCCCCTTTGACCTTTGCTCTGTTTCCCCTATAATACTGAATATTCCAACTCTTTGAACTTGTTTCCCCTCCTGCACTACATTGTAAGCATCTTGATGGAGCACTTGTGTCGGAGTTGATGTTGAGCATGGGCAGGGGCCCAACCCAATACCTTATGGGGTGCTGAGTCACACGCAGGGGCTGGGAAGAAAAGCCTGCTCACTGTCACTTGCTTTTGAACCCTGCCAGTGGCAGGGTGACATCTCCCTCAGAATCCCATAGGTCATCACTTCAGTTGCATGTGGAACAATGTGTATCTGAAGTAGGTCAAGGTGAAGCTGGTGTCACCCACTTTCTCTTTTGACAAACTTGTAAAGGCCTACCCTCCCGCTCTCTTCCTGACATCTCAGTCACAACCACTAAACCAATGAGGAGAACACTTAACACTTGGACACGGTGACCGTCATGTCAAGAGCTGTCATCTGGGCAGAGCTCATACTCTGCCCCAGGCTTCCGGGCAGCTAAGGGTTAACAGGTGTAGATCCCCAGGTGTGGTGTTCAGTGCTCAGCATTCAGAATGTTCTCGTTGAACTTAAGGAGATTCCTAGGTTCCTGCGATATAGGTGAACCCTCCCATGGGTGCTGTGCCCATGTGTGGTTCCTTGCCCCCTCCCATGGCGTGTCCTTTTGTTCCCAGTGCGCATGGGGAGAAAGGAAAATCCAAACGGGTTAGGTATGGCCTCCTAACCTTCTTGCAAGTATTATTGTTCCGAGAAACTTAACACAGAAAAAGCCAGCCAACTTGTAGTAGATGGTTTTTAGAAGCTGGGCATTCTTTGGGCCACCCCAGTCCTAGTTACTTGGTTATCCTTTCAATTCATGGTGATTGAAGAAACAGAAGGTCCCCACAGCCTGGCTTCTCCACCAGCATCCTTAACAACTCTTGGATGAAGGAAAAGATGTCCCCCACCTAGAAAACCCACAGAGGGCATGCTGTGTGCCAAGATGGTCCTATGGACTTCTAGCTCAGTGGTTCTCAAAGTGGTTCCCATAGAAAGCATGGACACTCCTGGGTCCACTTAGAAACAGAAACACTCAGGCTCCACCCTAGACCTTTAAAAATGAAGCTGTGTGGAAGGGGTCAGCACTCTGTCCCAACACCTCCTGGAATGCTGATGTGCCCTCTGGTTTGAGACTACCGTTCTAGTGTATAGGCCTATTTTATTTTATTATTTTATTTTATTTTTAATTAACTTCTTTATTGATTAAGGTATCACATATTTGTCCTCAACCCCCCATTCTGATAGGCCTCTTTTTCCCTCTTGGACACAGCTTCCTCAGGTGCCCTGGGCTGCTCTGAAGTCTCTGTTCTAGTGTCCTAATCCTTCCAAGAGTGAAATTAATCACTAAGACTGGCTACTCAATGCTGAGCATGTACATGATTCCAGATGCCAGGGATAATTCTAGACATCTATCTATTTAACTTATTTAATGTTCACCACAATCCTATGAAGTCCTCCTTCTGTAGATGAGAAAAATGAGGCACAAATTGACTGGCTGAATTGCCCAGGGTCACCCTGGGAATAAATGTTAGCACTCGGTTAGCACCAAGGCAGTCTGACTCCCAACCACATGCTATGCCTCGTTAGAGGTGTCTGCCACCTCCCTACCCAGGCTCCAGCTTTTTCTCCTTTCATCACAAATACCTGTGTTAGTCTGCTAGGCCTGCCATAGCCAAGTATCACAGCTAGGTGTCTTAACCGAATTTATTTTCTCATATTTCGGGAAGCTGGAAGGCCAGCCAAGATCGAGGTGTCAGCAGGGTTTCTCCTAAAGCCTCTCTTCTTGGTTTTCAGGTAGCTGCCTTCTCACTGTGTCCTCACATGGTCTGTCCTCCGTGTGCATGTTCCTGGGGGCTCTGTGTGTGTCCAAAATCTTTTTTTGTTGTTTTGTTTTGTTTGAAATTATATAGTTCTACTTTTCAATTACATTTAACATTCAATATTATATTAGTTTCAGGTGTATAGCATAGTGGTTAGACATTTACATAATTTCTGAAGTGATTCTTCAGTAAGTCTAGTACCCACCTGGCATCACACATAGTTATTACAATATTATTGATTGTATTTTCTATGCTGTACTTTACATCCTCAAGATATAGTGTAGCCTAGGTCGGTTTGGCTCAGTGGTAGAGCGTCGGTCTGTGGACTGAAGGGTTCTGGGTTCGATTCCGGCCAAGGGCATATACATTGGTTGCGGGCACATCCCCGGTAGGGGGTGTGCAAGAGGCAGCTGGTCGATGTTTCTCTCTCATCGACGTTTCTGGCTCTCTATCTCTCTCCATTCCTCTCTGTAAAATATCAATAAAATATATAGTTTTTTTAAAAAAAGATATAGTGTAACTACTAATTTGTACTTCTTAATCTATTTATCTTTTTCAACTTTCTCTTATCTGGCAACCATCTGTTTCTTCTCTGTAGCTATGAGTCCTTTTCTATTTATTTTGTTTTTCAGATTCCACATATCAGTAAAATTATATGGTAATTGTCCTTCTCTGTCTGACTTATTTCACTTAGCATAATGTCATCTAGGTCAATCCATATTGTGGCAAATGTAAGATTTAATTCTTTTTCATGGCTGAGTAGTGTTCCATTGTGTATATGTACCACATCTTTATTCAATTGTCTGTCAATGGATACTTCAGTTGCTTCCATATCTTGGCTATTATATATAAAATATTCTTCTTTGTCTCTTGTGAGAAGTATTGCTCTTCCAGCTTTTTCAAAAATTCCATTGGCCTCCTACATTTGGTGGTTGTTATGTATCAACCTTTAAGTCTGGGGAGTTGGGCCCATTTGGCCTGTGTTTTAACCCTTCCATTACTAGGTGTGCAACCTTGGGACAGGTTAGCAACCATGAGACTGTCTCTTAATTTGTGAAGTAAAATTATTCTAGGTTAATAATTAGTGGGATTAATATGGTAACTTCCTAGGGTTGCTGTAAGGTTTAAATTAGGTCATAGAAATAAAGCACTTTACACTACCTGCTCGTACAGAAGGAGATGTGAGGAATCTCTGTGAGCACTGCTTCTGCCCTTGGCAGCATGTTCATTGCTGGGCAAAGATTTCCTTTACATCCTAAGACCAAAGCACCAACTCTATTAACATTGCCTCTGGTGCATGACTATGTGTCTGGACCTCTTAAGGCGTTTCCTATAAAAACCAGTGTGTAGAGGGCCAAATGGGAAGATACTTGGACATTCTTTAGATTGTTGCTGACTGGGCCCGGGATATTGGCAGAATCATGTCAGTTGCACTCCCATCCTGAGAGTGCAGAGATGTTCTTAGTTCCTGGCTTGTGTTTGTCCAGGAGGAAGAAGTGGGTGGGACCTGGGCCCTCCCAGGCTCCTTTTTTTTCTGTGAAACCCCCTTGTTGGATTGGAATATAAATAGATGTGCTGTGTGGCTTAGGAGGTCGTCAGTCTGCCTCTCCAGCAGAGGAGGTCAGAGGCCCTCCCAGCTCCCAGCTTAAAATCTATCTCCGTGTCTTCTCTCTTTATTTCTAATATTTCTCAATCCCTGGCCGCCTCCCCTTAGAACTAGTTCGTTCATCTCTCTTTCCGTGCAGGACGCGGAAAAGGGAGATCCCACCACATCAGGCCCCCGCACCAGTGTATGTGCAGGTGGAAATGTCCTTGTCGCAGTTGATAAATAGGACCAGGGGACAGTGGGAGGACAGGAATGCTGGCCACAGAAGGGCGGTGGGCCACAAAGAAAATAAACCTCAAAGGACACCTGCCAGCTACAGCAGTGGGTTCTAAAAGCTGGGCCTCACCTCTGCCCAGGTGTACAGCTCAGCTTCTGGAAGAACATTGCTGTCCCGGGCTGCTGTGTCCCAGATGTCTTCTGACTCACACTGACTGGGTTGTCACAATTTTCTACTAAAATTACCAACTCCCAAACTTTTCTGCTATCTCCATTTCCTGAAGGTCTGTCGGCCCCTCAGTGGGTTGGACGCACATTTGAGATGACATGTCATGGACCATCTTGTGTTTTGTTGTTTGCAGAGGAGCTGAAGGCCCCCTTAGAGGAGTACGTCCACAAGCGCTACCCGGGGCTGGTGAAGGTGGTGCGCAACCAAAAGCGGGAGGGCCTGATCCGAGCGCGCATTGAGGGCTGGAAGGCGGCCACTGGCCAGGTCACTGGCTTCTTTGATGCCCACGTGGAATTCACTGCTGGCTGGTAGGTCACACGCTGAACCCTAGGGGTACTCAAGACCTGCAGTGAGGTCAGGAGGGGTTAGAGTCTGGGAGGTGGGTGCCTGATTCCTCTGGGGCCCCTGGAAGAATGGAAAAAGGATGGTTGGGAAAGAGGGTGAGACCATAGTCTGGGATAAAACTGGGAAGCAGGGAGAAATTTACCCGTTGTCTACTTAGTCCATCATTGTCATTGTCATAGGTCCCTTGTGATTCCTCATTATAGGCAGGCACTGTGTCCCAACGTTCACTAAGTTGTCCTGTAGCAATCCTCTCAGCCTCTGGACGATGATAAAGATTTCTGTCTTGTCCATGTGGCAGGTCCGGCATGGGCTATCTGTGGCTCTGCTCCACTCAGTCCTGTCTAGGAGGGCGCACCACTTTTGTGGCTCAGAGAAAAGAATGCCAGCTGAACCTTGCAATGACTGTGCAAGTGTCTGCTCTGTGATGACATTGTCACTTCTGCTCACATCCCATTGGTTAAAGCAAGTCACATGTCCAAGCTCAACATTGATTGGGGGAGAGGGAGAGAGTTCAGCCCTCTGCAGGGAGGCCCTGTGGGCCACATGGTAAGAGGCAGGGTGTCTCCTGGAAGGGGGAGCAAATTACTGGGAACAGTGGTGCACACTGTCACAGACTGGAGATGAAACTGCTCACTTCACAAGCATTCTTTGAACACATGTTCAGTAAACTATCCAGAGAGAGACTGAGCTGGATGCTTCTCAGTGTGTGGCTCCAGACAACCTGGGGGAAGTGTGGTCCATTGGAGGAGGCAGTGGGGCTTTAGGTTTGGGGCTGAAGCCAGACCACCTGGGTTAGAAACCTGGTTCTGCCACCAGCTGGCTATGTGGCCTGGGGCAAGTGACTTAACCTCCTGGACCTTGGTTTCCTCATTTGTAAAATGATGGCCATACTATGTATAATGGAATTCTTGTGAGATTTAAATTAGCCAGCACGTGTGATGTGTTTAGAATGGTGCCTAGCTCGTAGTGAGTAATCAATAAATATGAACTATCATTAGCTTATATGGAAAAATATGTGTTCATAGATTAACAAAGGCAGCCTGTAATCAGAATGACATGGATAAAGTGGAAAAGATGGTCTAAGCGTTGAGAAGGAGGAGAGAACCTTCCTACTGGGGGGAATGAGGGAAGGCTTCTTGGAAGAGGAGGCACATGATCTAATAAGCCTGGGTAGGTAGCCAGACTCCCGGCCCGGTGACAGAAGGGCATTCCCAGAGGAGAGCAGCGTGAGAGAAGACTAGGAGGGGACAAAGAACTGGAGCGTGTCTCAACCTCCACCTAGATGGTGTGTGCAGAAGTATTGGAGGCAGGAAATGGCCCAGCGTATATTTTATTGCTCATTTTAAATAGAAAGATGAGGTGAGCCAGCAGGTAATTCAGAAGCTGCAAATGAAAAGAGATGGGATGTAGGCCGAGCATTCTCATCATTCTTCCAAATAATGCAGAGGAATGGGATCTCACTTAACTCTTTTCCGGAGCCTGTGCTCCCTGTTAAGAGGGGAGATTAATGTGTGGCTTGTGAGAGCCATCTTCTTCCCGAACGCGGGGAAGGAGCCTGCCTGCATCTGCTACGCGGACGCACACTGGCAGGGTGACTTACCATCTGCTTTCCCCCAGGCCAGCAGGGCTACACCTAGAACCTGGAGCCTTCAGACTTCAGAGGGAAGCCAGGGGAGGAGCAGGGAAGCGAGGGGTGCAGTGAGAGGTCAACCAAAGGGCTTGTATGCATGATATAAGCATAACCAATGGACACAGACACAGGGGGTTAGGGCATTTGCTGGAGGGTAGAGCTGGTCAAGGAGAGGTCAATGGGGACAAAAGGAGAGATATGTAATACTTTAAACAATAAAGAATTAAAAACAAAAACAAATGAACAAAAAACCTGGAGCCACTGCCTATCTATCTCCTGGTGCAGCCCTGAGGGGCAGGCTCTCTGGGATGCAGGAATCTGCCTGCGTTTGCATTTAATTCATCCATCCGGTCAGCCATTGCTAACCAATTCAATTAGATCCCTTTTAAGAAATCAATTAAATAATCAATTAAAACAACTGAAATAATCACACACACACACACACACACACACACACAAAGAAGCTAGCGAAATGCTTATTAAAACCAGGCCATCAAGGACAGAAGCGACCTATTTTAGGAAAAGGAAATTCAACTCTAGCAGAAAATACAAGAGGCATCTATCAGTCCCGGGGGGGAACGGAAGCTGCTATGTAAAACTGTAATGCGATGCAAATCATAGAGTCAGATGGCCTGGCTTTGGCCTAGGAGGCAGGTATAAAAGACAGGCTGGCACTTTCTGAATTCTTGCTCCAGGCCTCTCCTGCAGGCATCAGCATGGTAGCATCCCACTTGGCCAGGGCCTGAGCTGCATGGCACAGCGCTCACTTAGAGCTGCAGGATCCAACTAGAGCAGGCCACTTGGGAGCCTGTTTGCACCCGAGTTCCAGCCTGTCAGAGCCCATCCCTTAGCTCCATTGCTGCCGTTCATTTCCTGCCATCGGGGGTCTGTGCCCATTGAGGTGTGGGCTACTCAGGAGAGGGACTTTATTTCTCCTTCTCTGTTTCAGGGCCGAGCCGGTTCTCTCCCGAATCCAGGAGAACCGGAAGAGGGTGATCCTCCCGTCCATCGACAACATCAAGCAGGACACCTTTGAGGTGCAGCGCTACGAGAACTCGGCCCACGGGTACAGCTGGGAGCTGTGGTGCATGTACATCAGCCCCCCGAAAGACTGGTGGGACGCCGGAGACCCTTCTCTCCCCATCAGGTTTGTGGCAGGCACGCTCTGGTGGCCTTCAGTCCCAGAAACCAGAGGACAGAGGAGCCAGGGGAGTAGGCTAGGGGACAGCCTGGGGATGGGGCAGTGGTGTGGGAACGCTGCTTTAGGAATTTGGGCGTCCTACCATCGCAGCATTTTGATCCTTTAGCTACAGTTTTCAAGGGCAGCTTCTTAAACAGAAAGACTGAATTGATGGTGTTACTCAGGGTGTGAAATCCCCCTTTCTGAGACCCCCCAAAGGGGGCTCTTTTGCTGTTCAGCACAAGCTTTATTGAATGGTCCTATCCATAATTAAAAGTGGGCATATGAAAAAAAAAATACAATGGCCAGAGAATGGGAAAGCAGAAGCATATTCTGGTTTTGGCTTGGGATGGGGAAGTTATGTATCCGAGAGGATAGAAATGAAGGGGTGGTTTAGGCAGATAAGGGGGTGGGTATCCATGATCTTTCTGGGAAAGGGGTGGTGGTTTTCCCCAGAATGGGCTTCCACCTGGTTTCTGTTTTTCTTTATGGTCCCTTCTGGTTATCATCATGGTGAATATTAGTTGTCATGGGGCTCCAGGTGTCTGCGGAGTGGGGTCCTCTGGAGGCGAGGGGAGAATCCACTTCCCTGCCTTTTCCAGCTTGTAGAGGTTGTCCTCACTCCTTGGCTCACGACTGTATCACATCCCTCCCCCCCCCCCTTCCTTCTTCACATGGCCTTCTTTCTTTGACTTTCTTGCCTACCCTTATGGTGACATTTGGGGTGCACATGAGTCGTCCAGGATAGTCTCCCCATATCAAGATCCTTAATTACATATGCCAAGTACCTTTCCCCGTATAAAGTAACATGTACTAGTGGACTTTTTTGAGGGGGAGGGCATCATTATTCAGCCAGTCACAAATGCCCTGACTTTTCAATTGAGATGATACTTGAATTATATAGTTCAGTACGGTTTGTGATTTCTAATTGAGGCCAAACTGACTTAAACCTTCATGATTCTGTCTTATGTTAGAGGAGAGGGGAGAAGCTTTGCCCTAGTTTTAGGGCACTGTTGGTATAAAGAGGGATCGCAAGAAGGAATAGTGGAAGAGCAGTGAGAACACTTTACAGGTAGCCGTGAAGTTCTTTCTTAGTTTACAGATTTTTAACAATAAGAGTTAGATTTTGAGATATACAGAACCTCCCCATCCCAGCACCCCCAACCCCTGCCCCATCTATAATAATAAAAGCATAATATGCTAATTAGACTAGACAACTGAGTGACCTTCCGGACATTATTGCAGATGTCCTTCTGGAAAAAGCACTGAGGCAGAGGTGGTTAGGGGCCATCAGGCAGGCAGATGAGCAGTTCTGGGCAATTAGGCAGGCAGAGTGGTTAGGGGTAATCAGGCAAGCAGGTGGGCAGTTAGGGGCAATGAGGCAGGCAGAGTGGTTAGGGGCAATCAGGCAGGCAGGCAGAGGGGTTAGAGGATATCAGGCAGGCAGGCAAATGATTAGGGGTGATCAGGCAGGCAGGTAAGCGAACAGTTAGGAGCCAGTGGTGCCAGTTTGCTAGAGAGTGCAATTCGGACTGAGAGACCCCTCTCTCTGTCATGTATGAATTTTGTGCATTGAGCTTCTAGTGTTCTTATATTTTCCTGCTCAAATTGAAAGCTGAAAAACTGCATTATAGTAGAGCCACCTATGGGCAAATCTGTGTAACAAGAAAGGCAGCCTTTTTGGGCCAATAACTTACTCAGCCAAAGATGCCTCCATGGCTCATTCCTATCCCAACCTAGATATTCAGTGTCTTCGTGAGATGCTACAGGGCCACACTATTGGCTCTGTACAAGTAATAATGCAGATTCATCACTAAGGTGTCATCTGAGAACCAAAGCATAACCCTTAGGATATTTAAAAATTAATGGGTGAGATACCACTTCACACCCATTTGGATGGTTACTACTAACAGCAACAACAGAAAAGAACAAGAGTTGTCAAGTATGTGGAGAAAATGGTAACTTGTGCACTATAGGTGGGAACATGTGGTACATACTAGTAGATGCAGTGGAATACTATTCAGTCTTTTAAAAGGAAGGACATTCTGACACTTACTGCAACATGGATGAATCTTGGAAACATTATGCTAAGTAAAATCAGTCACCAAAAGACAAAACTATGATTTCACTCATATGAGGTATCTAAAATAGCCAATTGCACAGAGACAGATAGTACAATGGTGGTTGCCAGGGGCTGGGGTGAGGGAGGAATGGGGAGTTGTTATTTAATGGGTATAGAGTTTCAGCTTTACCAGATGAAAACAGTTGTGAAAATTGGTTGCACAATAACATAAATACACTTAACACTGCTGAACTGTACACGTAAAAGTGGTTAAGACAGTACATTTTATGCCATGTGTATTTTACCATGATTACAACAAATGAATGTGGAGTGCTTAAAGACCCCTTCGCGCTCAGAGTTTTGAAGGAACGAAAAGTGATTTGCTGACATGCAGTGAGAGTCATATTTTTGGCCAAAAGTTGCTTCCTCCCTGACATACAGGAAGGCTGACCTCTGGCCTTGATAAGTAAGGGAATGAATGAGGTTGTGACGGTGGTGTTAGTGACAGAGGGAAAGAAGGAACTATGGTGCAGAGGCGCGGGTGCCCGGAAATCACGCTGTCTCTGTATACAGAACGCACTAAAGCAAAAACCTGGCTGGTATCTTATGCGCTTAGGGCAACATTAACAGATGATGAATAGGCATTTTTAAAAGACTAGAAAATAGAGTCGTGATCATGAATCATTAATTCACATGCATCTCTGATGTACAAAATAGAATCACATGCCAATGATCTCTTTTTAATGTACCATCACTTATAAAATGCTTAATCTGTTTATAGTTGATGGAGAAATTTAATTGTAGGAAGGAGTTTTTATGGCCCTTCTGATGTTATTAAGCAGATACAATATGATTCGTGAATGTTAGGACACGGTGGTTCCCACCTGCCCCCCCGCCCCCATGGTCCCATTATTTTAATAGTAATGACTTTATTCTGGCCAACGATGGGATGAGAAGAGCTTTTCTGCGATCCAAATGGCATCAACTTGGATGGTCTTTGTATACAGAGCCATCTCAGTAGGCAACATAAAGTAGGAGATTTCGCATTAAGGGACTATGTTTCCTTTCTGTTTTTCTTCTTCCCCTCTTTCTTCCTAGATAACTTCTGCTTGGCACACAGCTCTTTCCCGAGGTTTTCTATTTTTCCTCCGCTCGCCTTTGGGAGCACCGGAGTTTCAGGTGTGGAAGGTGGGCAGTTGCCATTAAAGAGGACAGAGCTAAGTGTAAGGCATGGGGATGGGAACTGAAGAACTCAGGCCCCCCAGGGAGGTGCCAGTTGATGCTGGGGACACAGGGCCAGCCTTATCAGGTCCTGAGACTTGTAAGAAAAGACACAGATCCCTATCATTTCATAAAATCCCCGAATTCTCGATGTTGGCAATAAATCCTTCTTCTTCCAGACAACATGTTTCCAGACTGGGTTTGACCACGGGGGTCCCTGGAATTGATCTTTAGTTTACACTGGCTGCTTTGGGGACCTCTGACATTCCCAGGACAGCCTGACTCCATACTTCTCACGCTGGGAGCTGTGGGTACTCGTGGTTTGTGGCATTATTGTGGGGCTGAGGGGTTGGGAGAAAGTGAGAGACCCCCTCCTGCCTCCACTGTGTGCCCAGCATCTGCCTGTGGCTGAGATTGTTAGACTTTGAGAGGTGTTGGCTCAGCTCTTGCCTGTGCAGAGAAGGCTCCCAAATCTATATCTTAATTAAGCCCTAATTTTTTCACCAAAATGGCATCATCTCCAATGTTACATCAAAAACCTATCATTAGACCAGAAGAGCTTAAACTTTTTTGAGTTAAGGACCCCTCTGATAATCTAATAAAAGCCAGAGATCCTATCACCCTGAACGGGGATAAACAGAACTTTGCATATAGTTTTATGAAGTTTATTGGTGCCTTGAAGCCACCCTCCTAATGATCCCCTGGGCTTATATTCAGAAGGACTGCTAGATGTTTCTACTTTCCCAGTTGAAGAGCCTTACTTTACTTTTTTTGTTTTTTTTATCACCCACTTGTCAAGATGCTTTATGAAGCAGGACTGTGGTTATGTCATTTGCGTCCCAGTACTTAATGAGTCCCTGGATGCCTCACAGCTGAGACTCAGAATAGAGGTCAGCATTAGGGAACCACGAGGAAGAGGGTAAGATCACTTAGAGGTCCATTAGAGAAGGAGAAAGAAAACCCAAATATTTCTGGAGGAAGGGAGCCTTCATAAGGAGGACTGACAAATAATGAGTGCTCAGAGAGGTATGAGGACTACCAGAGCAGCAGTGGCAGAAAGATTTAATCACAGACCCTAGCCGGTGTGGCCCAGTTGTTGGAGCATTATCCCACACACCAAAAGGTTGCTGGTTCAATTCCCCATCTGGGCACATGCCCAGGTTGTGGGTTTGATACCTGGTTGGGATGTGTGCAGGACACAAATAACTGATGTTTTTCTTTCCCTCTCCCTTCCTCTCTCTCAAATCAGTATTTTTTTTTTAAGAATCCAATAACAGGAGATTACAAGCACCATTTGGTTTAAGGGATTAGCTGGGCTGGGCATAATCTTAGTAAAACCATCATAACATAGTATGTGGGTCTGAAGGTGGATGGTAGTGGATGTGGAAATGAATTGGACATAAGAGGTGAAGAAAGTGAATGTGGATTATACTTCTGGGATGTTTGAGGGAGACTTGGGGAGGGGCAGAACTGTGGATGGAGTGACAAGATAGAGCGACATGTTTTTTTGTTTGTTTGTTTGTTTGTTTGTTTGTTTGTTTTTAGAATGGGAGACACCCAACAAGTACCTCTAGCACAATGAGCAACTAGAACTCAGGGTTTACATTTCTAAAACCCCATTTGCTTTGCTTTTCTCCTGTTGCATTTAACTTGTTTAGCACAATGAATCTTTCTCTTCCCTCCAGCAAGTCCCATGATGTTTCTTATTACTCTTGGGTAATGAAAATCCTAGGGTCACTTTAATTCACAAACCAGCCTCAATTTGTTATTGAAATTGTCCTCTCCCTCAGCTGCCGTCCGCTGCTTGCTGACCCTTTGCAGAGGAAGAGGGGCTGGAGCCCTTATTCTTTTCCTCCCTCACCCGTCTTTCTCTTGGGAGGTGCAGTGTCTGACTCCACGGAGGCCCTGAGGGGTGAGGTGGGGGGAGAGAGCGGGTAGGAAGATTCTTATTTGCTCAACACTGTCTTATAATGGTTTTGAGATCTCTAGGACAGCAGGTGGGTAAAGCTGGTTTTTCCCTTGGGCACATGGAAGGTATTTTGATGGCTCAGTGTGGGCTGGGACTCCCGCTAGGCTGGCCCCTCCCAGGGTTACTCCGCCCCTCACCCCCCCCCCCCGCCTCTTCCTTGGCATCCACACCCTCTTGCTGCTAGAATCACCAGCAAGCCACTGACTTCTTTTCCTAATGAATTAATTAATTGGTCCTATTATAGCATTTCCTAATTAAGTACTATTCCAGTGTGTACATGTAGCACGTTTGTTATCCATCTATTTCCCCCCCCCCCAGCTCTATTGAGGTATATATAAAAGGGTTGTATATATTTAAGGTGTACAACCTGATATTTTGATATGCATATAATATGAAATTATTATCATAGGCAGGCTAATCAACACATTCATCACCTCACATGGTTATCTTTTTTTTTTTTTTTACAGTGACAACACTTAGGACCTACTCTTTTAGCAAATTTCAGGCATACAATATATTGTTATTAACTAGAGTCACCATGCTATACATCAGGTCTCCAGAACCTATTCATCTTGTAACTTCAAGTTTGTACCCTTTGACCAGCATCACCCCTCTCCCACCTGCAAGCCCCAGGCAGCCATCACTCAACTCTTTATTTCTGTAAATTCAACTCCTAATATTACACATAAATTAGATCTGGCTTATTTGACGCAGCATTATGCTCCCCAAGTCTGTCCATACTTTCCCAAATGGCAGAATTCCCTTTTTAGAAGCTGAGTAGTATTCCCTGTGTACATAGAGCACATTTCTTACCCATTCTTCCACTGATGAACACTTAGGTGGTTTTTTATATTCTTGTATGCTGCCATCTTGGACATCCCTTGTTTTGTTATGTTTCATTGATAATGTTTTTTAATTGTGGTAAAATACATATAACAAATTTTGCCATTTTATTTTTTATTTTTTAAAATATATTTTATTGATTTTTTAAAAAATATATTTTATTGATAGTTTACAGAGAGGAAGGGAGAGAGACAGAGAGCTAGAAACGTCAATGAGAGAGAAACACCGACCAGCTGCCTCTTGCACACCCCCCACCGGGGATGTGCCCGCAACCAAGGCACATGCCCTTGACCGGAATCGAACCCGGGACCTTTCAGTCCGCAGACCGACGCTCTACCGCTGAGCCACACCAGTTTCGGCTATTTTATTGATTTTTTTACAGAGAGGAAGAGAGAGGGATAGAGAGTTAGAAACATTGACCAGCTGCCTCCTGCGCACCCCCCACTGGGGATGTGCCTGCAACCAAGGTACATGCCCTTGACCAGAATCGAACCTGGGACCCTTCAGTCCACAGGCTGATGCTCTATCCACTGAGCCAAACTGGTTTGGGCAAATTTTGCCATTTTAAATGTAGAATCCAATGGCGCTAAGTGTGTTTACAATGCTGTGCAATCATCACCGCCATTTAGCTCCAGAGTTTTGTCATCACCCCTGAGACCCTACCCACTAAGCAGTCTTCTCTTCTTCCCTCACTCCCTCCAGCCCAGGCAGTGCCAGCCTGCTTCCTGTCTCCATGGATTTGCCTATTCTCATATAAGTGGCATCACACAATATGTGGTCTTTTGTGTGTCTTGGTTCTTTTATAGCATAAAGTTTATGAGGTTTATCCATGCTGGTACATGTAGCATGTATCAGAACTTCATTCCTTTCTATAAGAGAGCTTTTATAATGACTACTTTTAAAGTGGCCACAGGTCAATATCCCTTCTGGGCACCATATCGGTTTCCAAGATTTACACACCTTGGTTCTGCATGGAGGGGAAGAGGCGACTTCCCCCACAAGGCCCCCTGCACCATGGGGCCCTTGCCCTTTGCTGGGATGACTATGGCACCAGAGAGGGTGTCTCTACACTGCCAGGAGTATTGAACCCCAGGCTTAGGGTTAGATGATAGGACCCCTGGTCCCTCTCCTTGGCAAGGTGGATTCAACTCCTCCCAACCCGGGAAACTTCTGACACATTCCTCCCCCAGACTTCACTCAGTCATCCTCATTGGTCAGCTAACTGTGGTCTGGTTATCTGCTTTGAACTTTTTGCATGATCTCTTTGAATACAGCGCCTATGAGAACATGAAAGGTTCTTTTTTAACACAGTACATACTAGTACAGCTGAGGGCATGGAAGGAGGAGAGAGGGAAGGGCTGAGCCATAGAAAGAGAGGGCTGATTAGAAAAGAAAGACCCTGAGTGGGAGGAAGGGGTGGGTATAGTAGCAGTTTAGTCTTGAAGAAGAGAAAGAAAGCTTGAGCTATATGACCCACCTTTTTGTGATGAATTTGGAGGAGAAAATCACTGCTCACTGTGAGAGCTAGACTTGGCTGGGGGGCGCTGGAAAAGCGAGAAAGGTCTGGATTAATTGCTGAGAGGAATGGGAAGGGGCAAGCCGGCCAAGAACACAGAAACTAATTGTTGGCTGTTAGGAGGGCCTTGGAATATAAATTCAATAAACTTCCCACAAGGATTTCTTGACAACAGCTACTATGAATTCAGTTGTGCTTGGATACAAACTTAAATTTTATTATTCGTAACATGCTGTATGTATACAGGGCTGGGCAAAAGTGGATTAATAATAATAATACATAATAAATAATAATACAAGAATAAATTCTGTGTTTCACATACTCACTATTACAAACCTAATTTTGCCCATCTTCACGTGTGAAAAATGGTATCAAAGATAAGAATGAGGCATAAAATGTATTTAGCCTAAAGCCATGGTCGGCAAACTGCGGCTCTCAAGCCACCTATGGCTCTTTGGCCCCTTGAGTGTGGCTCTTCCACAAAATACCACGGCCTGGGCGAGTCTATTTTGAAGAAGTGGCATTGGAAAAAGTTTAAGTTGAAAAAATTTGGCTCTCAGAAGAAATTTCAATGGTTGTACAGTTGATATTTGGCTCTGTTGGCTAATGAGTTTGCCCACCACTGGCCTAAAGGCACCTTGGTTGTGCACATCACGGATTCATGGAAGCCCGCTTACTAGTAGATCAGCAGGCTTGAGAGGTCCGCAGCTCACAGCTTGGTAGTCACCGATCTGTAGGTTCTCTCCAGCTGTAAAACCCCGTGACTTTCACCACGGGAGGGAAGGGCCTATGGTGTCATCTGAGATGGGACACTTCACAGCACATTGCTTTGGGGGCACGGGCTGAGAGCTGAGTCAGGCGTCTGCTGTGAGGTGCCAGTGGTGCCCGCCCGCTCTGTGTTAGGTGGCCCTGTAATTAGTGACATGACTCATTAATAACTAATTCAAGCTGATGATTAACAATTAGCAATCCTTAATTCAACATATAATTTGATAATAAATTATAAGGCACAGGAGCGATTAGAGCCTGTTAGACAGTTAGAAATGGCTGTTAAGGATATATAGAGTTGCTGGGATCTCACATGCTGTGCACACATGTACATAAAAGGAGAAGGTTAGTTTTTCTTTCATGGAGGACTGTGATAGCTTACACAGAGGAAATTAAGTGAAGACTTGGGTTTTCTTAGACTTGGTAATAGAGGTAGCTTCCCTATGCATTAGCAAATATGTTTTAGGAACCAATTACATGCTCAGTCTGTGGTAGGACTTCCTGGGAGGCAGTCTTAGTAAATTACATGGTCCTGCAGAAGGAGTTCGTAGTCTGGCTGGAGACGTAGGGCCCACGCGCGAATAATCACACTTCAGCCCAGGTAAGAGATGATGTATGGGAAAAAGGGGAGAGCGGGCGTGGTGTGCATAGAAAAGCTCATAAGAGCCTAGCTCTGGAATTTTCTGTGTGCCAGGCATTATTCTTTACACAATACCAATCCATTTCCACCTGGTACTGGCCCCATGGAATAAATAGCATTTCCCCTGTTTGATGGACAGGCTGCTGATTCACAAGGGTAAGCCCCTTTATCCAAGCTCACACACCTCATAAGGTGAAGCTGGGATTCAGGTCTCTGCTGTCTGTGATGCCTGGGCTCTCTTCCCTGGAAAAGGTGTAGCTTGTGGGGCCTTGTGGGCTGAGGGGAATTGACAGTGGCAGGGAATATGGGAGATGACACAATTATACATGTAGTAGTGAACACAAGGCTGTATGGGGTCCCCAAGATCACCCTTGCATTTGATAGCTCATTAGAAGGACTCAAGAAATTCAGGACATTTGTTATGCTCATGGTCATCATTCATTAGAGTGAAGGGATAAAGGCTAGAACCAGCAAAGGAAAAAAACACATAGGAAGGAGTCCAAGAGAATTCAGGCGTGAGCTTCTAGTGGTCCTCTCCCTGTGGAGTGGCAAGGATCATGCTGAATTTTCCCAGCAATGACATGTAACATGTATGAAGTGTTGTTAACCAGAGAAGCTCTCCAGAGCCTATGTATTCAGGGTTTTTACTGGGGCTCAGCCATGTGGGCATGGAGCACCCATATGACTAACCTTGGATACTCAGTCTCCAGCACCAGCACCACCCCAGAGACTAGGCTGATCTAGCAGGGCCCTAGCAGCGTCTGGGGCTTCGGAGTCAGGATGTTCCGAGGGCTGAGCCGGGCAAGAGCCATTTCTTCCTTTGGAAGGTGCAGGGTTTGCTCAACCAAGTCCACTGTGCCAACCCTTTCCTGCACAATAGGAGGGGGTGTTTCAGGTCTGGTGATGGTAGGGAATGTGCATTAAAAAGTAGAGAAAAGTGTAAGATTGAATAGTTTTAAACATACAAAACAGAGATGTAGACTATCCAGTGGCCCATTAAGGTAGACAGACAGGAATAAAAAGCTAATCATAAGACACAAAACATAGTGTAGTGGTTGGTTAGGGCTGGAAGGAGAAGAAAAGAGTGACTGCTAATGGGTATGGGCTTTTTTTGGGGGGGAGGAAAGATGAAGAGGTACTAAAATTAATTTTAGTGATGGTTATACAACTCTGAGCATACTAAAAACTATTGAATTGTATTCTTTAAATAGATGAATTGCATGGAATGTGAATTCTATCTCAGGAGCTGATGGCCATCAGCAGATGGCAGATAGCCAATCTTGCAACAAGATGAAGACAGTTTAATTCTTGGCTCAGAGTCAGTGTGGTCCCCCTTTCATGGGAAGTTACAGGGCAGCACAGAGTACCACAGGCAATTGAACTGGGGTCAAGTTCCAGAGAGGCAGAATGTGTCCTGATGGAGTCACAGGCAGGGATTCAGGCACCAAGGAGCATCCTGGACAGAAGCTGAGCCTTGCCTAGCTTTGGGCCCATCCAGCCAGGATTGCTGATTAACCTGAGCCATGCATATGCTGCTGGCCAATGGCAGCACGTTATGGGGAAGGACAGGATGAAGACCACAGTCGTTAGTACTTGGTTTTGGGTCTAGCAAAGGAGAGTCTGGGAAAAGGAATCTAGCTCAAAGGCCAGGTGAAGCCTGTCACAGTTCAGGAAGAGAAAAACCATAGTGGAAAACCTCCATGTTCTCTACATCCTCTTCTGTTTTTCAGTGATGGAGGAATGACCTGTTCAATGTGCCACCAACAGGGTCTGTATCATTGGGCAGGACACTGCCATCTATGAAAATGAGTTTTTAATTTTCTGATCCATAAAACCTACCCAACAATTAAAGATGTATTGTTCCAGTAGCAGACAATTTCCATAACAAAGCTTTTGGTCTCACAGATGAAAAGCAAACACTGATTGTAAACTCTCTGAAGTTAAGGAATATGGTGTTGTGGAAAATCAAATGTTTTAATTAATAGAGTTCTACTACAGAATCAAGACAAAGGCCAATTTACAGTTAAAAAACAAAAGTAAACAAAATAAAACAAAACACCTCCACAAAACACTACTTACTTTCTTCAGGGGAATATTCTGGAGGTGCACAGCTAATAGAAGGTGTTGGTTTAGTCCACAGTGCATTTGTTTCCTATCAGTTGGAAGAGATATTACAACATAGGATCGGGAATAGTGGTTGGCAGTGTTGTGTCTTGAGCACTTACTGATTCCCATTGTGTGAAATCTCTGTTCTGAGCAGCATGGAGGATTCCCTCCTGTGTTTCAGTCCTCTTTCAATTTACTCATATTGACACATGTTTGAGACCCCAAATGAGGGCTCAGTGAATGAAAATAACAGCTGGAGAAACAGGGAAGGGAGTCTGCCCTTCTGTAAGATTGTCTTAAGAAATACCTATCAAAACATTTGCCACCTGGTCAGTGAGATGGAAAGAATGCCTAGTAATGGTCACAGTTGTCAGAACTTTGAAGGAGCATCATCCTCAACTTTGTCACTTCATGGGCAAGCAGCAGGATGGTTCCCATGGAAACATAGGACGTCACTTTCCAGGTGTCCACTCTCCATAGCCATCCATAGCTGACTGCTGGTGCTCAAGGAATACCTGAGTCCACAGCTGGGAGCAAGTGGTTCTCAAATGACCCCAGGTGTCAGCTCTGTGATGGGATGGGATCAACATGCCCATGATCCCAAGTCTTGTTTTCTATGCTAGATGTGACCACTGGCTCTGAGCCTCAGTTTACTTCTCTGTAAAATGACTAGGTGTGCTGCGGGCCCATTCTATGAGACCTGGGACAAGTAACTTAACCTCTCTGTGCCTTAGTTTCTTCCTCTGTAAATGGGGATATTATATTTTACAGGGTTGTTGTGAAGATTAAGTGAGGTATTACATGTAAAACGTTTTAACATGCTAGCTATTCTGACTGTTGTTGCTGTTATTTTTGCCCTCTGTGCCATCCAAAGGCGATCTTACTACTTGCTATGGGAATCCTACAACCCTTTTCCTGCTACCAGATGATTATGACAAAGGGTTCTCCCTGAATTGGAACCTGCTTACGGAGCAACTCTGGGTGCTAGTGGAGGAGAGGCATTTTTAATGACGGGGGATTTGCACAGGAACATACGGGGGCCCATGTTCCTCAGTTGGTCCCCTCAGGGAGGCTGTTCATTATAAAATGGAAGTGTGCTGACACAATGGTGAACACACTGCTTTGGGGTGAAAGGAATGGTATTTCTTGACATCACCTGTCTTCCTCAATACCAGCCCGAGCCGATCGGGTTTCCTCTTTGCATGCCACATCCATGTCCCTGCTACATACCTTCCCTTAGGAAGCCAAGTCCCCAGGCAGTGCCCTGGAGCTAGAGCAAGGCTTTCAGGAGAACCATTCCGGCAATGACAAGCAGAGACCTGCCTCCATCAACCAACACGCATCTTGACAGCTCACAGCAGCAAGCAAGTGATTTTGAGTAATACTGGCAAGGCTTTCCTTCTCGCTTTCAAGGAGTTCAATGTGGTGGGCTGCCGAAGAGCAGATAAGTTTTAAATTTAAGATTTTTAAAAAAGGAAGACACTTCACCTCTGAATTAAATGCTCAGTTCTGGGTTCTTGCTGGAGCAAGAATACCATCAATTTGAGCAAGTGGATCTGGCAGGAAAAGAGTAGCTCAGATTCCTCTTCGGTTGGAACTGCATGGGTACAATTTGAGTACAGTGGGGAGGGGTAGACTCCAGCCATCGTGTTGGTAGCTTTATTCTCCCTTTTCTAGATGATTCCAGAATGTGCCATCTTCTGGGCCCTCTCATATTCCTTCCTTCTCCTGCCCTTCCCATTTCTCTTTTCACCTCCACCCTCAAAGCCCAAACATAACTACCTAAGACCATAGGATTGCATTCAGAGCCAAAGGTGCCCTGTCTTCGTGTCTTCCCGTGCTGCCCCATACTTTCCTCTGCATCGCAGTTTGCTGGCTTCCGGTCCATCCGGTCCTCAGTGCGTTATTATCCCCGTCTCTTTCAGAGAGTGCTCTGGGTAAAATGACAAAGTTACAGGATGTAACTTGTTCTCAGCCTTTTCCACTCACCCAGCTCTCTGGCAGTACTTGCCAGCCTGAGTTTCATCCTCCAAGATGCTTACTCCTTATCAGGCCTTCCCAGTTGTGCAGCATTTGCTAAGTCTGAGGCTCCTTGTGGAGCCCAGCCCCTATCCATTGCCTCCTCTCTTTTATGGAAATGCAGGAACACGTGACTATGTCATTTCTCCTGAGTTGCAGAGAAAGCAAATAGAACGTCCCTTCAGAGCTGGGGCGGTTCACCGTAAGCCCTGGCAGCAGAGCCCATGGTGCCCTTCTCTGCCAGGTGGCGAGCTGCCAGCCGTCCAGCACACAGGGCCGGTGGCTGCTGCCTCCTTGGGCACAGGGGCATTTTCAGTCGGTTGACCCAGTGCCGTTTTTAAGGCAGCAGAGTTCTCTCCAGACTCTCCTAAAGAAGGGACATTTGGGCTGACACTTTGCAATATCTGTCTGGAGTTTGAGGTCACAGTCTTCAGTGTTTTTTTTTTTTTTGCTGTCAACATGGATCTAAAAATAGCTCCTGCAGCCAGGCACCGGAAGCATCCGGAGCAGTGGCTTCAGTCTGCTTCAGGCCCCCGTGTCCTTCCGCCGCCCCGGCAGCAGCACGTCCTCGGCAGCGGAGGGGCTGCAGGGAGCTGCCTCTACTGTCAGGACGGCCTAACTACCAGTGTCGATGGGGCAGAGGCCCCGTGGGAGGTCCTTCATAGACCCGGGAGGGTGCCCACCTTCGTATTTTGGAGTCTGACTTCTGTGTGTGAAGTTCAATGGACCCCCACGTTCCTAAGAAGTTTAACTGAAAGGCACAAAGAAGGAACTGGTCCTTAAGTGGGTTTTGTTAGCACTGTCTTTCTGACTGCAGTGTCCGTGGCGGCTGCAGGGCTTTCGTAGACAGAACCCACTGCGGGGGAGCCATTCCTGTCCCCGGCCAAATCTGAAGTTCTAGGTGGAGGGAGGGCTCTGAGAATGACTCTGGGAAAGTGGAACATTTCTCTTTAAGACTTTTAATTGATTTTTAAAGGGAGAGGAAAGGAGAGGGTAAGTGGGGAAAAATCGATCAGCTGCCTCCTGCATACCTCCCCCTCCTCTCCCTACTGGCGATGGAGCACAAAACCTGGGCGTGTGCCCTGACCAGGAATTGAACCAGCACCTTCCAGTCCACAGGATGATGCCCAACCAACTGAACCACACCGGCCAGGGCACAGGCCACAGCTTTTCACATTAGTGGTCAGCTTGGCCTCCAATTCTAATTCAACTTAGTCTAGTTTGTGAATGTATGCATGTGCACACGTATGTATGCATTTTCACACATATGTATGAATGTGCACCTGTGTGTATGTATGCACGCAAATGTATGCATGTGCATGTATTCATCTTTTTGCCAGCAGTCAGTAAAGGTTTACAGCAAGCTTGCTTGCTTATACTGAGAAATAAGGTAACAGAACCTCTTTTTAAAAAATATATATATTTTATTGATTTTTTACAGAGAGGAAGAGAGAGGGATAGAGAGTTAGAAACATCCATGAGAGAGAATCATCAATCAGCTGCCTCCTGCACAACCCCTACTGGGGATGGGCCCGCAACCAAGGTACCTGCTCTTGACCGGAACCGAACCTGGGACCTTTCAATCCACAGGCTGCCGCTCTATCCAACTGAGCCAAACCGGTTTCGGCCAGCATCTCTTTTTTTAAAAATAGCTTATTCATTTTTAGAGAGAGAGGAGGGGAGAGGGAGAGAGAGAGAAACATTGATGTGAAAGCATAACATCCAAAGGTTGCCTCCTGCACAACCCCTACCAGGGATTAAGGCTGAAACCTGGGCTTGTGCTGCCCTAGACCATGAATCAAACCAGCAAACTTTTGGTGCACATTCAGACGCCCAGTCAACTGAGCCACACCAGCCAGGGCAGTAACAACAATTCTTAAGCCAGACATTATTGTTACTTCTTGGTATACCACCCGTCTCCTGCCCCTACTCCCAGCAGTGACTGATCTGTGTTATGATGAACTCAATGGAAGCAAAAAGGCAGTGAACATCAATTCTTTTCATCCTATGCGTGGCATCCTAGCTTCAATGAAATGCTCTGCCATGGAGAAGAAAGATAAAATGGCACATCTGCCATTAAGATGTTATGAAGTTTCTTTAGTTGTAAATCAAATATCTTAAAGAAGATCAAATATTAAATCCTTCACTCACAGTATTTATTGAGCCCTTACTATATGCCAAGCTCAGCCAATTAAGAAATCTAGGGGCTGTGGCTGCATTTGAGTTATTGATCATATTTTGTCCCTTTAGAAATGCTCAACCTCTCCTGGAAGCACGTTTAGTCTCAGAAGGCTTCTGGGGGTGTGAGGACAGGTCGGCAGGAGCATTCCCCTGTGGCTGAGCGGAAGCCTCGGGGTCTTGTTGTGTCTCTTCTTCCCTTGGGCAGTGGCCCCACCCACCCAGCTGCTCCTTGCCCAGCCTGGGTTATTAGCAGTCATTTCCGCTGACCTCTCGGCTTGATCACCCCCCCCCCCCCCCCCCCCCCCGCCAGGCCTTGGCTCCTCATGGTTTGTGTTGGCTGGAGACACCTGATGGATGTGAGCCACCTGTGAGGCAGGCTCCTTCCACAGTCCCCATGGCAAAGGCCCGCTTTCCTCTCTGGGCCAGCCTCCCTGTGGAACACATCTTTCCCTCTCTCTGGGCTGAGTCCAGGCACTCGTCACCTTTCACCCCCTTCCTCTTGCGTGTCTCCTTCCCATGGGACCCTGGGTGGGAAGACAGTGGGCTTTCATGAGAGCGCTGCTTAATTCCTCCCAGCTCGGCTTTAGAGGAGCAAGAGGGTTTTCTCTCCAATTGTAAGAGCCCCGTGGTCTGCTTCCTCCCGGCCTAGCATCCCCTCCCAAAGTCAGAGGTGAAGGTGTGGAGGTGAAGGAGTGGAGAAAACTCCAAAGTCTCCGCCTTGCAACTTGCAGCAAAGGTCACATAGTCCCAAAGAGGAAAGAAAGCGCGTGAACAGTTGTCCAATGATTACCTCCACTGAACAGGTTTTGCCTTTTCCGGAGCAACACGAGGGAGGAGGTTTCAGAAGAATAGCTGCTCCAGCCTCTGCTTCATCGGGTTTTAGAGGACAAGTGGGGACAGCAGAGAGGACCTCTGTCTTTTGTCAGCCTTGCCCTCAATTTCCACGCTGGTGCTTTCTCCAGCTCCTCTGAGATCCCTGCCCTACCTTCTCATCTGCAAACACAGTCCCACTCTGGGCCCTGGGCCAAGACATGGGTGTGCAGGTTGCAGTCCCAGCCCCCACAAGCAGCAAGCAGCGTTTGCCTCTCAAACCTAGAGCCACCCACGCACCCTGCCATATCTCCCCCTCCCACATCGAAATGCTCCACCTGCGTGTCTGCCCTAGTCACAGAGGCCTGGCTTCCAGCAGCCGGGAGCTTCTTACTTTGGCCAGTCCCTTTCCGCAGACACCAGCTGTCCACGCAGAGTCCTAGGCGCCTGCTGGGCCTGCCCCCTGCCCAAGAATAACTGCCCAGAATCCTGCTTCCTTGTTGCTCTGCTGTGCCCCTGCCAGAGCTCCTTTGGATCTCTGGTGCCCGGATCACTGAGCTCTGGTAGGTTCCTTCCACAGTCCCCAAGGGTTAGGCCGGAATCCTTAACTGCAGTGACTTTGCCTGAAGGGTCGTGTCCCTGTGGCCAGTACATGACGTTCCTAACTCCAAATGGCCGCCCTGACTCTCCCAGTCCCTGTCTCCGTGTATCCCTTTGAACATAACTCCCATGCCTCTTAAGTGGAAAAGGATGGTAGTCTCATTGCTCATAAATTTTACGTGACTTGGACATGCATATCCGCTTCCATCAAACCCTATAGGAATTTCTTAAAAGTAACCAGGCACAGAAAAATACATCCCTTAAATCTTGTAGTCATCTCCGGAAAACTAGAATATTTGCTTGAAGAGATTTGAAATTGCAGAGAGTACAAATCCTAAAGAATATGAGGAGGGAGGAGCAGAGGCTGTCAGCCATGAGATGAGCACTGTGTAATTCGTCCGGAGGCACTCAGGAGGAGAAACAAGAATGGCTTTCTTCCCTGCTTCTCATCCAGATGTGCTCTGCCTGCCCCACAGAGAGCAAGGGCAGCCACCAGGAGACCGGATAATTTCAAAATCACGTTCTAAAAACACTTTTTCATTATATGTTTACTAGAGGCCCGGAGCATGAAATTCGTGCATGGGTGTGTGTGTGTGTGGGGGGGTGTCCCTCAGCCCAGCCTGCACCTTCTCCAATCTGGGACCCTCTCAACTGCCCTCCCTTGCAAGCCTGGTGCCTCCCAAAGGCCCTCCCCTGCTGGCTATCTTGTGGTGGCCATCTTGTGTCCACATAGGGGCAGGATCTTTGACCACATGGGGGCAGCCATCTTGTGTGTTGGAGTGATGGTCAATTTGCATATTACTCTTTTATTACATAGGATTGTAAAATGCATTGTGCATTCATTATAAATTTAATATTTATTATAAAAATTGGAAAATACAAAAAGTATTACTTTTCATCACACATCCCTGTGACAACCACTCTTGATATTTCATTAGTATATAAGATTCATTAGAATCTTACATATTTTAAGTCATTTTGTAGTTTTGTAAAAATTACGCATATTTGTGTTTCAAAAGTCAAATGTGTATTCTACAATGCCCTACTCCCAGTCTAGAGATTGCACCCTTCACTCTTGTAAATTGTCTGTTTACCTGTCTCTAAATAACATGCTTATTTTTTATGTGCTTTGTTTTATTTTTTATTTTGGAGATTTAGGCATGATTTTTAAAACTTTCTGCTATGGGAAATATGGTAATAACTCTTTATTGCTCACCCACTACTTCTCATTCCTTCCCCCATTGTCCATTATAGTTATATTAGGGCCAGTGCACGAATTCGTGTACCTTAAAAGTAATTGTGGGCCACTTTGGGCACAGAGGTGGGTCTCAGTCCATCCTCCATGCCCCCCACCCGGCCCCTCCAACCACAGGCCCTAGTCCCCGGTCCCCGGTCCTGCAGCCACCACTCCCATGCCCTGATAGCACCAGCCCTGCTCACACCTGCTGATCTTGCAGAGTGTTTGGGGCCAGAGTCCTCAGCAGGTGTGAGCAGCGGCTGCTACCCTGGATCGTCCCTCAGGAACAGGGGGAGGTGGAGAAGCACTCAGAGGTGAGCAGGGCACTGGCAGTGGGTGCAAGGGGCAGCTCTGGTACCTGCAGGGGGTGTGAACAGGGCCATCGTAGGTAGCAGGTACAAGCACCAGGCTGGATCTCGGTCTGCGGGAAAGCAAAGAATTTTCAGTAACCACCAGAGGCTCATCCTGAGGACAGCAACTGGCACCCGGCCTTGGTCTGGTGCCCCCGCTCACCTACTCCATCATCCCACCTTAGCCAACACCCACCATGTTTTGCATGCGCCACCTTGTGGTCAGAACACGTCATAGTGACTGGTTGTTTGATTCGGTGGTTCTGTCATTCAGTCTATTTTAATATATATATATATATATATATATATATATATATATATATATATGATATATATATCATATATATATCTTACATTTTCATTTAGATAATTTTTAAATATTTACCTTTATTATAACTACTTACAGCTCATCCACATGATATACTTTGGTTATCTTCCCTTTCCTGGACAGCTTTTGGTTTATCCTATAATTAATCATTTTCTTTTTGTTTGTTTTGCTTACTTTGCTTTCTATATACTTTTCACCAACTCGACCCTAGACTCAGACTCTCTGCTTCCTGTCTGAATTCCCTCAGTCCTTACAGCCATGTTAGGTATTCTGTCCAGTTCATCTTTTTGCAGAAATCTCTCTAGGTTGCTCCAGCCTTTTCCATCGATTGGGACTGGCCCAATGTTTTGGGGGTTCCTTTCACCTCTCTCCTGTGTTGAGTCCCCTGTGTCCTGATCTCATGATTTTTTTTTTTTACTCCCTCATATTCCTTGAGGTTCATATCCTCAAAGAAATATTTTAGTATTTGAATATCTAAACATATTGGGATTCCCATTTCCCACCTGGAAAGATTTTTCTCTCAGACTTTGAAGGCCATGTTCCATTGTCTTTTAACTTCCTACATACCTATTAGAAACTCTAGAGCCATTATGCCTCCAATTCTTTGGAGGTGACTTGTCTTTATCTCTAGAAACCCTTTTATCCCAGGTGTTTGGAAATTTCAAAATGGTGTGTTTTGGGATTTTCTTTACCAATTATGCTAAACACTCAGTAGAATTTTCCAATGCAAACTCATATTTATTTTTGATATTCTGTGTGTGTGTGTGTGTGTGTGTGTGTGTGTGTGTGTTTTCTCCATTTTTGGATCTTCTTTTATTTGGGTTTTGTCCCTCCTGGACTAATTGTCTAATTTTCTTATCTTTGCTCTCTTAGTCATCATTTCTGTATTAGCTGGCTATACTTTCTTGGAAATTTTCATTTCTGTCTTTGCATTTTAATTTTCAAGGATTCTTATTGGTTCTCTAACTGATCTTTTGTCACTGCACCCATTTCTTATTTCATGAACAAACATATGTTCAATCAAAGAATCCAGTTCCCAAAGAGTATACCAGTATACTGTTTTATTCTTTGTATATAAATTTGAAAATCAAGCACAACTAGTTTACATTGTTGGAATTCAGGATAGGGGTTATCTTTGGGCAAGTAAACACAGGGTGAGGAGTACATGGGGGATTCTGGAAGACTGGTCATCTGTGTCTTGACTTGGATGATGGTTAAATGAGTATGTACTGTTTGTGAAAACTAACAGAGCTGAAAACTTAAGATTTATGTGACTTCCTGTATGTCTGTTCTACTTCAAGTAAATAACATTATAAATAACAACTGGTCACATTCCTGAAATCTTTAGGAGTTCTTATAATTTTCATTGATTTTTTTTATTTTTATTTTTCAAAGTAGATCATCACATTATGAACAAATCAACATAATTTTGCCTCTTTCTTTTCATTCTGTATTTTTTGATTGCCTCAGCTGAAATCTGCAGATCACTATTGAATATTAACTGTGACAGCATATCTTTATCTCATTCCTCAGTTAATGCAATGCCCTGAGCGTTTCACTGTTATAATGAATGTTAGTTTATTTTGAATAGACATGAGGTTGGGGAAATGTGCTTCCTAATTTACGAGGAGTTTTTCTTGGGAGCACATGTGGAATGTTTTCTCATGCTTTTTTTTTTAGCATTTATTAAAGTGATTATAATTTTTCATTTTAAATCATATCGATATAGTGTGTACAATAAGGCCAAATTTGTATTGCTAGAATAAATTCTACTTTGTCTTGGTGTATTAATTGCCAGTATTTTAGTTAAAAATCATAACCTTCAATTGATTACTGCAATTTGTATGTAGCATGTGCTAGCTTAAAAAAATAGTAGTTTTTTTTTGAAATATAACTTATGTCATACATTTTACTCATTTAATGTATGTACAATTAAATGATTTTCAGTATTGTATATATACAGGTTGTGCAACCACCATCACATATCTAGTACATACTTTCACCCATAAAATAAAACCCTCACTCATTTCATCCTGATCCCCTGCTCTAGTGATCACCTACTTTCTGTCTCTATAGATTTGGCTATTCTGGACAAGTCACATAAATGAAGTGGTATTCTATTGCTGACTTCTTTCACTGAGCATAATGTTTTCAATGTGTGTGCTGGCTATACTGCTTTTATAATGAACACTAGTGGCTTAGTGCATGGATTTGTGCACATTGAAAGAAAATTAATTAGAATGTGGCCAGCAGGGTGGGACTGGGCAAGATGGGCTGGACACACCTTGGAGCCAACCTCACACGGTCCCTCCCTGGCCAAATGCACCTAGGGTGGCACCCAGGCTCAAAGGGCATCTGCAAAGTGAGCAGGGTCCTTCTGGCAGGTGGGGTCCCTTGGCCTGCTGGGATTGGGCTGAAACCAGCAGTCTGACATCCCCCAAAGGGCACTCTGCAAAAATTGCTGTCACTCAGCAGCCCCTGTGTTGAGCTTCTGCCCCCTGGTGGTCAGTGCACATCAGACCTATCAGCCGGTCAGCCAGTTGACTGGTTGGCCAGTCACTTAGCCATATATATAGTCTAGAGACCCAGTGCATGAAATTTGTGCACTAGAGTGTGTGTCCCTCAGCCCAGCCTGCACACTCTCCAATTTGGGACCCCTCTCATAATCCAGGACTCCCAGCTGCTCACCTGCCTGCCTGCCTGATTGCCCCTTCTGTCTGCCAGACTCATCATCCCCTAACCACTCCCCTGCCAGCCTGATCAATACCTAACTGCTCCTCCACTGGCCCCAATTGCCCCTAATTGCCCTTTCCTACAGGCCTGGTCTTTCCCAATTGCCCTCCCTTGTAGGCCTGATTATCCCCCAACTGCCTTCCCCTGCTGGCCTGGTCACCCATAACTGCCCTCCCTTGCGAGCCTGGTCCCTCCCAACTGCCCTCCCCTACTGGCCTGATCACCCATAACTGCTCTCCCTTGCTGGACATCTTGTGGTGGCCATCTTGTGTGTTGGAGTGATGGTCAATTTGCATATTACCTCTTTAGTATATAGAATTACACACATTTGGAGAAAATGATAATGTTTTTATTTTCTGTTCTGGGGTACTACAGATTACATGATGTTTTTCTATTCCTCAAAAAATTGACACAATTTATCTGTAGTACACACTGGGTCTAGTGCCTCATTGGATAGTAATTTTTGGCAATTTCTCCCCCAGGGTTTTCAGTGGTTAGTCTACACTAGTTTTCTACTGTCTCAGGAAGCTTCCCTTTTGAAATTTCTTCCATTCATTTATCTTTAAATCATTTAAAAACTCCTTTATGTTTGTGGTAAAGCCCTTTCCTCAATCATAATGGCATTTATGTTTTTTCTCTCTCCTTTTAAAATTAGATTTAATTTTGGTTGGCCTTTTCAAAGAAGCCACTCCTGAGTTACCAATTTCCCTCCCCCCCTGTGTATGAATCCTACAATCTGCTTTGTCTCTTGCCCTTTTGCCCTTGGTTTCTTGCTTTTCACCCTTTTGAGTTGAAATCTCTGTGCCTTTATTTTCCTCTTGTCTTGCTTAATAGCAAAAGCATTTAATGTTATGTGTTTTCCTCCGAGTACAGATCTTGCCACAGCTCATAAGGTTTTATATGTAGTGTTTGAATTGGCACTGTTTTCTAAATAGTGTATAATTTCAGTTTTTATTTCCTTTTGATCTAAGAGTTATTTAGAACTATTTTTTATAACCCAGTGGGTAGGTTTTAAAAATGTAAGCCTTTATTTTTAATTTCATGCTCTCACTGCATTGTAGTGGTTTTCTTTTTAAGATTTAAAATGTGGGGTGGGGAGGCTAATATATAATCACTCTTTATGATGTTTATTGGGAAAGAAGTTGTGTTTTCCATTGGGTAGAAAGTTGGTATGCATTTTTGAAATCACTGGTATTTGTCTCCTTGGTTTGTCCCTGAGGAGTGGTGTGAGCTGAGCAGGGCTGGGTGTCTGTCCCCTTTTTAGAGCAGTGTCTCAAGGAAAGGGGAATCTCTGGTACATGCAGACCCAGGGGCCCAGGACAGGCATAAAGCAATTTAATTTTTTCATGATGTATAGTCAGAGTATTCACTTTGCTAAGTGCTGGGTTACTTTTTCTCGATTTTGTTCCATCTGCCTAAAATGATTGCCTACATCCTGGACCTAGATTCTCTGTCACTCTCAGTATGCTTACTTGTCCTGTCCATCATTTCCTCTGTTCCCATTGGTGGTTCATTGAGTTCCAGACTCAGAAGAAAGACTGTTATGCTCACCTTGTGCATGCTTAGCTCCCTAGCACCTTGCCTGAAACATAGCAAATAAACATTTTGTGCATGAATTCAGGTTGAGCGTGGCTGCCTGGGTTGGAACAGGGAGGGGAGAGCTTCCAGATTTTACTTTGAACATCATTCATAATTATATTCCAGATATTTTTTGTGTGTACGTTTATCATAATCAGCAAACTTAGTATTTTTATATCACTCTTTAATATGTAAAATTGCATGGAGGGCAGACATAGAAGGGCCGTGAAGTGAGCAGCCTGTCATCCTCCTTCCTTTGACTATTTCACCTCTTTCAGCAGCACCTTCTCTCCTTCTCCACAAACCCCCACTGGGCACTGAGTGTCTTCATCAGGGTTCCTCTTGTCTGTCAGCAAGTGGCTCCCTTGTTTTCTGTCATTCCAACTTCTAACTGGACTCCTCATATCCTCTCATAAGAGCTTATGTGTTCAAGCCCTGCTCCCTGATGACTTGCTACATCTCTTATATACTTGTTGACAGTACAGCTTTAAAAAGTTTTTGTCATAATTTAGTATGTCCCATGAGTACCAATATATTTCAGGATATTTTTTTGGCATTTCAATCAGTCTTTATTCATCATCTCGCTCACTCATTCAGCAAATGTTTTTTGAACATCACTATGAATGAGGCACTGCACCAGACCTTGTGGGGGCAAATGGTAGTTCCCACTCCCAGAGAAGATAACTAATTCTAGTGCTTTTAGTCCCCCCTCCCCAGCCTTATATCTGGAACCTCAAATCCCACTGGGCAAACACCGCACTGGGCAGGAGCTAACATCAACCTTCTCCATCACAGATTCCCAGCTGTGGATTGAAAATATAGTAGACTCTTGAACAAATTGGTTTAAATTGCATGAGTCTTGCACTGCATATTCCAGGGTCCCATGCAATTCCAGGGTCCCATGCAACTCCAGGGTCAACTGTATAACTGGAAGAAACTCAGGGATGAATAAACTCCAAGAGGTGGCTTAGAACTGGGGCTTACCTACCATCTTCAGCAAACAAAGAAAGGAGGGTGTGGAGGACCAGTTATGGGAAGGGGACCAGGAAAAGTACATTGGACAAGGGTATGGTTTGTTATGCAAATTTAAGTCCCTGCCTCCTACCAGGATAAGAATCATGTGATTTAGAATCATCTTTCTCTTCTAGGTACAGAGGGTGAGTACCTCTTACAAAATGTAAATTTCTCTGACAAAAGGGGAACTTCTACTCTGTTGTCAGAGCTTCTCCTGTGTCTACCCTTTCCTAAGCATATTTTGAGATGGAATATTCTTATCTCCTATAGTCATATGTGGAATCTTCTATAAAACTAAAATATTACCATTCTAACAACAACTAGAAGCAGAGTTTGGGTAGCAACTGCCCACCTGTGATTGGTACATGGGACCAGATCTTTTTCAAGGACAAGGGGGCAAAGTAGATCTCATACCAAGGAATTGGGTTAAGGGGTAAAATAAAAAGTAGGGTAGATCCTGAGAAGAAAGATTCATTTGATGTGAAACCCAATAAGGAATTCATCTACCGAGGCTGACTCCCCATTAGTCAACTGAGGTCCCAAATTATATGAATAATAAAAACCTAGCAGCCATTTGCTGACAGGCTCCTCATGTACTCTGCATACTGGGAAGAACCTCACTCTGAACCCTAGGCTCATTCACACTATCTAAATCAACTATAATAAGGGGGTTCCTGCCTTCTTATTTTGAACAATGGACTAAGACCTGCTTCAGCTATCAGAACTACACAAATCATATCCTCATTTGCTTATATACCAACCAATCAAAACTATATGACTTTGGATACCTCATTTACATAAAACTGACCTATTTGAGAATCTGAGTGGGAACTTTTAAATATATATATTATATATATATATATATATATATATATATATATATATATATATATTAATTTCAGAGAGGAAGAGAGAGAGAGGGAGAGAAAAATACCAATGATGAAAAAGAATCATTGATCGGCTGCCTCCTGCACACCCCACACTGGGGACCGAGCCTGCAACTTGGGCATGTGCCCTGACCAGTAATCAAACTGTGACCTCCTGGTTCATAGGTCAACACTCAACCACTGAGCCATGCTGGCGGGCTGGGTAGGAACTTTTGCTGTAAAAGGCGGCCTCCCCTTTGTCTTGGTGGAACACAACTTAGGTTGCTACCTGAATCCGAGTTTCCTTGTCTGCAACTTCTTTGTGCTCAGGTAAATGCTTTTTTTAAAAAAAAAAAATTCTTCATTACAGTCTAAAATTCATTTTGGTTTACAGGGGAAATTAGACAGGTGTCAAACTTCACATTCCTGAAAACTTCTCATGCTTATGGCTGAAACCCAGGCATTTAGAACTGATTAGAATATCATCACCCTGTTTCTCTAAACCAAAGGAAGGCCAACTCTAAACCTCACTGTGCACATTGGACGTCTTAACTCACAGATGTTAGACACCCACTTGGAAAACAACCTGAGGAAAAGAATGGAGAGAATGAAGGGATAGGCCTTCCAGTTTTCTTAAGCAGGAGGCATTTAAATAGGTTAAGTTGTTGACATGCTCCTCTCTTTTCTCATTACCAAACCAAGTATTTGATGACTTCCATGCTAAGTGTTTGAAATAGAAAGGTGATAATAGAAACATTTCTTAGAAGTAGAGTGAAAAAGCCCTTCATCCCAAAGCTTAGGAGGAATATTTGGAGAAGGATTGCTGAGAACTGTGGTTTCCTTTCATGTGTGTATTAATTCAGTGTCCTTTCTGCTCAGTGGGGCATAAACATACATCATAGAAATTAACATAAAAAGGCAGAAATGGGACCTCCATTAACATATCCTTGGGAGAATGAGCATTTCCCACTTGATTGCCTGATTCCGCTGCCTCCCTCCTTGGAGCTGGGCTGCCTGGCCAGCCTTCTGCTGACCCCCTGCCGCTTCTCTGCCTTTCCTTGTTCCATTCTGGAGTGTCGTTCCCAGCGGGTTCTCTCACTTTGACAATCCCTCCCGCAGATGCCCTCACAGGTCTGAGTTATCTATTATGTAATTGCTGTGAACTTGTTGTGTGACCCTGTGGGATGAGAAATGATGCATTATCTTTAGTTTTTGGATCATGAAAACTGGCTTTGTTAGTTAGATGTCTGGGAATGCTATTGTTTCGTTCCCCTGTTCCCACCTACTTTATTAAGGATGCAGGAGTCCTGGAAAAGCAGAGCAAATTCTATGCTCAAGACTGTGGACATCCCTGACTGGTTTGGCTCAGTGGATAGAGTGTTAGCCTATGGACTGAAGGGTTCGAGGTTCAATTCTAGTCAAGGGCATGTACCTTGGTTGTGGACACATCCCCAGTAGGGGGTATGCAGGAGGCAGCTGATCAATGTTTCTAACTCTCTATCCCTCTCCCTTCCTCTCTGTTAAAAAAATATCAATAAAATTCATTTAAAAAAATAAAAGACTGTGGAGATAGGAGCATCTACAGATACACCACTTGGGTAGATTCACAAGATGCCTCTGCTGCTCAGCCTCCCAAAGGCATCTATGCAGCTATTCCTTGTTGGGGCACCATGGGGGCCAGGGAAAAGTTCCCCCCTGTACATTAGGATGCCTATACACATCCTCAGGAGTTATGTTCTAAGACCCACAGTGGATGCCTGAAACCACAGATCATATAGAACACTATATAGAATGCTTTTCCTATATATGCGTACCTATTATAAAGTTTAACTTATAAATTATATACAGTAAGAGATTAAGAAAAATAACTAATAATAAAATAGAATAATTTTAACAATAGACTGTAGTAAAATATGTGAATGTGGTCTCTCTCCAAATATCTTATTTCACTGTACTCTGCCTTCTTATTGTAATGACTAGAGGCCTGGTGCATGAAATTTGTGCATGGAGGGGAGTGTTCCTCAGCTCAGCCTGCACCCTCTCCAATCTGGATGAACGGGATTGGGCCTAAACAGGCAGTCAAATGTACCTCTCACAATCCAGGACTGCTGGCTTCCAACTTCTCGCCTGCCAGCCTTCCTGATTGTCCCTAACCACTCTGCTGCCAGCCTGATTGATGTCTGACTGCTCCCCTGCCGTCCTGTTTGCCCCCAACTCCCCTCTTCTGCCAGCCTGGTCACCCCTAACTGCCCTCCCTGTAAGGTTGATCGCCTCCAACTGCCCTCCCTTGCAGGCCTACTGCCTCCCAGCTGCCCTCCCCTGCTGGCCATGTGGTGGTGGTCATCTTGTGTCCACAGAGGGGCAGGATCTTTGACCACTTGGGGGAAGCTATTGTGTGTTGGAGTAATAGTCAACCTGCATATTACTCTTTTATTAAATTGGATAGAGGCCTAGTGCACAGGTGGGGGCCAGCTTGTTTGCCCTGAAGGGTGTCCCGGATTAGGGTGGGGGTTTCCTTTGGGTATGGGGTGGCCTGGGCGAGGGGCCTGTGGTGGTTTGCAGGCCAGCCACACCCCCTGGTGACCCAAGCAGAGGCCCTGGTATCTGGAATTTATTTACCTTTTATAATTGAAACTTTATAGCCTTGAGTGGAGACTTAGGTCAGCTAGGGCAGGCGGAAAGCTTGGCTTCTTCCGTTGCCTGGAAAATCCAAGCCTCCCTCATGGTCTCTGTGGCTGTAGCCATCTTGGTTGGGTTTATTTGCATACTCGCTCTGATTGGCTGGTGGGCATGGCTTGTGTAGTGGAGTGATGGTTAATTTGCATATTACTCTTTTATTAGGTAGGATGTAAGGTGATACAGTGCCTATGTGAATGAGATGAAGTAAGGCTAATGATGTAGGCATTGTGATATAGCATTGGTCTGCTATAGGGTGACTAGAACACAAACACTATGAAACCAGTGATTAATACATGGTAGTACCCACAGCATAGATACACTGGACAAAGGCAGGATTAACATCCCAGGCAGGATGGAGCAGAGCAGTGTACAATTTAAAACATGTGAATTATTTATTACTAGAATTTTCCATTTAATATTTTTGAGCCATAATTGCCCAGGGGCAACTGAAATTGTGGAAAAGTAAAATCATCAATAAGGGGGACTATTGTAGTGGAGAACATTTTACAGTTTCAAGGATGCTCATTCCCACCTCCAACTATTATATCTCCTCCACTCAAAGGTGTTAAAAATTTATGACACTTGTCAAAATGGTAAGGAAGACTTTATTCAAGACTATTGCAATAGGGCTTGACTTTCTTGAAATAGGAGAGAAAGCTCCAGCTCTTCTCTGACTACAATAAAGACAAGTGGGAATTTATAGCCAAGGAGCAGGGTGAAGGGGTCAGTGAATGGAAAAATTCTAAGAAAACATCAATCGTGGGAGGGTTCTTCCTAATCTAACCTAACAAGATTCTTGCTAAAGGTCAGGCTACACATCAAGAGTGGGAGGTGAGTAACTTGATTAAATATGAAGGGTTGGAAGTTTTCCCTCTAAAAGGACTTTGTAGGATCCTTGCTAAAACTGGACTCAGAAAGGATAGATACAGAAGGTCAAGACCAAGGCCTGGTGGAGAAGAAGACTCAGAGAAGCCTAACTGAAGTTTGGTCAAGGGAGTCTTTGTCAAGGGAATCTTTCTATTGCCCTTCCCCTTCATGCCATGATGGACCTAATCTCTAAAAGAAGGTGGGGTGGCTTTCTCTAGAGATTCCCCTAAAACATGAAGAAGCTATTTTACTGTTCCTCTATTCCCCCTCTACCAAGCCAACTGTTAGACCACAACTGTCAGAGATTTGATGGGAAAATTACCTTTTTGTTCTTTCCTGTTGGTTTTCTTTATTGATGAAGGTATTACATGTGTGTCCTTACCCTCCCCATTTCCCCCTACCCCCAACTTTTGCCCTCACCCACCTGGTTTCTGTGTCCATTGATTAGGCTTATATGCATGCATATATGTTCTTTGGTTGATCGCTTCCCCTTACCCACACCCTCCCCCTACCTTCCCTCTGAGGTTTGATGGTTTGATTGATGCTTCTCTGTCTCTGGATCTGTGTTTCTTCATCAGTTTATTTTGTTCATTATATTCCATAAATAAGTGAGATCATGTGATATTTATCTTTATTTGAGTGGCTTATTTCACTTTAGCATGATGCTCTCCAGTTTCATCCATGCTGTTGCAAATAGTAAGAATTCCTTCATTTTTACCAAAGCATAGTATTATCTTGTGTAGATGTATCATGGGTTTTTAATCCACTCATCTGCTAGTGGGCACTTAGTCTGCTTCCAAATCTTAGCTATGGTAAATTGAGCTGCTATGAACATAGAGGTGCATATATCCTTTCTGATATGTGTTTATAGTTTCTTGGGATATATTCCTAGAAGGGGGATTACTGGGTCAAATAGGAACTCCATTTTTAGTTTTTTGAGGAAATTCCATACTGTTCTCCACAGTGGCTGCACCAGTCTGTATTCCCATCAGCACCAGGCTCCTTTTTCTCTGCATCGTCACCAGCACTTGTCTTTTGTTGATTTGTTGATGATAGCCATTCTGACAGGTGTGAGATGGTACTGAATTATCATTTTGACTTGCATTTCTCAGATGATTAGTGACTTTGAGCATGTTTTCATATGTCTCTTTGCCTTCCTTATGTCTTCTTTTAAAAAGTACCTATTTAGGTCCATGGCCAATATTTTGATTGGGTTGTTTATCTTCTTTTTGTTAAGTTGTATGAGTTTCCCTTAAATATTGGAGATTAAACCCTGATCTGTGATAACATTGGCAAATATGTTCTCTTGTGTAGTGGGCTTTTGTTGTTTTGTTGATAGTTTCTTTTGCTGCACAGAAGCTTTTTATTTTGATGTAGTCCCATTTTCTCTTTACTTTCCATTGTCCTAGGAGCTGTGTCAGTGAAGATATTTCTTAGGCAAAACCAGATAAAGACAATAAAATGAAAGAGAACTACAAGCCAATATCCCTCATGAACATAGATACCAAAATTCCCAACAAAATTCTAGCAAATAGGATCCAGCATTACAACAGACAGATCATACACCATGATCAAGTAGGATTTATCCTGGGATACAAGGCTGGTATAATATCTGAAAATCAATAAATGTGAAACATCACATAAATAGATTGAGAAATAAAAATCACATAGTCATATCAATTGATGCAGAAAAGCACTTGACAAAATTCAACACCCTTTCTTGATAAAAACCCTCAGCAAAATGGGAATAGAGGGATCATACCTCAACATAATAAAAGCCTTATATGACAAACCTACAGCCAACATCATACTCAATGGGTAAAAACTAAAACCATTTCACCTAAGAACAGGAATGAGACAAGAATGCCCACTTTTAACACTCCTGTTTAACATAGTTCTGGAAGTGCTAGCCATAGCAATTAGACAAGAAGAAGAAATAAAAGTTATCCAAATTGGAAAAGAAAATGTAAAACTGTCATTATTCACAGATGACATAATATTGTACATAGAAAACCCTAAAGACTCCATAAAAAATTACTAGACTTTAATTAATATAGCTATGTAGCAGGATATAAACTGATGACAAGAAATCTATGGCATTTTTATTCACCAATAGTAAACTTACAGAAAGAGAGATTAAAAATAAAATCCCATTTATCATTGCACCAAGAAAATTAAGATACTGAGGAATAAACTTAACTAAGGAGGTAAAAGACCTGTACTTGGAAAACTACAGGACACTCAAAAAAGACTTATAGGAAGACATAAACAGATGGAAGAACATACCGTGTTCATGGATTGGTAGAATCAACATCATTAAAATGTCAATACTAACCAAAACAACCTATAGATTCAATGCACTCTCCATTAAAATACCAATGGAATATTTCACAGACCTAGAACGAACTCTCCAAAAATTCATTTGGAATTTTTAAAAAAGGAACACACTGAATAGCTGCAGCAATCCTGAGAAAGAAAAACAAAGTAAGAAGGATCTCAATACCAGATATCAAGCTGTATTACAAAGCCATTGTTCTCAAAACTGCCCAGTACTGGCACAAGAACAGAATATAGACCAATGGAATAGAGAACCCAGAAATTGACCCAAACCACTGTGCTCAATTAATATTTGACAATGGAGGCAAGAACATACAATGAAGTCAAGACAGTATCTTCAATAAATGGTTTTGGGAAAATTGGACAGATACATGCAAAAAAATGAAACATCAAACACAAAAATAAACTCAAAATGGATAAAAGACTTAAACATAAGATGGGAAACCATAAAAATATTAGAGGGATTTGCCGAAACCGGTTTGGCTCAGTGGACAGAGCGTTGGTCTGCAGACTGAAAGGTCCCAGGTTTGATTCCGGTCAAGGGCATGTATGTTGGTTGCGGGCATGTCCCCAGCAAGGGGGTGTGCAGGAGGCAGCTGGTCGATGTCTCTCTCATTGATGTTTCTAGCTCTCTATTCTTCTCCCTTCTTCTCTGTTAAAAATCAATAAAATATATTTTAAAAATATTAGAGGGATCCTGTCTTCTTATGCACATGAAAAGGACAGGGATTAGAACATACCTTGGTAGACAATCCTTTCATATGCTCATCTCTGACTCCCACCAAGTCCATCATGGCACCAGGATCCCTGGTATTCTGGTATCCTGGTGTTCTGGTGCTGGGGTCGGACAAGAGACAGAGAGGAGACAGCTTTCTTCTCTGATGTTTCCCTTCCCTACTGTTGTTGGTAGCCTTATAAACATACTAGTGCTAGAGTTACAACATTACACAAAGAAGAAAAGCTTTAAGGAAATTTAACCTACTCAGCTTGCTCTGTAGAGAGAGAGCTTGCCAAGTCTACCTCTTCACATGCAAGGTTTCACTGCCTTTGCCCTCCCCATGATCATTCCATGATAGATAGGTATGAATGGGATGGAGCTCTGTCTCCTCCTCCTGCATCTAAGCTACCAGAGCCCAACATTGGTGGGAACAAAGTTCCAAACAGCTTCCTTAGCTCATAGAGGTTACTTAGTGAAAACATTATTAGATCTTGCTTTACCTTCAATTCACCTTTCTCTCTTTCCTCAATCTAGTCACTTTTCCAGTTAAGAATCTATGCAGTTCTTGTGCAGACAGCAATAACTGCAGAATCTATAAAGAAGGTGGGGAGCTGTCCCTTTCCAACCCAGGGACAGGCAACATGTCTGATTGGAAAGGGGATCAATGGGGTTAGGCAACATGTCTTAGAGCCAATCGCAGATCACCTATACTATGTTATAGATCAGTAGTAGGATCCTGTGTTTCTAAATAGGCTTTTATTTACATAAGACCCCACGTGAGACTGAGTAAAGGCTGGTTGCCTATATTACAAAAGCATTATTTTAAAAAAACAATTGGGTTAATTTGGGGTGATGGGGACACATTCATGCCTGAAGGATGGTGGTCGTCGAAAACACAAGGACAAGAAGTGCTATTTTTTCACCTAAAGTACAGAAACAGCGTGTTTACATAAGGGAAATGTGCTTGAAAAGTGGCCTGAAAGTAATTTCTGCATCAGAATCCTACTTATTTGACCCCCTCCTCCTGGCAACATTTGACCTAATGAGCTACCAGCTTAGTGATGAGAAGAAGATTTGGAGTTCTGAGTGCCTGAGTCTCATGACCAGAGTTCGGTTCTAGACAGCAGGGAACAAGGAAAACCAAAAGAAAGAGCCAAAAGTCTATGTGGAAACCCGATGTCCAGATACTGGGAAAATGAAACATGGGTGACAGCTGAAACTTGGCCAAAGAGGGAGCACTTTTAATTGAAAGTCCTCTTCCTGGTGGTGTTCATCTGGAGTAATTGTAGGTCTCTCTAAGGTTGTTCAGATCTAAACTCGGGAAGGAAAAAAAACTCTTTTAAACTACTGGATTTAGAAATTAAAAGATGATCCAAGCAGAAGGAAGGAGGGTCTGTAGAAACCACCACCTAGACAGAGATTTACTAATAAACTGGGTCAGAAAATGGAGAGACTGGAGAACCGGGTTACCTGAAAGGCACCGGAAGGAACCCGCAGTTCCCAACATACTCGCTGGGGAGCCACAGACTAAGTCAGCTATTTGGTTCTTGTTCTTCAGAGAATGAGGCTGGGTGTTTTGCACATTGAGTAATATTTGAGTTGTTAACTTTTTTTTTTTTTGAATGAGGGATCATTAGTTCTCCTGGTTTCCTTTTTATAAAAAATTATTTTTAGATTTTGTGCAGGTTCATTAAATTTGAGATGCAGTAATGGACTGAAATCCTGCCAAGTTGGATTCCTCAAACCACATAGAATTCTGGACATTTTGAAAAGCATGCGTGTAGTTTTAAAATAAATTATGTATGACTCCAACGTGACTGAGCCCCTGTGGGCAGCTTCTGTTCCCATCCCTCCATCCTTCTAGATATCAGCTCTGTATCTTTGAAAAACAAACCCAGCTTCACAAAGCATGTGTTATGTCAAATGGGTTGTACAGGCAATTAATGCCAGAGGGAGTAGAGAGGCCGTGTCACATGCCTCAGTAAAATTTAAAATTGCTGTTAATTACCTGATTCTACACTTCATTTTCCTCGTTGGCTCCTGGTTCCTCTCCTCCTACCCCCCAATATCTTCAATATTTCTTTCCTTATTCTAAGCACATTAGCTCTGCTCTTCCGATCTGATTTTCTCAAACCCATCTTTGCTTTCAGCAAAGGACCCTCTAGTGATCCATCTTTTGCAGATTGTGGATTGTAAACACCAAATAAAGCTTTCCCATCAGATATTTATTTTTCATTTTGCATATGTGTGTTGCTCCATCCTAATATTTGCATTTTATGATTATGTCCTGAAATAGAAGATAAACAACACAACTCTCCTTGACCAGGTCCATTATTGTGTCTGCACTCAGAGATGCTAACCTGTGCTTTGTTTTCCAAGTGTTTATTGTCAAAGTTGTTCACTGAACTAACTCGCAAGCAAACTGCAGCTTTCATAGCCTCATGGCAAAGCCAGATGGTACATATAGGCTACTCAGTTCAGTCATCACGTTAGAGCAGTACAGAGCAGTGGGCCCTCCAGCCAGACCATCCTTCCCAGCTGTGCAAACTTGGATAAGTCTCCTAACCTCTCCGAGACTCTATTTTATAATCTTTAAAATGGGGATCTCTCGCAGCATCTAGCTCATGGACTTGTGGTGAGGATTAATGAGTTCATATCACTAGAGTAGGGCTTTCAAAAAGGTAAAACCATGTTTTGCATGAGAATATAAAGGGAAAACATAACATTTCCTTCAAGTTATTAATCATGCAAAGGAACCACTGATGCACATGTGGAAAAAAAAGTTATTAATCATGGAAGCATAAATAAGATGTTAAGTCTAGTCAACCACATGGGGCCTTGCCCCCTGGTCGAACTCCCAGTTGAAGTCCCAGTTCAGGGGACAATTTGCATATTAGCCTTTTATTATATAGAGTGGCAAAGAAAGGCTTTTCAGATGTGATTGAAGAGATTTAGATGAAAATATGATCCTGTTGGGCCCTAAAATGGAATCATGTGTATTGTATCCTTATAAGAGGAAAGCAGAGGGAAATTTGGTGTGCATGTGGCAAATCTTCAGATAGGTGTGCACACACACTAGGAGGCAGTGTGGCCATAGATGCAGAGAGCAGAGTGATGTGACCACATACCAAGGAATGCTGGCAGCCACTAGATGCTGGCAGAGGCAAGGAACAGTCTCCCTGCCGGGTCTGGAGGGAGTGCTGCCCTGCAACTGCCACAGGTTCAGCCCAGGGAAACTGATTTCAGACTTCTGACCTCCAGAGCTAAGATAGAATAAATTTATGTTGTTTAAGCCATAAGTTTGTGGTGATTGGATAAAGAAGCCACAGGAATTGGCTACAGAGCTGTAAAATAGCCCCCTCAACAGAAAGTCACTCCAAGACACACACTCCCTAGATGGTCTGTTGGACCGGACCAGGACCTGCATGAAGAGGACCTGCAGGAATCTCTTACCCATTCCCACATTTGGACAAGTCTTCTCCATGGTCTTGGGAAATATGTAAAGTCTAAAGTGTTTGGAAAATACGTAAAACATCCAATTCATAGTAAGCATTACATAGTAAGTATTACTACATAGTAAGCATTACTATTAAGCCCTAATACTATCTATACTAATGAAAGGGTAATATGCTAATTAGACCTGGAGACCTTCTGGACAAAGCCATGGTGATGGGGTTGAGGCTGAGACAGGTAGGGGTGATCAGGTTGGAAGGGGGTGGCAGTTGTGGGCAAGCAGGCTGGTAGGGAGGGCAGTCGGGTGCAACAAAGCCATGGTGGTGAGGTCGAGGCAGAGGTGGTTAGGGGCAATCAGGCAGCCAGGGTGGGGCAGTTGAGGCCAAGCAGGAGGTGGGGGGGAGGAGTTGGGGATGCAGGCAGGCAGTAGGGGGGGCAGTTGGGGACAATCAGGCTGGCATGCAGAGTGGTTAGGAGCAATCAAACAGGCAGGCAGGTTAGCAGTTGGGAGCCAGCAGTCCTGGATTGTGAGAGGGATGTCTTACTGGCAGTCAAACATCCTCCAAAGGGTCTCAGATTGGAGAGGGTGCAGGCCAGGCTGAGGGACACCCTCCCATGCACGAATTTTGTGCACTGAGCAACTAGTTACTAATAATTAATTACCATCATCTTTCTCATCATAGATATCATCATTTTCTTTTATGCCTGTTTGGTCCTTTTAACTTGATGGGTTGTGTTGATTGGGAACCAGTGAATCAGTTGCCTGATTGGGATTAATGTCCCAATGGAAGAGAATGATGGAAATTCGAGTGGAAGGAAAGTTGCTCTAGATGGAGGTTGGTGTTTCAGGTTTTAGGTGTGGGAGTGTGACAGTGTAAGGTGTTGGCAGTGATGTGCTTTGTATTTGCCAAGCCTCCCAGCTCGATGTCCTGAGCTGCTGGGGAGATACAGATAGCAAAAAGAACAATTAAGTAGAAAAATGTATGGCTTACCATGAACAAAAATCACAGAGAGTGCTAATAGGATACAAAAGTGCTGACTTGCAAATACCCTCAATAGGAGAAGTAAGTGCATTATTGCTAACTTAAAAGGAGATTGCTTTTTTTTTTTCAAATGAATGAGGAAAAGCCATAGGTTGATGAGAATGCTGAAGAAATGGAGTGTGACATTTAATAGAATTTTGAATTAATTTAGTGGTTCTCAAGAGGGTGGGGGAGGATTTTGTTCCTCAGGGGACACTTGGCAATATGTAGTGACAATTTTGGTCATCACATCTGGGGTACTGCTGGCATCTAGTGGGTAGAGGGCAGGGATGCTGCTAAACATCCTACAATGTACAGGACAGCTCCACAATGGAGAATTATGCAGCCCCTAATGTCAATAGTGCTGAGGCTGAGAAGTTTGCCTCTAGGGTGAGAGTTCGAGATTCATAGAATCAGAGCCCTGGAGGGGACCATAATGATCATACAGCTGAGTGGTTTTCACATGACCTCTTTCAGGTCCCATAGGGTGGATGAGGAGGCCCTGGGAGCTACAGTGGGACCAGAGGTGGGCGGGGTATTCTCCAGATGTCACCACATCATGGCCCTTCTTTCCTCTGCCCTTAGGTTGGTGGGGGAACGAATGTTTCAGCCGGGTATCATTGACGCTCAACAGAAGTTTTAAAGATTTTTAGACATGGACTGGTTTAGTTTCTGACCATAATGAACATATAAAACTGGATACAATAAAAGAGAGCTGTATTTATTAAGAATCTTACTGAGTCTGTTTACAAAGGCACTTACTGTGCCCACCCTTCATTGAGTTCTGAACATTTAGAGGGGGTAGGAGTTACAGCTGAAATTATTCAATTCCAGTGCATATTCTGAAAGTTAGGTTGTAAATAAGCTTCAGCTTATGTTTAGCCTCCTCTAAACTTAAGGGCCAGGAAAAATAAGGACTCACTGGGTGTCCTGCTATCTTCTTCTTGGTGGCTGCCTCAGACAATGTTTGAAGGAGTTTCCGCCATGAGTCCTGTCTTTCTAAGGTCAAACAGAAACTCACCTGCCCACCTCCCTTGCAGCTAAGGCCAGTAGTGAAAGCCAACTTCTCCGATCAGATTCACCTATGGGAAGCTCGGGGCAGGGAGAGGGAGGTACCACAGCAACTCTATTTTGGTAACAGGGAGGAGAAAAGCATTTTGTTCCCAGCATGGCCAGATGGCTGCTGGGTTAGGATCTCCTTGAATATATTCCTGTTCTGCTAACCTAGCGAGGGTCTGGGTATTGCAACTCAAAACTCTGCCTGATGTGGAAGGAGAAATGGTACAACAGAAGTATCACAGAAACCAAATCATTTCTCATTTCTGCATTTTTGTTAAATGCTCCTTGGAACCATGAGACACATCTCCAGTTTCCACTTCTGCCCACCCTAATTAGGCAGGTTACAGAGGAACTCACTGACAGTAGTATCTTGTCCACAGCCTAGTTGTCTTTTGTAGTTGAGTTTAAGACCAGTGGTTTTTCGAGAGGCCTTGCACAGCCTAGGGTAACCATATGTATGACTCTCTATACTTTAATTTCAAAAAGTGTTTTAAGTGAAGTAAAAACAGAAAGTTAACACTTTGTCCACCTAGGTTTTCACTATCTTGCTCACAACATATAGTAGCTTCAGGTGGGCTCTGCCTTAATAGGTGCTTGGAAGGTGCCACAGAGCAAAGGCCATGATAGGCTGAGAAAGCTGCCTTGGTTATAGCTCAGCAAGGCTTTACATGACACCCAAGTAATTCATTGATTCAGACAAGAGAATCTGTGAGTGATAAGCAGCAGAGACCTTTTCTTTTCAGCTGGTCAGTCTCAGAGGACGACTTTCTCATGCTGGAACTCATTTGTTTGCAAAGAGGAAGTTGTTTACTAGTAAACATCAGTAGAAATGCCCAGGGATTGTAAAATTTAAGATTATGTTTGTAGAGAGCATCGGGCTCCTGCTCAGGTGCACAACAAAACTGCTCTTGAGTGGACTGGGCTTGAAGAGCTGCTTCTGGTGACCGAATCAAGGCTTGCTCTGAAGTTGTCAGGCTGCAGGGCCTTTGTTGTGGCCGCTCCAGCCATTTCTCTAAAAAGCGTTAATAAGTGGAAACACTACACCGGAGCTGCCTTTGTGAGATGTGTCACATCTTCTTCCATGATGCTGATGAAGCCACATTCTTTTTACTTTGTAGTAAAAACCAGGTGTCTACTTGGTTGCTTCCTTGGTTGCCACCTGGTGTACTTCCATATTTTCATGATCCTAACTTATGCTTTCTGGATCATCGTAACATCAGTTGGACCAATGTTTAAAACTTAGTCCCCAAGTAACAGTCACAGGTTGTGGCTCTTTGGAACAATAGGACTCTGATGATTCCTCTGTGGTCCTGATTGTGTCTCTCCCAGCAGGATCTCTGCTGTCAGTCCCCTTGACTACTTAGCATGATGTCCTCCATTTCCTCTTCTGCTCCTGTGTGATGTCTTCTGTGGCTTTGAAGCCCAAGAATGCCAGTGTTGTGGGTGGCAGAGTGTCCACAGCAGGCATAACTGTCCACACTCACTCAAGGTGCTTTGGTGATACACGATGCCCACCACTGGTGTCTGATGTAAAGAACTTTGTCCCTCATCATCACAGAAGGGGCTGGTGTCTACTCTGTTGCGACCTTGTGCTTTCAAAACCCAGTAAAGATTTTCCTGAATGATCCCCTTCACTGCAGCACAGTCAGCACAGAGCAAAAGGGCAGAAGCCTTTGCAGCTTGCCTGTGAAGCTCATGAGATATAGATCCACATCCTCAGCTTGTAGTCCTCTCTCTCCTTTTAGTGTAGCCCAGCTTTGTACCAAACTGGTGCACTTGTTCAGGAGGTAGCTGTGGATCCCTTGTGAAAGCTCACCTAATGAGTTCTTCTGGCAGATTCAGCTTAGTTGAAAGCTGGGGGTGTTGCCTTGGGGATATTTCAGTGTGGCCTGGCTGAACTACATTTCCCAGTATTCCCTTCCAAGGATGTTTGCCCATAGTGTAGACCAAAGAGAGATTCAAATGGAAGATGTGGAAGGTAGAGACGAAGCCATGGCGCACACATGTTGCTACTCACATGCTGGCTCCTGATACAATAAGGCACAGTATCTCCTCTTAGGAATTTATAATCTAACTAGAGGCCCAGTGCACAAAATTCATGCCCTGGGGGAAGACGGAGGTGTCCCTCAGCCCAGCCTGCACCCTCTCCAATCTGGGGCCCCTTGAAGGATGTCCACAGGGATCGGGCCTAAACCAGCAGTCGGACATCCCTCTCACAATCCGAGACTGCTAGCTCCTAACCACTTGCCTGCCTGGCTGCCTGATTGTCCCTAACCATTCCCTTGCTGGCATGATTGACACCTAACTGTTCCCCTGCTAGCCAGATCACCCCCAACTGCCCTCCCCTGCAGGTCTGATCCCCCAAACTGCCCTTCCCTGCAGTCCTGGTTGCCCCCAACTGCCCTCCCCCACAGGCTTGGTTGCCCCCAACTGCCCTGCACTGCCAGTGATATTGTAACAATGTGGAGGTAGCCATCTTTTGGCAGCCATCTTGTGACATTGTGGGAGCGACCATCTTGTAATGTGAGGGTGTGAGGGTCAATTTGCATATTTCCCCTTTATTATATAGGATTGTTGTCTCCCTGGTTGGAGCGAAATCACATTTCACCGATCCCAATTTTATAGTAATGGAATAAATAACACTCTAGCTACTAATTTTCACCAGATCTGAATGACTTAAGGTGCATTTAATGTATTCCTTCCCGGTCTTGGTTGAACCTGCAGTGGCAGATTTTCATAACTTTCTAGATTGTTGAGCCCTGTTAGTGTTACTCACAGGAATACAACCTGGAGCCCAGATTCTCGAATTTAAATGGCATCTGGATTATAGAGGACAGCTCTTAGTCTCATAACCATATTTTCTCATTCAGCAAGTCAGGGATGGGTGGGGCCTGAGGATTTGCATTTTTAACAAGTTCCCAGGTGATGCTGATGCTGATGCTGATGCTGCTGGTCTAGGGCCTTGCTCTGAGAACTTAGACAGAGAGGGAGTCCAGGAGATAGGTCAACATGGAAACCTCAGTAAGGCCCTAAAATGCCTTATTCACACCCAGTTTCTCTAGAGAGACAGACAGAATTAGGTCCAGAAGGCTGAAATAAGTTAAGGAGATTCAGACAAAACAGACAACTGCTCTAATCAACAGACTTGGAGATAGATATTCACTATGGGAGAGGCTCAACTGCTCTGAGCCTTGTTCTTCATCTGTAAAAGAGGGTAATACCAGCTGTCACATTGGGGTGTTGTAAGAATTGACAGATAAAGAATGGAAGGACCTGGCATGATGTCTGGCTAAAACAAGCTCTCCCTAGATGGAATAATAGCAAGATGGAATAACTAGATAGGACTAAAGATAACTTGATGGAATGATAGCAAGGTCCCCAAAAGTGTTTGTAGGGCACATGGGGGTGAGGCAGAGGGGAACAGCATCTTGAATGACCCAGTTGGGTTCCATGGACAAGGGGAGTTAGTCCCTTCAAAAGGTTGGCCTTTTGGTGTCCTGGGCTCTGTTCATACTCTTTCTGCCAGGTTAAGGGTCCCACCAAGTAGCTGGGGAAAAGGAGGTGGTGGTAGGAGTCAGGGAAGGGTGGTGATACAGGTGTTTTATTATTTTTCCTTAGGCAGCACATGTAGGAAGCTCCACCAGTTGCATTTCACAGTGGATGATTTGTAGTGAAACACGCAGTCTTATTTATATGTTTGTTCCCGGCCTTGTTCCTGGGAAGATTGAAAGCAGCCACACACCCCAGGGTATCAATCCATCTCTGTGCCTGTGAAGACAGGCAGAGCTCCGCTATCAGCCCAGGCAGCTTGGCCTGGTGGGGCGGTCTGAGTGGCAGACCTCCCCACCAGGCCAAGAAAGCAAACCACTGGAGCAGCTGTGCAAGGACCTGTTCACACAAAAACTGGTGGGCCTCCTTAAGTGAGGGCAGCCTGGGGATTGGAATTTCTGATAAGTTACCCACTGATGCTGCTGCCACTGCTGGTCAGGGACCACGTTTTGGGAAGTGCTCACCTGGAGAAACTGAGATCTTTCTTCTGTAAGCATGAGCAAGATTCTGTGCCCAAGCTTCAGAGACAACTGAGTCTGTTTTCGGCCCTCTTTCCCACCCACATAGCTGCTGGAGCCTGTCCCTTAGACCCACCTTTCTGAATGCATTGTGTGCTAGAACTTTCCAATTCTGGTACCTGTGAAAACCCTGAGTTCTTTGGCTCTCACTCTCTGGGCCCTTCTGGGACCTAGCATCCTAATCCATTGTATTTAAACTAAGACATGGATAATATTTGATGCGTGGTTCTTCCCTGGCAGAGCAGGAGACAGGCTTTGGGGAATGAGAGACCTGTATTCCAAAGGTAAGTAAGCCAGGTACTTATTGGGTGCAAATGGGCAAGTTACTTAAATTCTCTCCATTTGTTAATCTGTAAAATGGGGAGAATACAATTTCATAGACTCATTCTGAAAATTCAAGTACATAATAACAAAGTACTTGACACCATGTCATATTCTTCCCTTTTCCGTCCAAATTGCATCCTAATAAGAGCCATATCTTGAAGGAATGGCCCATAAGAAATATTTGGGGAATTATGATCAGCCAGAAGAGTGAATGGGAAGATTTGGGGCCAGGGTCCCTCTTTAGCATTGCTTAGTTCATATGCTATGTATGGAAATCAGCCCCCTGATTCCCACTGGTAGCCAGCTAAGTTGCATGGATATAAATATTTTTGTTGAAATGGCCAGATTCCAGAGTAAGTAGTTTGATTTCTGCTCATGCTTAAAGTCTGGCAGGTGCCAAGCATCTGAGCTGGGTGCTGTGTGTACAGAGATCCATGCAGCATAGTATTTAGTAAGATTTTATTGAACGTGGAAGAATAGTTTGCAAACTGGGAGCTTTTGAACCCACAACTGAAATGGAGCTCCGAGGCAGGAGGTTATGGGATGTGTTCTCCAGTGAAGAAAAGGAAGCCAGAAGTTGCCCAGCCTTTACAATGACTGCTTATTTCAGTGGGATTTCCCTCGGGCAGAAGAGCAGTTAAGAGGAATTATCTCATACCCTTTTTTACAAATGTGACTGGTTTCTTTTATGCTTTTCTGAAGCATTTACAAGACATAAGCTAAGTTTGGTTTATGTTCATGAACTAGGCTAGATTTAGTTTTGCTTAAATGATTTAAGTGGATTTGGGTACTCAGGGACTTTGCAAGTCTGGTCTCCATTTTGTATTTAATTTTAACAAATGTTGGCATTATGGGCTTGGGGTATAAGAGAGAACAGAGTGTGAATGGAGGGATGGACATTTGCCCAGAGTTGCAATGGCCAGAAACAAAGGAGGTGATACTGCAGAGGCTGAAGCAGCATCAAATGAAGTATTGGACCACCTCAGAAGCCCATGAGATGGGTGCTCCAGCCATATACCTGTGCCATAGAAATGAGTAGGGTTGAAATAGATGACATTTAAGATCCCCCTAACACTGAGGTGCTGTGGTCCTGTGAAAATGCAAAACCCATGAGTTAAGCTATCTTTGAGGACATGGTTGACATTTGATGCTAAAGAGCATCTGTTGATATTTCCTTTGAAATCTACGCTGTGCCAACTTTACCTTTAAGGATGACCTGCAAGACGTTGGAATACTGTGCTAATCTCCATAGCAACTCTTTTGGCAGAAGTGTATTCTTAGGAGGATCCAAAGGCAGAAAGACAGTGTGGTGTTATTTTTTTCATCTCCGAACCTCATGTCTAATGAAATGGAATTTCTTTCTCAGATAATTCCCTTCTCCTGCATCTAAATACTGTACCATTTCCAATGCCGGGGGCCCAGTGTTGCCAGGATCTAAGGATAGGCTTATCGTTTACTGTGATTTTGCATGAACCAATAATATTTTGTATCCTAGAAGATATTGATTTGTAGAGAGTGTTGTAGTGGGAAAGATGGGTGGTAACTCAAACCTGGTGCAAAACGGTAGGCTCAAATCACCAGTAAGAGAAGGTACTGCAGTGAGCATCATTTGCATTAATGGCATGATTATTTTGTGAGTGCTTTAAGGATTCTAAGAGGAAATTTCCTTAAACTCAGACAAATTGTGAACAGGAGCATTTGCTCTGGCTTCCATCTGGCTGAAATGCTCTCCCAGTTTCTCTTCATCTGTTCAATTTTACCTGCACCATTTTGAATCCATATTCTTATTCTATAAACCCAACCCTGCCACTTCCTTCCCAATGAATTGCTTTCTCCTATAAATTTCCTAGAACAGTAATTGACAATTCATTGCACCGCTCTCCGCTGTCCTTTACATCTAGTAAAACATCTGTGCATGCTTATGTGTTTAGTAAAGTGCTGTGAAAATAATAAGCATTCAATAAAGATTCTGATTTGCTTGACAAGCCACTGTTATTGTAAGCAGTAAGTGTTTACTGCACAGTGATTGTATTCTCAGCTTCCTTCTCTCTGTTGATATTTTGCCCTTAACCTTGGCCATCTAGTTCCTTGGACATACTTCTAGAGCTTGTCATAGTAATGCCTGCCATACCTTGACTTGCTCCACTGGCTCACGATCCTGAGTGTCTTTTGATGGCATCAAAACCTGCACCACTGCCTCTCTCTTTTCTTCAGGACACTCTTCTCTCATCACTTCCTCCTTGCCTGGTTTAGATTCCAGGCCTCAGCTTTTCAGTCCCGCCATCGCTGCACACTAAATCCTCTTCTTCTGCCATCTTTCTGTTACACAGTATGGCAAAGCCTCAGCCCTGGATGGGTCTCCTTCTACCTGAATTCCTGCCCTGAGTGGTGATAGGTACTCTAAAATGGTATGTGGGCTCCTGATCACCAATCCCAGGCAGACTTGCACCCTGCCACAGTGTGAGAGCAAATCCAACTTCCCTTAGGTAGTGTTTCAGTTCAGTCCCAGTCCCAGACCTCTGACCTTTCTCCATGAACTCCCAGCAAGTGAACACATCTTCTGTTGCACAGAGGAAGTAAGAGCCATCCTCATCCTCAAGACTGCAGCTATAAATGTGGAAATGTGACCACAAGTAAGCTCCTTCACCAACACTTGGAGTTCACTCCTCCTCTTTGCAGGCACTTTGCATTGATAACTGATGAGCCTTTTCCCTCCTGTGTTTTCAGCCTTCCCCTCTCGAATGGGTTTGTCTCACTGGTGTTTAAACATGCTGAGCTCTCAAATGAAAAAGAAAAAAAAAAGAGTGATGGGAGAAAAATAAAGCAGGGAAAAGAAATTGAGTAAGTTTGGAGAAGTTAAATATAAATAAGTGTGGTCTCACTGAAAAGTGTCTTTTGAGAAAAAGCTTGAAGGAGGTGAGGAAAGGAGCAGGTAGCCACCTGGGAAGAGCAGTTCGGGTAGAAGGCAAAGCAAGTGCAATTACCCTGAAGTGGGAGCGTCCCTGAGGCAAATAAGTCATTGTCATGTGGTGGAGACAGAAATGACAAATCAATGAATGAAGTGGAACATTTGTTTACCTTGTGACAAAAAAAAGAAAGAAATTAGATTTGTACCTCATACTGTACACAAAACTAATTCCCAGCAGATATTAGGCTTAAATGTGAGAAGCAAAACTTTATCTTTTAGAAGACATGGGAAGTATTTTTAATGGCCTTAAGGTAGGAAAAAAATTTAATTAAGACAAATAAAGGTTCAAACAACTGGGAAAACAAAACAAATCAATGTTATATTTGTTGGCATCTCTCTCTTACCCCTCATGACCAATCCTCTAGACTTTTGCTCATTATTTCTTTACTTCCCATTCCTTCCTGTGGCAGATTCTTTTCCAAAGATAACCATACCAGGAGAAATCCCATCTCATGCTCTTCGTACATTGTAATGTTGACAGTCTTCCATTGAGACATGGGGTCCTGGAGGATCTTGGTAACTGTCTCGGCCAATAGAATGTGGTGGAGTATGGCTGCCTGACCTCTGAGGTTGGGTCATAATAGGCAATATGGCACGTTTTTCTCTATATTTATCTCAACAGGCACCTTAGGAATCTTGAACCATCGTGTAAGAAGTCTGACTTCTTCAAAACCACCATGCTGGAAACCCATGTGGAGAGACCACATGGACACTGAGAGAAATACTCCAGAAGTCCTTGCTGTTCCCACCCAGCTGTTTAAGTCTTCCCAGTGTCAACCACTAGACATAGCCACGAGGAAGGCTTTGAACAGCCCAGCTCACACTGAGCAGGGCAGAAACACAGCATCCCCACTGAGCCCTGCCCAAATTATAGATTAGGGAACTAAATTTGTGAGCCAGGGTATTGTTTGAAGCCACTACATTTTAGTGTAGTTTGTCACAAAGCATTAGCTAACTAAGTGAACTCCCAAACCTACCCAAGACCACCTTTTGCCCTGTTATATCTTCTGCTTGAAATATTTCTTACTGGGCTCATCATGTTTCTAAGTCTAATAGGAATTGTTCTGCCTCCTGTTTCTGGGTAATTAGCTCTCTATACGTTGGACCCTCCATCCTGTAATGCTAGATTCTTTTGGTATCGATTGTATAACCCTCTTCTGGCCTCTTATTTTTTCTCTCTACTTCTTAGGCTTCTTCCCCTTTTCTTATACGATTCTGACCCTAGCTATTAAATACTGAAATTCTTCAGGACTCAAGCCTAGACTTTCTTCTCTCCTCACTCTGTGCTCTCTCCCTAGGCAATTCTTCCACAGTCACATTTCAATTACCACTTCTGTGCACATGAGTCACATTCACATCACTTATCTGAGCTCCTGACCCATATATTCCATTTCCTACTGCCAATTCCCTTTTGGCAATGTCAAAGGCACCTCCAATTCAACATGGCCATGATTTCAAAATGGCACTGATGATCTTCTGCTCCCCACACCTTCTCTACCTTGGGGTTCATGAGATTTGGCCATTGGGGGGGGGGGGGTGCTATTTCTACCGAGTATTTGACAGATGAAGTTCCTGCCTTCTTAGAGCTTTCATTCTAGATACACGGGTCTGAGAGTTAAATGCATCAATATGTGAATAAATAAACTAAAAAATAGTGACAAACACTGGACAAAGGTAGGGCGCTGAAGACAGTTTGGGTGGTCTTTAAGAGAGGAACTGAGTGACAAAGCTCAGATGGGCGTGACAAAAAGAGCCACCTTGCAATGAAAAGAAATGAAGTACTGGTATGTGCTAAAAGGTAGATGAGTCTTGCAAACATGCCAAGAGAAAGATGCCAGATATATATATATATATATATATATATATATATATATATATATATATATTGTCCCTGTGGCAGTTCAACTAGGAGACCAGTTCTATTGCTCGCTATTATGTGGGCTGACCACCAGGGGGCAGCGCGGAATGAAGAAAAGTCCCTGCTGGCAGCCAGCAGCCAGGGAAGGGAGTCCCTGGCAGGCAGCTAGAAGGCCCTGATCACTCTCCAGGCCTAGGGACCTTACCTGTGCATGAATTTCATGCACTGGGCCTCTAGTATATTGTATAATTCCATATAGGAAATGTCCAGAAAAGGCAAATCTACATAGAAAGTAGATTGTGATTTGCCTTGGGCTGCAGGGTTGGGAAAAATAGTGAGTGACTGTTAATGGCTGTGTATTTCTTTTTGGAGTGATGAAAATGTTCTGAGCTTAATTGTGGTGATAATTGCTCAACTCTGAATACACTAATAACCATTGAATTAGTCACTTCCAATAAGTGAATTGTAAGGTAGGTGAATTATATCTCAATAAAGCTTTTGTAAAAATAAAACCAAACCAACATAGAGATTAGGTGGCAAGAGCATTCATGGCGGAGAGAACTGTGATGGGAAGATATTTAAGTGGAAACAAAATCTTGAAACTCACAGGGAAGTGAAGTCCACTGTGCGCTCTAGAGAGTGGAGGGAGTGATGATCGGAGATGGAACAAAGAGGGAGGCTCCAGCGGGTTCACGCAGGAAAGCAGGACCGGGACTCGAATTGTGTCCTAAGTGGGATGGAAACCATGGTGTGATCTAAACAGGTAGTGACATGACCTGGCTTAAAAAGATTCTTCCAGCTTCTGAGTGGAGAATGGGCTGTCGAGGACACACATGGAGGCAGGTAGGCCATGCAGAGGCTGGTTCAGGTGGGCAGGCAGGACATGGGGATGATGGTGATGAGGAGAATTGGGTAGGTTTGGGATGTGTTTTGGAGCTCCAGTCAACAGAATTTGTGAGCATTGAATGTGAGGGATGACAAGAGAAGAGGGTGATCTCTAGACCCTTAGCTTGGGCAATGGGATGGAGGATGGTAGTGCCATTTTTTTGAAATGATAGGTTTCGGGATGAATTTGAAGTTTTATTCGGCTTTGTTAACTCTGAGGAAACTATTCACCATTCACATGGAAGTGCTGAGTCAGTGGCTGGATATATGAGTCTGCAGAAATCAGGGCTGGGGTCAGAGATTTGGGGGCTCAGCGTCCTTACATAAACCCATGGGGCTGAAGAGGTGATGGAGAGAAAATGGGTAGTGACACACAGAGAGAAGAAGACACCACACAGAGCTTTGGGGACACCGACATGTGGAGGAGCAGCCCAAGAGCAAAGAGGAAACCCAGGAGAGAGCAAGGCACCTTAGGGCAAAAAGGGAAGTGGGTGGTTCTGCTGCCCAGCCAGCGACTCAACCAGAAATATCATTCTGAACTCACCCTCCACATCCCATTCAGCTGTTAATACTGTGTCCTGCAGTGGCTTCCTTGGCTTTTAGGATTAATACTCTAATTCTTTACTTAGCCCCAGAGCTGAGTCCTCTTATCTATCTTCCCAGCCCCGGCTGGAACAATCTCAATCCTTGCGCTCACCACACCAGCTTTCCTCTTCTTTCTACCACATGGCCCCATGCCCCAAGACCTTTGCACATGCTTGTCCCCCTGCAGGGATGTCATCTCTTCCCTCTTTCACCAGTTAATTTCTCATTTCCTTTCTAAAGAACTTCCAGGGTATTCCTGACACATCAAATTCCTCCATTACTTACTCTTAGCACATGTCCCTTCTTCTGAGTTCCAACTGCAGTTAATTGTGTGTATACTTTTTATCATATCTCCCCCACCCCCAATATTAGCTCCTTGAAGACTCCATAGGTGCCTGCCCTCAAAGAAGTTGTCCAAAAAAAAAAAAAAAGAAATGTGAGGAAAGAAAATGATTGTTTATGTTTTTGTGGCACTGAACACTTAATCTCTCTGATTGTCCAACCCAACATTGCTCTCAGCTCATTAATAAGCATAATATATACCTGAGATGTGGAGGCCACAGGCTCCATGACCCTAGCTTCTCTCCTTCCCCTTGGCTAAGGGAAAACCAAGAATCAAAACCAAACAGGAGGGCATTAGCTGGGACAGAGAAGGAAGGCTTTGAAAGGCATGTTCCATGCCCCAGGAGGTCTGAGGTGAGGTCTCCAGCCTCCCTCCCGGGGCCCCGTCCTCCCCTGCCTGAACACACATTTTGTCCCTGAGCTTATCTGGTGACTTGCTTTTCTATACAATGAAAATTAAATGCAGCCCCTATGATGAAAATGCATGGTGCTTATGTGCACAACCTAGATGATTTCTGGGGGAAAAACCCTTGTCATGCGTCCAGCATATTCTGAGATGGTTCTGCTGAAACTGCTGTCTGGAACTAAACACACACTCGTGGTCCCCTTTGGCCTTTGATTCTGAATTTGTCCTGGGCCAGCCTCCACACACCAAGACAATTATACCGGCCTGTATCTGTGAACACAACCAGGCCCTGAGCCAACGCGAGCTTAATCTTCTAGCTGTGTGTCCCTTCACCTCAGTAGTAATTTGCATCTTCTGATTACCTATTTATTACCTGTCAGATAAAAGAATGATCTAGATTCTAGAACACTTCACAGTCCCCCCAGGAGGCAAGGGGCCGTGGTGCAGGCTCGCTCGGTGGCTGGGAAGTGATTGAACCTGCGAGGAGGGAGGAAAATGAGGCTCCTCTCCCTCCAGATAAACCTAATTGTTTTAAGCAGGGGGATTTGGAGTCCTGCGCACCTGGGATCAGCATTCAGCTCACAGGCTTTGCTAAGCTTGTGTGACAGGATAATCTCCTTTGTTCAGTGCCTGAGGAGGATATTTTCTGCATTATTAGACAAGTCAATGAAGATAAAACAAAATATTAACTATTTTAAGCTGCACTAGGCCATCCCAAAGGAATTAAGTCACCTTATTCTAATTGTACCCGGCTTCCTTGTCATAATGAGCTGGGGCTGAGCTGCAGGCTGGGGCCTGGCTTTGTAAGACCTGCAAGTCCCCGGCTCATTCTGAGCAGGCTTTGCCTCTCCTCTGCTTTGCTCTTTCCCTGGGGTGGTTTGCAGAGCTGGGGACCTTGTTTCCAGGCAAGGAAAGAAAGAAATGAAACTTCAATGAAGACCACAGGGGTGTGACATCCATCAGCAAAGTATAAAAAGGCATTTTATGTCTCTGTTGCAATTATGTTAAGCCAGCTAATCCTGGATCTGGGCTTTCACAACCTGGATTCAGTCATGCAAAACTGCTGGTCCTGTGTTTGCACCTGTAACAATACGCAGTTTCCAAATGGGCTTACTAAGACAGAAACCTGGCTGTCCTCACCTAAGCATGGATAGTGTCTGCCCTCTTTTCTGGCTCCTCGGAAGCCAGAGTAGTCATGAAAAGCCAGAGAGATTCCTGGCAGGTCAGCCGAGCCCTGCCCTGGCTGATGTAGGTGATGGTCCTCCTGGCCCGTGTCTGCATGTCCTGCTGAGCCAGGTCCTCTGAGGCCTCAGCCTTGTCCTCAAGTCCTGGCTTTACAGATTAGCTACTTGTTGGAGGTGTTATAGACTCCCTGCTTTACTTCCCTCCAGTGGCCCTGGCCCTACCCAGCTGGAGCCTTGCACCCAGGAGCCACCATGTGACAGGGTCACTGCTTTACAGTTCTGTGCTCTAAGTCATTTGCTTGGCCCTGGAATGGCAGACCTGGGAAAGGACCATGAACACCTTTGTGTCCGTGCCTTAGTGTGTGTGTGTGTGTGTGTGTGTGTGTGTGTGTGTGTGTGTATGCAAGAAAGTGCACGCAGTCCTTGACCTGGGTTACCTTTCAGCCACTTGCCGATCCACTCCACTAAGTCCCATCTCTGTTAGTTCTAGTGCTCGGCACTGTTCCGGGTGTTTGTATTTGCTGTCTTATTTAATCCTCACAAGGACCTTTATGAAGTGGGTATAATTATCTCCGTTTTGTAGCTAAGGAAACACGTGGCTTCCCTGAGCCTTAAACCTGCCCAAAGCTAATAAGTTAGTGGCAGAGCTAGGATCCAAACAGAAGGCTGGGTCTCAGGCTGGGATGCAAGCAGAGCCCCCGAAGCTAGGATTAGGAGCAAGCAATGTACTGGGAGGGGATGATCCCAGAAAGCACTGTGACAGGGAACCAAGGCTGCGAAGGGGGCTTTCACCAGCAAGCCATTGCTGCGGGTGGCTGGGCTCAACCTTGGGGGACCCCTGAGAATCTGCGGAACATAGCATTTTCCCAGGAGAAGAGAGATCTTAAAAGAAAAAAAAAAGAAAAAGATTTATTGGAATGTAATTCGCATGCCATACAATTCTGCCATTTAAAGTGTCAATGGCTTTGAGTGTATTCAGAGTCGTACACCCATCACAACAGTCAGTGTTAGAACATTTTCATCATCCCCCCCCCAAAACTTCATGCTTCTTCTTCTTCTTTTAAAAAATATATTTTATTGATTTTTTTACAGAGAGGAAGGGAGAGGATGTGCCTGCAACCAAGGTATATGCCCTTCACTGGAATCGAACCTGGGACCCTTGAGTCTGCAAGCTGATGCTCTCTCCACTGAGCCAAACCGGTTAGGGCAAAACTCCATGCTTCTTAGTCATCCCCCCATCCCCTCCACCTCTCAGACCCAGACAACCACTGGTCTACTTTCTTTTTGTATAGATTGGCCTGGCATTGGGGTTTTGTCCACCCAAATCCTGTCCTCCACATGTGGGGTCACTCCTGGTGCTGATTCCCTGGCACATTCAGCTTTCCCAGGGTGCAGGCTCACAGGCCAAGCCCGCGTCCACACAGAGAATGCAGAACACAGCCTGGCAGACCAGCCCGGAAGCTGAAGGCTGTGGTGGGTGTGCAGGGCATGTGGCAGGTTCTGACAGCATCTGTGACCATGCGTCTTCCCTGTGTTGCCTGTGGTCCTCTTCTCATCCTCTTTTTTTTTAAAAAAAATATATTTTTTATTGATATTTTACAGAGAGAAAGGGAGAGAGCTAGAAATGTCGATGAGAGAGAATCATCGACCAGCTGCCTCTTGCACACCCCCTACCGGGGATGTGCCCACAACCAATGTACATGCCCTTGACCGGAATCGAACCCGGGACCTTGTAGTCCGCAGACTGACGCTCTACCACTGAGCCAAACCGGTTTCGGCCTCATCCTCTTCTTTGCTTCCCTCCATTAAATCATGCCCCTCTTTTCTTCCAAGATCCAGGGAAGCTGTTGTGAGCAGTCTCTCCTCATCACATCCATTTCATTTGTTGCTTCCTCTTTGTTGCATCCTTTCCAGGCCGGAGGGTAACGCAGTCTTAGGGAGGACGGGCAGGGCATGCCTCTCTGAGCTGAGACCTGCAGGAGAAGAGTGAGAAGAGTTCTGGGGAAGCGCATCCACTTGCAAAGTTGGGGAAGCGGAAGTCAGCAAGAGCTTGCAAGGATCAGACAGGAAGCAGGCTGGGTAGCAAAGGGTTAGGGGCATGATGAAGTGGGACAAGAGTGTGGGAGCTGCAGATCGTGCACACTGGCTCTTGGTGACTCTGTAAGGAGTTGGTTTGGTGTTTTATTTAATTGCAAAGCAATGGGAAACCTTGAAGAGTGGTGAGCAGGGAAGCAACCTGATCTGATTTCCTGCTGAGGCCTAGTCCATTTGCCTAGGACTTTAGCATCGGATTTGCTAGCCTGCTCCATCCACCTGGCCTCACCCAGCCTGTAGACTCCAGTTGGAGACATGGGTCCTGACACCAGCAACCTTGCTAGCCCAAACAGCACTTGGAGCAAATTAGGAAAAGGCACGAGACACTTTGTTGCCATCTCCAGGAAAGCCATCAAAATTACCGTACAAGCCTAGATTGGGGCTGTGCACAGCCTGCCTGCCACCCTCCGCAGACTGCTCTGATAATGTTGCCTGGATTCCCTGGGGTTCGCCTCTCTTGTCTGACATCCCGGAGTCCTGCTTCTCAGACATTTCTGGTAGTCACTGCCACATGCCACTGTAGTCCTTGGATCCAGGTGCCATCTGCCTGGATGGAAAGAATTCTTCCTTTTCTGCTTTTTAAAATTAGTAAGTTATATTTTTAATAATTTTTAGAGAGAGAGAGATGAAGGAAGAGGTAGAGGAGAGAGATAGGAAAAGAGAGAGAGAAGCATCAGATGTGAGAGAGAAACATCCATATGCTGCTTCCCACGTGCCCCCTATAGGGGATCCAGCCTGCAACCCAGGCATGTGCCACAACCAGGAATCAAACCAGCAATCTTGAGGTGCATGGGACGATGCCCAACCAATGGAACCACATCAGCCAGAGCTAAATTTATTTTTTTATTGAGATATAACTGACATTTTTAAAACTAAATTTATTGGGGTGACATTGGTTAATAACATTATATAAGTTTCAAGTGTACAATGCATCATACATCATCTGTACATGGCATTGACTTTAACATTTTTTTAAATTATCTTTTCTGCACTAGAGTTTGTTCCCCCAGCACAGACTCTTGGTCAGTCTATAACTAATCTTGGATCTCTCCTCCTAGCATCCCTGAGGTTGCCTTCCCTCCCCAGCTGAGTAGTGGGGTGTGACAGTGAGGAGTGGTTTGGGTGGGGCTTTGCCTGACTCTCTTCTAGGCATCTCTGTGGATGGCCCCTGCCTTCCAGTGCATAGGTCAGTCCGGCTGCCTGGGCCTCCCACATGCACCAGCTCACCTGAATTCATGAAAGCCTGTGAGAAATGTCTGTTGGGTCACCAGCACAAATGTTCCGAAGGCAGCTCTGCTTTGCAGCCTTTCCCCCGCTGTCCCGAGGCCCCTTCGCAGACATAGGAGGCTGGGATGTTTTCTAGGCTCTCAGCTCCACCACCTGGGAAGTGGCCCACTTTGGCTGTGCCCATTTACCCTGGTGGTGACTGTGCTGGGTGTTGCCCAGGGTGCTGTTCTCTCCCCGTCTGACTGCCAGGCAGGGACCGGGCTCCCTGTGTTGGGGGTGAAGCATGATGGGGGCATGGGGAGAAGGTGGTGGAGGCCCAGGTGACGGGCCAGCGGAGGGACATACTTCATTGTTGTCAAATGGGCCAAGACGCCTTGTGCTATGACCTGGACTCCTCTTTTTGAGCTCTGCCATCTCCCCAAATGGCAATTGGAAACTGAAACACTACATTAAATAGCATTTCTGTGCAATTAAAGCACATTAAAATGGCAATTAAGTTTCGCAAACAGCCTCCTCTATGTTCCCGGGTTGATTAGGCTGTTTGTGCTCTTTTTCAAGGATGATTGTTGTAACTAAAGGCTGAGTTGTCTTTTCACGCATTGAGCCATGCTATGAAAAGCAAGAGTTCTAAATCATTTATTCTTCCTTTGGCAATTTCAGTTTTGTTTTGTTTTTTTTTTTTGCTCTTTTTTTAATGGAAAATTTTAAGCCTATACAAAAGTAGAGAGAATAGTATAACACACCTCCATGCACCCATCACCCATCTATAACAGTTATCAACTCAGGGACAATCTCCCCTTAACTATTTTCTTTGCTACAGATTTTTTTTTAAGGAGAAGAAACGTGTAGGGAAATTCTGGTAAGAAAAATCGACATGAACTAAAAGCGTTCTATGTCCCAGGACTGTGGTTACAGTGATGACTAAGATAAATGGCACCCATGCCCTAAGGAGCGTGAGGTCTGGTTGGGAAAACAGATGAGTGAAATGTAAGAACTCGGGATGTGGCAGGTGCTATTTCCCCTAAAAGACGTGGGATTGAATGGTCCCTAAGCCAGCTGAGGTGAGATCTGGGAAGCTGATAACTCCTTTTTCAGGACCTGGGGCCTTGCTGTCAGGTATGCCTTCCTTGAGAGATGAGGATCTGCCACTGTAATCGGTTCCGTCTGCCCTTTGTCCTCCACCCGCACCCTTATTAGATGCTCATCTGATCCCTCCCTTTTGCTAAAATCTCCTAGCTGTCTCACCTCCTGCAGTCTCACACGTGTCCAACCTCCACCCTGGATGTCTGATTCATCTTTCTGAAACATGCTCTCATTCTGCCAACCCCTTGCTCGCATTGCTTCGCCTCCAGCGAGGTCCTTTTCTCCACCGATCTAAATGCAAGCTTCTTGGTTTACAGCTGCCAAAATGTTTTGTTTTGGTCCCTTTCAGTGAGACTCCTCCCACTAGAGCCTGGCCATCCCCTGGTTCATTTACAAAGGATGTAAAGAGAGCATTGCCCCAGGAGCCCTGAGAGGCTGGGTTGGCATCCCCTAGGGGTGCACCTCTTCCTCACCCACCCTGAATCCTCTGGATTGCAGCTGCCAAGAGACCCCGGGCCAGCAGAATGCAGCCCGTTGGGGTGGGGGATGGGAGGACAGCCCTGTACAGAGGTTACTTCCCTCCTGGTACTGAAGCATGTCCACTGTAGAACAGGCTACATCCCAACATGTCTCTTTGTCTGTCATTTTTCCACTTGTGGGCTCCATGGTCTAAAAAGGACATCACCGGGGCTGGCAGCGGGGCCTTTGAGGTTGGGCTTCTTAGGAACATTCCCTGAGGTCGCACCAAGGCCCTTGACCTTGGCATTGCTCTCTTCTCACTCACTGACATAAGCTCTCTTTAAATGGATGCTCTTCTGTTTCCCTCCTTTGCTCTCCCATGAGGAGAAGAGAGAGCTCTTACCCTGCTTATTCTGGTAACGGAGGAGTTTAGTGGTTGCTCAGAATCTGCAATGCCTAGGCACAGAGAAGGACTAGGACTCGGATCTTAACCCTTTGCCCATGATGGGTTTTCCTGTCCTTCATACCTGCAGCAGCCCCCATATCACACTCCCACCAGCGCAGGAGACACCCCTCTGGTGAGTAGATGAGGGTAGAGAGTCTGGAATCTGTGCTGGGGGGAGAGGAGATAGAGATGGTGGAGACCAGGGCCAGACTATGAATGCTTTCTCCACCTGGGCAAGCAGGTAGTGCTTTATTCTTAGTGCAGAGGGAAGCCTTCAGAGGGTGTTAAGCAGAGCCATGATCTGATCTAGTTCATAAAAATAAAAATGATGCCCCTTCATGTACCTAATTTCTACCAAATCTGTACATTTCCTGTTTTTCTTGATTTCTGAAGAAGACAATTATTTGATCTTCACGTCTTCATTTTTACTGGCCCTTTTATGGGGGGATCCGAGTTCTAACCCAGAAGTTGCTTTCCCAAGGAGCTCTGATTGGATGCCAGCTAGTGAAGGCATTATAACTTGCTGTGCTTCAAGTCTGGTGTTTTTGAAAGTCCTAGCGAAACTGTGGGATTTAACCAGGAGAGCATGAATCACCCAGGAGACACAGGCCAGCTTGTGTTCCTAAAATCGAAATGGCGTGAGATTGCCATTTCCAGAATGCCTCCTCACTCGGTGAGTCACCAGGAAGCTTCAGAATAGCTGTGCATCTCCAAAACCCTGCACTTCCTCCCAACAGGATTTGGATACACTCTCACCCTGCCCCTTGGGTGGAGGGAGTACAAATGGACATTCTGAACAACATGTATTTCTCAAAGCCCACTGCCAGACAAGATTAAAACCGCTGCCTGGAATGAAGTGGTAAGATTCTCTGGGTTCCAGTAAATGGCCCCATGCCCATCTCCCCCTGTCTCTTGCTTGGATGAGGTAAATGGTCTAATCAGTGAATTTTGGCCAATTCCTTCATTTATTCTCACATCGATTCATTTTATAACCACACACCCTGCCAAATGCTGTGGAGGGTATTGAGAGGAGAAACATTGCTTCTTCCCTCCAGGAACTCACAAGGATTCTTCAGGGCCATGGTTGAGACTCATGTAGGTGTATTTCTTTTGGCCAAGGGATGACAGCCTCAGGTGGGTGGCTTCAGCGCAGAAGCAGCCATAAGGGACCAGGTGTGAGTTCAGCGGACTCAGGGAGTGTGGCGGATAGTGAAGGGTGGTCTATAATGGACTCAGCAGTTCTCTAACAAGTGTGTGTAACTACTGTGTGAATGCAGGATGCAGGACAGGCGGGGAGGGTAGGGAGGAATGAACTAGGGGTGTGATTCAAGCAGAAGGCAGCATAGTCATTCATTCAGTGAACATATATGGAGCATTAACTGTGAGCTGGGTTTGTATAAAACTCTGAGAATTTAGTAAGATGAGGCCCCAGCCCTCAAAGAGTTCATAGTTAGGAGAGACACAGATTTAAATAGGTACTTATAATACAGTGGGATTGGATTATGGTCATTTCTGCACAGGGTCCCCTGGGGTTCTAGAGTTGGGGGCCTTCTGATCCTGTGTGGCCTCTCCAGGATTCTCCCTGAAGAAGCAGTGCTAGAATTCCATGTGCAAGGAGGTGGGATGGAATCCAGGAGAGGGACCATCATGGGCCAGAGAGGGAGATAGGAGGCAGGATGATATGTGTGTGGAAGCTGCAAACACATACTTGAAATGGATGGCGTGAAAGGCAGGCAGGTGGAGGGGCAACCCTGCCTTGACATGGATCCAGATGCTAGTAGGCTGACCATGTGATTCTTAGTGAGATTCCAGGAAGGATTACTGGGCAGGGAATGGGGTTAGGAGTCTGGAAAAAGTGGGGCAAGAGAAGATGGGGCGGGGGTTGCAGGGACCCAGCAAAAGGACTGTCAGGAAGAGACTGGGAGAGAAGGAGCAAGGGAGTGGATAGCTTGGATTGTTTAGCCGAGTGGCAAATGGTGTCACTCCCCTATTTCCCCACCGAACCTATAGGGAAATCTGCTAAGGGGTCAGTGTGACTTTTGCCACTCTCTGAAGTGCAAAGCAGATGGATCTCCACGTAGGTGTAGGGGGAGAGCAAAAGCTGCCAGTGGGAGATTCCTGAGGGCCGTGGGAGCCACTGAAGATCCTGTGTGTGTGTGTGTGTGTGTGTGTGTGTGTGTATGTGTGTGTGTGTGTACACACAGTGGGTGCTGTGATTCTAGAATGTCACACTTCTCTATAGCACTACAGAGCTGTGACTGTGGGTGTTCAGGTACCACGCCAGCTCTCTTTCTGAAAGCAGGCCCTAGGGCTGCTTTTATTGTGTGCTCACAGGTTTAAGCACTGGTGAGTTAGGCAAAGGCCTGTGCCCTGGTCATAAGAGCAGCCAGGTCTGCCACGTACGAAGGCTGCCTTCCCCATTCTTGCTCATCTGCCAGAGAATCTCCACCAGCTCATCTTTCCCAGGGATCTGGACCACAGATTTCCAGGGCCTCCCTGGGAACCATCTTTGTATTAACTGCGGCTACCCAGGCCTTCTCCATGTAATTCCTTAGGACCCTAGTGCCAACATGGCAGCCGTTCTGCCCCCCGCGGAGGAGGATGGCAGTTTAATCACATCCCTGTGGCTGAACCCAACTCGGGGCCTGCTGCCCAGCAAGGCAGCACCACTCTGTTCTTCTTGGACTTCTCATGCCCAGGCTCTGAGCCCAGTGTGTTTCGCCACACTAGCTTGCTTGGAAAAATGCTCTCTCCCTCCACATTTGGTGGCAGGATGAATGTCATCAGTCATGTTGCGAGCAAAGGACCTGGATTACTAACTGATGGCATTGTGTTCAAGGCACATCTGAGGCAGTGACAGATGGCCTGTATTAAAGTGTGACTGTTGAGTGAGCATTCCCATCATCACAAGACTTTTTCCCTGAAATTTTGATTCTAGGAGGAATCATAGAACACTAGGCTCCTAAGGCTTCTAGAAAGATTCTCAGCTAAATGTCTCATTTAAAAGGAAACCAAAATCCATGGGCATTAAGTGATTTGCCCAAGGTCAGTGAGCTGCTTGGTGATGTAGCTGAGAATAAAACCTGGGTCCTTCACATTCGGTCCAGTGTTCCTTGCACAGCACCGTGGGACCGCTGGATCCAGGCTTTGTCTTCTCTTAGAGACAAAAGAAGAACATGCCAGAAGTGCACAGGGTAGATATAATTCTGGTGTGACATCAGCCCTGGGCTGCACGCAGTCCTCACCTCCTCATGAGCATGGCTGGCCTTCTGGGAGGTGATCAGGTGATTCTTGGGGCCCTTGCTGGCATAGACTGACCACACCCACTAGCCCGGCTCTTCTATCCAGTGAGATGGCCATAGAGCAAGGGCCTCCTACCTAGTGGGGTCTGGTTTCACCTGAGGTTGCTTCTTGATTCACTGGGGATGTTTGCAGTGGTTCTCAACGTTTGCTCCCTGGATCAGCAGTATCAGTATCCCATGGGAACATATTAGAAGTGCAGATAACCAGGCCTCCCTGACCTACAGACTAAGAAACTCTAGGGGTGGGCCCAACAAATCCATCATGTGATCCTGATGGCACCCACACCTGAGGACCACTGGTCTAAGCTGTCCCCAGTAGTAAAGCTATGACAGAACTCTACCTGAAACCCATGCATGACCTCAGTCTCCAATTGAGCAGATGGCATTTCCTAAAGCACTTGGTTTTTACCCTTGGAGAAAGATGTTGAAGCAAGTGAAGTCATTGTGTTCCTGTGTGTATAACTCTCTGCTTTAATCTTATGATAAAGGGTGAGAGCCTTACCAGCACAGGTCTCTGGCGTGTACAGGGTAGTGAGCATGGCCGCTTATTGTTCTGAAATTGACATTACCCCTTTGCTTTGTTTTTGTTTGCTTTTGCCCAGTAAACTTTTTCTCATCTTTTTAACCTTTCTGTGATGTCTTAAGCATGTGGCTTGAGAGTAGTACATGGACGACGGATTTGGTTTTTAAACTCAGTACAGTCTTTTCATTTTGTATAGGAGTCTGAACTGTATATGATTATTGTAAGAATTAACACCACTGCCCTTATTTTGTGTTTGTAGACACCTATTTGCAGACTTCCTTGGCCTTGGTTAACCTCTTTTACTCTGATGTATGTTTTCTTTGTTTTTATCTTCTTAGTGATTGGAAGATACATGTGTTTGTTGTTGTTTTTGCTTTTATTTTATTTTCAAAAATACTTAAAGCCTATATATATTTTTACAGCAATACCTGCTCATTTATTTATCTCTACCAAACACTGGTCTGGGAATGCCTCACAGGTACATAGCTAGATGCTAGTAGACTAGCACATGAATTAGCTTTTTTATTCCCATACTCCTAAATCATCTTTATTTTTTTTCAATTGAAGTTTATATTCAGTATTATTCTGTATTTCAGGTACATAGCATAGTGGTTAGACAATCATATACTTTACAGAGTGATCCCCCAACATTTCCAGTACCCACCTGGTCCCATACATAGTTATTACAATGCTATTGACTATATTCCCTGTGCTGGGCTTAACATCCCTGGGACTGTTCTTTAACCACCAATTTGTACATTTTTAAATTGATTTCAGAGAGGAAGGAAAGGGAGCGAGAGATAGAAACATCAATGATGAGAGAGAATCGTTGATTGGCTGCCTCCTGCATGCTCCCCACTGTGGATTAAGTCCAAAACCCAGGATTGGGTCTTATTTATTTTGTGTTCAACCTGTGTTTAACACAATGTATTGAAGAAAACAAGACATTTTGCCCACTGTTGCAAAAATTGTGGTTGTCATCAATGGAGATATCCATTAAATTCTGAACAAATGAAGTTAATTCAGCATATGTGCAGACATCCCTGGGAAGGAAGGTCCAAAGATTAGTACAATATATAAAAATCATACAGAAAGACCATTATACAGGTCATTAGACAATACAAATTCATAGAAAAGGAAAATTAAGGCAAGATCATCAGTACTAGCACCATGTAAGTGTGAAGAACTACTGTTTGAGCCCTGATTAGGTGAGGTCAGTCCTTGGAGAATGTCATCAGGTTTCCTGGCATGTCACTGAAGAAAGATCCATCTCCCTCCTTTCTGGCCTGGTTATTATCCCTCCTCCACAGGCTGACACTGTAGTCTTGATGTCAAGGCTTGTGTCAACTTTTAACTGTCTTATCACTGTGCTCATTTTACAGTCAGATGATTAATAAACATTTATCATCTATAGTAAATCTTAAAATGTAGCAAAATCTTAAAATGTCTGCGGTTCAAAGTGAGACAAGGATCTTGGCCATTCTTAAGAAAAGACCTCTATTTTCTCTTTAAATACACACACCACCATTACCATCACATTCCCCTTTCTGTATTTATTCATCTTTTCTTCACCTTTGAAATATGACTGGCAAGCCAAGGTTTTACCAAAATTCCCTTCAGGTTTTTTGTTGTTGTTGCTGTTGTTGTTATGGGGGAGGGGGAGGAAGGACCAAGTAATCAAGGTCAGTGTGCCAAACCCAAAGGGACTCTGCAGGGGTGAAATTAAATGGCAGAGAACCTGACAATGACCCTTAACAGGACAGGAGCTCTCACCTCTCCTTGCAATCCAGGGCACAGGATTACTGAGCATCCTTGAATTTCATTGCTGTGGTTTTTGGTATGCCTCACTGTCTGGGGATTCCTTCTGTTTCACATCCTTCCGTTTTCATTGCTAGAAGGTTTTAGACCAACACAACCCATGTAGCCAGCATGTCTCTGACCTCATGTCAGGTCCAGTGTTCTGTGAGCTGATCCCATCAGGTAGTGCTCCATCAGATGTGGCCAGTGCTCCAGCCCATCCCTTTGCATCAGCAACAGCAAAATTAAGAAGAGTGCTTATGCTCTGTTAGGTGGCATAACCTGTAACCCCAGATCTTAGTGGCCTCACCAATGTAGGTCATTGTTTCTCATGTCGCATGTCATCTGTAGGTTAGAGACAACTCAGCAACTCTTCTCCAGCTGTGGGTGGTGGGTGTCTTATCATTCAGAGACCCAGGCCAAAGAGTAGTATGTACGTGGGACATGCTATTCTTTTGGTGGTGGCAATTAGGGCCAAACCGAGCATGGGTATTTGAAGCTCTTGTTTGAATATGGTCTGCCTCACCACTGGTCACATTCCACTGGCCCAGTCAAGTCATACAACCAAGCAAGTAGTCAGTGAGGCAGCAAGTGCCCAGGAAAGCATGGTAAGAGCAGGGAGAACATGAATTGTGTTCAATTAATACAATCCATCTCCCTTTATAACTCTAATATGTTCAGGGGAGAATTGGAAATCCTAGTGAAATTAGTTTCTGAATTATAGCTGTCACCCACAGCAAGGAAGAATAGTTTGAATGGGTGGATGGATGGATGAATTAATAATCCCCTATTTGCAGAAAAAAAATGTAAGGAGACTTGTAGTAAAAGAGCAGATAGGAGATTTAAATCATGTGACATAAGATTAAATGTAAAAAAATGATTGAATGTAGAATAAAATGTAACGTTACATAAAAATGGAAATATAAAGTGTCATTGATTGAAATAGCCCACCTAGTACTCAGGGCAAGGAGAGAATGTTGAAACACCTTGCTTCCCTTTGGTGGTAGCGGAATGTGCACAAGTACCGTACATTATGAGGCACAACTTTCCCCACTTCTGAGTTTTCAGAACATTTGTTATTTGGATCTTTGCATAAAGAGGTTGAGCAGTATATTTAATAATACCCTCAATGGCAGATTATGCATTCAATGTGCATCTCCTGTAAGAGTGGAAGGTTGGGTGCAGGTGTTACAGCACTGCTAGGTAATTAATAATCCCTGAATGGTAGGTATATTTACCTTAGCTCTTTCAACACTGATTATGCAATCAAGAATTCATTGTTTCGAAAGTGTTATTTAGGTTTGACTCCTGGGCTTTCCTATGGAAAAGTTTTTGAAATATAAATACCTACACATGTGAACAAACTTCTTGTTGAAAAATAAAGATTAATCATTATAATCAAAGTAGAGGCATTCACTAAACAATGAGCTCTGTGATTAGAAAGGTGAATAGGAACAAAGAAATTAAATCTGTGGCTCAGGCAACGTTTCGCTGCTCAGTCTATTTCCTACTCACCTGGTCAGAAGATGGCAAGTCCTGGGCCCCAGATATTCTGGGTTCACTGAAGTTTTGTGCTGAATTGGGTTCATCCCAAAATTGTTGATTTCTGTTATTCTGTTTAATTGCGAGTTAATAGTATTTATATTTGTCTATACCACACACACACACACACACACACACACACACACACACACACACCTCTTCAAGACTTCTAGGAGAAATGTTAGGAAGTAAATTACCTATTCTCTTATCTCAGTTGCTCTGACAGTGTGGTTGGGGAACCCAGCCACTCCTGAGGGGCACTGTTACTAACACTGATCGCACAAATCCTCCAATTAGCACAATTTTGGAGGAGCACAGGAAGTTTACTTTTAACAAGGTCTCCGTTGATTCTCAGGTGCACAGTGATCTAGATCAGCACTGTTTAGCAGATCTTCCTGTGCAGATGGGATATACCGTATCTGCATGGACTAGTGCTGTAGCCCCACGTGGCCACACCAGCAGTTCAGATATAACCAGTGCACTGGGACTACTGCATTCCTCATTTTAATTAATTTATATTAAATAACTGCTAGTGGCTACTGCATTGGATGGTTCAGGGCTAGATGATAAATCAACAGCATTTGCAGCTGGAGCAATAGGAGTGAGTGACAATGTCAACACTTGTGTGTGACTTGACCTTTGGGCTTTTCAAGTTTACTACATGCTAGACTCTAATCTGTGTATTTACCATATAATAACTAATTTAAACTTCACAGAGTTCTAAGGTATTTCCTAAAGGTATGGGTCAGTGTGGGTCCAATCAAAAACAGAGAAGCCTACTAGGTATGTCAAGCAGAGAGGGTGCTAACGGCAGGTGCTCAGATCCCCTGGGTCTCAGTTCAGGTGGTGCCAGGAGCTCTGAGCTTCCATGGATTGTGGAACTCTTGTCTTCTTTTGCTCTTTGAGAGCTGTGGACCCGAGCTGAAGACAGGGAATGAATTGGTTTCCTTCTCCTGACTTCAAGCCTCCTGGTAGTACATCCCATTGGTAGAATCTAATTTTATGGCACATATAATCTGTGTAACCTAATCTAATCAGAATCTAATCAGAAAATTAATCAGAATATAATCAGGTAAAAGGATCTGGAAAATATCATCTGGGGATGCCATGCCCAAGTTTCACAGGGCAGTGCTCAGAAGAGTGGGCCTTTCATTGGGAGAGAATATACATGTCACCGGCACAGTTTGTGACGAGTACTTCTCTTAAATGTGCATGTGTCTCAATGCATTAATCATGTCAGTACCTTCCAAGCTCAATGTCACAGGTCAGACAATGTCTCCTGAGACAGGCTGGGTCTAAAGGAACAAATCTTGACAAAGTACCAATTCCCAGATCACCTCAGCCAGGTTCTGTGCACAGGCTATATGCACAGGGGCTGCCAACTCCTTCCACAGGCCTTCATCCTTATTTTGCTTCTCTCTGATGAGCCTCATGTAGAACTTGAAGTTCTAGAGACAACTTTGTCCACTCCTGTTCAAAGCTCACTACCCCCAAGTGGGAGGAAGAAAGGACTAAAAAAACATAAGAAAGAGAACACGACATTTCTACACAGGTACAGGTTCCCTGCTTCTTCCAGTAAAAACTCCATCACCTTAGTAGGGCTTGTGTGTCTCCCTCTTGTGGGCAGGATTGGATAGAGCTCTTCGCTTCTGGTGATGGATGAGGCAAGTGGGTGGTGCCCCATCACACTGAGTCTGTGGTTAAGAGTAGCTGATGTTCAAGTTTCTCTTTTACCCATCACTTGACCAAGACATTTTGAAATACCTTTCTTAATAAAAATTTGCATTATCTTAGGGAATTTATCTTCATCATATGGCTTGAAAGTGCTCACATGGAAGCAAAGCTAAGGAATTAAGGCAGGGACCAGCATGAGTTAGTAATATGAGTGACTAGCTCATGAATTTATTAAACTGGAGGAGAACAAAATATATCCATCTTCCCTGCCAGAATCCATTAAGTAACTGTGAAGTATGATGTCTTAGAAAACAGATTAGGGAAGATCCTGAGACTACGCATTCTTACATCTTGAAGTTGATGATGATAAGCTTTTATTTTTTAAAACACATTTCTGTTCTGTAGTAAATAATTTCAGAGCTATACTCTTCCTTGAAGACTTAAGGAAGGTATTCTCTTTGCACAGACTCCCATCCCCTGGAGACGTGCTGGGCAAGATGGTCCAGTATCCCAGGCTTGACTTGCCAGTCAGAGCCTGTTTTCCGTCCTTACAGCCAGGGGCCAAAGGATGCACACAGCTCACAAGTGTACATCTATCTCTTCTGGACCGATATGGTATCATCTCTTTACCCCATTCCTGGGGACTCAGAGGCTCTGTAGGTTTGCTTTTGCATATTTGTTTGGCATTTCTTTGTATGTACTTTGCATATTGAATCTCACAGTCTCAGAGATGCCTCCTCCTTTCCCTGCTCACCTTTGAGAACTGAACTTTTTTTGGTACCTTGAGTCACATTTATTCTAGCCATATTTACAATCTAGTGTTTACTGAGAGTTTCAGGCTCCCAACAGAGTATGGTACAAACCCAGTATCTTGTCCCCCACAGTAGTAGGAGCCAAGATGCCCGGTTTTCTGTTTCTCTTCATCTCTGAGCCTTTGGGCCAGTGGGAAGGTGGTGAGGAAGGACCATATATCTTTCTTACCATGCCAGAAGAGGACAAGAATGCTGTTTAGAGGGAAGCACAGTTGTGTTTCTTGATCCAGCCCCACTGATTTTTTTTTTAGTATATATTTCTGCCAGGTTCTGGCAGTAGGCTGTCTGAATCCAAGCTTTAGAATGATCAGAAATGCTTATTTTCTCTTGTGTTTTAATTCTTCTTGCCACCTGTTGAGAATGTGGCATGAGGAGGTGGTAGCCAGATGCTAGCTGACGTCTGAGTCTGGCTCATACTATTCTTACTCTTCTGTCTTTTTGTTCTGAAATACTACCTAGGTTCCTGCTCCCTGACAGATGAGGGAACAAGCTTAGATCTGTATGGAAAACAAGGTCAGAGAGTAAAATCTACTACTTATTCTTTCATTTCTATGTATTTTTACCCGTGAAGTAAAAGCATATAAAATTCTGTTTGGGGACCATTAAGTTCTGCAATGAACAGATGATTGTATAAACAGTGAGCCATCCCTCTTTGTGATGCTTCCTTCTAACATATGGCCCGATAATGACCACATTTTGTCTCTGGAGTCTGCATTGAGCATCTGTGTCAGAAGTGTGGTGGGCTCACATGAACTCCTTAGTCCTGTGGTCATGATTTCATTTGATCCGCTTATCAACATGATAGATGTCATCTCTGGGCCATGTGTCAAGACCCACAGGGTGCTTTAGCAATTGGAATATTAGTCAGTAAACATTAAGTATTTGCATACCTGAGGCTGATTTCCCAAAGCAATTTAATTTGTAGAAATAAATGCATTTAATTTCCAGCAGTTGGAATTTTTGACTCTGTACTGTTACCACTGAAGCTGTGTCTGTATAACACCCAGCCAGGCTATTATCGGAGCTCGTTTAGTTGTAAAAATCAATGCATTCAGTCTAACAATTCACTTTATGACTTAACTGACTGTTTTAGCCATCAGTCTATTTGGGCACTTAGCTATCAAAGATTAAAGATTAAAGTAGTGTTTACTATAGCCACTGCTCTTCTGAGTGAATTCCTTTTCCCAGATGAGCTCTGAATTTGTAATAGTCAGTCTATCTATCTATCTATCTATCTATCCATCTATCTATCTATCTATCTATAGACAGACAGACAGACAGACAGACAGACAGATGTTTCCTAGGGCTGCTGTAACAAACTGAGAGCACCTGCATCAGCAGCAGCCGTGTTCACCCCTGGTTTCTGGTCACACCCAACACTCTGCTTTGGCATCCTCTGCATCTGAGCCTCACCCTTTCCCCAAGAGCAGCTGGGCAGCCTGACACAGAGCCCAGGCCTGGCCCCAGCTGTGTCTTGGACACTATTCATTGCTCAGGAGAACATAGAAATGGGCCTTCAGCCTTGAAGAGCTTCTTGGGTACTGGGAGTGCACCAATACAGAATGACACATCTGAGGTGGCTAAAAGTTGAGTGATGGCAAGTGCTTGGCACACGTGCACTTGGAAAAACAAGATTCTTCAGATATGATCTCGCACGGTCAATTACACCTCCTGGTTCCTCCTTCCCCAATGCACCCACAGAAGGACCCTATGCTCCTGTCCCCTTTGGTTGTTTGCATTCCTTGAACACACCATGCACATTCAAAACCCCATTTCTTCTTCCATGAGCCCATGGTCTCTGCTGCCTGGATGCTTGTTCTCATCCCACTGTGTCTGTCTGCCTGGTGGGGGCCTGTTCATTCTTTAAGGCCCAGCCTCAAAGCCCCCTCCTCACCCTCCTCTCCCCTACATCAGTCTGTCTGCTTCAGAAGCATTGTTTCCTTTCACCTTGTAGATTACATAACACTGTTACTTGATTACATATAACAAACTAAGACTCTTGCATGGGGAGGATTATGTTTATGTGTCTTTGTAGCCTCAGTGCCTAGTGTTAGGGTGGAAGATTGAATGATGCAGCTCCCCCCCCCCAAAAAAAAAGATATGTCCACACTTTGACCCCCTAAACCTGTGATTGTGACCTTGAATGGAAAGGGTGGGGGAGTTGTTGATGCAATTAGGTTGAGGCTTTTGAGCTGACACCATTCTGGATTAGGTGGACCCTAAGTCAAAATAGCAAATGTCCTTATACGAGACAGAAGAGGAGAAGTCATAGACACAGAGGAAAGGGGCGAGATTGGAGTTCTGTAGTCACAGGCCTAGGAGCCACCGGAAGCTGGAAGAAGCAAGGGCAGATTCTTCTCAGGAGCCTTTGCAAGGACTTCTGGTTTACAGGATTCCGAGAGGATAAATCTGTGATATAGGCCACCCAGTTTGTGGTCATTTGTTACAGCAGCCCTAGGAAACATCTGTCTGTCTGTCTATCTATTGATAAATAGATAGATAGATAGATAGATAGATAGATAGATAGACTGTTACAAATCAGAACTCATCTGTTACATGAATAGACAGTGATAATTTTGTACTTAGTACACAAAGATATTAAAAAGGAAGGAGAAAGGGTATTTCAAAGAGAAATTCTTGATGTGTCTCCTACCCCAGTCACATTTTTATGAGTCCACTTGAAACCCAGAAATCCCAGCTCACCAACACTGTTTCAAGCTCTGTGCTCCTCTGTGAGGGATGGCGTGGCCCCATTGCTTTAGCCCACAACACACGGAAGGCAACTTCATTCCCTCTGTGTCCAGTTTCCAGCAGGAAACTTTGAGCTTTCCAGTCCACCTGATAGGATATGACAGATTGCAGAGCAAAAGTGCACAAAAGACAACATCAATTAACCCAATAAAGTAGATTTAAAGGCTTTTAAACTTGAGAGCCAGTTCAGTGCCTGTGAAAGTTCTTTCCAGTCCCTTGAAGTGATGAAATAAAATGATCAATCGCCCTTATCAGCCTCCCTGTTTTGGTAACGTGGTGGTAGGAAGAGGTTCTCCGCTGTCAAATTAACCCTCATTTTATGAAGGGCTTCTATGGTCTCTTCCCTGTCCTCATTCAGCCCAGGCGTTCACCGGGGATCTCATTTCTCCATCTGTCTCCTCACTTGCTATGGGAGGACTGGAGGAGGCAGTTCAGGACCAACTGTAGGGACTGATTGTTCTTTATTCAAGTTACTATGTTGGGCTCTTTGCAAAGGGTTTGAGGAGTCGTGGAGGCTGAAATGTTTTGAATGTCATTTGAATTATAAAAATAGAAATATATTTGTAATAAAAAAAATTCAACCCATTGAGCATGAGATAGGCCCAGAGTTCCTCACCTTACTCCCTTCCTTTGGGTATTTAGCATTCCAGACTCTTTCTTTATGCATTTACCAATATGTGCTTGTGTGTGGTATGTACTGCATGTGCTCATAAACATACATGACCCAATTCTACTTAATTCAACAAACTTTTCTTCAATAAATATGTTCATGGCACCTACGATGTGCCAAATTCTGAGTACATTCTTCATATTGTTCTGTAACTTACTTTTTTTCCCCCCACTTAATACACCGAGGGCACATATCCATGTTTGGAATGTAGTTCTACCTCAGTCGTCTTAACAGTTGGATGCTATTTGGTTCATCTCATAAATCCAATATTTATTGAGCACCTACTGTATGTCATGCAGTATTCTAAGTCCTGGCCTTATAGCGGAAGTTTGTCTGCCCTGTGCAGCATTTTAATCAAGCCCTATTGATGCACATTAGGTTATTTCTGTGTTGTTTTCTATTACAACAAATGCAACAGTTAATAACCTTAAATGCATACTTAGGTTTTCACTGCATAGGTATATTTCTGGGCCAGTTTCCTGGAAGTAGAAGTAATCTGTTCAGTCATATGAACATGACAGTTATAATTCACAAATCAGAATGAGAGGTTTGAATTGCCCATGATGGTAGCACTCACCAATGGGCCATTTTCTTTATTAACACAAGGCTAGTTACCATCCATAGTTGCACTAGATCCACTTCTCCCTTTTTTAAATATGTATTTTTATTGATTTCAAAGAAGAAGGGAAAGGGAGAGAGAGATAGAAACATCAATAATGAGAATCATTGATTGGCTGCCTCCTGCATGCCCCCTAATGGGGATGGAGTCCACAACCCGGGCATATGCCCTTGACTGGAATCAAACCCAGGACCCTTCAATCCCCAGGCCAATGCTCTATCCATTGAGCCAAACCAGCTAGGGCCAGTTCTCCTTCTTTGAAGCCCTACTTGCCCAGGCTGAATTCTTTAAGTCACCACACAGTGTTAAGCTAAAGAATAAGTGTCCACTTGCTACCAGGTTGTGTGGGGAGAGAATTAATTATTCAATCTCCTGTCTCCACTTAGTTCCCATTCACAACCCCCCAGTACCTCTTTCTCTCCCTCTTCCCCGTGTCTCCCTCCCCAACCCCCCACTGCCACCTCTACCTGTGTAACCTGATCACTATTCTGCTCTTTTCCAACTCCTGACAACATGAGGAGATCTGAACTGCACCTTCCTATGAATTCTTCCTGAGAACCCAACAGGATCACATTGCAAATCTGAAACAAAAATGGAAAGGACAACTTAATTATAAATATGACCACTTACTGACTTGCACATCATGTCTTTCTGAATGACTGCTGCTCTCTCATGAATATTCATGGAGGTGCTTTTCAGAGAAGACTTCTTTAGGCAGAAGAGTTACTGAAGAAAGTATGTCTTAATCAGGCCCATTCTTTCATTCGCTACCCATCAAATATTGATAGAATGCTTACTAAATGAAGGAAGATGCACTAAATGCTGTTGACTATGTGCAAGAGGACTGAAACAGGAGCATATCGGTAGAGCAGGAGAACTAGACCACATATGTGAGTAACTGTAGTTCAAGGCAGAAGCAGTACATGTCGGAGAGGTGAAGGGCAAAGCTTGCTCAGGTCCACAGGAGGCAGCACCACTTCCCTTGGCTGCTGATGCTCTTGGGAGAAGCCACTCTTCCTTAATAAAAGATAATGATAATCTGGAGAAGGTTATTGAAATTGCCAAGGATGTCACTGAAGCAGGATACATAGACATGTATTCTATTTCCCTTGCTCTTTTGAGAATTAAAATATACAGCATCTATTTCTCAAGCAGATTTACCCAGACTCCTTCTGCCAAGGTTAATGAATCCAGAGCCTCATCAGATTTAAGATCCCACCTGGCAGAGGTGTGGAATCCCAGTAAATTATATATTTGAGCTGTTGGAATGTAGAAATCAAGCCCGTTTGTCATAGGAGGGTTTCTCAGGAACTTGACACCTGCACGGTTTGTTTTAGTGCCTTTAGTAGGAAGATGCTTGACCTTTTAAAAAGAAAGCCCGGTCCAAAAGAATTTCATTTTTCTTTGTCCTCTGGTCAAAGTTTTAGTAACCTGGGGCTGGGTTTCAACCCATGTTTGAGAATATGTTTCTCATCCTGTGCCCTGTCTATGAAACTGACCCTAACATAGTTCCCATCCAGTTTATTTTCCCCTGAAATCGAGAAGAAATGAATGGTGCCTTGTCACCCTCCCACCCAAAATGATGAAGTCCAGGGTGATAGGAGTTCATTCTGAGAACTGGTTGCAGCCAGCGATGTACATTGATGCAAGCTATCCCGTCCTTCCTGTCTTTCCTCCCCGACAGGTGTAGGCTGATTCTGCCTGAGTACATGGAGATAGATTTCAAAGCCAAGGTAGGAAAGTTGCTTTGTAGTTCTGGCCTGAGGCTATTGTTAACTTCACACTGTGGAGACCCAAGTTTCCTTCAGTGTCATTCCAGCTGGCATTTGTTGTGGTCAGAATGTGAGTGTCTTAACCAGTTTCATGCTTTGAAATCCTAATTCCCAATGTGACAGTGTTAGGAGATGGGGTTTTGTGGAAGTGATTAAGTAACAATGGTAGGACCCTCAGGTATGAACCATGTCCATGACACAAGGAGAAGTTTGCAACCTGGAAGACTGTCCTCCTTGAACATGCTGGCACCCAGATCTTAGAGTTCCTGTGAGAAATAAATTCCTGCTGTTTATAAGCTACCCAGCCTGTAGTATTTTGTTACAGCAGGGGGGGAAAAAAGAAAAAAGACAAAGACAGCATTTCTTTTATTGAGAAACATTCACCTAGAGGAGATAGTAGAGAGGGAAGGCCTTCTGAAGAGTTCCTCTGATTTTCAGCTTCCTCTTTGATGGGCTATGTTTGTACAGCTTCCTTAAATCTTTCTGAGTTTCCATTTCTTGATCTCTAAGGTAAGTAATTTAATACCTGTGCCCCCATGATATGGATTTTTTTTCTTTTAGGGTCAAGCAAATTATATGAATTAATCTCAAAGGCTTGATTTGTAAATTATAAAGCTATATTTCAATATAGTTATTTAGTAATTTCCATCAATGTTGGCAACAGGGAGAAACTGCCCAACCTCTGTCAGCTTGCTGGCTAGTGTTTGCATTGCAGGATCCAACTTTAATATCTCTTAACATCTTTCTTATATTTTCCATCTGTTTATATGCTCGGAGGTAATTTCTTTAATATATCCCTTTGTTCATTCTATTAAATTTTGTAAGCTATAAATTATCTGCTATTTGACCCGCCTGCTGTGTTTTCCATGTCAAATCTCTGTTTTTCATTTCTAGAAGTTTTGTTTGGTTATTTTTCAGTCTGCTCATTTAATTTTTATAAAGCCTTATTTTTATGTTTTGGACCCCTATTTTTATGTTTTCAGTCATTTGAACATTTTTATCTTGTGCTATCTATCTGATAGTTCTATGACCTCAAGTTCTTGGGAATTCTAATCCTATTTTATTTGCTGACTCTCATTTACAGTGGATTATTTCCTCATATGTTTGTAATTTTAGATTATGAGCTCATCCTCAGTGGAGCTTCTGGGTTAGAGTTCTCTTTTGTCTGAATCTGGGTTGAACTGGGTCCCTCCAGTGAGATTTTTATTTGCTTTTTCCGGTCCCTCCTAGGTGTCACCAGTGAGAATTACCTGCGTTTCATGTAAATTTCTAGGCTGCTTGTTTCCTGACTAAGTGATTAATGTAAATTACAATGTCAAAATCTATAATGGGCAAGTCATTATGAATTTTTAGGGGACCTTCCCCCCCCCACCCCATACCAGAGCCCCAGAGAAGACAGAGGTATTTCCTTGTGTTTACCTGTGACATATGTTAGAACAGTTTTTCTGAATGTCGATAGCTCATGTGATCACCGTGCTGAGAGTCTGACCTGACGGTTGGCCTTCTCCTTGCTGCATTGGAGCCAAGCACCCAACTTCTCTTACCTTCAGTGTTGCAGTGCTAGTGAATCTCAAAAGCAGATGTTATCCCTGTGAGGATCAGATAGGATTACAAATGTATGTGGCGCTCAGGGCTGTGTACCCATGGTGGCTGCTTGCAGTCTCCCCACTTCAGAAGTGGGGAGGGGGCTCCTGGACAGGGCATGCCCTTATTTCATGTGCAGCCATCGTCCTCCTCTCAGAAACCCACTCATGGGTCCACCTGCCCGCATTTGGTAAATCTGCCTGCCTTTAAACAGTAGGAGAGGATTTGATTTTTTGTCTTTGCTTCTTCCTTAAATTCTGTCTCAAACTTAGAGCTGGGTCCCGGCTCCAGCTCCAAGCTGACGGGGGAGGGGCTGTCACGGTTTCCATGGATAATGAAGGCAATTTTCCAATGGGAAAGAAAGCACAATAAAAGCTATCTCCTGCAAGGGCTCTCATTACCCGTTCTTTAGTCTTTTCCAAGCAATCGGGGCGGACGCGAATCGTTTTCCAGAGTCTTCAAATAAAGAAGTGATTTGTACACAATGATTTTTAAGGTCACGTCTAGCACTAATATTCTGTGAATAGATTTAGTTGGAGGCTGTGGGAAAGAGTTAAAGTTCATAGACCCTGGGATCTCTGTTCATTTTTTTATTTCCTTGAGGGTAGAGACATGTCCCTGTCTCATTTCACCCCCAAATGACAAGGACAGCAGCCTTTTCTTATGCCTTGGCTCATTCAGCCCTGTGCCACCGGCCTGACTCCCTCTTTTCATTGTCAAGAGGGAGGAGACTGGGTGGCCTTAGGGCCCAACTTTCCCAGTCATTTTCTCAGCCAAACATCTTCTCAGCCTTTGACTTACTTATCTGTGAGGGGACCCATTCCTTCCTGTCTCCTGTACAAGCTTGTTATGAGGCTCTAGAAAGTAGGCAAGCTTATGAAGTGTGGAACCTGGCACAACTGGAAAGGAAAAGTTGGCCCACTGGGGTGTTATATGGTCTCTATAGGACAGTGTTTGGAAAAGTCAATGTAAAAAGCCTAAATGCTTGTTCTTAAAAAGGCCTGCTTACAAGGCTGGCCTTTGGCTGGCATCTACTAGGAACTTCGATTTTTGATAAGAGTGGCTCCCTGCACCTAAACTGTTGGAACAAACAATATAGTGTATGCTAAGTGCCTGCTTTCTTCCTGGGAGAATGGAATTTTGGTGCATGCCAGGCAGAGGGTGTCTCCAGGATCGCCCTCCCAATAAAAACTAGGGATACTAAGTCCCTAATGAGCCTTCCTAGTATTGCCAGGAGAATTAAGCATGCGCTGTGTGATTCCACAGGGAGAGGAACTTGAAAGCTTGTGCCCAATTTCTCTAGCTTTCCTCCATGCACTTTCCCTTTGCTGACTTTTCTTTTGATCCTTTTGTTGTCATAAATCATAGTATGACCATAAGCTGTGTCCTATGAATCTTCCTAGTGAATGATCAAGCCTGTGTGGTGTTGGGGACACTCTGACACAGATGTCATTATCTGAGATTTGAGTAATACACTGCACTGGGCTCCCCCTAAACACTGCAGTGCTCTGACCACACAGGGCTCAGAGCCCAGGCTGTGACTCTCACCAGGCTCACGTCTTTCAGAACAGGAGGCAGCGGGCCTGGCTGGGGCAGGAGGGATGCGGGCCAGAGGAGCTGGGGAGATACACCACCTCTGGACATAAGGGCTGGACTCCAGAAGAACAGGGAGGTGCTGGAGGTGAGGCAGGAATAACCTGGCGGAGGGAGTGCTGTGCCCAGGGAGGACCAAACCATTTGCCTCTGTGGACCACTCCCAACAGCATGGTTCTCCCATGGCAAGGGCAGGGCCCACCAAAAGTGAGGCAAACCAGTAGAGGGGTAAGGCGGGGAGAAAGCTCTACAGGAAAGTCCAGGTTCCGGTCTTGGCTATCCCACTTACTATGATGCTGGGAAAATTATTTACCTCCTTTTTGCCTCAGTTTCCTCATCTTTAAATTAGGAACATTAACAGTACCTACCTCATAGGTTGTTGGGAGGATGAAGTGAAATAATGTATGTACATGCTTAGAATATAGTTCCTAGGACTTTACAAGCACTTGATTAAACTCAGTGATGATGGTGTTGGTGGCAAAGCAGCAAAGTCACTGCCCCTGAAGCCAGCAGCAGAAGCTCCTCCCAGTGGACAGGTGAAGAGAAGGTGTGCCCTGGGCTCATAAATACCAGTCAAAACCACAGCTGCTCAGTCCACTCTTGGGAATACACCCCTGCTCTGATTTTTACTCTGCAACTCCTCCCTCTGGGTCTGGACTTGACTCTGGTCCTGAACTTGGATTTTGGCTTCCTCCCTGGAAAAAGATTGGAGCCCTGTCTTCTACACTGAACTGGCAGGACTGCCAGGCACAGCACAGCCCTTCCAAAGGTCAGTCTCATGCCTACACTCCTGGCTCCCCCTTTGCCAAGCTCCCTCCTCCAACCCAGCTGCTCCCAATACATCATGAGTCACAGCTGTTCTTGGTGTGTCACCCCACCCTGGCTTCTTCTCAAAGCCCTCCATGACATAATTATTCTCCTTTGTACCCAATTTGATGAGTGTGGATGGCAAGGATGCAATGCATTGGTCCTATCCATTAAATGCTGAAGTGTGCACTAATGCCGATTAGTGGTACCCACTCTCTCCTATCATTGAAGACTATGTGTGCAATGCCCACAATAGGTAAGAGGTCAACATGGCCATTTCTCTAGGCCTGGGATATGGAGGTAGGGGTGGGGAGACACAGGAAGAACGGGAAACAAAACAATACACTCGCCAAAGGGGTGCTGCAGACAACCTGCATTCGGAAGGTGCACACTGTGCTGAGCCAGTCAGACCATTCCTGGAGGCAGTAGGACTGAAGCTAACCCCATAGAATATAGGTATTGAACAGGAGGTAGCAGGGGACAGCCTGAACATGGGGAAGGAGCATAGATGCTCTGAGCATTTGAGTAAGGAGCAGACGATTCACAGAGAAAATGAAGAAAAGGAATGCAGAAAGCTAGGAAAAGGGCAGATCTCTGTGAGTCTTGAGTGTTGCCTAGGAGTTTGGGACCCATCAAATGTTAAGGTACCTTGAGGTGAGCATGGGAGTGACCTTTGAGTGGTTTTTGCCTTTGCACTTGGAGGCAGGTGAGAGAAAACCTTCTGGGCATTGGACGGCATTTTGAGGCAGAGCCAGCTGGTGTCACTATGAGTAGCATCAGTGTCCTGTCTCCTCTTTCTCAGAACAGAGACATTTTGAAAGGAATGATTTCATTAAGAAAAAAACAACAACACAGTGTAAGTCCTGTTTCTGTAAAGTATTGCTTAATTACATGTGCTCTATCTCCGTATAATTAGTCTTCTAAGGAAACAACTGACTGCACTTGCAATTTATCTCACTGAGCCAGGAAGCAAATGAGAAGCTACATTGCTTCTCTGCTTCTGGGGGTTCTGGATAGAGTCCCTCAAGAGCTTCTGGACTTCCATAACCATGTGTATGATCCCTTCCTCACACCCTATCTCTGGGAGGTCAGCAGCAGCACATTTCATATTCAACGTGGTCTTGCTGTTATTCCAATAAGTCTCCCAAACTCCAAGTCTCTGAGGATTTGATGGTCAGTCCTGGGCACCTACCCCTTTGTTGATTTGATTCCTAAGTGGAGTTCCAGAGGCTTTTAGACACATGTGGTCGAAGAGACTATAGAAGGAAAATCTTCATGAACTTCTTGGTCAAGCTTGTTAAGTAATGTTTTGGTTAAAATTCTTATACAAAAATATTTTTTTAAAATCTGTCTTTTGCTTTCCCCCTCTGACTGCTTAATATATTTTGTTTTTGTTATTTAAATTTTGCTTGTTATTTGTTTGACTTCTTGAATCTATAAGTTGATATCTTTATGCAATTTTGGGACATTTTCAACCATGACATCTTCCAATATTGCTTCTGCCCTGTTTTTCCTCTTCTGGTATCTCACAAACCAGTTAGAACTTTATTCTCTGTCTCCTCTACTCTGCTCTTTGTATTTTTCATCTTTTTACCTCTCTGTGCTTCATTCTGGAAAATGTCTTCTGACCAGCCTATATTTTACTTCATTAATACTCTCTCCAGCTATGTCTAATCTGCTATTAAACTACCCAGCGAATTCCTAATTTTACTCAACTTTTCAATTTTACATGTTTCTCTCTATTCTTTTTCAAACCTTCTGTATCACTTTTTATAGTTTGTATTTTTTTAAATGACAATGTTAAGCTTGTTTTTTATCTCTTCATATATAAAAACACAGGTATTTTGCAATTAGTATTTGATAGTGCCAATATCTGGAGGTTATGTGCCAGTTGTCTGTTATTTCTACAGATCTGATTTTTGATATCTTGGCTCCTGATGTTTCTGATTACCTTTGATTATGTGCTAGAGATCATATTTGAATACTTATTTATTGAATTAATTTGAAACCTAGGATGATGTTATCCGCCTCCCCTGAGAATTTTTGTTTACTTTTGTCAGGATCACAGGAGTGCTATCAGCCTTGATCCCTTAAGTAAAATTAAAGATTTGAGGGTCTCTGGGGCACCCAGATGAAATTAAGCAGACCTGCAGCCTGTGGGAGGGCAGGTTGATTTTGAGTAGAGAGTTAGCCTTAGGGACAGCCTTTCACTATCTCAGATAAAAATGGAAGGTGGCTTGCCTAGCTGGCATGGCTCCATGGATGAGCATCGACCTATGAACCGGGAGGTCATGGTTTGACTTCTGGTCAAGGCACATGCCCAGGTTGCAGGCTCAATCCCCAGTAGGGAGTGTGCAGGAGGCAGGCGATCAATAATTCTCTCTCATCATTGATGTTTCTCTTTCTCTTTCTCCCTCTCTCTTCCTCTCTAAAATCAATAAAAAATATATTTTTTAAAAAAAGAAAGGTGGCTTATCAGGTTGCCCATCATTGATAGGCCAACTGAAGTTCAACTTTTAACTCTGCTCTTTTGAGGTTTTGAGAAATGCTCAGCCTCTTAGCTCCCTTTCTAGACTAGTACTTACCTCTGAGCAGAAGCAAACCCAGTGTGGCGCTTCTTTCTCTTTGTTCCAGTGTCAGCCAGTCTCAACTCAATCACTTTCATTTTGTTCATTTTTAATACCGGTAGATTTATTAAGAGTTTAAATTATTTTAACCACTTTCCTTCATTGTTTTCAGCAATAGAGTTGTCCAAATCAAATAATCTGACATTCCCAGGGGCAGAAATTATTATAATTCTCTAGGATATATTCCAAACAATAGAATAGGTCTAAGACATGTAGATTTTGAAGACTCGTGAGACATATTGCCCCCAAAATTCCAGAAAACTTGTTTTCTTTATATGAATCCTTTGTTCTTTTTCCCTCCCAGTTTCTGCCCATGTCTTAGAGTCCATTCATTCTTCTAAGTACTCAGAAACATGTAGCAGATTTTAACTTGTAGTTGTAAGTAGATGTAAAAAAAATGTTGACTTCCCCCTCCCCGAATCACCTCCTGTCCCATATTTGAATTCAACTTGTTCTCTAGCTCCCATTTCACTGCTGATGGAAAAGAAAACGAATCTTGTCATTTCAAGGTAACTCAGTTTCTTCCAATTTAAGGCTCCATTTCTCTGAAGTCAATTGCTCAGTGAAATTGGGATTAAACAGACTGTTCTTTGTAAGGGCCTCCCTTCCACCTTGAAAGGTCTCCTTCTCCCGCCTCCCCTCTCAAATAGCACCTAGAATCAAGGAGAAGCTGAGAGGTGTCTGAGCCACAGACTGTCCCCTGGAACCTCCCTGTCCCTGCTGACTTACATCACACCTCCCCATCTTTAGATTTTTATCCCCTCTATAGCCACTGCTGATGTCCTTAGTCCTGAATTCAGGATGCAATATCCACTTATTCTGTGCCCTCTGATCCTCTGATTTATGTTCAACTGCCAGTATTTGCCACCCCTTCCCTGGGGAATGCAGGAATGCTGGGATTAACTGTATGCTAGGAGCTGGCTGTGGGTACTGGGAGCCCTTTTGTAGGTCTTCTCTCTGCTTGAACATCACTCCACCATTTCTGCCCCACTGCCTGGGTTCTCTGCAAGATACTCTCCCACCCTCAGAGTGCTAGGCAGCAAGCACAGCATCATCTCTGTTGCCATTCCAGCCTCAATCTGTTTGCAGAATTTCTCTCTCTCTCTCTCTGCACCTTGCAGAGAGGGAATTGCACCCTGCACAGAAGGACTAGGCTAACAGTCCCTCAGAAGAGGCCTTCCTCAGGTCTGTCTTCCTTCCTCCACTCTCTTCAGACCCAGTTCCCAAGCCAGGAAGAATTAGCCTCCTTTGGGGATTGGAAACACCCCACCTGTCAGTGGTTCTCAACCCTGGTTGCACTTTTGAATCAAATATGAATGTCAACCAACTGAATCGAGTGCCTGGGAATGACCCGAGCGCAGGTAATTTTTTAAATCTCCCCAGGTAATCCTAAGGTGAGCCAGTGCCGAGCACCATGGCTGGCGGTGTCACGCCCTCCATCTTCTGGCTTTGCCTGACCGTTGTCCTTGATATTTCAAGGGAGACGGAGAATTTAGAAAATACTTCTCCCCAGGGCACGGCTTGTGCACTTGAAACCCTGGCTTCAAGACTGTTTCAGAAGTTAGCTTCAGGGTTCGGGTTTTATAATCACAGCCGAAAATTAACATCTTTGCTTCTCTTCCTCCCAGCTCTGCCAGTCTCAATCTACCTCAAAGCTGCAATTGCCTCTGAATGAAAGAGCAAAGCCAGACTAGAAAAGTCCATTCATATATTTCAAAAGATAGTGTTATTTATTTGACTGCTTTCTTAGATCTATTCTTCTGCTAAACTAGCCCTTAAATAAGCAAGGCCATCAGAAAACTACGACCTCATTTTGGCCTTGGGAACAATTATTCTCATCGGATACGCGGGTAAATGCTGTGAGCCAATGCTGACCAGTGATTTACAGATCTGGGAAGCTCCTTAATTACTGAAGTGGTGTTGCAAGGAGGCTGTTCACCAAGTTCCTCGGTATAGAAATTTCTTTTGGGTCTTCATGACCAAGTAGCTATACTTCTCTTTTAAAGAATATTTTAGATACCACAGAACATTTCCGTTTGCAGGAAGCGTGGAGCTGACAGTGTGGCCCACCTTTACTAAATAGACCTTTTGTACACTTAGCACCTTCTCCTTTACATTTCCCCTTTGTTCTCTTGTTCTCATTTAGTTATTTTTTATTTTATTTTATCCCACGGTGACTGCATTTATATGGGATGATCTAAAACTTTCTCTGAGAAATTTCCACCAGGTACAAATCTCAGTACTCTTCCTTTCTTTAGAGAAGAACGCGTGTTTCGCCAGCCTGATACCACTCTCAAGTGCACGGCCCAAAGCCTATATGAAATGTGTTCTCACATCAGCCCTGGGAGCTGAGAGAGATGATTATCCTTCTTTACAAATGAGAAGGAGGCTCATCCATCTTTCAAGTCTTTCTCTCCCCCTGAGTCCCTTATCTGTCCTTTTTCAAGTTACCTTCCTGCCAGTCACACAGGACCGAGTTGTTCCTTGTGGAGTCTCACTCACCTTCAGGGTTTCTGCAGGTTTTCTGTAAAGGGCCAAATAGCAAATATTTTAGGATTTGTGCGCCAAGGCAAAAATCAAGGCTATTATATGGGTATTTATCAACAAGAGCAAAAACAAATTTTCACAAATATTTTACTGATGAAATAAAAAAAATGTGATAGTAAGGCACACAGTTGTTATTTTTTGTTGTTTGTTTGTTTGTTTGTTTGTTTGTTTTGGAGTTACTATGTCCACTAATGAGAAAAATTGAATTTTTATTGAGGAAGGGTTGTTCTCAACTCTTAATAGATTTTAAATGTTAACAAAAAACATTCCTCATTGTCTGGCTGGACAAAAACAGATGTTGTAACCCTGGCTGGTGTGGTTCAGTTGGTTAGGTATCATTCTGTGTACTGAAAGGTTGCCAGTTTGATTCCAGGTCAAGGCACATGCCCCAGTTTGAGACCAACTCTTATAGGGGCCTACAGGAGACAGCTGATGGACGTTACATTTTCACATCTCTCTCTCTCTCTCTCTCTCTCTCTCTCTCTCTCTCTCTCTCTCTTTCTCTCTCTCTCTTTTCACGTTTTCCTCCCCCCTTTACCCTTTCTCTTTCTCTAAAAATCAATAAAGTATTCTTTTTTTAAAAAAATAGGTGGTGTAGTTTGTTGACTTCTGTCTTGGGCCTTTCCTCTTTTTCTCTTTCCCAAATGTCTACCCAGATACGTTTCATTTCATACAAAATAGCTCACCACACAAAGAGTTTCCACTTCTTTAGGAACTTTGTGCTTTTACAAAAAGCATCTTCAAAGGATTGCTTGCAAATGAGTTTCTCAAACAAAATACGATTAGCAAAGAACAAAGTGTGATGCTTGAGAAAATCACCTTAGGAAACATCTTACTAGAGAGTTTCTATATGGACGTTGTTTTACTAAAACCAGCCCAGAGGAAATCAGTCAGCCAAGGAAGAGCATTTGGGACTGGCAACTTCAATCCCCACCGGTGTTTTCCACATCTGTGAAAAATCACACTCCAGAGGGAGGAGCATTTCCGTTATCCTCCACAGGGAAAGGCTCTTATTACCCAGACAGTTCACTTCCCAATCCGGAGGAAGTTGTTGGTTTCAGCATGAGATATCTTTTCAGAAACAATAGGGAAAGTGCTCCCTCCATTTAACAGGCGAGGCTCGGGCCTCTGGGCCCTATTTTCTTGTGAGATATTTGTGTGCTGGAGACAGCATTTGATTTTTAAAAAGGCAGAGGGACTTACCCTTGTAAGTGTTTATATGTATAGCAGAGGCAAATGGAACTTTGAGTATTAAATTACTGTACTGTGCCAATTGAGAATTCTATGCAAGCCAGCCAACTCCTTCCCCCAAATTGTATTTTTAGTGTTTAGCAGCTGCAAGTTTCCAGAAATCTTCAGAGCGGGACCACTTATTCTACCCAGTGCGAAACTCTTAACTGCTGACAATTTTAAGGGATTTGGTTGGGGAGGCAGTAGGATGCCTAGGAGGCTGCGGGGTCAAACACCACCTGCTTCTCCTCACTCCACATGCACATGGATGGGCCTGCCCTTGACCAGTTCACTTAACCCTTAGCCCCAAGTTTTCTCAGCTGGAAGGTGGGGCTAATCTCTACCAAGCAGAGCTGCTTGGAGGCTTAGAAATAATTGTGCATTGTTACATTCATTTGCTCAGTTCAGGGAGTTGCTGGCCTGAGTGATGCAGTGCCCACCGCTCTCCTCCCCGTCCCTGGCCTGTCTTTTGGTCCCTTGAGCATATCAGTGTCTGTGCCAGAGGGTGACTGAGGAAGGCAATATCCACATCAGTCTCTTGTTCTATTGATTAGGAAATTGTACAAAAGAATTCATGGTGTGTGCTATATTGCAACCAAGTGCATGGAAATAAGTGTGTTTTAATTAACCAAGCTACCTAGTGCTGAAGCATAGACAGTCCCATCAAAATTCCCAGTTCTGTTATACCCTGAGAATAGGATTTGCAGAGAGTCATCCAAGACAACTTTTTCTACCCATGGGGCATTGGCATTAAAAAGTGCTCAGCAAACAGGCCACACATTAGCTGAGGCAGAGCTGGGACCAGTGAAACGGCAGGTGTTTAAGTTAAGATCAGACACAGGTAGCAAGTCCCAACAAGAGAGGCCCTTTGGAGTCACGAAACGAGAAAACAGGGTAAGCCTGGTCCCCTGCCTGATAACCATCCGCCTAACATGAATTTGGAGATGTGGCCACAGAGACAGGGGGCCAGGACCTGCAAAAGCAGCAGGATGTGAAAGGCTGGGGTGGGCAAAGCAAAAGCAAACATTCTGGCCCCAATACTCTGAGTGATGACAGAGACAACCAGCTACACAGTGACATGCACACACCCTGGTAGGAGCCATCACTGAACAGGAACTCTGAGTGGAGTCCCTTCCTGATGGGGACTTTATTCTGAGCACAGTAGGTTACCTAGTCCCCTGTCTTTTAGCTCCTTCTTTCCTCTCCATCAGTGAAGCCTGCTCTAACCACTACATGGCCTTGCTCACCAATATATAATAGGGGGCACCCTGGCTTCAACCAGAAATCAGTTTTATTAAGGAACAACAAAAATAGGGTTTGCTTGCTCACTAGGAAGATAGAATGTGTTTTCATATCTTCAAGTGCCTGAGACTTAGTCCAACAAAAGCGTCCTCCATTGTCTCACAGTGCTGGTTGACCAGATGAACAAATGCACGGATGAGAAATACACTTGTTCCTAACTCATAACCCTTCTCTGTGAATGAGGAGAAGTTGTTCAGAACTGAACAAATGCTGGGGCCAGTGGGGAGATGGGGTTTCACACACGCTCTCAGGCCCAGACTTTGCTTTCAGTCCTGGCGCTGCGGGATGACCTTGGTCAGGCTAGGCCACCTACGGGTCAGGCATCCTCCATCATGTCACTGTGGGCTGGACAGGCCTTCCTCTGACTGCCCCACTCTGTTCCCTAAGGTGTTGTCACACACCTGTCCCAATACACACCTCAGAATTCCCGCCTCTATGCCATGTAATACCAGACTTTCTCACTTCTCTTTTCCTCCTAGAACACTGTCTCTGCTCATCTCCTTCTAGACCTGAGCTGTTTCCTAGAGCGACACCATTTTCCAGGATCTTCACAAGCTTCTCTCTCCCCTTCACCCTCTACCCCCAGCCCACCCACCATCCTTTGTTGCTCACTTTTCTTTAAAATTCTCAATAATAATGATGCACATGTGCTAAGCACATTGCCATGCACAGAGTACACCTGTGTTCATGATCTCATCAGACACTCACCACAATCCCATTGAATCATCAGGGGAGTCTCGGGCACCTGTACAGATGTTTGGGTGACTGTCCAGAAGTGGCAGGACTTTCAGATTAGTGTGCTTTCCTTGAGCCTTGGCGCCATATGTCCCCAACTCATCCTAGAATGAGCACAATGGGGCTTGCGCTCTTCACCTCAGATTGAATATTCAGTGTTTGGGCTAAAACTTGAAACATTTTGGAACTTGATCTTCAGATTACTGGAAAATCTGTCTTCATGAATGGAAGGCAAGAAAAGAGATAGAAGCACCCCTCTGGTCTCCTGCACTCTGTTCTAATGCAATTGGAAATTTTAACTTCATATTTATAATGAAATAAGACAAAGTGAGTTTTAGGATTGTTATCTCCAGCTCAGTATTTTTTATTGTGGTAAAAATACATATAAAATTTACAATTTTAAGCCTACATCTCAGTAGCATTAAGTACATTCACAGGATTATGAACCCATCTATTCACTCCCAGAGCATTTTCATCACCCAAAGTGGAAACACCATACCCATGAATCAGTTACTCCCTCTCCCACCTCTCTCTCCCCTGCCTCCGACTACCATCAGTCTGCTTTCTGTTTCTATGGATTTGCCTATTCTGGACACTTTATATAAATGGAATCATATAATATGTGACTCTTTGTGTCTGGCTTCTGTCACTCAGAATAATGTTTTTGAGATTCATCCATGTTGTAGCATGTATCAGAAATTTATTCCTTTTCCTGGCTGGGTAATATTCTCTTGTGTGGATGTACTACATTTTGTTTATCCATTTATCTATTGATGGACATGTGGGTTGTTTAAATCTTTTGGCTATTGTGAATAATGGTACTATGAACATGCATGTACAAGTTACTATTAGAAAACCCATTTTCAGTTATTTGGGGCATGTGGCTGGAGCAGAAAGGAGAAGAGAGAGGAGGACATGTTGGCTTCAGCTAAGAGCATAGATGATCAGTTATAGCAAAAGGAATGAAAGTGGGTGGCAGATTCTGGTAGATGTGGAAGGTGAATCTCTCTCTCTCTTTTTTTTCTTAGGGAAGTAGGTCATCAGTTGAGAGTGAGGAAGGAGGAGGTGATGTTAGAGGTTTGAGAGGATGGAGAAGGCCTGGGCAGAATATTCTACGAGTGAGAGAGCATTAACTCAGGGCCTGTAGCAGGATTGAAGGGCAGCATTAAGGACCCACTGGAGCTCGTGGCGCTGAATTTAAAGTCAAATGGAACCCACGTGGTTACATATTTCTCTGACCAGGTCCAGCTGTGCGATACAGATGGAGTATCAACATTAAGGTTTTACCAACTAAGAACAACAGAGTGATTGGAGAGTGCTGCTGGGGCCTGATGCAGCGGGGATCCCCCTTTTCCATGTCCCGCACGGAAAGAGAGATGAACAAACCAGTTCTAAGTGGAGGTGGCCAGGGATTGATAAATAAAGACAGAAGACACAGAGATAGATTTTAAGCTGGGAGCTGCGAGGGCCGCCGATCTCCTCTGCTAGAGAGGCAGACGACGACCCCTAAGCCAGGAACTAATAACGTCTCCACACTCCCAGGGCGGGAGTGCAACTGACATGACTCCGCCAATATCTTGGGCCCAGTCAACAACAATCTAAAGAATGTCCATATGTCTTCCCATTTGGCCCTCTACAGAGCGCCAGAGTGCCATTGTAACAGAGCCTTGAGCTTAGGAGGGAGGGGAGAGAGGAAATGGAAGAAGGTTCCACTGTAATGTGGGAGGGCCAGTGGATCAGAGGTCCCAGTGGGGTGGAAGGATGGATGGATCCTGATACTTGAGGAGGTAAGCTATATGATAGGGGATGGATGTTAATCACAGAGCTGAGTGCTTATTGTCAGAGGATACATATGATATTTTTATTATTTATAAAAATATGTAACATTTTTTCTTATTTTTTGTTGAGGTATATTTTCTTAAGAGCTATGTATTCTTTTTTTGTAACGTGCTGGTTTTCAAAAGTAAGAAATATGTTTTGAAATGTGGGCAGGGTCTGGATAGATGAAGGCGGTTGCATGATGTTTCTGGAGAAGGAGGTATAAGCTCCGCTTCCGAAACAACACAGAGCCTGGGTGGCCAGGCCATGGAGTGTATGGGGCCTGTGGCTAGAAAGATATGAGGAGGTCAGGGATGCCAAGGAAGACCCTGCACTGAATTCCGGAGAGAACAGGTAGCAAGTGAAGGATTGTGAAGTCAGGAATCTGGGACACAGATGGGGCTTTGTCACCTCTGAGAAGAGGGAGCATTGACATTGAGAAAATCTTGCAGATCTTGATGAGAGTTCCTAGGACCGCAACCCTCTCTTTGCTCCTTTCTCATCTCTCTCAGCAGGAAAAGTTGTGTGTGTTGCATATATTCTGTGTAACAGCAACAATAAGAGTGATTACTTTTCATTTCTGTTCTTCTATGTAATGGAGCTATTAGACTGTGGCAGATCCCTTAATATGATGATCATCTTTGAGTGATTTTGACTGGAAATGTTTGCATGAATGGTGGTAATTGCTGCCATTGTGTATGAAGAATGAGGCCATAGGCTCATGTTCCAGAATCTTATCAACCCTGAAGTGCCATTGACTATGCCTCGTGTGGCTGGGCAGGCATAGAGGGAGCCTTGGAGGGGTAGGTGGGCGTGCTGGCTTTTGGATGACTATAAGGTCAAGCCTGGCTAACTGGTGGGGCCAGGAGGTGGATTTCTGTTGGAGACCCTTTTCTCCCCATACAGAGGACAGCGGCTCTCTGTCAGCCAGTCAGGTAGCTCCAGAATCGGCCTACCTGTGGGTGAGGACATGTCTCTTAGTTATCTAGTCTCCACATTCAGCCATTATCCATTAGCTGCCTGCACTATAGGGCAGGCCTCTGAACCTGCTGGTGGTAGGACTGGGGTCTTAGCCCTGTGGGGAGGCTGCCTCCCCCCAGGCTGGTTTCTAGACCGCTGCCGGCCTCTTTCCCACTATCCTAGTCAGGTGTGTTTTTCTTGACACAGTGGCAGACTTTTGACCTTGGCTTTCAGGGGATCATTTCACATGTTCATTCCATGTTCCTGTTGCATTAGGAGCCACCTCCTGTCCTTCGTCTTTGGGTTCAGACACCGGCTCAGATGCAGACAGAGGCCTGCTTTGCCATGGCCTCCTAGGGGCCCTTGTGCCAGCCAGGGCATATGCTGAGGCCTGGTTCTTATGAGGATACCCCAGGAGACCTCTTGGTTCTGTCATGAGGAATCCCAGGGCTTCTGAGGTGGAACCTGGCCAAATATGCTGAACAGAACAGCAACCAGCCCATAGAGGACCCAAGGCACTCGTACTGTGAATTCTCTTCTCACCACCATAACCAACACTAGCCTGATATTTCCATAAAGCAGTTCTATGGAAGCATCAGGCTGCTTGACCGAAAAAGGTGTCTCCCCAAGGCAATCTGAAAGGGTCTGGAAAAACAGGGATCCAGTCTGCCCTTCTTGACTTGGAAAGTTTGTGCTTTGGAACCTTCCCTCTCATCTCTCCCCATTTTCCTCTAGCACTTTTGTCTCTTTTCCTTCTTGCTTGCCCTCCCCTCTATCCTACACCTCACCCACTATCCCTACTGTCTTCTTCTCTGTCCTTCTTTCATCCCCCCCCCCTTCCTTCTGGCTCTAGATACAGCACACCTCCTGCTGTCCTTGGGTTCTGATTCAGTTCAGACAGCTATCCCTGAGCCTTTTTGAAGCCCTTCCCCACCAGGGGCAGGCAGCATAGTCATTATACTCATTATACTCATTTATTCAACAGGATCTAGCAAGTGCTCTGTGTCAGGCAAGTCACTAGCTCCTGGGAATACAATGGCAAATTAAGAAATTAGAGGGATAACCTCTCTGTTGATGGGGGGAGCGAGATGACTTTGCTGCTACAAACACACATTCCTGAGTCTGTTCTTTTTAACCTGGTTCCTTGGTCCGGAGCCACACCCGGAATCTGCATTTTCTAAGCAGCCATCCAAGTGATGCTGGTGCAGGTGGTGCTGGTGCAGATGGGTCCAGGTGGGCCCTGAGTCAACCTCAAAGAAACATTGCTTTTACCCAGAAGGCAGTTGTCCAAAGCTACCCTTTGGGAGTGTTTGTTGACTGTGCCCTGAGATTTTAACTGCCCTGCTTGCCTTTAAGAGGTTAGGAAGTACAGTTTTGGATAAGGATCTTAGTTTCACATGTGTGTTAACATCAGACAATTCCAGATACAGGGCACAAGCTTTTATAGGGAATTGTTGTGACTTACAAGAATGTCTTGATGTGCTCAGCAATTACTCTCTAGAAAACTGACTTAACACCAGGCTGCCTCCTGCCCCCCCTTCTCTGCAGACTCCTGCACTCCCACGCTGCACCTCCATACTCCAAGCATGGGTGTCTGTGGCATTTCTCCATCACAAGGGTGGACCCTGGCATTTAGTTCTCCCAGAATGAATCTTCCCTGAAGTTTGCCTCTCCTGGCCATGGGCTACCACCCCCACCCCGCCCTGGGTCATAAGTAGGAGGGGACACGTGTGTCATCGTCACTATTTGGTGGCAAGACCAGAAGCCTATCTAACAGGGTTTAAGTCAAGGAAGACAGACCACAAAAAACAGGGGACTCTCACATGCCCCGGGCAGAGAGTGGAGCCACACCTCTCAGCAGATGGGCAGCTGAAGTCGCCAGGCAGCCCCTGCCCCCTGGCCTCACATCTCCACTCTGGACCTGCCTTGCTCCCTATGTGCCATCATCCACATGCACCAGAGCTGCCCCTATGGTGGCCTGTCCCCTGCATATGGATGAGACCACCTAGTTCTAGCACCCAGCACTACCTCAATTCCAAGTTTCAGCAAAAACATACTTTGATTGACTGTTTAGGTTTGGTTGATTGATGCGGGAAATTGGGCTCACACTGTGCTTTTCTAGGCTGCAGACCTGCTGCTTCTCTTTGAGGGGTCAAGGGCTGGAGGAGATGATTAACAGTAAGTGGTTGCTGTCCCAGGTGTAGCTGGGGTGGCACACCCGCACCAGTAGAGGGCAGTGTCCCATGTACACAGGTATGATTGCTAGGAGGTTTCTGGAAAAGCTTGGATGAGCCCAGTAGAGGGCAAAGGAGTGTTATTTGCTGAGCTTGTGCCTTGTGCACTGGGCTCATCTCACATCTTTGCACAGCAGCATGCTGTACAGAAGTAACTGGGACCAGGGTGCTCCATTAACCTAATTCAGTACTGTTTTCAGTGGCAGCATCAGCATTCACACTGGGTTCTTTCAACTCTGAACACTGCTATTTTCAGCGTGCCCCACTACTGCCCTGGCTCGTGGGCAGCAGGAGGAATTCCATGGAGACAGAAATCTGGACACTGAGGTCAAAGTCAAGCTCAGAAGGGGCAGATGAGAATCTGAGACTGAGGTCCATAGTTCAGTTCCAGAGAATGCCACTGAGTACCTTCCTAGTGGCCCAGGGGAGTTTCACTGGGGCCCCTTGTGAAATGTCTCTTTTGCCCATGACAGCATCTGGTGTTTGGCAGTTTGGGGGTTGACAGTTCCTCCATGGATCCCATATATCACAAGGGCTAGAGGGTGCCATGTATCAGTAAGGCTTTGAAGCTGAGTGGTCTCTGAGCCCTACTCTGTGACTCAGGGCCAGGCCACTAAATCCCCGTGGGGCTTGGCTTTTAAGTGGAGATGGTCCCTCCTTCACAGGGCTGTGGTGGTTTTAACTGAGTCAGTGTGTGAAAAAGTACTTTGCACTGTGCTGGAGACATAGTAATTACTCAATAAATAGCTGCTATAATAATAATAATATAGTAATAATGATGATGACTCTTAGTTGCTTGAATGCAGGAAGTATATTGTGTTTTTCTACCCCCTACAGCACCAGTAAAATGCATTTGATAGGTTAGGTGCTGAGAAAATATTTGCCGAATGGATTTATTATACAAGGGTATGTAGAGAGTCTGGAAGCAGAGATGAAAAGACATAAAGAATTTGTTGATATTGCACTACAATACAGGATGTAATATAATATAATACAATGCAGTATGCAAAATGTAACAGTGGGTTGTCCGTTATTAGCAATGCAGGGTTCACTGTTTTATGCAAAATTGCCACGAACATTGTAGATGAATGCTGCGTTTCCATCAATCTCTGCACATGCATCCATGATGTTGCCTCAGATGGTTTTTGTCTCTGATTTCCATTGAATTCAACTTATGCCTTTAGCCTATTCCAGAAGAAATAATCTAGAAGATTCATATAAGTAAAAATAAAATATTAATATTTGTTTCCAGACTTTTGGGCCAATGGTCGCTCTGTCAGTATCTTTCATCTCCCCCGCTCAGTACCCCTTCTCTGTGGACTGAGACACCAGCATCTCCTCTGAGTCTTCTCCCCAATGTGAGGACCAGCATCCTGATCCACTTTCTCCCATTGGAATGTGGAGTCTAGACCTCATCCTGTTGACCTTCCTTTCTCCAGTTTCCCTCCATGTCCCCAACTGGTAAAGCCCTTCTTCCTGGGTCAGGAGATAGACACATCTGTTCTCCTCTGAGCTTCTCTGCAACTTTCCATGCACCCATCTTATCACACAACTGTCCCCCCACATGCAGTGAGAACCAGTCTCCATGTTTGCAGACTTCACGTGACATGAGACCTGTTCTTGTTCAAGCTGCAAAGGTTCCGGGTTATCCCTAGATGCTTTGGGGCCCGTAGTTTGACTGAAGCTAAAACATAGCTATGTGGAGAATGGGGGTATGGAAACTGAAGCCTTCAGGAAGTTATCCCATTGGGCGGAGTGGAACCAAGCCCCAAGTTATTCCATTGGCCAGAGTGGAACCACCCCCACAGGATGGTGCCCGTGATAGGCTTCTGGTGCTGATAACTTTAGCATCTTTTTAAGAAATTGAGATATAATTGACATATAACTCTGTGTACATTTAAGGTGCACAACAAGTTGATTTGGTTCATGTATATGTTGCAATATGATTACCACCACTGCATTAGCTAACACCTCCATTACATCACATAATCATCATTTCCTTTTGTGGTGAGAGCATTTAAGATCTAGTCTCAGCAACTTCAGAGTTTATAATACAGTATTGTTGACTATAATCACTATGCTATACATCAGATATCCAGAACTTACTCATCTTCCAACTGCAAGTTTAGAGCCTTTGACTAACATTTCCCCATTTTCCCCACTTCCCAGTCCATGGTAAGCACAATTCCCCCTGTTTCTATAAGTTTGGCTTTTTTTTTTTCTCTCACATGTGAGAACATTTGTCATTCACTGTCTGACTTAGCTCACTTAGTGTAATGGCTTTCAGGCCCATCTATATTGATGCAAATGGTGGGGTTTCCTTTTTTCTAGTAGCTGAATAAAATCCCATTGTGTATACTAATAAGTGAAGACTTTAATCTCTTTTCTCTCTCTCTCTCTCTCTCTCTCTCTCTCTTCCACAGGACACCAGCAATGATTGGCTGTTCCTTCGTAGTCAACAGGAAGTTCTTTGGTGAAATCGGTCTACTGGACCCTGGGATGGATGTGTATGGAGGAGAAAACATCGAACTTGGAATCAAGGTTTGTGACGTGGCGACCTTTGCTCTTGTTCACATTTGTGAGCAGAGCTGCCTGGTCATCTTCATGCAAATCTAAGACTTCCTTAGCTGGTGAAAGACAGATTCCTTCCTCCCACCCCTGTCCCTGAGGATGTTCCAGCAAGATTGTCACCCCTCTTTAGACAGGGAATCCTGGGCTTTCCCTTGCAAAGAGTTAAACCATTTGTTCCATGCCTCGGTGACTCACTCTGGACATTAGCCACAGAATTTATTTCCTATTCTCTTCAGGTTTCATTCTCTCCTTACATTTGTCTTAAAATTAAATTGCTCCTTAAGTTAGTATTGCCATTCTATGAATTTTGATGCTTTATGTGCATTGTGGAATCACAAGATGCCAGAGACAAGCAGGGTCATGTTCTGTGGGACCCTCCCTTGTCTCAGAAATGCTTCTAAAGAGAATGACAGGGTCGGGGAGTGAGAAGAATGCAGAATGGGCCTCTTGCTGGGCTCCTAGGCCAGATCACTCCCACTGCTAGACATGTTAGATACTGGGTTTTGCTTAAGATTTTGTTTGAAAAGAGAATTCCACTGCAACAAAATAAAATGGGACACATTGATATACTCCAACCTCCTCTTTATAGAGTTAAGAAAATGATTGCCCCCCAACTGGTAAGGGACACCTTTAAGCACTGTCAACCTCTTAACAGTAGATTTGCTGCTCCTGCCTAGTGCCAATCTCTCTCCACATTGCAAAGAATGAGTGCTGGGAGGACGCCCTTCCCGCCGAGGTCTCTGTGTCTGTTGCCCCCTGTCCTGAGCGTTTGCATACCTAGACCCCTGGAAAGTAGGCTTGAGGAAATGGCCCAGGACACAATTGTAAAGAGTTAAGTTTATTGCATTTCTTGTGCCTTCCTGTTGTATTATCGATTTTGTTCTACCAGGCAGGTACCCAGTGCAGAATCCCTATCCCTAATCAAAGCCTGCTCTGTGATTTCATTAGTTTAGCTCTAGCTGCTCAGTACCTTTAAGACACCCCATTGGCCCCTCATCAACACTTGAGTCCTCTTTGTGGAATGAAAGGCTGTGTGCCCATAGAATGTAATGAATGGCCAGGCTACATGAGTGAAGGAAATGTTGGGGACCCTGTCTGGATCTTAAAATCGCTCCCTTTTGGAGATCACAGACTCTTCCTGTGCTTTCAATTCCAGGCAGGGTTCTTTCCTCAGTGGAATTTGCATAAGATTTCTTTGTAAAATCTGGCAATTAAAAAAATCCATCAATATGTTATCATAGCTAATACACTGTCTTTCATCTGTTTTGAATTTAATTGCAGACACAGATCTGGACCTAGCATGTTGAATTTGGCCCTGCTCCCACCTTCTCATCCCTCCTTTTGCTGACTCCATAGAAGCCTGTTTTCTGCCCAGTCTTAAAGCAGAGTTGAGTTCTGTTGATGCCATAAAGATCAAGGCCTGGGTTCAGGGTCTTCAGAGCCACCATTTATCATGTGGTTCTCAAGGTGTGGTCCCTGACCAGCAGCATCGACTTCACCTGGGAACTTGCCACAAATGCAGATTCTCAGGCCCTGCCTCAAGTCCCCTACATCAGACACTTCGGGGTTTTCCAGAAACCTGTGTTTTAACAAGCCTTCCAGGGATTTTGTCACATGGTCAAGCTTAAGTGTGGTTGGGTCTATACCTTGACCTTAGCTTCCTAGCAGATACACACTTTTCTCAGAAAGGAGCTCATGTGAGACTTCACATGTTTCAAGGCCCTCCTCCAGGTGTCCTCATGGCCATTTCAGGCCCACAGTGAGTCCCTTCTCCTCACTCCCAGCTCACACAGCACAGTCCGGCCTCCCCAATCCCTTAAGTAACCATACCTACTTCCTCCTGAGCTTAGTATGTAGGTGTCTGGACCAAGTGACTGTAGGTTCCTGGATAGGGCTCCCTTTTACCTGGAGATCTATGTAAGCTGCTTTGTTTACCAATCATAGTATTTCTCTTTTCATTCTGTGTTATTTTATACTGCTTAGAGGGGACAATACATTTTTTAAGAAAGCCATCCCACAGCTTGAAAAATCTTCAAGTTTTTTGTAATCTTCTACACACATACATAATTTGAGTATAGTGGGCACACGTACATTTATATAAATTAGCTAGGAGAAACGATACAGAATCCTATGCTTATGTTAAGTGGGACATTTTCAATATGAGCATACCATACTTTCTTTGGGATTTTTTTCCCCCACCAAGAAATAGGTCCATCTGCAATCTTTCTAACTGTTCTCTGACATTTTTCATTACCTCTTAATTCCTCAGAAAGTAGAGTGTCACAAGAATAGGAAAAATAGGCTCAAGGCTGACTTCCGGCTGTCGCTGGCATGAAAGGCAGTTTGCCTGTGACCAAAACAATCGATACAATACAGTGAAGGGGAGGAAAAGCTTCCAGGACCGAGAAAATAAATGAGGTTAGAAATGGAAAGGTTCCCTCTTGTTCCGAGTAACATTCATCAGAAACTTTTAACGAGGCATATTATTGTAACATATCTAAATGGGAAGGGGAAAAAAAATCTCCAAGGAGAGAAGAGCAGATAGATCTCTTTTAAGTGGAATAAAATCAGGTGGCTTCAGATTTCCCTGGTATATCAGTCTTCTTTGGGAATGGAGAGGCACTACTTATTCTGAAACCTCATATAAAAGAGTGACAGGCAAGACTGCTGAACCCTGTCACACAGCTGTTCCTAATGGAAGACAATAGAAAGGCGCTGTCAGATCCTACAACTATCAGAAAATGTCTTAGCTCAAGCAGGACCCTCAAGGATTGAGTAGAAGACAGGATTCATGTGTATGTACATGGCTGTTAAAAATATTTGTGAGGCCAAGGACCCACAATGGAGATGGAGATGGAGATGAGGAGGCATGTGGGTGTGGGATGCACAGGTGTAATAACCTTGGTGGCCCTTCCCAGCTCAAGGGCCTTCTCCTGGGTGCAGTTTTTGCCGATGCTCCACAATAGTCCCAGTCAATGCATTCAGACTCGTATCCTGGTGAATTAAGGGAAAGGGGTGTATATATGTTAATTAGTACAGAGTAACAATAATATTCTTAAAAAGAAGATTTTGCCCAAGTGGCCTAGCTCAGTGGTTGAGCGTCAACCTATAAACCAGGAGGTCACAGTTCGATACCTGATCAGGGCACAAGCCTGGGTTGCAGGCTCGATCCCCAGTGTGGGGCATACAGGAGGCAACCAATCAATGATTCTCTCTCATCATTGATGTTTCTATCTCTCTCTCCCTCTTCCTCTCTGAAATCAATTATATATATATATATTAAAAGCAGAGTTAGACATGGGTGCCACAACTGCTAGTTGCATAATTGGAAGTCTTGGGCCACACCATTTTTTTCCTGAAGAGCTGGATGCCATTCTTATGACTCAGGTGGGTCCAAGATGGGCATCCTTGCCACCTTGCCTGGCCCAGTCTACTTGAGCTCAACTCATTGAAGTTCTAAAGGGTCACCCACAGGCTGGGGTGTTCAGAGAGTCCCTATGCCGATCAGGGTAGCTTCATCAGTAGATTTGGAGAATTGCCTCCTTGAGAGGGATCATTCAGAAAACCCTAGACCCCTAAATGAACTCACACTGATCTCTTCTGTCCCTTCTCTTGCACACCTTGTCTCTTGTCTCTGAGAAGCTGGTGGTGTAATTCAGTCTGAATCTGAAGGCCTGGAAATCAGGGGATATATATACAGTCCCAGTCTGAGTCTGAAAGTCCAAGAACCAGAAGTGCTGATGTCTGAGGACAAGTGAACATAGATGTCTTAGCTCACGCTGAAACATGAGGCAGGCGCTTTGATCCCCGGCCTCTCCTCTGTCTGTGGGTCTGAATCTCACCCTCCAGCATCCATTTGAATCAGGATAGAGTCCCTGCCCTCTCTGAAGCCCCTGAGATCAGGCCTCTAATGCCCAGAAGCCTCCTATGACCTTTGTCTTCCATTTGTAACTCTTGGGCTCAAGTATACAACATCTGGTGAATGTTGTGATTGGAAAACTGTCACTCCTGGAGGGGACTCAGGCTGGGCCATATATATACCCAAAATCTCAGATTTTGAGGGTATTTTTTGGAATTTTGTTTACTTTTCCTAACCTTTAGATTGCTTATGGCTTTGGTTCTCCCTTTGCTGCTGTCATTGGTCATATCTGGCTATGTGAATGTCTTCAGAGTGCAGGGTTAGAGTATATCTGTGTTAAAACTCAGAGCGATGTTCCTAGTCTTGTCTGGGGATAGAATAGGCTTTTGGATTTCACAGACGACTTTAATCTGGATGCATATATTATATGTTGCCAACAGGTCAGTCGAATGCTTTTGAATATGAGAAAGATGCATTGAGTGCCTTCTCTACTCCAGCAGGCACCTTCACCGCAGATACACTATAGATAAGCATGGTCAGGCAGAAAAATCCATTCATTTAACAGGTAATTAACAATGTGATGAGCATGAAAAGATAGGATGGGGGATGCTATGGGAGAATATATCAAGAGGAAATTATTTAGTCTAGAGTGTTGGGATGAGCCTCCCTAAGGAAAAGATGTTTAAGACTTTAAAAATGAGTTGAATTTAGTTAGACAAAGAGAGTGTGGGAGGGGAGTGTGGGAGTAAGAATATGCCAGGCAGTTACAGTCATATGAGATGAGTAAGTCCTAGAGATCTACTGTGTGGGCCTCATGCCTAGAGTTAATACTTATTATATGCTTAAAAAACTCGCTAAGCCGAAACCGGTTTGGCTCAATGGTAGAGCGTCAGTCTGTGGACTGAAAGGTCCCGGGTTCGATTCCGGTCAAGGGCATGTACATTGGTTGCGGGCACATCCCCGATGCGGGGTGTGCAAGAGGCAGCTGGTCGATGTTTCTCTCTCATCGACGTTTCTAGCTCTCTATCTCTCTCCCTTCCTCTCTGTAAAATATCAATAAAAATATATTTCTTAAAAAAACTCACTAAGAGGGTAGATATTTTGTAATGTCCTTTCAAAAAAACTTCATTTATTTGCTTATTTATTTATTTTGAGAACAAATTGACATACATCTCTGCATCAGTTGAAGGTGCACAGCATAATAGTTTGACTTACATATATTGTGAAATAATTACTGCAATATATCTATTTAGCATCCATCTTGTACAGATATAGTACAAAGAGAAAGAAAAAAAGATTTTTTTTCTTGTGTGAAAACTCTTAGGATTTACTCTCCTAACAACTTCCATGCACAGCATACAACAATACCTGTAGTCCTCATACTGTACATTATATCCCTAGTAAATGTTATTACCATTGACCACCTTTCTTCAATCTCCCCTCCCCTCACCCCCTTCCTCTGGTAACAACAAATTTGATCTCTTTTCCTATGAATTTGGGGGGTTTTGTATTTGGGGTGTGTGTTTTTGTTAGATTCCATATAAAAGTGAGATCATATAGTATTTGTCTTTCTCTGTCTTATTTCACTCAGTATAATGTCCTCAAAATCCAGCCATATTGTTGCAAATGGCAAGATTTCCTTGTTTTTTATGGATGCATAAATTTTCATTGCGTGCTTTACATATATTCATTCATCCATCAGTGAGCACTTAGGTTGCTTCCATGTTTTGGCTATTGTGTATAATGCTGTTATGAATATAGAGGTGGAGATATCTTTTCAAGTTGTGTTTTCATTCTCTTTGGACATATTCCCAGAAGTAGAATTGCTGGATTATATGGCAATTCTGTTACTAAATTTTTGAGGATCCTTTACACTATTTTCCATAGTGGCTGTACCAATTTACAACACTACTAACAATGTGCATCAGTGATCCCTTTTTTCCACATCCATGCCAGTTTTTATTTATTTTTTGGTCTTCTTTTTTTTTTTTTTTTGTCTTTTTTTATGACAACCATTTTACCAGATATGAGGTAAAATCTCAATATCTCGTTGTGTTTTTTATATGTATTTCCCTAATGACTAGTGATGTTGATCAACTTTTCAGGTATCTATTGGCCATTTGTCTTATTTGAAAAATATCTATTCAGATCTTTTGCCTATTTTTAAAAATTGGATTATTTGGCTTTCTGCTATTGAATTATATGAGTTATTTTTGTAATTTGAACTAGAGGTCCAGTGCATGAAATTCATGAACAGATACAGTCCCTAGGCCAGTGATCAGGGCCAATTGGGGCTTTTCAGCTGCCAGCCAGGGCCTTCCTTCATTCTGTATTGCCCCCTGGTGGTCAACACATCTCACAGCGAGTGATAGAACTCAGTCTCCTGGTGGAACTCCTGAGGGGAGGGACACTTTGCATATTAGCCATATATATGGCAATTTAGGGTCTTTTGTGGCATCATATAAATTTTAGGATTTTTTTCTACCTCTGTAAAAAACACCATTGCCCTATTGATGGGGATTGCATTGAATCTATAGATGGCTTTTGGTAATATGTACATTTTAACAATATTAATTCTTCCAATTTATGAACACACGATACTTTTCCATTTATTTGTGCTTTCAATTTTTTAAATCAATGCCTTATAGTTTTTAGAGTAGAAATCTTTTACCTTTTGGTTAATTTAACTCCTAAGCATTTTATTGTTTTTGATGCTATTATAAGTAGGATCATTTCTTTATTTCTTTTTCAGAAAATTTGTTAGTATATAGAAACACTACTGATTTTTATGATCTAATATCCCATGACTTTACTGAATTAGTGATTAGATCTAACAGCTTCTTGGTGGAGTCTTTAGAATTTTCTCTCCATATATAATCATGTCATCTGCAACTAGAGATAATTTTACTTCTTCCTTTCCTATTCTGATGCTGTTCATTTCTTTTTCTTGCCTGATTGCTCTGGCAACAACTTTCGGTGTTATGATATGAGGGTGGTGAGAGTGAATATCCTTGTCTTACTTCCACTCTCCAAAGAAAAGCTTTCAAACGCTCATCATTGAATATGATCTTAGTTGTGGACTTACCATATATGGGCTTTATTATGTTAAGGTGTGTTCCTTCCATATATAATTTGTTAAAAGTTTTTATCATGAACAAGTGTTGAATTTTGTCAAATGCTTTTTCTGCATCTACTGAAATGGTTATATGGCTTAAGTGTTATCACAAAATAATAATAATCTGGTAGTAGTAAAAATAATCTACATATATATATAAAAGCCTAAAAGACTGGCAGACCATTCGACCATCCAATGGGTAGCTATGATGCACACTGACCACCAGGGGGAAAATGGTCAATGCAGCTGCTGAGCTGCGGTGGCTTAGCAGCTGTGGTTCTCCGGTAATGCACCTGGAACCAGAAAGGAGGGAGCCAGATTTCAGGGTGCGTCACCTGAGAACCACCCTCTCACAATCCAGGACCCCTCGGTACGTTGGAGAGCCAGTTTATGCCCAATACCCACAGCCAGGCCAAGGGACTCGGCTTCTAGCCCATTGGCTCCCCACTTCAGTTCTGGCTTCCCACTGGGCCTCTAGCCCATTGCAGAGGTCATGGGTCTGGCTCTTATAGAAACTTTTGACTCAATTAGCTAAATGATGGAATGTGCAGGACCTACTGGATGAGGCCCTGATGTCTGGCACCCACTCCAAGCCCCCTACTTAATATTGATTTCCAGTGGAGGCAGCGAATTTTCCCACTACCTCTCTCAGCTGGGATACTGGCCATAGCTTCCCTCCTTCCAGGTGTACAGTAGTGCCAGTGGGCAACTTCTGGGAAGGGAAGGAGGCGAAGGAGCAGCTTAGGTGGGAAGAAGGAGGTTCCTGCCACCACAGGACTCTCCCTTGGCAGAAGGGCCTGGGTGGGGACCTGACACTGAATGGGGTCCTGCTTTAGGCCAATTAGATTCCAGGCTAAGTAACTCCTGTTTGCTAAATAATTGCATTTTGCAGCTAAATGTCCACAAGTCGTCAGTTACTGCCAAGCTTAGAGTAAAGTGAGATGAAAGAAGCGAGACAGATACAGAGAGAAAGTGACATAATATTGGGAGAAGAGAGGAGGGAGCCCAATTCCAGGGTGCATTACCTGAGAACCACCCTCTCACAATCCAGGACCCCTCAGGGGATGTTGGAGAGCCCATTTCGGCAACCCTCACAGGCCAGGCAGGGGGACCCCCACTCACCAGTGCACAAATTTGTGAACCGGGCCTCTAGTAATAAATAAAAAGAAACTTCTGGAGGTGATGGATATATTTACAGCATAGATTGTGGTGATGGCTTCACAGGTGTACACTTGTCTCCAAACTCATCAAGTTGATTTTTTTGTGTGTTGATCATAGCTCCATAAAGTGGTTTAAAAAAGAAAAAGATTATTTTAGTCAAGGAGAAAAAAAATGTGCAAAGGTTTAGAATTCTCAGAGGAAAACGTGTCGGGGAACCGTGGAAATTCCATATGGCTGAAAGCAAGAAAGGAAGAAAAAAACTTGTTAGATGCAGTGGAAGGACCAATGTGAACATTTTTTGGGGGGGAAATTATATATATATTTTAATTATTAATTTAAATTATTAAATTTAAATCTGAAAAGAAACATCAATTGAGCTATCAGGTGTTAAAGTGTGTATATATTTTGGGGAGACACCCTGTGTAATATATAGTACCATATGCTCACCACCTGCTCCTTTGAAGAGATTTAAGGGGAGTAGGGTCATCAGACTATTTAAAATAAATGAATGGATCATTATGACTGCCATGTAGAGAATAGATTATAAAACTCAGTAGACTCAGAAGAAGGGCACTGAGAGAGCTTGGACTATGGTTGGCGCAGTGGGAGAGAAATGGATAAATTCAGAAACACAATTTTGAAGGAAAATAGGATTAAGGCTGACTCCCAAGTTGCTCACTTGAGCACGTGCGAGATGCTAGTGCTATTCTCTGAGATAAGAACACCACTAGAGGAGGTTTGGAGAAGGTAGAGAGACGATGTTTTCTATTTTAGATATGGTCAGTCTGTAATTTCTGAAACACTCCAGTTCATCCAATGGGCAGTTGGCTGTTTTGGGATTGAGCTAAGGAGAGGAAACTTGAGATGAATTTGGCCATCAGTGGCACGTCGATCATATTTGAAGTCATGAGAGGGAAAAGAAGGGAGGAGGGATGAGATAGAAGTCCAGATAAAAGTAATTTGGAAGGTATGGAAGGAGCAGCTGGAAAGGAAACTGAGAAGGAGTGACCTGTCAGGTGAGTTCGTGGCAGCTGAGAGAAGAGTGCATGTAAATACCCAAAGTTAGCAACAGTAGGCATGTAGAATAGAGCATGAATGTGAGCACCATTAAGGAGGTATGACCAACAGGACCTGGTTGGCCATTGAATGTGAGGAATGAATGAGAGGAAAGTGGAAGGAAACCTCCAGGTTTCTGAGCACCCAGGTGGATTCAGTTCAAGAACACCAGCCAAGAAGAAGGTCTTAGGTGGAGACTCGGGAAGATCCATTTTAGAGACTTTGGGTTTGAGGAGTAGCAGTCCTCTGTGACCTGGCAGTGTGATATCAAGGGAATGTAGTAGTAGGAATTGGTAGAGGGGTTCCAGGACAAGTGTAGGGTGTTTACCATTCCTCTCTGGTATCTGCTGGGCTGTGGTGCCTAGCATTTGGCTGACTTAAAGGAGCTAGGGCATGGTGGTCCCTTGTATGATTTGAACCAGTGGCTGACAGCAGGGAGTTGCCCTTTGTGCTACACCTAAAGAACTCAAGAATTAGGAAAATAGTGGATTTTTTTTTAATGGAGGACTCTTTGTCCTTTTTTTATAAAATATTTTTGGGAAAAGATCTTAATTTTTTAAGATGATTAGAACTTTCACATCTCGAATCTAGGCTCCATATTCACGCATGGGATTCCTAGCTGCTCACCCAGCTCTACTGTGTTCGTCCTACTGTGCTTGTTTCTGTATCACCTCCCTAAAGGAGATGATGAGGCCACACTAGGGCCCTATCTGATGAGCCAGCTCCCTGTAAAGTTTGAACATCTTTAGTGCCACCTTGCTCTCTCAGCATTCACTGCTGTGTGGCATACCATGTGCAGAACTGCTTTATGGGGCACAGAAAGAGCAGGAGAAAGGTAATTTAAACAGCAGTTCTGACATTAGATATCAGGGCCATTTTGTATCTTGATTGAAATGTATTGTCAGCCTCTTAAACAAGAAAAATAGGCTCGTGTAGAAAGCTGCAAAAACAAAAACACACACATGCACGTACACCCCTCACTCCCCTCACACATCAACTAAACCTTCCTCGAGAGACTTTCCAAAAAACAGTCAGCAAAGGGATGTTGATGTAGAATAAAATGGCTTCCACAGTTTCTAAAATCCTTTAATGCTAATTTTGTAAAGTCTGGGAATTGCACCCTGAGTGGATGAGGGGTTTAGATTATTTTGTTTCTTGTTATTTTTTCCCCTCAAAACAAATTGGAGAATGAAGAATTCAGTAATTACATTTTATGTTAATTTCTCTTATTTTAATTTAACATTTAATTATGGAGAATTAAAACATACACAAAAATAGAGCAGTTAATGAACCCAATCTCCTACTCATTCAACTTCAACAAATACCAACATTTTATGTGTTTTTCAACTACTGCTCCTCAGCTTTTTAAAAAGAAATTCCCAGCCCTGGCTGGTGTGGCTCAGTTGGTTAGAGCATCATCCCAAGCATTGAAGGGTCATGGGTTTGATTCCCAGTCAGGGCATATATCTAGGTTTTGGGTTCAATCCCTGGCCAGGGTGCATTCAAAATGCTTTTCTCTCACATTAATGCTTCTCTCTCTGTATCTCTCCACACCCTCCCTGCTTCTTCCTTCCTCTCTCCAGATTCAATGAAAAATGTATCCTTGGGTAAAGATTTTAAAAGATAATAAGGAAAGCCCATATTTCACCTATAAACATTTAGAGTATATTGCTAACATATAAAACTTTTTAAAACACAGGCTCAACATAAAATTACTTAGTAAAATCCAAAACTCAGTTCATGTTTTTCAAAAATAGTTCTCAACTAGTTAGCAACCACTAATGGTCATTGCTTAGATCTGTATTTCTTCAGGGCCTACAAAATAGTGATTTTTAAACTCTATATTCATATGCATTTATAAGCTGTAATTCTTCTACCAGGTGTATCGGTTAATAATGTAGATTTTTTTCAATAGATGGAGTTCACATATCTTGATATATATGCAATTTGATATGTATGCTATTTTGTTGTATTGACAACAAGCTTCAAAACTTCATAGGTCAAATTTTCTGAAGGTGTTAACATCATAGATATTTTTACACTTAAAAATGTCAAATTTTGTGCCAAAAAAAGAGCATTTGTGGGAAGTTTTAATTCATTACTTTATTTTGAAGAAAAGTGTTGCTGAAAGTTATCATCTACTTCAGGAAGTGTATGGTGAACATGCTCCATCTCAAGATAATTGTGAATGCTGGATTAATTGCTTTAAAAGTGCTAATTTCTATGTGAAAGACAAAGAACTTCCAGGTTAACCGAAAAAGTTTGAAGACCAACAATTACAAGCATTATTGGATGAAAAAGCATGTCAAACTCAAAAACAACTTGCAAAAAGATTAAATGTTGCTCAGAAAACAATTTCCTGTTGTTTACAAGCAATGGAAAAGATTTTAAATGAAGGGAAATGGGTTCCACATCAACTGAACTAAAGACAAATGGAAAACCGAAAAGTCATCAGTAAAATGTTGCTTCAATGACTGTTGATGAAAAGTGGATTTATTTTGATAATCCTAAATGCACAAAATCATGGTTTAATCCAGGCCAACCACAAACTTCGACTGCAAGGCCAAATCATTTCAGAAAGAAGACAATGCTCTGTGTTTGGTGGAATCAGGAAGATGTGTGTTATGTGCTTCTAAAATCAGGTGAAACCATTAATACGGATCACTACCGACAACAAATAATCAATTTGAACCATGCTTTGATCATAAAAAGATCAGAATGTGCCAGAAGACAGGGCAAAGTAATTTTTCTTCATGATGATGCACCATCACACACTTCAAAACCAGTTAAAGACACATTAAAAGATCTTGCCTGGGAAGTATTAACCCACCTGCTGTATCCACCAGACCTTGCTCCTTCAGATTACCACTTGTTCCAATGAATGGCACACACTTTCTGAGCAGCACTTCAAAATGTACGAAGAAGTGGAAAATTGGGTCTCTGAATGGTACATTTGATACAATAGATGAATCTACCCTGACACATCTTAATCACCCACAGTCCATGGTTTATATTAGGGTTCACTGCTGCTGTACATTCTGTGAGTTTGGACCAATTTGAAATGACACATGTGCATTATAATAGTATCATACAGAGTACTTTTACTACACTAAAATTCATCCCCATACCCCCAATCCTTGGCAACCACTGATCTTTTTATTGTCTCTATAGTTTTGCCTTTTCCAGAATGTCATATAGTTGGCATTGTAGAGTATGTAGCCTTTTCAGATTGGCTTCTTTCTCATAGTGGTATGCATTTAAGATTCCTCCATGTATTTTTATGACCTGAGAACTCATTTGCTTTGAATGTTGAATAATATTTCTTTGTCTGGATATATCACAGTTCACTTATCCATTCACCTACTGAAGGATAGTTGCTTTCAAGCTTTGACAATTATGAAAAAAAAAACTGCTCTGGCTGTGCTGTATAGTCATAGCAATGTGCACCACACACTGCTTTCAGGCTGATTTCTGCTTGGAGCCCTCTTGGGCTTTTGGTTCTCTGGTTTCCAGCAACCCTTACTACCGGGAAGCTGCAGTGTGGACTGCTGCTACACATGGATTTGTTTTGTGTGTGAATCTGCCCCAGTCCACTGTCACTGTGATTAAGTTCATGGATCTGATTAGAGAGTGGTCGTGGGGGTGTAATTGTTACTATTGCTAGAGCATTGGAAAACAACCCAGGAATTGCCAGGCATAAGGAAAACACACCCCCACTAAAAGTGTCTTATGGATTGTCAAAGCTAAATTAAATCCTTGCATACTAAAGGTAAGCCACACAAGAGATAGGGGTATTATCCATTTATGGGCCTCAAAACTCTAAAAGTGGCATGAGAGTGCCAAGGGAAACCTACACACTGTCATCTGATGGGTGGAGGGACTAGATAATAAAATGGTCTCCCGGGAGAAGAGAAACAAAGCAACAGTACGAAAACCCCACAGGCTTTCTCTGTTTCCATTGTACACCACGGCTAGTCTACACTCTGTTAGTCTATACTTGGTCTTAAGAAGATAAGCAAGTGGGGGTACTATGTTTGCGATTGCATTCCCACAAATGTCATCACATTTAAATAAGAGAAAGAAACATTTAAAACTATTTTGATTAGCACTATCATCTGCCAGGCACCATGCTGGGTTCTTTATAAATATTATCTTATTCATGAGAATTAATCATTGTTGATTCTATTTTACGAGATGGTGATATTTGGGCTTGACAGAAGTCAGGATATATGTCTAAGATCTTACAGCTAGCAGGTAGAAGAGCTAGAACTCAACTCAAATCTCTCTGACTCTAAAGCTCTCTGTAACTTTAGATATTTACTCATCTAAAGCACCTCATTCGCCCACCCTTGGAATAGCTAGCACAGTACCTAGGATTATATAGTGATGTTCTTATGTAGTAGGTGCTTGAGATGTTGCTTGCACAGAATATATACCCTAAAACCATTCCATTTGTAATAGATGCAGTGTTGATAGTTCCTATGTAGACACAGATGGACATCATTGCCATACATCTATTTCATGTAATATACTATCTCAGACATAGAGAACGGTAGTTATGTAATAAACAAAAATGCATTTGAAACAGCATGAAATTGGATTTCCTCATCCATAAATTGTGTTATATTTATGTCTAACTTAGAGTTCAGGAAACAGAACTGCAATGTTGATATTTTTATAAATGGTGTCTAATGTATTTCTATTAAGGGGAGATATATTTGTTGTGCTGAAATGTATTATCATAATAGCCAAACCATTTACTCTACCACTGCAAAATAGTGCGGTGTTCTACCCGGAATTTCACTTGCCAGCTCTCAGCCTGCCAGATCTATTGTAAATTACGATAGGCGTCTGTGAGTTATTTTATAGAAAGCATCCATCTATTTTTACAACTCCGAAAAGTCTGTCACTTTCATTCATCTCCCTGGGAATAAAGCAATAATTTTATTCTCTGTAAATGTGAACCTGAGTTTACACCATCCTCTCCAATTGCAACTGTAGTGATGTGGGTGATTTATTGGGCCAGGGGACTAGAAAGTGGCATCCTGGCCTGGTGTGCTTGTTGCCACTTTCCACTATTTCCATAGGAAGGGGGCGTGGGGAGAACCAGCCTGCTTCTATTCTATTTGGTTCCTCACTGTTTTGTTTTCTGTAGTGTGTAGGCCTGTTGAATACCATGCCGCAAAGAACAGCCCCGGGGGACCTGACCTGCTCTGTTCAGCTTGGATCCAGTAGTTGGATGGATGTCTGCAAACACCCTGGGCACTGTGATGAGCTCAGCCTTCTAGAACTGCCACTGCAAAAATTTCAGGGCTTCAATAGGAAGGCAGCCAAATGCTGGAGCCTGTCAGATATTTGCTGTCCTGTATAGCCCATTGGGCAAGTCCGGGTTAGCCCTTTTGGCATCCCATCCTTTGGCCCCTTGGAGAAGAGTTTGTGAAATATCACTGTTTATCCCCTTTACTTCACTGTGATGCCCAGGTGAGAGATGTCCTTTTGCCAGTAATCTGGGGTCCTGTGGGACCAAGGCTGTTAGGGCCCAGAAGTCTGAATGCTTTCCAGGGCCAGGGAAGTGGACAACAGGAAGAGAACCTGAAGTGAGGAGGTAAAGGGCAGGAGCAGATATCAGGGCTACAGTAGGTAGTCAAGGAATTGGAGAGCCAAGAAGATCAGGTGAAGAAATGTTGGACCTGGCAAACAAATGGGAGAGAAATCCTGGGGGAGCACCTGGAACAGACCAAATCTGGTGTTCTGGGGTGGCTTTCCCACTCATTCTACAGCGTGATGCTTGGGTGGGCTGGCTGCATTCAAAGGCCCTCAGGATAGGATAACCCATCACTTGGCTGCAGTCCCCACTGAGGAATCTAGATTCACACACAAAAGTATTTCTGACATCTCTGTCATGTTCCAAGTCTGGATGGTTTCTGCTGGGGGCTATACCTAATTGGAACCATTTGTCCTTGAAGGTCATTTCCTAAGTATTACAGCCTAGCTCAGCAAGGAAAATCTTTTTTATGCTAATGACCTTTATTATTGTGGCAGCTCTTATTCAAACCAGTTTATTTTGGGAAAATAAGTCTAAGTGGAAATGTGATGGATGAATTTGCCAGTTGTGACCCTCAACTTTGAAACCACTGTCCACACATGTGCAAAATACCATGTATGGCCACTTCTTCCAGCTGACAGCTATGGGTAGCCACTGCCTGCTTCACAGAGCATGAAATGGCACCCCCTTTGACTATTTTGTAATTAATTCCCTTCCCTTTGGAAAATCTAAATTGGAAATATATTGTGCATTTGACAACTTCATAAATTTTAAAGTGCTCAAGCTTAGAAATGCAACTCTGTGTCCTCTACGTGACAGAAATGGAAAGAATCAAAGCCTCATTTCAAAAAGTAAAGTTTTTTAAAACTTGCATTTATATTCCTTTTAACTTTTTTTGAGACACATTCCATTCCTCCTACAAGAACAGTCATGCAGGAAATTACAAAGGTCCATTTTGTTGATGCAAAAGAGGCCAACAGAATGTACAGATAGCAGTGAAAAGCTATTGCTTTATTTTTTATGGTTTTGTCCCCGAAACTCAACCAGTTCTTGGGCTTAGAATGGTTATGAGAAATGTGTTTTTTTGGAACGTTATCAAGGGGGAATTAGCCCTGAGGCATGCCAGGGGTCTGGGACAAGTTGAGATGGCGTGCCTGAGTCTGAGGTTACTGGGGCTGCTGTGGGGCATGCTCTGGACTGTGGAGAATACAAAGGGTGTGCTCTGAAGATGCTCAGGCTACTCAAAGAACTGGCAGCTTAGACATCTCTAGTAAAGCTATGATAAAAAGAGGCCCACATTCAAGCAGGAAAGCGGGGGGTCACTTGGAGACTAGATGATGAAAGAGTTCAATGGGCTTGAGGAAGTTAGTTGTTGGTTAGTGTTCCAGTTCTAGCTCCATAGCACATTGGCATATTCGAATTGCTATCATTACTCTTCTTGCACTTTGGGGACATTATTCATTTGTGATGGTACCATGACAGTCAATCTGATAACCACGATGACTACTAAGTGACTAATGGGAGGAGCGTCTACAGCTTGGAGATGCTATACAAAAGGATGATTCATGTTCAGGCAGGATGGATGGGATGTTGCAGGATCTTATCATGTTAGTCAGAACAGTGTGCAATTTAAAACATGAATTATTTATTTCTGGAATTTTCTATTGAATATTTTTGGACCATGGGTAACCACTGGTAACTGAAACCATAGATAGTGAAGCTATGAATAAGGGGGTCTACTCTAGTGACAACTCAAGGGGAGCCCTGGATTCCAGAGAAGGGATATAGACCTCACTTCTTGATGGGCAAAATGTTAGTCACAGTGCTTATTGAATGAGAGATAATTGCAGCAAATTTTGGAATGCACAATTTTCATATTGGAGAATGCATCTCCACCAGCTGGGTGGAGTAGATACCCATCAAAGGCTAGGGGCTGGGACCGCCTCTCCTCCTTCCCTTCCACTTTCAGCTCTGCCATCTTCTTTATGGGTGATTTCTGCTTCAATATATGGTCCTTGAAGCCTTGGTATGATCTCTCCTGAGGAGGAATTAAATTCCATTTAATAGACATTCTGAGTCCTCAGTGCACGAAAGTGAGCTGAAACCCTATGTTAGCAGACTAGAAAGGTTGCTAGTCTAGAGGAGTTACAGCAATGTGGGGCAATGACAGATGTGCAGCTGACTATGGTGCCAGGTCAACGTGACTAGTATGGCACATGGAAGCAAGGTGTTGGAGACCTTGGATACTGTAAGCAATTTCTTGGTGGAGTTAGAGGTCAGCTCCATTTCAAGGTCACCCTGCAGCCAGTGCCACATGATTCCTGGCTTGGCAAGGTGGGACTATGGGTCTTCTGCCCCCAGCCACTCTCTGAGCCCCTCTGAATCCTCATCTTCCTGATCATGGCATTATCTTTTCTGATGATCCCCACACTCCACTATAACAGCACCACAGCTTCCTCTCTAACTCTGAGGGGAATGTGGAGTTTCCTAAGTCAGAAGGCAGGGAGCACCCCCATTCAAGGAAAAACTGTCTGTCTGAGAGCACTGGATGACTCCTTCAGAAACTGCAAGGTATGTCCTTTACATACCAGTACTGTGGCCAACAACTGGCCTCCTGGGTCAACAGGGATACTGCTCATACGGAATGGAGGAGTTGAACCCACACGAGTGAAGACACAGCAGAGAGATGTGTTTTATCATTTCTCTAATGTGCATTTGGTGGGAACATTTTGTTTCCAGTGTGACTTTGGGGTTTTCTAGGAGCCTTTTATTCTCTTCTTTATTCAGTAGATTTAAGATAGAAAGACCTAGGAGGTACATCTATAGGAATGACATACTCCAACCAACTTTTTAGGGATACTTTAGCATGGAATCAGAGGTGGAAAGAATCACATGGAAATGCCTGGAGTTCAGTCAGTTGACAAATACTTATTAAGCATCTACTGTATGCTGGCACACTGTGAGGCCTGGGGTATTCAGATGTCTCTGACATCACAGTATTGAGAGTCTGGTTGGGGGTTCAAATATTAAATAACTAAGCCCACACAATGGACAGGGATGCATTGGGATAAACTATATAAAGGCAGAGTACTGAGTGCTAGGAGGAAGAGCAGAGGGTTTGGGTGGTGGGCTGGGGGCATCGAGGCCAGAGATGAATTATGTTGAAGCATGACCTAAAGGGGGAAGGAGACAGCCGAGGACAGCCAGGAATGTTCCAGACAGAGTAGGTCAGACAATGCCCTGAGCTCCAGAAACAAATGGGTTTGTTGAGTTCCAAGGCCTGGGGAGGGCCTGCATGGCTGAGCGGAATGAGAAGTGCAGGCTGAGAGTGAAGACCTTGCAGAGCCTTATACCGTGTGTGCTGGGGGCTTCATTCCAACATAAATGAGACATCTTGGAAGGGAGAACTGCAACCATGTGATTCCATCAAAGACTTTGGGTGAGAGTTAAGTTTGAGGGGAGACAGGATGGTCTCATCACATTGGGAAATCCCTGACAAAATGCTTTTCGGGCTTTTACTCTCTTTTATTTGAAACAAGGGTGGGGGATATCTGGCCAGTGGGACCCTATAAGGCCCACAAATTCATTTGATCTGGCCATACCAAGGCATTAGGGGTGAGTTAATTTAATGTTTGACCAAATATAGCAGGCTAATTTTTAAGTTGATAATTTTGTATGGCCCGCAAATTATGTGATAAATATCCAAATGGCCCTTGACAGAAAAAGGTTCCCCACCCCTGATTTAAAAGGTCAAAGCCACCCTCTGACAGTCATGCTCTGTGAGTCTCTAAGGTTTGAGGGTATGGCAGGACAACTGGGATTTGGGACAGGGCCTCTGCGCCTTATTGGCTATGCAGGTGGGTCTCAGCTAGCACCATCGATCCCTGGCCTGTCACTGCATTGCTCTGTGCAATCACAGAAAGACCATCCCCTGTGAGAGAATCTCTGAAAGAAGGGAGGCCACTGAAATTTATACCTGGGATGTGCCTTCTGCCTGGGCTGAGGCACCTGGAGGGCTCCTAGGATCACCCATTCACGCAGACTTTCTCCTGTGGACACTGGAATTTGGCGCTGGGGTAATACCTTGTTGTGGGCTCAGGGATATCCTGTGTGTTGTAGGACATTGAGCAGTATCTCTGTCCTCTACCCACCTAGATGCCAGAAGTGCCCTTTCCTCACCAAGTTGTGGAAACCAAAAATACCTTTAGATTTGGCCACATGTCCCTGAGGAGGTTGGTGGGGGAGGGAACAAAGCTACCCACAGGGAAGAGCCGCTGATTTAGACCAGCCTCTTCAATGGGACATGTCCCCAGGGACCTGGGAGGGGTGCAAATCTTAGGTATTCCCATGGTTGGTAGCCCTCCAAAGGACCATGGTACATAAGCAGATATATAGTATATCCGGGGTATTAAAATGCAATGGACGTCAATTAGGGGAAAAAGTCTAAAAAAGCTCTTTTCTGGGGTAATAGTTAAAAACAAGGTTGAGAAACACTGATTATACCAGAGGAAAGCCAGTTTTTCTGGGAGGCTATAGAGTGAGAATCTGGAAATCAATGGAGAAGCAGAGGCTTCCCCAGCTGGAGGGTTCGGGCACCGGAGACTATCATGACGACAGCGGACAATGCCCACTGAGTGTGGGCCAGGCACTGAGCCAGGGGTTTTTAGTACAACGGCGACACCATCACGCAGAGGCTCATTTCTTTCCCACTTTACAGATGGGAAACTGAGGCCCACACAGGTTAAGCAGTCCGCAGTCAGTGTCCAGAGGTCGTGCCCTGTGTTGTGCTGGGTCCAGGCTGATTTGTGCATGGTCTATGTGACCTCAGGAGCCGACTAGATGGGTTTCACCTTGGGGGTACTTTGGGGTCATGGATCACTGGAGAGCAGGGACCCTGTGAGATAACAGGGAGCAGCAAAGGCAGGACAGTAGGGAGTGATTAGGGAGAAAAATGAAAAAGGGGAGGTTAGGGTAGGGAGGGAGTCCAGAATCCAGCAAGCATGAGTTAATCTCCATGTTCACTGAGATCCTTAATATAACCTTCTCCCGGGGCCTCCGTGGTCTCTTTCCTCCCCAATGGCTGCAGAGTGGGACTAGAGCATGCCTAGCTGGGCAGCTGCAAATGGATTCTTTCCTACTGACCCATGCAAGGCTGGCCTTGGCCATGTCCTTCCACACTTGCTAAGTAAATCAGTTTGCCACCTGACCTCCCCCTGGGGCCTGTCTCAACTGTCTCATTTCTTGTCCTGAGCTCGTGATCTTTTAGGGAAGGAATTTTGTGAGCATCCAATTTAAGAAAAGAAATGCATAGAGTATTTTCTGCCCATGCCGTATGTCTACAAAGAGAAACAACACCATTTCATGCCATTTTGGGGGGCAAATATTGCTCTTTTCTCAAACTAAAAATTTCAGCTATTTTTATCTTCAATCTGTGCTGAGGAAGTTTCAGCTCTAGTCCACAGGGCCTGAGGCCCAGAAGGCAGCTCCCAGCCCCCAGCACGGATTCTCCTTTGCTCAGCAGTGGTGACCTGGGAAGGCAGTAATAGCTGCCTCTTTGATGCTTCAACTTTGAAAAGTTGTTCTAATGTAAAGTAATAGGCGCATTTCTAATTAGAAATGGCATCATGACAACTGACTGAGTGTTGCTCTCTCAGAGGTGTCTCTTGCACACAGATTCGGTGCTACCCCTGCCCCCGCTCCTTCTCTAGTTCTCTCTTTCTGCAGCTGTTGAAGGGTCCACAGTCCTGTAGCCACTTTGCATGGGAAATACCCACCAGGTTTTTCTCAGGCTCCCAGATTCACTATAGAGTTCTGTCAGGCGGGACCTAAAAGCTCATGTGTTGGTAGGTAGCCAGCCTGTGCTTGAACCCTTCTGGTGACAAGGCACTCACCACCTAACATTCTTTTTTACCCCTGGACTACCTGGGCCACTGGGAATAGGCAGTGCCTTTAGTGGCTTGCTTTGATAGTGCTGACCAATAAGCCGGGTGCTGGACTAAGTGCTCATTGTTTACTTCCGAGACCTGTCCAGTGAGCTAGTCTTATTGTCACCATTGCAAAGGCAGGGAAGCTGAGTTGCAGAGCTAGCAAATGGAGGATCCAGGTTTAGAACACAAGATATCTGATTCAGAGGCATAATGAACCACCATGCAATATTGCCTTATAATTTATTACGCTGTCTGGTTCCATTAATAGTGCAAGTTCAGTTTCTCTTCTGCAGAAGATTCTTTCAGGTAATTGGCCCCGGTGGTGGGCCCCATCCGTCCTACCACCCCTCCCCCACCCAGTCCTCTCCTCTGTAGGATGAGCGTACCTACTTGCTCCCTCGTTCCTCTAATCTCGTGCTCCAGGTCTCCCTCCCACTCTTCAGGGCCTTTTCCTCTTGTGTTGCCCAGAAAAGAACCCGAGTCTTCAATATGGGAAACAGCAGGGAGGGGGCAAGGAACATGTTCTTTTCTTATTTGAGAACTTTTGCTTAAAACTGAAGGTCACATCACACTGTGGACACAGAGTAAATACACCCACCTGGTTCCCACAGACAGAGGCATGTCTTTGGGGATTGCCTTCAGAACCAGTCTCTGGAGCTACGTTGAGAAGACCTCATTCAGGATATATAGAAAGCAGTCCCTACTCTTCACCCTCAGACTCGCCATTCTTCAACATGATGTAGTTAAACTTAAGGAAGGCAGGAAAGCTTGCCATTGTGCCAGCATTGTGTGTATTCATTACCCCGGGCGTTCATCATTCACTATTCACAGAGCGACAGAGAGCCTACCAGGTTTCAAGCAGGGCACTGGGTTTTGGGGAAATAAACTTAAAGAACCATAGGTCCTGTTCCCAAGAAAGAAAACAACATCAATAGATATAATAAAGCATGATAGGAGCAGTTATACAGAATGGAGTCACTTCTGACTGTTCCGTAGAAGACAGGCAGAAGTAGTGGTGGTGCTCTCTGGAAGGAGAGAGCGTGCCCAGAGGACAGAAATTTATTTAGCCTCGGGGAAACTTTCCAAGATCAAGGGTGGTGAGTTAGTATAAATCATATTGGAGGAAGCTGGCCAACTTTAAATGTTAATGGGCTGCAGCCAATGTGCACACTTCCCTACATCCCTCGTCCATTCCTGATCTGTCATCTGTCATCCTGTGGCAGAGAACTGAGGCCAGCACTGGATCTGAAGAGGACACAGGAGACTCCACAGCTCCTGGCAGCATTATCTTCTTGTGAAATTGCCCTTCCTCTTCCATCCCTCCACTGTAGGGATGCTTTATTCGTATTGATCTTTTGTGGCACCTGATCTTATCTCACAGTAGTAACAGTACATCTCAATTTTCATAGAGATCTAAAAGTTCTTACTTGTGGAATCTTGGTGGCCTGATTATAGTGATTCTTCTCTCATTGGGTGGGTAAACACCCTCACCACCCGCTGCTCTTCCAGTATGTTCATGGTCATATGATTGGTGACCATTTCTTAGGAGATACCGACTTTGCTGAGTTTACTTCGGTACACATAAGCCATTACTGTTAACTCTCATTCATACACATACCCACACTCACATCTACACATCCACACATACATGAGTCCATTTTGATTTACTTTGCTCACAATCAGTTCTGTGCAGCAGAATGACCCAAACTGATACATTGAAGAAGGCACATGCAGTATTAACAGAGTCGTCTGGTAAAACTGAAAGATGAGGGCAGTGTAGAGCAAAGGCAAAGCTACACAATTTTTTTGGTGGTCAGGAATAAATGGCCTGTTCCCATGGAGCCTTCTCTTCAACTGGGTGGCCTGTTAAAATACAACTTAATATCATCTAATATGGTGATAGGATGAGAAGTTCATTAAAAATGTTTCTAATTCTGCCTGAGAAATAAGTTTTATTGTCAATTCATTGAGGTCAGAAAAGTATATGAACAAACATAAAAACTATCTAAGGCCTGTGAAAACATTTTGTAACACAAAAGAATATAATCATGCCGAAACCGGTTTGGCTCAGTGGATAGAGCGTCGGCCTGCGAACTGAAAGGTCCCAGTGTGGATTCCAGTCAAGGGCATGTACCTGGGTTATGGGCACATCCCCAGTAGGGGGTGTGCAAGAGGCAGCTGATCAACAATTCTCTCTCATTGATGTTTCTAACTCTCTATCCCTCTCTCTTCCTCGCTGTATAAAATCAATAAAAAATATATTATTTTTTAAAAAAGAATAAAGTCATAAGAACTTAAAGGTGCACCTAAATTATGATTTACCCAAAACCCATAGAAAAGTTAGAGAACAATTATTAAAGATTCTCAGGAAGATAGAGGAGGGTTTTGTACCTATTAAACATAAACAAGGTGGTACATAGTAAGAAAGTGGGATTAAAATGCTAAAAAAACATATATTATTCATTGTTGTTGCACTGAAAAGTAAAATGAACACTAAAGAAGATAAACAAATAAACAAGAAATATTTTCAAAGGAATGTGAGAAAAGAGGCCTGGTCATAAAGCATGGAGATGTAACCTATGAAAAATAGAAGTTTCCAAAGAAAAAAAGAAGAAAAAAAAAAAGCCCAGATGAAAAGGAAACAAGAAGAATCTCCATCTATTGATTTTCACTCGTCCTTTGGTGATTTCTCAACAGAGCAGACCAAACATGAACCAAACCCTCTTCCTTCTTTGTTGGTGTTCCACACATTTATACACACTGACATTTTTTGAAGAACTGTATCAGTCAGGATAGGATAAGCTATGCTGCAGGAACAACTTTACCCTGAACTTTCTTGCTTAACACACAGAAGTCCTGTCTCACTTCCACAAAGTTCAGTGAGAGTTGGGTGACATTTCAGAGTAGTTTCTTTTCAACTGGTAGTTTAGGGAACCAGTCTGCTTTCAGCTTGCATAATATAGGGCACCCATAGTTCTGTTTCTCTAGGAAAATCCTGCTGCCCTGGCATAACTATGACAAGTGCCTCTTTTGATCCCAAAATGTTCATGTGAGTGCATCATCATCAGTCATCTTAGAGTTGCACTGGCTTCCAGGTCACCGAAGCAGGAGAGAGTGAAACTGGAGACTCGTGTACCAGTTTTATTCTTAAATGTTTTGGCCCACGTTGTTTCCACTCACAAATCATTGGAGTCACAGGGCTTCATCTAATTACAGAGAGACCAAGACATATGTAGTGAGATTAAATCATGGATATTTAGTTTCAGTCAGAAATCTCAGAGAGCAACACATATCACTGTCACAATAACCTTATTAAAATCAATTAAAATTAAAGGAAGATAGTTATGCAAACATAAGGACTATCAAAATAATGAAGTTTCTGAGTAACATCATATAATGTTAGCTCTTCAGTAGTAACCACAGTGAGGACCTGAACTTCGCCTGGTTTCCCCACTCCCTGCCCAGGTCCAAACAAAACACCATCTCATTATTTGACCCAGCCATATAGTCACATGGACATCCTTTATTCTTCCTGAACAAAGCCAACAGAGGATGTTCACCTGTCTGACTCTTCTCCTCCAGAACCTTCATTAGATCTTGATCTCTACACTGAAGGATGGGCCTTATTATTCTTCCCTGGCATTGGTTCACTTATTATGGGTCTTTTGTCTGAGCATGGCTATGGAGAGTATGGATTCAGAATGAGGGAGCATTTGAGCTACAGTTAGGTACTAGTGGGCTAAAATAAGACCACTGTGGTCACAGATGTTCCTTTGTGAGTAGTGAGAGCTTAAAGAAGAGGACCACCATTGTAGGGATGAAGAAGGATTCAGGTACAAAACATCCAGAGAATCGAGATGAAGTAGAAATTGCTGGTGTACCATTCTTAACACATGGCATACTGAGAAAAAAATAGAAAGAAATTATATAGCGGATATGAAGGATATAATTAATTTGGCTTAATCACATTTAACAAACATTTATTCATCAATTATACGATCAACGAATGAGTGAACACACATAATTAATAAAGGTATGTATTTGAACTTGAATGACTTCCAAAAGGAGAACAGAACTTCTTTTCAAATGTTTATAGATCAGGCACAAAAGTTGATTATGTCCTAGCCTGCAAAATTTTCATGGATCTTTATAAAGCAGACGTTTTTTAGATCTTATTCTCTGATTACAATGTAATAAAACCAAAAAGTAATAATGTAGGATTGAATAAAAAGACCCCCTGGGGTAAAGACGTCCTGGACATTTATAAATGTTCCTAAATACAGCATTGTTGGACAAAGGAGAACACCAAGAAAATCCTAACAAGCTACTAAAAGTAATACAAAATGAAAACAGCACTATCAGACCCAAGGAAAGCTAACAAAGTAATGCTCAAAGGTAAATTAACAGCTTTCACCAAAGTCATTATAATTACTCCTGGTGTGTGAGGAGAGAATCATGAATATTCAATCTCAGTCAAGAATTCCCTTTGCCACTGGCCACAAGCCTCTGACCATGTGTCCTACCTCTTTATTTTGCTCCACATTTGTTCATCCAGGAGTTCCCTCGGAGCATCCTCAGATTATCTGTGCTTATTGCCTTCCCTCATTTAGACCATTGCTGCCATCCCAGTGGTTTTGTCAGCAGTCTCCTCTTTCTACATCAAAAGCATTTGCTGTGTCCCTACTGCTATCCGTGGGTGGGCCCTCAAGGCCTCTTCCACAGATGACGTCAGTCCAATGTACTTGAATTCAAGATCCAGTTCAAGGGCCAGCTGACCTCTACTTACAAGTAATCATTCATTTCAGCCCAGTACTCCCCACCCACCTTTGCTCATAGTTGGTGTGATTATATTATATTATATTATATTATATTATATTATATTATATTATAGAAAGACTTGTCTAATCTATAATAATAAAAGCGTAATATGCTAATTAGACCAGACATCCTTCCAGGCACCTTCCGGATGAAGCCGGGGCTGCGAGGGAAGCCTGGGTCCCGGGTGCCAAAGGGAAGCTGGTGCTGGCAGCCAGGGAAAGGAAGGCCTACTCTTGCATGAATTTTGTGCCTTTGGCCTCTATAATTATATAATAGAAAGACTTGTCTTTCTACCAGTAGCTTATAAGCTTCTTTCCTATGTCCTACTGCCTTCACAAACCTGTTTTCCCCTCATCTTCACTGTGCCCCAGCACAACACTGTCAGCACAGAAATCTAAGACACATGTTTGCTAGATGATAGAGAATTCTTCTCAGGGCCTAGAGCAGTCATAGGCACTCAAAAAAAAAAAAAGTACTTGCTCATTGGTGTTAATATATTAAACTCTTGGGAAAAGGGGGAAACTATATTGTTAACCAGTGACATGAAGGTGCTAAAGGAATTCAAAGAAAATGGTATGGAATAATCCAGGATGCTCTGATATGTTGCTAGCTTTGCAGAAGGGAAAATCTTGCAACAATGAAGGAACTCATGGCCTGGAATTTCTGGCTGGAGGAATAGGGCCCAAAACATATAGAGTGAGTGTGGGGACAGTGGAGAGGCCACCTTACCTATAGACAGTCCCCAATGAGGAGCACAGGAGATGAATTGGGACAGATCACATACCCAACCTCTAGCCCAGGCATGGGCAAACTATGGCCCGTGGGCTGGATGGCTGTTCTAAACTATTGAAATAAAAAAATAAAAAAAGACCGTAACCTTTTATGTAATGATGTTTACTTTGAATTTATATTAGTTCACACAAACACTCCATCCATGCTTTTGTTCCGGCCCTCTGGTCCAGTTTAAGAATCCATTGTGGCCCTCGAGTCAAAAAGTTTGCCCACCCCTGCTCTAACCACAATTTGGGTGAGAGTTGACCCCATCTCACATCTCTAGAACCTCAGTGGTTGAAGCAATCTACTTGTATCATTAGGACCCATGTAGGTTTCTTTGTTCTTGGTAACCTTACTCAGCTGGAATTAGCAATGTCTATATGTTTAAATGGAATATTCGCCCAATGTAGAAGACATTATCTATTGTTTGCAATATTAGACTAAGAGAGTAAAGGCATTGAGGTCAGACCAGAGTTTGTGTGAATGGAAGAAGAGAGAATGGTACGAAATTGTTTGGATTTTCCCCCTCTTGGTTTTCATCCCACATTGTACAGTGGCTTAATCATAACACATAGCCCAACTGAGTGCTTGCATATGGAAATAGTCCTTTAGACACTTAGGATTAGGCACTCTATATTGTGCATAATTACTCTGCCAGCATTTCAATGTGGACGACTGGCCTTCAACTCATGCCCTTCATGTGCTCAGTGAAAATTAGTTAAATCAAAGGAATGCGTGGAGAAGAGATTGTGTTTAGCAAGCCATTGTCTGATATTCTGATTAAGTGTAAGCTTTTTAGCATACCATGTCAGTGAGACGCACTGCTGTATTAATAAGCTGTAAATGCTAAATAATTGCCTGATAGAATGAAAAACTAAGGCAATGGGCTTCCAGAATGCTGATGATTCCCCTCAGTCACCGAAGGCAAGAGAACCCCTTCCTACAATGGTTTCCCTTCGGAAAGGAAAGGACATTTTTGCCCGGCAGATTGATGGAAAACATTAAATATTTTCTCAGTGATTCTTTTGTTACCTTTCCTTTGAGCTTCTGGTACATTCACACATTTACAGACATCCACTGGGCAGGTGAACAGTTCCCACGTGAGCCACTCATTTTCTGTTTGTATGGATGACAAGCAACTTCTTTTTCTGGTACGAGAAGGGAAATCCTGTTTTCTGAGCCAGCACAGTCCCCAGGTACAGACAGAGCATCCCTTGGGGGTCAGGCCTGGAGGTGGATGACTTGGCCATCTGCTCCCTCATCTCCAGGCCCCAGCAGACATTTTTGATGTGAGGAGGCTCAGCTCTGACTCCAAGCCAGCACTGGTTGTTGGTCCCAATTAAAAAGCAATTGCATTCCCAGCAGTTCAAGGCTGCGGCCAAAAATACAGCATGTTCAGAAAAGCATGATCTTTTTTGAGAGGCAAATTACTCCATAAAGGGATAGATGCTGCCAGAGAGGGCTAACGATGGTACATTTATATGTGATAAAAATGTTTAAGTTCAAAGAAGAAACCAAGAGTAGACAATTGACTTTGGAATTATTCATAGACAGCAATGAGGGTTTTCTGTTTGTCTCCTCCTCTCCTTCCCCCCCAGCTTTAAGCAGCCCTTTTATTAGAGGGCAAATAGGAATTGACCTTTGTCAGACAGCAAGGAAACAGAGCAATCACATTAAGGAAATCAAATGGGTAAAATGCTAAGGGTCAGCATTAACCAGCCCAGAGAAGCAGTGTCATTCTGCAGTTGCATCAGCCGAATCAGCGTCTGTCTCTCCATGAGCTGGCTCTGCTTTCTGAGAGGACCAATCAGGACTTGGAGTTTGAAGCAGCTCCAGGCCATGGTCTGCAGTCTTCTTCACTGGCCGAATGCTTGTGTTCAGGTTTTTGTTCATTTTGCTTTGCTTTGTTTTGTTTTTAATAATCCTCTCCATCTTGTTTGGCTCCAGGACACACAATTTTTAAAAAATCATAAGACTGAGAATCAAGAGCCCTGATTTTTTTCCCCAGCACTAACTCACTCACTTTAAGACCTGGAGCAAGTCATTGAACCTCTCTGGGCAGTCACTGGGAGTTACAAGTAGCTAATTTTATTTTAAACTTAGTGTCTATGATTTTATAGTAAAACCATTCAACCTCATCACCAATAAAGTTAGTATTTCAAAACAAAAAATGACCCTTGATTCCCAGTTACTTGTGACCATATTAGGTTGGACCAACCCAAATATTTCTTCTGGAGAAGGCCAACAGATCCCCTCTGGGGTCATTTCCAACCTCACACTGCTAGTTTTCCTTCAGGAGGAAGTGCCACAACAGCCTGTTTCAAGACCAGTGTGGCCAGTGAGACTCTTCCAGCATCACCATGGTGGTTCATTGCCCTGGAAGAGAGGATGCCAGCAGCAGGTGGGAGTGTGATGAGGCCTGAACATCAGGAGAGAACACAGAGCTCACCTCATTGCCAGTACTGTGCATATCTGAACAGGCTATTTGTCATATTTAATTTTAGATGTAATTGTTCAATCGGGACCTTATCCAGAGTGGCTTCTAACCTGCTAGCCTGCTCTGCCCCCTTGTCCCAAGCTCAGTCACTCCATTTCTTTCCCAGCCCTTCATCCACTAACCAGCCCCCAAGTCACCTACGTCATCAGCCTCAGATATAGCTTTTCCAGCCTTTGCAGCAGATTAAAGTTCCCTTTCTAGCCATGGTTTTCCCTTCCCCTCTTCTCATCCCCACACAGTGCCTTGCTTTTCACTGTTCCTCCATCTGCCTCACCTGGGTGACTTTTCTGATACTGCTTTCCCTACAGTCACCAGAGACTTGTGTGAACATCTGAGTTCTTATCCTACCTAGGGCTTTCCTTTTTTCTGTTGCCCCCTACCTCCACCACCACCCCATCATTCTCCTTCTTCTCCTGAGGGAATCTGCTTTGTAGTTTAAGGCCCAACCAAAAAGGGTTTGGCTTAATCATTCTTCCTTATTAATGTTAAAGATGTCCTGTTCTTGAACTTTTATGGTAGGTGGCTGAAGGTCAGGAAGCACAACATCTAGATTTCCTGTGGAAAAGAAGGTGTGCCTCATTTACGAACTGGAACACAAACCTTCTCCCCCCCCCACCCCAACACACACACACACACACCCCGCAATCCGTAGATCATGTCTTTGTCACCTAAGTTTCATCCTTCAACCACAGCAGCCTCTTGGCATGATGAAGGGGTATGGTTGCAGAGGCATCTTCTGTGCTGTGTGCTCAAAGCTTGATTCTTATAGACTATGGAGCCATTGGGTGTCTGAGTTCAGTGGCCCAGAGGAAGGACTGCTGATACCCTGTCCAGTAGACTTTTCCCTCTAGGTGGAGATTGCACCCACGGGCCAGTCACTTAAAGCATGTATTTGGCCACAAACGCCCCTCCCTGAAGAGCAGGCCAGGAAAGTTGTCTTTGTCAACCAAAAACACCAGCTCTAGAGCCACTTCTGCCCAGGAAATCCCACATGGAGCCTGAGGTGAGGCCCTAGTCATGTTTTTTGTCATCCATAACCATGAATGAGATTCATAACAAGCAATGGAATTGTCATTCTTCCCTCTTGAATCCTAAAATTAGTTGGAAGTGTGCACTTTTCTTTTGGAGTTATATGTAGAGAAATGCGAACCTTGCCGTTTTCTTCTTTCATCAATACATTGCTCATTCTTCATAATTTGTGAAAGTTTTAAAAAAAATCATTCATCTCACCCAAAGAGTAATTTTGAAACAAGGTAGAGAGAATTGATAGGAAAAGGCAGCAAACCTTTTTGACAAAGAAGGAATAATTGTCAGAAGTATAGAGACTACTCAATGTCAAGTTTCTGCTAACCTCTTCAGCTATTCTAGTTCATTCTTTTCTGGCATCAGCAATGGTTTTCTTCCCCTCTGGATAAATATCAGGTTTATTCTCATTCTCAATTCACATAGGCTTGTAAATTCCGATCACACTGAAGACCAAATTACTGCCTTTGGGACAATGGCCTTTGTCTGATTGCTAATTAGGGATTTAGTAAATAGCCCAAGAGTTTCACTGGGTTGCATTTTTTAAAAAAAAACTCAGCTAATTATAGGCTTAAGTCATATATTCAAATGTAAATATGAGAGATACATCATTCCCACATTTTAATTGAATCCTTAGGTAAAGAGAGTTTGAGCTGGGTTTTAATTCAGTGTGAACAACCCCACTGTGAACACACTTCCTTTTTAATGCCTGGCTTTTGTGGGGGTGTGTTTTTTGTTTTTTGGTGTGTGTTTTTTCTCCTTTGCCATACATCTGTGCTCTCTTGTGGCACCCAGACATCTGTCCTTCTCCGTTTATTAGAAATACTTGTAATTGCTTCATCAGCTCCCTTATCTGTTAGATGGTAAACTCCATAAGAAGAGTTTGTATCTATTTTATTCATCCAAGTATCCTCTGACCAATCTAGGTGGTGCCTGGCATGTTGTTGGCCTTTATGAAATGTGTGGGATGAATGGGCAGATGGACGGATAGATGGATGTGTGGATGGATGGATGGATAGATTGATGGGCAGGCAACGGATAAAAATATCTTTCCTGCCTTCTATTTTTGAAAACCATAATTAATTCATAGCATCTTAGGGTGGAAATAGAACCTTTGCTGTGCATTAAACGTTCCCTTTCTAATTGGCCACCTACTATGTCATAGGGAAGGATTCTTGTTCTTTTTCTTTAGTAAAATTCAGCAAAATATCTTTTCTTTGGTCATGGTCCCTGGGTCCCAGTTTTTTCATCTGTCCACAAGAAAAAGAGAATGTCCTTCTTGGATCAATGGCTAGGAATGCATTGTTCACTCTTTGGAGATGAAAAAATAATAGATGCCAAGTTGTAGTCAGCCCAGCTTCTTTGCTACAAGGAATTTTTCTGACACTTGAACTTTGGAGTGATGGCCCTGCAGCAAAAAAGCAGGATGGGCAGGGCCACAGGATGCACAGCTTCAGGACATACTATACGGGGAACAGGACCCAACATAGAATCTACGTGAATGGGTCCCTGGAGTGTGCAATGTGGTGACCTTATCATTGCGCAGGTAGAAGGTTTGTTTTGTAGCTCACATTATGAAATTGATCCATAATTTTTAATTGTGTTAATCAGACTATTCTAGGTGTTCTTTTCCTGGGGCTTTCTGAGCACAACATGATGGTCTTACTAGGCATTATAATAAAAAAATAAAAGCATGCTTTCCCAAGTGGTAGGAACATCAGTTCAAACACTGGACACAGAGGTCATTAAAACTTACTGAGAACAGCTAGAACCCTGGGTCTTCAGAAGCAGTCTTGGTATTTTGAGGACGAGTGGCCTTTGTCTGAACACCTTTTCTAGGCCTGTTTGGTGTGGGCCTCTCTGAGTTCAGCTTGTTTGGGACTCTGCACTTCCTGGATTCCTGTGTCTTTTTCACCAGGTTAGGGAAATTTTCAGTTATTACTTTATCAAGTAGATTCTCAATCCCTAGCTCTCTCTCTCTCTCTCTCTCTCTCTCTCTCTCTCTCTCTCTCTCCTCTTCTTCTGATAACCCTAAGATGTAGATGCTGCTATCCTTCAAGTTGTCCCAAAGATCCTTAAAATATCCTTATTCTTTTTAATTCTTGTTTCTTTTTTGCTGCTAGGATTGGGTGGTCTTGTGTTTTGTTTGTTTGTTTGTTTGTTTGTTTGTTTGTTTTGCTATCTTGTCTTGCCTGTTTTGTCCTCTGCTTCATCTGTTCTGCTATTGATGTCTTCTAGTGTATTCTTCATTTCAGTTACTGTATTCTTCATTTTGGACTGGTTCTTTTTATATTTTCTATGTTCTTTTTCATGCTGTTGTAGTTCTCACTAAGTTCCTTGGGCATTTTTATAACCACTTTTTGAACTCTATATCTAATAAATTGCTCATTCCACTTCATTTAGCTTTTTTTCTGGTGATTTCTCCTGTTCTTTCCTTTGGCACATGTTTCTTTGTCTTCTCATTTTGGCTGCCTCTTTGTGTTTGTTTCTATGTATTAGATATATCTGCCATGACTCCAATTCTTGGTGGGGTGGCTTTACATAGTAGGTGTCCTGTGGGACCCAGGGGCACAGTCTCTTTGTACACCTGAGCTGGGTTTTCCTTGTGTGGGTTATGTGAGCCCTCCTATTGTCATTGAGCCTTGATTACTATTGGCCCATTCATGTGTGGGATTGACTCTCTTTGAGGATCAACTTTGACCACAGTGTACAAGCTGCTGTGCAGGTGCTGGCCACATAAACCAGAATTTGCTCCAGCAAAGACAGTGGCCAATATCACCAAGTCAGGCAATTTTTTATGGCTTTGTGATGGCTGCTGTTTCGCTCTGTGCTTATTAACTGTGTCAGCAGAGAGGTGCTGATTTCCCAGAGTTGTCACCGCCCATAGGGTGCAGGGGCCCATCAGAGACTAACGATGTGAGCTCTGGGAAGGTAAGGCTGAGTAGCACTTCCCATTGAGCTCAGGAGAGCTGTGTAGGAAGGAGCAGCCCTTAGGCCCAGGTGCTCACGAGGTTCTAGGTAATCTATTTCTATGAGGGCCTGGGGGAAATTAAGTCGGGTCTTAAAATAAATGAACTGGAAGAAAATGATATAAAACAAAATGAAGAAAAATGACCACTGGTGTCATCAATGAACTTCATTCATTGTTTTGGAGGACTCACACTCAGTCTTTGTGATTTTAGCACCCATTCACAATCTTAAAAATTATGGAAGATTCCCCCCCACTCACACACACAAACAGCTTTTGTTAATATATGTCCTCTATTGATTTTTACTGTCTTTGAAGTTAAAACTGAAATTTAAAAAATACTTATTTATTGAATCACCTAAAAATGACAATAATAAATCAATTTTATGGTAATGTAACACATTTTATAAATAATGACTATATTTTCCAAAGCAAAAAATATAAAAATAAAAAAATTAGAAGGAGAATGGCATTGTCTTACCTTGCTACAAATCTCCCAATGGCTGGCTTAATCAGTAGTTGGATTCTCATATCTGCATCATGCATTCCATTAGTTGTCAGAGCAATGGCACCATCCTGTGTGATATCTCCTCTGGAAAACTGCACTAGAAAATTCTCACACTCATGAGAAATTGAAAGGAAAAAAAATGACAAATGACATCTAACTAGGAAAATAGCTTTGACCTTGTGGACCCTGAAAAACTCTCATGGACCCCTAAGAGGTCCTGTGGACCATACTTTGCAAACTGCAGCTGAAGAACCCGAATCAGTGTTGCTTCTGGGGTCTCCAGACTTTATAAAACCAGCCTCTGAGTTTTTTAAGAAAAAATAATAAGTGGCACTTGTTAAAGATGGAGAGGCAGACTTTATCAAGGACCATCAACATAGGTGAATGGCCCACTTCGTTGGGTTTTTGCAGTGGATGAAAGAGTTTGGATCAACTCTGAATCAAGCATCTAACATGGGCAGGTGGGGATGTATAGCCAAGGAGCAGGGTAGGGATCAGTGGATGGGAAATTAGTAAGAGGATTACTTCAGGGGTAAATCAGCCTTACAGGACTCTTGCTAAAGATAGGCCAGGGTGTCATACATCCCCTGGGGAATGGTGGAGGGTGAGGAATCTGACCAGTGGGTTATCAGCAAACAGACTTTAGCAGGATTCCTGCTAAAATTGGATTTCCCAAGCAAATGTACAGGTGGGCCTAGGAGGATGTTCAGGAGCCTGACTAAAGTTTGATTAAGCAAAGACTCTTTGTCAAAGCATTTGCCATTCCCTTAGAGACTAATTTTTACTTATTTCTTTTTAAATTGCTTACCATGTTTGGTGTTTTAGTAGGGGTGGGGCAGGAGTGGCAGTGCAGAGAGGAAAGGTGCCTGGGAAGGTTACTGAATAACACCCCTGGGAGCCCTCAGTCTGCGCCCAAAGCCCGGGGCTGGGTTACTGTGGGCAGTGACTTCTTCCTGGCCCTCATTTTTCCAGTTAATAATAAAATGAATGAGCAACAGTTCCCAAAGCTCCCAAAGTTTCTTTGTGACTTAAACTTGAGAAGCTCAATTCCACCTCTTATGGACTAAATCAGTGGTCGGCAAACTCATTAGTCAACAGAGCCAAATATCAACAGTACAACGATTGGCATTTCTTTTGAGAGCCAAATTTTTTAAACTTAACCTTCTTCTAATGCCTCTTCTTCAAAATAGACTCACCCAGGCCATGGTATTTTGTGGAAGAGCCACACTCAAGGGACCAAATATCCACATGTGGCTCGAAAGCCGTGGTTTGCTGACCTCTGGACTAAATGATTCCCCTTCCAACTTTATACCCCAAAGCTTTAATCCTCAGGAACTCAGAATGTGACTGTATTTGGAGTTAGGGCATTAAAGAAGTAACTAAGTTAAAATGAGGTGATTAAAGTGGGCCCTAGTCCAGTATGACTGGTGCTCTTACAGGAAGAGGAGATTAGGACACAGACACACACACACTTAGGGGAGACCCTGTGAGGACACAGGGAGAAGACAGCCATCAACAAGCCAAGGAGAGAGGCCTCAGAAGAAACCAACCTGCTGACACACATTGATCTTGGACTTCCAGCCCCTGAACTGTGAGACAGTAAACTTCTGTTGTTCAACCATCCCATCTGTGGTACCTCATTATGGCAGCCCTAGCAGCCTAATGCACCACCCACTGTGTTCTGTAAACCTGCATCCCACAGTGCAAGAGAATGTTTTGAACTTACACTGACTTCTTTGTTTTTGAAACAGTTCCCCCGGGAGAGGGTGCATGACCACAGTTTCCGATTAGATACATCACCGGGCAGCTCCAGAGAGTGAGCAGGGGACCTGGGCACTAGTAACTGTGGCCGTGGTGCTCCTACCCTTTGGCTTGTCTCCCAAGTTGAGAGAGACTGAGAAACTCTCAATATCTTCAAGTGGAACGAATCCACCTTTGTTTCAAGAGAAACCGGGAAATGAATCTGAATCTGCAGTGTCTGTCACGTCTGTGCTAAGTCTTGGGGAGAGAGAATGACCACAGCCGGGGGCATGTACCTTCAGACATCATGATGTTCCTCAGACTTTCTCCAGGGTTCATGGTGGGAAGAATTTCAAAGCAAGGTGTTAGTGTCTGAATGCACAGGTACCTCCAGCCTTTCCGCATCAGCCAAGAGAAGGAAGAGGTTTCGATTCATATCGATTGATTTCCAATGACCTTTGACCTTGGGGCAAAGGACCAGGAACCGTACCTCAGGTTCAGTTGTTTTCTAAACTGTGTCTCTTGGGATGCTAGTTCCCTGGGTCATAGTAGGCCTTCTATAAAAAGGAAAGGAGTTGAATGAAAGTAGAAGCAATGGCGTTGGAAGCCTCTGACTTACACAGAGCCCAGCGGGCGTCACTGCTTCGTGGACAGGCTCCCAGCTCTCCCATGCTGACATGCTGCAGGTGTGCCTGGCGGAGCACTCCCGGACTGGTGCTTGCTGCACTGGTTGCCCGCATGCCTGAAGCAGCCTTCCAGGTGGCTGCTGGGGCTCCCTAGGGCTGCCCTGAGATGTCCGGATTCCAATCAGCAAGTGGTGACCAGACAAATGACAAAGGAGCAAGAACATTGGGGGTGACTGTCCTCCTCCTTCTCATCTGTCGTAGAGTCCCAAGACCCAACAGGAAGATAAGGAGACTTACCAATATCCACAGTTTTTTAAAAAACATCAGTGTAATGTCCTAACTATAATGTACAAAAGGGAAAGAAAAGAAAGGGGATTTACAATAATGTGTGTATTTTATTAGCTGGCAGGAGCAGCCCCCAGGTTTCCAAGCCATTCCTGTAGCAGTGCTTCTCAGACATCTATGCCATGCCTTCTGATCCGCACGGTCCCAGCGGGGTGGAAATTGGTTCTTAGAGGGGGTGCAAAAGAGTATTCCTCTTTTTATGTATACACCACAAACACATACAGCACACAAACAGATTTACAGAATATCCCTGCTATTAAAATTTTATGGTGGGGGCAGAGCAGGTGGCTGTGAAGAGGAAGGGATATCTAAAAATGCTCCATGGGGCGGGGGCTAATAATGAGAAAAAGGTTGAGAAACACTGATGCATTCAATCCATCACAGTCTGATACTTTTATAAAATGCAATAAAAATGAATTACTAGAAAAATAAATGGGGAAAAAGGAAACAACTCGAGTTTTTATTATTAGATTTGACTAACACAAAATTGCTCAGCCAAATTGCTTTTAAAGCTTACTGACAATTTCCCTGCGAATCTTTTTGCAGACCACTGGAGGACAGGGAGCGATCTTTGGGCCGCACTTTAGATGGTCTTGATCTGTGGGTCCTGAGTGGGAGAGAAGCAGGGGTGCCTGGGACAGGCCAGAGGGGTCTAGAAACACAATAGGAGTTAGCTGGTGAGGAAGGAGGGAACAGAAGGAACAGCCTGGACAAAGGCACCGGGTGTGAATCGCTTGTCAACTCTAAAGGTAGCAATGGCAAGGTAGGGCTCCAGCAGGAGGTGAGGGCCAGAGGAGGAAGGGAGGCCTGGCAGGAAGGCAGCACATACTGCCCCAGGCAAGAGCAGGACCCCGGCCCTGTGGGCTGCATTTCACACCCTTAACATTTGGGGGGTCAGTGGTCACTGAGATTCTGGTGGCACGGATAGACCCCTTCCCAAATACGGAACCTGACTCAAGACATCATATGAACAGCCTGAGGGGAAAGTTTCACAAAAATCCATTCAGGGTCTCCAGACTCAGAGCTGATCCCTCTGAACGTGCCTCCTGTGCCCATTCATTCAGCCCATGTTTACGGATCACAGCTGCGTGCTGACTCCAGTCCTATCAGGCCCGTTAGATACACAGGGGGCAGTCACCACCCAGAGTGACTGAAAGCCCGGGATTCCAGAGGACTGGGGCAAAGCCTGACCCTTCCCTTGGTAGAGCACCAGGCCAGAGGAGCAGAGGGAAGACCCAGGACACCCTGTGAGGACGAGGAGCTGGGCATTCTCCTAACACGCTGACAACCCCCCTGGTCCTCCCCTTCCCAACTTCTCCATGCTATACCAATCTGCATGTTAATCTTTCATGGACTCACTGCGAGCTTCCGCCGGATGAGCTATGGTGGCCAAAACCACTCAAGACCGGAATGTCATTGAGGTTTGTGAGGACTGGCACAGATTTAGTGGGCAATTTCATCAGGGTTTGTGCAGAATATAAAAAAGGAACCAGCAAGTGAAAATATGCCCGGAGAGGCAGCTGGGCTAATTGGCCCTTGCAAACACACAGGAAGGGCTCTTCTAAAAATACTGGGGCAGCACTGAAAGAGTCAGGCCAAGGACTCCACTCAGCAAGAGTACAAAATGGCAAGGACAACATGTTTGGATATTCCGATGCAGTCCAGAAATCGTGGGGCTTGGGGTTGAGGACTCAGGAGAGAGGTGCCTTTTGGGATGTAAAGAAATGAAGCAAATCTGACATAGGCCACATTGCTGAATTCATACCCACGAATCCTGTGTCTACGCTGGGACTGTAAATTCAGGTGGAGGTTCTTGCATTCATTTACTCATTCACTGGCTACTTGTTGAGAATTCACTGTGTACCAGCCCCTGTTCTGGCACTGGGTATGTAGCACTGAACAAAACAGGCCCATTCTCTCCCTGCAGAGCAGACAATAAGCAAATATCATGGACTAAGTGGACAGAGGCTGGGAATATGGGGGAGACTCTTTTGAATAGTGTAGACATGGAATGTTGGGGAGTTAAGAAAGTATTTAAGCAGGCCTGGATGAAGTAAAGGGACAAGACGTGGATTTCAAGGGGAAGAATATGCCATGCAGAAGGAATAGCAAGTGCAAAGGCCCTGACGTCAGAACAAGTTGGGCCCAGTTGAGGCGCAGGTGGAGGTCAGTGTGGCTGGAATGGCATGTGCAAGGGTGTGAGGGTGAGAGGAGATGACAGGACAGGGCAGACAGACCATCCTCCATCGTTTGGATCGTGGTGTGTACTCTGAGTAAGGTGGGACGCATGGGAGGGTTTTGGGCAGAGGAGTGCCATGTGTGACGTATGTTCTGAAATGATCCCTCATTGCTCTATGGCTGTGGTCGGCAAACTCATTAGTCAACAGAGCCAAATATCAACAGTACAACAATTGAAATTTCTTTGGAGAGCCAATTTTTTTTTTAACTTAAACTTCTTCTAATTCCACTTCTTCAAAATAGACTCGCCCAGGCCGTGGTATTTTGTGGAAGAGTCACACTCAAGGGGCCAAAGAGCCGCATGTGGCTCGTGAGCCGCAATTTGCCGACCACAGCTCTATGGGAATTCTACCTAGGGACAGGAGCAGAAATGGGGCCCAGCTAGGCACAAAGGTGGTAACAATCCAGGTGAGAGAGCACCAGGTGCTTCAACTCAGATGAGCAAGTGAGTGTAGGTGCTGGAAGCTGATGGCAAACTGAGGGAGAGAAAGATCAGTCAATAACCAGGCTAAGTCTTTGAGGGCCTGAGGTAACCCTCGGCAGGTCCCAGGAGCCTCAGCAAATGGGGGTCCTTTAAAGGAGCCAGAGAGGTTTAGCTTAAAGAGAGAAAGAAAAAGCACTGGGGACCACAAGCCCTTTCTTCAGATGCCTGAAGAGATGCCTGTAGGAAGAGAACCATTATGGCTCTAGCCCACCCTCCCACCACAGAACAGGCTGCTGTGGCGATGGTGAGAGCCTGCCCTGGAAGTGAGGCCCCAAGAAATGCCCTGGTAGGAGGCTCTGGCCAGTGGGAGCCACCCCAAATCAGAGTTTCCTGTGCATTCTTTCATTCCTGATATTTATGGGGTTCTCTTGCCACTTCTGGGGTTCAATATTAAACAAAATCTAGTCCCTGTCCTCAGTGAGGAGAGGCAGTGTTGGGTGCTGTGAGGGGTGAGAATGTTTCCTACAGGGGTTTCCATTTAGGTTTAGGATGGCATACATTAGCCACACCTAATGTATCGGTGAGTCTGAATGCATTGGGGGTGTAGGGTAAGAGAGAACCTGGCACCTTCCTGGATGTGGGAAATGTGGTTGGAGTGTGGGAGCAAGGAGGAGCAGTGGGGATGCAGAAAATGCCCCCATCTCTTAGATGCACAAGTTCTCTGGAGCCGGGACAGGGGAGGTATGCAGGTGCATGTGGCCAGGGTGGGAGCCCATCTTTATTTAAAATTTTAACATTGTGTTTGTCGTGGAGTTTTTCCATCAACATCTTTAAATATTGCATCATAATATTTGTCTTGATTCCTGAGTGTTTTTGGCGCCCCTTAGATGCTGCGTGCAGGGAGTGCCTCGCTCGCCTCACTCTAGATTGGGGAGGTTTCCCAAGGTGGAGCTTTTGATGGTAATCTTGGAGAACTGCATCAGAAAACCATAGGAAGGGGTCTTACCGTCTTGGACTGTCTACCGACCTTTACAAAGGGCAGACTGAGGCTAGAGCATTTGTCCTGAGGGCCGGGAGAGTCCTGCAGTGAGCAGATGCATTTGGGGAGGGCCTCCCCTGAAATCCCTCTGAACCCGGAGTAATGTGCTTTATCCCCAGCAGGGAGGAAATGAATGCTGCCGGTATGTGTCTCCGTCTCCTCATTGTTTATTTATTTAGGGGGATTGGCGGTTCTCTCTGCTAATCTTCATATAACATGCCCCATTGCCCTCTGAAGGCCCCGGAGAGGTGTCCTGTAGCATTTGTTTGGTTGAATTTGTTCTTGAAATCTGGTTGCTCATTAATCGCTCCCCTGGAAATACCAGGCAGAAAGTGAGTCATATTAGAGGCAAGTCTGCTAATGGCAAATCCGGGGCATACTTGGCATTTGCAGGTAAGAATCCAAGGAGAAAGCCCATGTTTACTTCCCACTTGAAGCCCTGGGCTCAACTGCATCAAGAATTGGGAGGGGGCAGCCCTGGGCAAGGCAGAGACAGAGGAGGGAAGCTTGTAGGTAGGGCCTACCCGCTGCTTGCTGGGGACACAGGCAGCCAGGGGGCTCTCCCTTAGAAGGCTCCTTCCACTCCCTGCCTAGGTCTGAGGCTGCCAGGCCCACAAGCCTAGTCCTAGATACCACCCAGTCCCAGTCCTAGACCCCAGTCCTAGACTCCACCCAGTCCCAATCCCCACCCAGTCCTAGATGCTGCCCAGTCCTAGTCCCCACCCAGTGCTCTCATGCAACTGTCCTAGAATTGTGCCCTTAGGAAGAGCTCATTCCATTGACACCCCCTTCAGGTGAGTAAGTTTTAACAGAGTCCTCAAAAGAGAGGACGAGCTGCCTTGGGCAGTGGGCAGAGTCATTGGCCAGAGTGGCTGTTTGGGTGGGTGAGTCTTCCCCCAAGGTCCCGGTGCCCTGGCCCCTGAATTTTCGGCTCTTTCCGTTAGACCTCTGGCCTAGACTTGCCCACGCCTTCGGCTGCACTCTCAGCATTGGCGCCTCGCTCCATTTCATAGGCGCAGGGCTGTTCGAAGATGTCTTGGATCCTGTGGCCCTCTCCTTGGGTAAAGCAGGAAGGCCGGTATATGCAAACTGCCAGCATTCAAATCCCAGCTCAGCCATGACCTAGCTGAGTGGTTTGTGCTTGGGTCTTTATTTATAAAGGTGGCCGAGTGACAACACAGAAGTCAATGCCACTGCAAGAGAAGCTTAATGTGTCTCACAGTTCCTCTAGAAATGAGGCCATGAGGGGAAACTCCAGGTTTGGTCAGATGGTAGAGGGAACAAGGGAGACATGTAGGCCAGAGCCTTCGCTGGGGTTTCTACAGGGAAAGCAAGGCAGGGCAGGCAAGCAGCTTAGGACTGACTGGTTTGAATAATTCCAGCACACACACTTGTCCCACTCACCGGGTACTGGGCCCTGGGTGATTTAGGGCAGGGGGAATATTGGCTTGGTGAATGAGAATATGAAAAGAAGGTGGTTCAGAGTATGTACTCTGGATCTTAGAGGAGAGGTGAATCGATTTGGCCAATAGTTTGGCTCTATGATTAATGGCTACCAAACAGATACAGAACCCAGGAAAATGTAGTTGGGACCTAGGTCTTTGGGCAATTTCCTAAACTCTGCTTTTCCTCAATTTCTTTGTGTCTAAAATGGGAGGATCTTAGTACATTTCTCATAATGTGATTATCTCATTATGTGATTGAGTTAGTAAATGTAAAGAGCTTAAAACACAGTTAAGTGTTGGCTCTTATTGCTTTGTTATTATTATAGTCCTTGTATGGCTGAGGCTCTCCTTCGGAGCAGGTTCGGTGGGAGGAAGTGAATGAGAGAACCAGCAGAAAAGAAAAGGATCCTGCGTTCTGAGTGGTTTTCCCGTGTGGCCAGGGTGTAACTGTGGGAGCAGGGGGTTGCTGTGGAGGATGAGGGTCAGTGGAGGTGGGCCAGCTGGGACATTGCTCGGCACTGGCTCCGTATGCAGCTCACCGATTAGAATCACACACAATGTCCCCATGCACGGCGGCACTTTAGGCCATCTGCTCCATCTGTGAAATCGTGGCACAAATGTGGCGTGCTGTAATAGATGAAGAGAGGGGCTGTCGCTTCCTTGGAGGGCTAGGAAAATGCTTACTAGAGAGGGTCCCTGGGCCTTTGAAAGACGAGTGGGATTTGGAAGGGTAGAGAGGAGACAAGAGAGGACGTTCTGGTGTGGTCGAAATGTGGACAGTCGTTGTTGAGGTTAGAATGGTCAGGAAGTCTAATAGGGATGGTGGGGGAGGCAAGTCTGAGAGTGGAGGTTTGGGCCAAAGTAACAGATGGAAATAATGAAACAGGCCTTTTGATTTTTCTGCTTTGGTACTGTCCTCGGTGTATAGGTGAGGGCTGGAAGTCTGGATTCTGGCCCATGATGCTGTGTGAGGGATGAACATTGCTTAAAGGAATCCACAGAAAAAAGATTTGAGGAGACCCGAAGGGCATTGGATGCTTTGATAAGACTCTTCTCTGGACGAAGCCGTGCCTAAGTGAAGCTCACACTCATCTCCCAAGTCACACACCTGGGCCAGACTCCACTTTCTCCCGGGTGATCTGGGCTGTGCCCTCTAGTATCCTGAGATGACAGCTGTCCATCTCCCTCATCAAGTTGATGTCTCTAATCCACCCCTGGAGGGTCTTGGGCACAGCTCAGCTTGCTCCAGCAGGAGACACTGATCTCCCTGTTACCTCTGCCATGAACACGAGTCACTGTGAGAGATGTGGGAAATACCAAAAGCCGCCTAAACCGTAGCATTTGGCTACTAAATGCTTGGTGAGCATGCACCTGTTACCCTGGTATCTGCTGAGCACAGCGCACTTCCTGGTGTTGGTGAGGCATTGCTCCTAGTGGCCACATGGAGCTTTTCACTATTGTTTTTCCCAGTTGAACCCCGGGTTAGTTCATGGAGGCCAAGGAGATGGCGGCTGATTACAAGGAGAAGGCAGCCTTTTTCATGAACATATCTTTGGCACCATTTGCTCTGAGTAAGAATAATCATTTCTCACAGCCTGGAAACCATGTTATTTAGAAAATTAAGATAAGTGCAAAACAAAGCAAGATTGGGGGAAAATAACTTTAATCTTAGATTGCCAGAATGCTGACAGGAAGATAAATCATGCAACATTTTCCCCTGTGAGATTTGCATGAATGTGATTTTTTACAGTTAGTCTTCCACTAGTGGTGGTTAATTTTCAAATCAGTCATTTAATAGTCTCTTGGCCTGGGAGAAAAGATGGAAATATCCATGCAGACTTCAAGTTGCTGATGAAAATCAAGCACCTTTGGATTTTACCTCTTGGAAAACATCTTTGTGGAGACATGAAAAATATCTCTTGAAAAATATATTCTAAATATTTTCTTTTATTTTTAATTACCGTAGCCTTAGCCCCCAAACAAGGGTCCATGCATCTGCAAGGAGGCTGTGATAGAATCAAGGGGTCTATAAACTTGGTCAGGATATAAAATGCATGCAGATGTTCTCTCATCTCAGGATGACATTGGTGATTGTTTCAATTATGAATGGAGACCACACATCTCCGTCCCGTTAGCCACACCTGCACTTCTGTCTCCAGCACTAATCACAGATGCATGCACATCACATCCCAGTTCTTGTGGATATATTGAAATCTTAGGTACCCACATGTCTACTTTAATATTAAAGTGATCACACCCACCTTAGATCTTGTTATGCAATGTGTTAAAGAAGTACGTGTTACTATATCGTGTCTTTTTATACATTTGATAACTACATTTTGATGCAATTGGGTTCGCTGTTATTCTGTGCATTTTGTTGTATTTAAAAGCATTTTTATGAGGAGAAGGGATCAATAGGTGGCACCAGATGGTGCAGGTGTCCTTGGAACAAATGTCTAAGGCTCTCTGCCCAGCTCCAAACAAGAAGATTCCCGAACCCTGACAAAATGCAGATGCCCAGGCCCCTCCCCAAACCTGCAAAACCAGGATCTCAGGGACTGGAACCTGGGGAGCGTGTTTTTGAAAAGCTCCCCAGGTGAGAAGGATGCAGAGAGCCCAGGCCAGAGGAAACCTCTCGCTTCTTAGATCAGCATTTGCCAACCGATGGCCCATGGAATACTGGTGGTCCATGAGGTCAGACAGGTTGGTAACCGCTGACTTAGATCATCTGTAGCCCAATAACCATGGCCGCAGAATTGGGGGGTTGGTGGCACTGCTGAGAGGCTCCATTGTAGAGAGGCTTCTGGAAGTATGTGTGGTGGGAAAGAGTGTGGAACCTAAGGGAGGTGAAATGGCATTTGGACCCCACATAGTTCGAATCTCTCTGAGACTCGGCTTCCTCATCTACAACTCATGGGCCTGTTGTGAGAACGAAATAAAATATCCTGGATCACTTTGCAGAGTAACTGACCCATAGTTAGTCTCAGCTGCCACTTTCCAGGATGTCTCTGACTGTGAGGCAGCAGTGAGAAGGGATGTGGTGGTTCCAGAATGGCAGCGAGACTTGGCTTCCACCATTACCCGGACATTTCTCCTGCAGGTCACAGTGCAGCCGAGTGAGAGCAGCTGCTCCCAGGGTTCCCAGTGTCAGCTGTCCCCCCCCCCGCCCCGCCCTCTGGGGATGGGGCTGCCATGTCACCAGGAGGACCAGCTGTCTGCTGATGCCCACTCAGTAATTCTGAGAGGACAGTGCCACTCCTAACTGACCCCAGTCCTTGCATGGAACAAAGTGCCCCATTTGGCCGAAGCAGCCCCTTCCTGTCTGCAGACACTTTAAATCTCTTCTGTTTCTGAGAGGAAATTTAGAATGTTTTCCTAAAACACACCTCCAAGATAATAGCAGAAGGTGCGATAGTCCCATGGGCAACTGACTGCCAAGTCCTTCAAGATGAGGTTCTTTGAAGGAAGGTTTTCCTTTGCAGACCTTCTTCTAGATTCTCTAGAATGTTCTACTGGTCAGTGCTAGCTGGGTTTCCCTAGGCAGTGTCATGTCATGAAATTCAGGGAAAATGTAGGAAGGATATTGTATTCGTCGGCTTGGGCTGCCAGAACAGAGCACCACAGCCGGGGTGGCTGAAACAAAAGAAATTTCTTTTCTCACAGTTCTGGAGGCAGGAAGTCCAAGAGCAGAGCTGGTTTTCCCTGACTCCTCTGTCCTCCGCTTGTTGATGTCTGTCTTCTCTCTGTGTCCTCACAGGGTCTTCCCTCTGTGTGTGTGAGCCCTAATCTCCTCTTATTATCAGGACCCCTTTCCCATTGGGTAGGGCCCCCCTTAATGACCTCAGTTAACCTTAACGCCCCCTTGAAAGGCCCTGTCCCCAGTATCATCACATTCTGAAAGACTAGGGGTTAGGGCTTCAACCTATGAATTTTGGAAATACACAATTGAGCCCTGATATGATTTCTTTCTCCCCTCTAAGTACTTCTCATAGGATGCAGGGGTGGCAAGAAAATATAGGGGCACGTGGCATCTGTTGGGAACATCAGACCTGATAAAATTCAATCATAGGATGGATTGTTGCTTCAAATTCCCCAGGACAAAGGCCTCTGAAGAAACCCTAAGCTGATGGTTCTTTAAGCTTTCAGATCAATGCTTTTCAATGTTATTCTGTCTAAGAACTAACAAAACCCAACCCCACACACCCCAGGGTTCTTACAAAAGGAAAAAAAGGAGAGTGCATTAAAGATAACACAGTGTCTTTCCTATGTTTTCTCTCAGCTAGACAGTGGGTAGACATATTTTGCTCAAGCCGGCTGGCTTTTTGACTGTGTTCTGTGAATGGGTAGTGTACGCACGCATTCCGTCTCCCGGGCTCTGTGGGAGCCGGGCTGCCAGCTGCTTGCAGCAGCAGAGGCCAGCAGGTGGGAGATGACATTTTAGCATTGTTCAAATAGGCCACGGGCCTGGAAGAGATGCCGGACACAGTGTTCAGAGAGCATGAACAAAGCAGCACCGGGAAGAACTGTTTAAAAATTTAAAAGACCATTTCTCTTTATCAGCTCCGCTGCTGGCTACTATTCCAGCAATTTCCAAAACACGAAATTGGCCCCAAGCAGGGCAGAGAATAGAATGAGATGGGGCAGATCAGTGACATTTTCAATATTCAGGTGCAATAGCCAGCCTCCATGGAAGCTGAGGACTGACTTGTTTTCTGGGAGAGAAACAGAAATATGATTACTGGATTGGAAAGAACCTCAGGGAGGCCAGTTGCTTCAGGACATCTAATCCATGCAAAAGCATGGGATTCCTGGACACATTTTAAAGTTCTACACACTTAAAAGGCAAAATACAGGAGGGAGAGTAGCTGGGTCACTCTGGAACAAGCAACCCTCCAAATCTCAGTGACTTAACTGGGATTTTAGTTAAAAGAATTTTTTTGAAGATATTTATGTGTTAGCAGGTGGCCTTCCTTGGAGTTATGTAGACCCTTGGTTTCTTCCATGAGTGGTTCTTCCACCTTCAACAGGTGACTTCCAAAGTCCCTGTGTAGTGGGAGAGAGGGTAGAGAAGGCACATCAGCTCTTCAAGCACATTAGGCCTTGGTGGCACACCTCCTCTAGGCTCACATGAGGAGTCTTCCAGCACACTTAGCTGCAAGGGAGGCTGGCATGCGGGTGCCCACATTACAGCCTGTGCCCCAGAGAAGTTGGCCCAGATTTTAGTTCTGTCGGGGGCTAAATTAGAAGTTAGAGTTCAATGACAAGAACTGAGATTCGTCATTTTTTTCCCCACTATCCCCTCCAGTTGTTAGGATTCTTTCCTGATCAAAGCCTCAATGTTTGCATTAAAAAATTAAAGAGATTGTGAAGCCTACTGATGTTGTAACTCTTCAAACTACCAGCCTCCAGCTGCTGGCCCAGATTCCCTTAGGAGACTCATGGTTCTGAAGTTTCATTTTTCTGCCAAGACCCAAGCAAACCAAGATCTGTGTTTGTCTTTGCTCTGCTTTAAATTATCCAACATCCCCAAGAGCACTGCGTCAAATGAAGGCCCAGAATTCCTGGTCTTCACTCTCCTGTGGGGTAGTTTCCTTACCCCAAGACCCCCAGCCATTTGTCCCAAGTCCCTGGGCCCTGCTCCATTCTGCAGCATGGAACATCATCTCTATCCCTTTGCTGGCCTATAGCCCGTCATCATTTTCAGAAATTCCCCGTGTCCCCACATCCATGGCATCTAACCCAATAACTAGCCTAACATTTTAAAAGTGAATTGACATTGTTACAGTTTATGCAAAAAGAACAGGCTGGTATGGAATCATCAGAAGGATTCTGAGGTGGCGTCAGTCTTGAAGGAAGCAGTGCGTGACCCAGCTCAGGAAGGCAGGACCAGGGTGCTCCCAATGCTTCAGCAACCCTGGCCATGAACCTTCTCTTTAACTAATTGACTTCCTGCAAGGGTTCTGGTGTCTTTCTATCTTTTGAGTGGAATGGAAGGTGAACTCACCGTCTGTTTAAATTTAACTTACTCTTTTTCTTTCCCGAGCCTGGGAACCTGAGTGTGTGTTCACTTGTCACTGGGGTACCCTGTGTGTACCAGTTCACAGGGGGAAACAAGTGGATTATGCTCCTCCTCTCGGCTGCAGGAGAAATGTAAACCTTCCTATACTTGGACACTGCTTCTTCATGACCTTCTACCACCAAGGCAGTGTGTTGGTGCTGCCGTTCTGGTTAGGGATGTCCAGATCTGCTATGTATGGATGGCAACAGGTTGGAGGCCTAGTATACTGCCCAATTCCTGAAGCTCCTACATGAGTGACAACTTCTCGTGTCCTCTGTTGATGCCTTTTCTTTCCCTAGTGGACCGACTGCCCACGTGGACTCCAGGTTAGGGCAGCTGAGCAGGGATGGGACCCAGAAACCCACACCTCCTCTTTCTGTGAGCATCTCACCCCCAGTGCTGCAGGAATTCCAGGTGGTACTCAGGGTCCCTCTGAGTTTCTCCTAAGTGATTGTCCTTAGTCTCTGAGCCACCATGAATGCCCAACACCACCTTCCACTCTAGGAAATCCTTGGCCCTGACCCTCTGGGGGAATGCAAGAGGGCTGTGGATCTGCCCAGCCAGGAAGGGTAGAGCCCAGCCCACCAGAGAGCCCACATCCAATAGCAGGTCTCTGCCTTGGGCAAAAGCCTGAATGTGCACCAAGGGGCTCATGGTACCTGGATGGTGAGACCTGCAATCCTGCAGCAGAATCAACAAGCCTCACTCTCATCTCAGTCATCAGGTCATCATCTCCAGCTGTCCCTCCCTCGGGCATCACACAGAAGTCACTGTGTCGTCATTGCTCGAGACACAGCTCACTTCATAGCTGCACTTGTGGTCAGCCATTAATAGCTAACTTGGTGTGTTTTCTTTTTCAGTATTTATTGTGAGCCGTCATTGTGCTATTAGTGGCTGACCACAAGTGCATGTTAGTTACCCTATTTCTTTCTCACAACAACCCTCAGATCAGATGATCTAAGTTATCCGCTGCACTTCAAGGCTGAGGAAATCAAAGTTCGGGGATGAGAGTGGTCAGGCTGCCGTGCAGCAGAGCCTATGTGAGCCCAGTGCTCCTCATCTAACATGGACCTTTCATGATTCCATGTTCTACAGTTGCCCAGAAATTGCCTTTGGGAAGCATAGTGTGCCCAAAAGGACATTGGCACTCTGTTCTGAGAGGGGCCTTACAGGGTCCTCATGCCCACTTCCTGTCTACAAAGGTGGCTCCTACCCTCCCTTCTCCAGCTCTCACCACTGTCCCTCTCTCTCGACTTCCCAGCTCTCCATTGCTGTTGGCTCTGTCTTGGTCTCAGATCCTGGTCTTGGATACCTGCACCTGACCACTTGTTGTGTGGGGCTTTTAAAGTTCTGCCTCTATCATGGTATCTCCACTAATCCAGATTTTGGTATGTACCCTCTGACTTCAAACTTTGTAACCTTGAGTGAAGGGTCCTCACATCTCTATCCCCAGTGAGGAGGGAGACTGGGCCTCTGCTGGGGAAGAGAGCAGGGGTAAATAAGCAGCCAGCCAACATTCTCTTCAAGGCATGTCTCAGGCTGGCCCTCTTGGCTGCATTACAATGAATGGAAGGTGGTTACTAGTTTTAGATGATGGCCAATGGCATATGCTTCATCTGGTGGATCTATGGTGGGCTGTTTAGTCCCGGCTTTGCCCTAGTCATAGTCCCAAATTTCTGGCAACCCTGCAGCCATTGTTCCCTTCTGCAGATTTCTGGAAATAACCATTGGCAAGACCTTTTATTTATCCCTGACTATGATGGTTTCAGGGAGAGGGAGCTCAGGCACTAGAGAGATTGATCACCTCTGAGGGCCTTTGAAACATGGTGATAGGATGCACTCTGATGCATGAAGACATTCCAGTTTCCTCACAGGTCTCTGTACATGATCACAAAGCTCTGGCCCTTTGGTGTTAACAACACAATTAAATATCGTTCATTTTTCTCCTTTGGTTAAGCACAGTTCACCTGTAATTGCACTCTGCCAGCTCCTCTTTAATCCTGGGCAAATGTAGACTAACTGACGGGAGAACATGGGTGCACAGGTCAGGAAATGAAGGCCCCTCTTCTGGCTGCTTTCTCATCAAGGTTCTGAAGCGATCTTCAGCACTTGCCTAGAATTCTAATTTTAAGCTCAAAGGAAAGAGCAAAGACGACAAGTAGGACCCCTGTCTAAATTATCTTTCTGTTCCTGGCAGCATTTAGCTCTGTGCTCTGCTCTTAGTAAATATGTGCGAGGTATTGAATGGAATGAATGAAGAAGGTGAATTATTTACAAGTTAAAGGCATCAATCAGGCCGAGTACAAAGACAGGTAACATGCTTAACACCTACTTAGTCGAAGCTTCTCTTGCAAAAGGAAGGACTGTCCAAAGGAAGGAGTCAGTGAACAGGGGAGAGATAGGACAGAACAGGAGCACAGAACGCTGACATGGCGAACTCATAAGTGGTCAGGAAAGAGGGAGTGGAGGGAAAGCGATGAAAGCAAAGAAGTGAGAGGAAGTCAGGACCCAGCTGACCTGGAAGTAGGGTACTTTGGACTATTTTTCTAACACAGGGGCTCAGGCCCTCTCTAAGAATAACATGCTGTAGGGCAGGGGTAGATTTTATACTGGTGAGCATAGACCCAGTATTATTCTACCCCCCCCCCTCCTCCCAATATTATCCTTTTAAGTACAAAAGCAATTGCAACAAAAATCAAAAGAAGCAAGCTCTCCCAACACTTCTTCCAGGCTCAATAAATCAAGCTGCTTTCCCCGTGCACGTCTCCCATCCTCTGAATCACATGTCTCTTACAGACTTCATTTTAATTCCTCATCTGGTATTAAGAGAAATGACTGGCATCAACTGGCAAGAGAATCCAGGTACTTAAGCGTTCTTGTCATTGTGGTAGCTAAATTGAGATATGTCTTGAGGTCCATATTTGTAAATCCTCACTTCTGAGAAACAGTAATAAATAAAGCAGAAGAATTAAAATTGAATTCTCACAAAAGGACTGTAGGAGCAAAGCCGTTACGTGATCATCCAATTTCGTGGGATAGAATGTGCATGTAAACTGGGAAAAGCCAGCTCGCTGTCTCCAGCATGGCTGAGGGGGTGCTGAGGACCAGTGGCATCTCTGGGGGCCCTGACCTTCAGGAGGGTGAGCCCAGGCCTCTGGGAGGTGGGTTACCAGGTAGTCCCTAAAATGATTGGGAGGATGTGAGTAACAAATCAGACATTCTCTTAGCCAGAAATCTGTGTTGCTTGGAACAGATTTTACCAGCAGACAAAAGGCTTAAATTTGCCTGCACTTGGATTACTGAATAGAGTTGTTTCTGTGTTGAATGTTCCTCTGATGTTGTTTTTAACAATGTAAGTGGGTTTAAATGGGTCCTGAAGTGACTTCAGTCTGCTACCAGGAAGGATTCCTGTCCCTGGAAGGAGATGGCTGAGAGACTCCCAAGGGACAGGGCTTCCCTCACCCCTCAAGAGGAAGGAGAGGAGAGCCCCTCCCCCCACCATAGGACTTCCAAGTTCTGTGGGTCAGGCACATAGGTCAGGCATTGAAAGGAGGTCTTAGGAGGGAGGGTGCTGGGGTTGAAGGCCAGGTGCCTCCACTTCTCCTTAAGGGGTAGCCTTGAGGGCTACAGGAGTCCCTGTGGCCCCAGATCCCCTCATTATCCAGAATGTCTGGAGCTGCTGGTCACAAACCATGGGAAGCCATCAGAGAGTTTATTTAATTCCGGGCTCTTGGACTTCCCTCCCCCCACTGTTTTCTAAAAGGGCAAACTTTTTTCCCCTTATACTCCAAATCTCCATGACAAAATATCAATAAAATTGTGTTTTCTTCTCTCCAGAAAGGTGCCAGTGGAATTTCCTGTCCCTTCTGTTATGTGAATTGGAAAGAAAGCTCACTTAACACAGGCTGGAAGCCTTCATAGAGAAGGTTTATTTTTTGTGCCCCCATTCTGGCTGCCTCACTGGTTTTAACTCCCTTGGAATTCTCCCATTTGAGTCTCCATATTTGTCATTCTTTCATCTAATCAATGAAAGAAAGTCCAAACCTAGAAAGAAACTTGATAAGAGTTTATCTGAGCCAAATCTGAGGACATGCCAGGAAGCAAGATCTCAGTGGATTGAGAAAATGCTCCGGAGAATGGCCATTTGGCAGGTTACTTTATACATCAGAATCAAAGGATAAAACAGAAGGGGGATACATGAAATCCATTGGTGGTAGGTTAAGGAGGCAGGAGAAAGTGACAAGGGAAATCTCAAGGATTTGATTAAAAAGGAAAATGGAGAATCACATAGTTGTTTTCATTGGTGAGTACTGGATAGTTAACATTTAACATGTACAGCATATAGAGATGGTGTGCAGGCAGCAGGATAACAAGGAAGGGTTTCTAGTGACAGTCGTTGTGCCTTGAGGGGTCTGGAAAAGAAGATTACTCTGGTGTTTCAAAGGTATGTTATCCTAGATGCGTAAGACCAATGTACTAGAGTCTAGAGACTCGTGTAGGGTAAAGATTGACCTTTGCTTAGGAAGCTGGAGGCCTGGGAGGAGACTACTCACTGTGGCCTGCCCAGTTAGGAATTTATGATCAGAGCAGCATATGTGGTTATTTGTGGTCACTGAGCTTGTCAGGTCTGCTATGTAGTGCCTTTTACATTCATCAGAGAAAAACTATACATAACTTGTGAGGATAACATAGCTCATGAATAGTGACATCTGTAAGACATCAGAGTAGGACTCTGCATCATTATTGGGTAGACTTCGGACTGCAGAGTTGCTTCGCTAGCTTTGGCTGAGAGACCTAACTGGGCAGTGTGGGGCACCCATAGTTACCACTGGAGAAGTAACAGACCTTGCGAGTGAGGATGGTGTAGAGGAGAAAAATCTTTCCTCTACCCTTCTAGGTTCTCAGTTGGGGTCTCTGTAACAAAAGACAGATTAACAAGAGAAAATCAAACAGATATTTATTAACATGCATATCTCATATATACCTGGGAGAAACTCAGAAAGGAGTAACTCAAAAGGGTATCTTAGAATTGGGGTGTGGAGGACACCAGTTAGCTGAGTCATCATTATTATCATTACTCCCAGGCTAGATTTCCATTCCCATGATCTCCTTATGCTTTCTGAGAAGAGGATGTGCTGGATTGTTTCTAGAAGGTTTCTCCATGACCAAGCACTGAATTCACGGGCCAGACTGGCATCCCAATGAGCTGTACTGGTTCTTGCAGACTACCTCAGACATCTAGGCCTGTGTCTGAGGTGCATGTGTGAACTATGCCCTCCAGAGACCTGGCCACCACTCTCTCTTATATAAGCTCCTCTCCCTCAGATATGCTCCTCTCAGCTCCATTCTCCTGTCTCTCCTCACTCAGCCCCCCTGGTGAGTGAGGAAGACCAGCATCTTAGCCCAAAGCAGCATCTTGCTTTCTACCCCATACATATGCCCTACAGCCCCTCCATTCATTAATACATTCACGTTGTCACCTGAACAAGAATTTATCAGGTACTTACTTGTGTGCCAGGCACAGTGCTCATTGAGTTAACAGCTAGAGAAGAGAGAAGGTAATGTGCTACATGAAGGTGTGATGGGGGCTATGACTTTCTAGGGGGGCCTCCCTGAGGAAGCAATGATTGAACTAACGGGTAAAGTAGGAGTTAACTAGGTGGAGAGTGGAGGAGTGCGAAGCAGGGGGATAAAAAGATTTTGAAGCTGGAAGGAGCATGGCACCCGAAAGAATAGAAAGGATTGTTGGGGGAAGTGCAGTGATGATACTGGTGGGGCAAGGAGATGCAAGTCCTTGAAGGCCACATTCAGATTCGGGGATTTATTCTCAGAGTAGTGAGAGCCAGGAAGTGTTCCGAGGCATGGCGTGATCAGATCACACCACCTGCTGCTGCGTGGAGGTTGAGCGGATGGAGCTGTGGAGAGGTGGTTGCTGTGGTCTAGGTAGCAGCTTAGAGCAATGGTGGAGGAGGAGGTGATTTGGTGGTCTTGGGGGTGTGATGGGAAGTGAGTGGAGTTGAGCCATGGGGAGGAGTCATCATCTGCAGACTTGATAGTGGACTGGCCAGTGCTGAGGAATGGAGTGCTTGGGAGAGCACCAGGGATTCTTTCTGGCTCCTGCTGCTTCTGTTCAATTTGAATGATTATGGTGCAGGGTGGGGAGAGGGCTCTGGTCTTCCTCCTGTAACAGCATCTGAGGCTCTTTCCAAAATTGCAGTGTCCCTAGGGGTTCTTGGAGCATCTCTGAAAAACGGCTTTCAAGTAATCATGGCTCTCAATGACAGAGCTGAAAATTCTCACTAGATTCCTGTGGCCCAAACCTCCTCATTCCTGAGTACTTCTTGCTGCCCAAGATAAACAGCTGGTCTCTTAAAATGGAGGGGAGGCTGGGGGAGATAAGACTTGACCTTGAATATTTGAATTCTTCTAGTGGTTTCCAAAATGGGACACACAAGAAAATCCACTGGGGTACAAGAGGAATATAATAATGCTTCCCTTTTCATATCATTTTCAATTTCTATATATATGTTAATTTATCATGTGTAAAATATATTAGTATAGTAGCACGTGCATATAAATTTAGAATGAATAAACTAAACATATTGAAGGATATGCTTTAATTTTTTTCCAGAGGAAAATGAATATCAAAAACATTTGGAGGCCACTGCCTGCAGAAATAGATGATATAAGCCAATCAGTCACATTGGTTCTGACTCCTTGGCGCCCCCCACAGCTTTTCACCTGCACCTGGCAGTGGCCTCAGGCTCCCACCCTTTCCTCCCTTGCTGACCTCAGTGGCAGGGGCCCTGGGAGAGCGTGGTCAGGGCAGCACCTGGCACATTAGATGCCCTGCCTCTTTTCAACACCTGGAACCACTGCCAGGCTGAACCAGCTTCAGCCAGGCACAGCCTCGCTTCTTTCAGCCCCTGTGATATAGAGTCATAACACCACAGCCTCAGAAAAGCCCTAGGCTAGTGGTCCCCAAACCTGGTTACACATCACAACATAAAAAGACAGGGAACTCTTTGAATACCCAGTTCCACCCCTGGAGAATTAGATTCTTAGGTCTGGGGTGGGACTCAGACAATTATAATCTTTAAAAACTCTCTTAGTGCTTCAAAGGCACATCTAGGCTTTGGAATCAGCAGTGTAAGACAATTTTTCATTCTATCCTTGAAGGAAAGATGAGAGACTTCAACTGAAAAAATATATAGGACAATCAGGGAGACCGTTGACCAGGCTGAGATCGAGGGGTAATTCTGGGAATGCCAACTTTTCCTACTTTGATGACAAACTTTTCACAATCCTTAAGGCTCTAAGGACTTAGTGAAATATTTATTAAGTGGTATGAGTTGAATGAATGAAAGAAACATGTATCAGATGGAATTAAACCAGCACACCCTTGAAGACTCTCTCTCTCTCTCTCTCTCTCTCTCTCTCTCTCTCTCTCTCTCTCTCTCTCTCTCTCTCTCTTTCTCCTCCCCCCCTTTCATGATGGTAGAGATACCAATGCCACTCGCCCACTGGCATCCCTCTCCCATAGTGTCCTCTTCTTCTTTCAGGGCATCAGTTGTTCTGAAGCAGAAGAAATCTGTTTTGTCTAAGACTTCTTAGGATCTAGAGTCTTGTGATTCATTCTCTTTCTCTCTCTCCCAATCCCCCCCCCCCTGCTTTCTTACCTATCTCCTCACCTCCTCTCCCCTGTGGAAACTATTAGCTAGTTTTATTTACCTATGGATCTGTTTTTGTTTTGTTTTGTGTATTCATTTGGTGCGGTTTTTTGTTCACATATACGTGGAATCATATGGTATTTGGCTTTCTCTGTTTGACTTACTTCACTTAGCAAAATACCCTCTAGATCCATTCATGTTCTTGCATAGCAAGATTTCATTCTTTTTTATGACTGAGTAGTATTCCGTTGTATATAAATATCACATCTTATTTATCCATTCCTCTATCAGTTGACACCCAGGCCTCTCCAGACAGAGACTAAGAATCTGGGCCAGTGTCTACCATGGTAATTCACTCTCTTTTCTGGGTCCAACGGAGTCTGAGAGCCCCTTGCCCCACCCCAGACTATACAGGAAGAGCCGAGTGGCTGTGCATTGCTTCTCACTGAGCAAGCCAATTCATATCCACATGCCAGAGCCCAGCACAGGAAGCCAGGTTCCTGCCACACAGGACAGGAGTATTTCATTGCCTGCCTCTCGGCCTGGGACATCATTGCTCCCTGGTCATTTAAGAGATTTGGGATCTGACAGGGTGCAACCTGGCTCCTCTTCCCTTCTCACCTCTAACAAGGCCACTTGAGCCTTCTTGTGAGCATAATCGAACTGCAGGCTTCAGACTAGTTTGATTTGGAACCTGATAACTAGGTGTCCCCTTTGCTCACTGTCTCCTTATTGAAGGCATGAGCAGTGAGAGAGGATTCTTCGTGATGAGGAGAATGTTCCAGAGGTATATGATTTCCCTGTGATATAACCAGAGTTGGGAAGTAGAAATAGAGGATCACACACATATGAATTGTGCCACCAAATTTAATCAATAAAGGCCCAGGAGAGATGGAAAAATACTCAAGGATACAGGTTTCTGGGAGACTAAAGGTAGAATGGCTTGAAATGACCCCGTCTGGAATGAGCATTCTTTGTGCCGACCCGAGTCAGTTCACCAGCACCCTGTCATTTATGGGGAGTACACAGGAGCTCACAGCAGGACATCTCACAGGTCCCTGAAATTTCTGTGTCTTCTTCCTCTTTTTACAAGAAGCAGGACATTTCTCTTTCACAAATTAATCCTTCTGGGCAATCAAGAATGCTTTGTTTTTCCTGCCTGGGACAGAGAGTGGTTGGATGGTCCAGCTTTCCTCTGATAGCCTGGACGCCTGCCATGCCCAGGCAAGAACAGCAGGTGTCACTTCCTTGGGCTTTTGCATCTCTCAAAGACAACATCATGTCAGCCTTCCACCTGATTATTCCAGGAACAGTGATGCCTGTACATGATCTTATTGGGGTGGATACTTCCAGAATGCCGGGCATCTGTGCTCTCTGGACTCCACTTTGGAGCATATTGACAATGCAGAATTAGACCCCTGCATACCGGTACTTCGTGCTGATGTGAACAAAGATGGCCTGTTTTTTTAGTTTGGATTTTCCAGTCTAGATCTGCTGGACACAGTTCCAGCAGGTGGGGAGTTGGAGGAGAGGGGCTTTCATGGATGCCAATGCACCCCTGGGAACAGAGAAAGCTGTGTCCCGGGAGCACCGTGATGGACCACTCTTACCTAGAGCTGGATTTTAATATTCTAGACCTATCAACAAAAATTCCCCAAATTTTGTCTTCTACCTGTTTTAATTAGGTTAGGTTAGGTTGGCTTGGCTTAGCTTAGCATAGGACTGCAGATACAAACCAACCTTGAAGTTTCATATGCCTTCATATGTTAACATGTTATTTCTCACTCACACTGTGTCTCCTAGCCATTGCCTTGGGGCCTCGGGGAGGGGCAGTGACCTCTGGGAATGTCTCCCTCAGGCTGACGAAGCCCTTGCACCTCCAGGTATGGCTCTGCGGGGGCAGCATGGAGGTCCTGCCTTGCTCCCGGGTGGCCCACATCGAGCGGAAGAAGAAGCCATACAATAGCAACATCGGCTTCTACACCAAGAGGAATGCTCTCCGCGTGGCCGAGGTCTGGATGGACGATTACAAGTCTCACGTGTACATAGCGTGGAACCTGCCGCTGGAGGTAGGCCCAGCAGCCCTCCCCATCTCCCTGGAACAGTGATCCTTGGGTTGGAGGGGACATTGACCCCTTTAATAAGCTGATGCTTCCTCCCCAGAAAGATGTTCAGACTTGCAATATTATGAACGCATTTTTGAGGGGGTCTCCAGAGCTCCAGGTTTTAGAGCCCTCACTGTACAGGGGGACTGTGTCAACAGAAACCTCAAAATCCATTTGCAAGGACTAGACGGGTCGTATTGGGTCAGTCCCAGTCTTATTACAGTCATCTGGTTGCCTTGCTTCTGAACAGGCACTGTTTGGAAGATCCTTGCCCAAAACTGTTGGCACCAGACCCTGTCATCTGCTCTAATGGCTTGCCCTCCCGTGGAGCTCCAGCTGCCTCGTGACACGTGCCCCCACTGTATGCCGAATCCCTTGTTTACATGGCTCTTCAGCTCTTCCCCATATTCTGCCCAGAAGGTAGCCTAGGAAAATGCCCGCATTACTGCAGCCCTTTGAATCCCAGCCCTGCCACTTACTAGTTATGAGACCGTAAGTGAATCCATTTATACAGCCTTTGTTCCTTGGGTTCCTCAGCTATAAAATGGGGATAATGGCAGGTCCTCCTTCCTCGGTGGTACTTTAATGCTTTAGCTGTAAAATACTAAATCTAAGTACCGGTGACATCCTTAGAGCGGTGCCTGGCAGGGGTATGGGGATGTCGGTGAGTGTTGTTTGTCCTCTGCCGCACAGCAGGGTGAGCCAAACCCCCAGCCACAGCTGGCTTTACCTGGTCAGCCAGGTGTTCAAGCCATGCCCTTGAGAGGAATACCTAGAATGTTTCTGCTGAGAAAGAGCAGCCCCCATGTTTCAGGAAGCTGGTGCCCCAAACAGCAGAAATGCAGCTGAATATATGCAGAGTCTGTGGATAACAAGGATGAAAGTGAAGCATTTATATCATTGTTGTTACAATTGTGGAAACAAGGTTCTATAGTATTGAAAGCCCCCATGGCACTGTAGTGCTTTGAGCTGTGACACTATAAGTGATTTTATATGTTATGATATCAAGATAGGCAACATTTGGTGAGCCCTGGGACCACTAGGTCCCAGGGGCTAGGTAAGTTCCTTACTTGTAATATCTCATTTAGCCCTCAAAACAACCTCAAGACTTAGGAACCATCTGCCTCAGTTTCCTCATCTGTACAACAGGGATTGTTCACATTTTACTCCTAGGGCTCCTGGGAAGCTAAAAATGAGGCTTAGAACAGAGCATGGCAAACATTAAGGGCTCGATAAATGCTAACCTGATGTGAACCTCGTGTGATGTCCACTTTACAGATGGGTAAACCAAAGCTCTGGGGGTTAAAAGTGACTTGCTTATTAAGGTCCTGCACATAGCATGTGGCAGGGAGGAGTGCGAAGTCCAGTCTTCATTCACCTCTGCCCACACCCTGTGATGTCAGTGGAATAGGTGTTATTTTTCCCATTTTGCACATGAGGAGCTGTGACCTAGAATGGTGGTGTGACTTAGAGTCCTAAGACCTCAGGGCTGCCAACTACCCCAATGCCTTCTCCTTCATCACAAACCACCTCTGGCCCCTAACGCCCGTGTCCCCTACCACACTTTTCACAAATGACCATTCTCATTAAGCGTGCTAAGTATATTAAAACAAAGAGTTAAATATCGGAGGCCCGGCTTGCCTTTGAATTTTAATGTTTGACATTTAAAGGGCTGTTCCTTTGGAAATCATTGTTTGGCTGCTGAAGAAGAAATCTTAATGCAATCATCTGATCTCTTCTGGCCCCCCAAGATGCTGCGTGGCTTCCCCACCTCTGTGGCCTCCTTGGAGAGCAGCCTATAGCCACCAGTTCAGGGCCATCCTGTGGCTGAGTCTGTGGAGTCATATTTCAGCTACTTTATTTCTCCCTGTCAGCACACAGCAGCCCATTACAGGTTCATTTCTGTAAAAGCAGAGTGAATTATTCATTAGGACATTATTACAAGCTTTGCGATGGAAAATTATTTCACTTCTGCATAAATGAACTCCACAAAGAGCCAACAAAGGGGGAAATTACACCTGTGCAGAAAGGAAAGACAGGAGGTGGTGCAGAGGCATCTATTTCCTTGTCTTAATCAAATAATTCCTCTGATAATTGGCTCAGATAGTCGCTCAGAAGATGTGGGAGAGGCGCAGCTGGGGATACAGGGTGCCACCTCGGGTGTCCCAGGACCCCTTTTGCACAGCTATGATCGGGGCAGCTGATTTGGGGACCATGTGATGTGCTCAGAGGACAGTAGTGTCTAGCTTGGTGATAGATAATCAAATAGGTGCCCTTAATCCGACACTGTGAGTAAACTTGCAGAGAAATTAAGATTTCTCTCCAATGGTTTCCCCGAGGGTGACACTTCGGCCAGAGCTCCCCAGTCACTAATGCCTTTTGCTTCTCTCTACTTTCAGAACCCGGGAATCGACATAGGTGATGTCTCTGAAAGAAGAGCCTTAAGGAAAAGTTTGAAGTGTAAGAATTTCCAGTGGTACCTGGACCACGTTTACCCAGAAATGAGAAGATACAATAACACCATTGCATACGGGGAGGTAATTAAGACCATACATGCTCTCAGCTTGGATGGCTGAGCCACGTGTTGTATATTGCTTTGATGAGGGAAAATAAGGAACAGAGTCATTCATTCATGTACTCTTCATTCATTCATTCAGTGAGTAGATTTTGATGGTGCTGTCCCAACTGGTAGAAGAGACAAAAGGAATGTTACAGTGGGGCATGGGCCATCCTTCAGCCTGTGGTTTGGAATGGCTAATGAATTCTCTTTGGAACATTTTGATTTTGAAGTCCCCTGGGACCTGTACACAGGACATTCACTAGGAAGTTGGGTATAAAGTGAGGTGGGAACTGGAGCTCTCCATTGTTCGACGCTGTGGCCCAGAGCCATTTACCACCAAAGAAAGGGTACAGATGTGCTTCTCGGATTTCCTATGATGAGAAAATAGCACCTTCCTACACCTGAATTCTTTCTTATTACAACTGTCATAGATTTTAGAAAAGTTTTAAAATAATAGCAATAAACACTTACTGGGTGCTTTCAAAATGCCACTCACTATTCTAAGTGCTTTTTACATAGGAATTCGTTTCACTGTCACCTTATGAGGTCATAGTATTTTTTCCCATTTCATTGATAAGAAAGCTGAGACTTAGAAAAATTAAATGAATTACCTAAGTTTTACAGCCTATCAGTCACGTAGCCGGGATTGTGTCTAGGCATAGGTAATGTGTACATTTTGATGTGTGGTCTTCTTTCTTGTGTGTGTATATTTTTTTTTTACTAAAAACATATATTTTATATACACACATATGTGCTTTTTATGCACACACCAGAGGCCCTGAAACTCATGCATGGGGAGGGGGGTCCCCTCAGCCCAGCCTGCCCCCTCTTGGGAACCCCTTGGGGATGTCTGACTGCCGGTTTAGACCTGATACCTCTCACAATCCGGGACCACTGGCTCCTAACTGCTCACCTGCCTGCCTGCCTGATTGCCCCTAACTGCCCCCCCTGCCAGCCTGGTCACTCCAACTGGCCTGATCATCCCTAACTGTCCTCCCACTGGCCTGCTCCCTCCTTACTGCCCCACCTGCCAGCCTTGTTGCCCCCAGTTACCCCCCTGCTGGCCTGGTCACCCCCAACTGTGGCCCTACCTGCCTGGTTTCCCCCCTGCTGGCCTTGTCATCCCTTACTTGCCCCCCCTCTGCTGGCCTGGTAGCCCCCAACTGCCCCCCCCCCCCCTGCCAGCCTGACCACCCCATGCAGCCTGTTTGTTCAGTCATTTGGTTGTCCCTCACTATCCCCCCTGATGGCCTGGTTGTCCCACGCAGCCTGCTGTTCAGTCGTTACTGTTACTGTGATGGCATCCCAGTCAACTTGCATATTCCTCTATTATTAGTATAGATTCTCCATCTCTGATTATAGACTAAAGTTAGCAAGTCATTCTTTGATTTAGCATGTTTACTCTTTTTATAGCTGTGAATTTTCCTACTTTATGCCTGGTGCCTTTTATTATTTTAATTTTTGTTGAATTTATTAGGATGACATTGGTTAATAAAATTATATAGTTTTTTAAGTGTACAGGTCTATAATACATCATCTGTATATTGTATTATGTGTTCACCATCCCAAATCAAGTATCCTTCCATCACCATTTATCCCCCCTTTACCTTCCTCCACCCACCCACCTTTCTCTCTGGTAATCACCATACTATTGTCTGTGTCTATGAGGGTGTGTGTGTGTGTGTGTGTGTGTGTATGCGTGTGTGTGTCTGTGTGTTTGCTTAACCTCTTCACCTTTTTCACCCAGCCCCCCAATTTCCCTCCACTCTGACAGCTGTCAGTCTGTTCTCTATGAGTCTGTTTCATTTCATTTCTTTTTTTTTTAATTGATGAAGAAAACGAGAGAGGGAGAGAGAAACATCAATGAGGAGAGAGAATCATTGATTGGCTGCCTCCTGCACTCCCCAAACTGGGGATCAAACCCACAACCCCAGTATGTGCCCTGACCAGGAATAGAACTGTGACCTACTGGTTCATAGGTGCATGCTCAACCACTGAGCCATGCTGGCCGGGCCTATCTGTGTTTCTATTTGCTTGTTAGTTCATTTTATTCATTAAATTCATTCCACATATGAGTGAAATCATAAGGCACTTGTCTCTATCTGGCTTAGTTCACTTAGCATAATGCTCTCTAGGTCTACCAATGTATCACAAAGGATAAGATTTCCCTTTTTATGGCTGGGTAGTATTCCATTGTGTAAATATACAACAGCTTTTTTATTCATTGGGCTGCTTTCAGATCTTGGCTATTGTAATCAGCTCCAGGTTAAACCATCCGGGTCCAGGCCAGGTGTCTCTCCTGAGCGGGAATTAGGAAAGGAAGCTTGCTTCTTTCAGGGGCAGTCTGTGTCATGCAGGCTCTGGAGACAGCCTGCTGGATGAATCCACTACCTCAAGTGGTTCCTCTCAGCTTCCATTTCTTCATCTGTGAAATGGGGGAAGGAAAATGCTTACTGCATGGGGTTGTTGGGAAGATGAAACGTACGATGTGTAGAGTTCTTAGAAGAGTAACTGGCACACAGCAGTAATTATTAAGTCTTCTTCTTTTTTTTCAAATAAAAAAGCATGGTTTGGGGTGTTTTGTTTGTTTTTTGTTACCGAAGTAAGATCAAACATAAAGGAATCATTGGAAAATGGTGGGCAGTGTATGGATTATTTGTAAGATAATTAGGTCAATTGCCTAGCTCTTTGAAAAAAAAACACAATTTAGATTCTAACAGCTTGCCATATCCCAAAGTGAATTTCAGATGAGCTACAGCATTAAGTGAAAGAAAAGAAACCATAATAGAACCATAGGGAAATAGATATGAATCTGATCTCTAAAAGGGGAAGGAAGGGCTTTCTAAGAATCAAAGCCATGAAAGAAAATGCAAAGGAAAAGGATAATGGATCTGAGCACATAAATATTAAAGTAATCTATACATCAACTAAATAGAGAAATACATGCCAAACTGGAAATAGGTATGCCATAAATACTGTAGATGAATGGATAGTATCATTAATAGATAATGAGCCCTGAAAATTGATTTAAATTAAAAATTTAACCTAAATAAGAAAATTTAAAATCCCAGAGAAAAATAAAGTGTAAAAGAAAATACAATAGTTGAAAAAAACATGAAAATTTCTAATTTATTTTATAATCAAAGAAGTGAAAACTAATTTTAAAATACATTGCAATAGCTTTTCTCCTACTACCAAGTGAACAAATACTCATTGTTAGAATATGTGCTGGTACTTTGCCAGCAAGGTCTTGGTAATATGAAAAGCCACATATCCTCTCGTGAGAGTGCAAATTGAAATGAGCTTTTTAAAAAGCAATTTGAACCGCATGTATTACAGGGCTTAATGATAGCCATTCCACTCTTCTCCCAAGCAAATAATCTGAAATGAGGACAAAGATTTGAGAGTAAAATTGATCATCTTAGTGACTTTTTTTTTAATCAAAAATTCCGAATCTAACTTGAAGGTTAGTTAAATATACTATCTTAATGGTTTGAATATAGTTTGTAGCTATTTCAAAAGGTTTGTACAAAAGTTTAATGATTTGAGAAAAGTATTGATAATGTAATTCTTAAAAGCAAGTGGGACAGGCAGGTTTTGTGTGGGGACTTTTTCATGTCTCCCAGGTATCACTAGTGTTTATGTGATAATATTATAATTAGAAGAACAAAATAGTACTAACAAAGGAAGAATAAAAATGGGAAAATGTGGGAAGATGGCCAGGGCAGAAGAAATTATGTCTCTGGAGCACAACAAGGGAACAGCCTTGGAGATTGTTGTTGATTTGGGGGTGGGGAGGACGTCTTACTTATGCAAAAAATCCTCTTCTAAGTAATACACTTAATGCATACATTCTGTAGAAAATATAAAGATGAAAACAAAACTTACTCCAATTCCCATTGGAGTTAACATTTTCAGCATCTTCTGTTTGCTGAGCTCACCATTAACTGAAATGTGTTTCAGATGTACTATCGCATTCAATGAAAAAAGTCACACTAACCAAATTTAGTTTGTAACAAAATCTACCATTATTTAGATACCATTATTTTTTAAATATATATTTTATTGATTTTTTTACAGAGAGGAAAAGAGAGGGATAGAGTTAGAAACATCGATGAGAGAGACATCAATCAGCTGCCTCTTGCAACCCCCTACTGGGGATGTGCCCGCAACCAAGGTACATGCCCTTGACCGGAGTCGAACCCAGGGCCTTTCAATCCACAGGTTTTATCCACTGAGCCAAACTGATTTTGGCTAGATACAACTATTTTTTAAGAATATGTTTTTATTGATTTCAGAAAGGAAGGGAGAGAAAGATGAAGACATCAATGAGAGAAAACCTTTTGTTGCCTCCTCTACTTTTCCCACTGGGGATGGAGCCTGTAACCTGGGCATGTGCCCTGATCAGGAATTGAACGGTGACCGTTCATAGATTGACACTCACCCCCTGAGCCACACCAGCTGGGCTACTTGCATTTTATATATTCTTTAAGAATAACTTTGTAGTCAAATACAGTTCAGTGTCAAAATTTACAATATTCAGACAAGTGTAATTTAAAGCTTATTACTAATAGTTCTTGTCACCACACCAGACCCCAGCCAGTGATGAAGGGAGACACACCCCTCTGAGCAGATGTCAGCTCTGGCATTTCTGCTTCACTGGACATCCAGTGCCAGTGTCCAGGCTTACTTAGGCAATAATTCACTTTTCATTCATTTTAAAATAGTTCTACCTATGTTATCTAGAATGTCTTAAAATAATTTTTAAAGAAAGGTATGTGTATGCTTTATATCCTGACTTTTGCATGCATGAGACACTGCCTTCCTACATGCAAAAGCATGTTAGTGTGCACAAAACATTGGGCCACCAACTCCTCTGCTCAAAATACTATGGTTGGTCTATACTACCCTCGTGGCCTGGACTGCCCTAGCCCTTAGTTCACTTTTACACTTCTTTTTTCCCCTTTAGGCATTATTATATGAAATATAACACATATTCAGTGTGCATAAAGTATACATGTGCAGCGTAACAATATAAAGAAAATGTCCACGTAGCTACCATCCAACTGAAAAACAGAACATTGCCGGCATCATTCCGACTATCCCTTTTAGCATTTAGCTCAGGAGCCACCTCCCCTCCATCTCTGAACTCCTCTTCTTGATTTACCCAGTTAGTTTTGTTTCCATGGAGAACATGATCTGGAGGGGACCGTAGTACTAACAAAGGAAGAATAAAAATGGGAAAATGGGAAAATGTTCATGGAGAAGGCCAGCATTGCTGTTTTCCGCTGAGATTGCAGGGTGGTGGGTGGGATGGACACCCACATAGAACACAGTGCACCTGGAGGGCCAAATTAGGAGAATTTTGTCTGTTCCTTTGAAGGTGCACCCTGAACACTTGGTGCCTGGCCCCATGTATGCATTCAGTAGATATTTTTTGAATAAACAATAAATATTGCTAGAGTTCTGCATGATAGAAAGGCCTTTGCTTGCTTTTTAAAAAATTTTTAAATATATTTTATTGTTTTTTTTACAGAGAGGAAGGAAGAGGGATAGATCAATGAGAGAGAAACATCGACCAACTGCCTCCTGCACAACCCCTACCGGGGATGTGCCCTCAACCAATGTATATGCCCTTGACTGGAATTGAACCTGGGACCTTTCAATCTGCAGACCAATGCTCTATCCACTGAGCCAACCCGGTTTCGGCCTTTGTTTGCTTTTTGATGACTGTTTTCCATGCCTCTATGTCAGTAATGAACTGAGAAGCTGACCCGTGATTCCTAATGTTATTAAAATCAGCATTGGTACTGAAACCCACTTTGGAAAACCAATGGCTGACCAGTGTTTCTTTGTCCAAATGTTTCCTGAGATCCTTTTTCTTGTTGGGGAGGGGGAGCCACATGGGTGAGGGTCACAGACACATGATTGGTGCCCACGACATCCTCTGAAGTGCTCTGCTCGAGCCATTGCAGATTCGGGCCTTGGTCCACGTGGGGTGTCGCTTGACCTCCCCACTGAGTGGCTGAGACCATGACATGGTGAAATGGTAGTTGAGCAGCGGCAGCTCCAACCCGATGAGCTCTGATGGATGATGTTTTCCTTATTCCTGCAGCTTCGCAACAACAAGGCAAAGGATGTCTGCTTGGACCAGGGGCCTCTGGAGAATCACACAGCAATACTGTACCCATGCCACGGCTGGGGACCCCAGGTAGGAGCATCCCTGACCAGGAAAAGAGTAAATTCATCGGCCCACAAGGGATTTGTGGGACTTTTGTTGTCTTCTACCTGAGTAGTTGTCACCTGTTCTGTGGGGAGAGTTCTGATTGTTTCTCTGTGAGGTTGACAAGTGGTTACACAGATATCTAGAGGATCAATGGACATGGGCCGTACTGAAAGGAAAATGTAAACTGGAGGATCATTTGCTGATAGAGAAGTGTGTGTTATAATTATATACAAAAGCCTTCTTACACTTTCAAAGAAAGGGTTAGCAGATTCCCTGGCGAAAATCTGATTGACATGTCCACCCTGGGAGGCCACCATCAGTTTGATTGGAAGAATGATCTGGTCTGTAAGTTGGTGTGAGAGCCAGGTGCTGACTGGGAAGGAGGAAGGCGCTTGCAGTACATTTCAGAGAACATGTTTTCTCAGGTCTCTCATTAGAACACACAAAATAGCTCAAAAAGGACAGAATGATCAACCAACAAAGTGAAAACAGAGGCGGGTAAATGAATTTCCTTTGACAACTTTGGCTAGCCAATGGTTGGATATGGATATGTGTGTGTGTGTGTGTGTGTGTGTGTGTGTGTGTATACATACATAAAGAGCTTAGCAGAAATTCTTGAAGATTGGGAATAAGCATATCCAAAAATGTCATTTCCACTTGCCATTCATAAAAATTTAAAACATTTTTATGTCAATCAATAGCAATAAAAGGCAAGCTACAAATTGGGAAAGCACTTATTATTCAATTCCAGAGGAGTACTACGTTTGGTTCAAAGCCAGACTTGCAGATTCCCCTGTGAAAGGAAGACACTGGACAAAGTACCCTGAAACATTCTGTTGTCTCTCTTGTGTCCTAAGAACGCACCTGTTCACACGCAAATTTATATTCATACACACGTACTCATGCATGCATTCATAAAGGCTCACAGCTTTGCTCAGAGAACTTTGTTTCCTGCTAAGCCAGGACCTGGGAAGAAGAGTTGTGTTCCCTCTGCCATCACCACAGGCGGTTCTCATAGTCCAGACCCTCAGCCCTTTCAAGATAATGGGTCCTTCGAAGGAGAAATGCCAGACAGGTCAAATCCTGAATCCTTCGGTCCTTGCAACCACTCTGGGAAGTAGCAGACAACATAAGGAAACTGCAGCATGGAGGAGCAAGTGCCTGTTAGCAAAGCAGGTTAGAATCCAGGCTCTCGAGCACAGTGGTTCTTAACCTTTCTAATGCTGCGACCCTTTAATATAGTTCCTCATGCTGTGGTGACCACCAACCATAAAATTATTTTCATTGCTATTTCATAACTGTAATTTTGCTAATGTTAATGAATCATAATGTAAATATATGTGTTTTCCAATGGTCTTAGGCTCTATAGCAATGGATCGCCTAGCAGAGTCTAGCACAGGGGTGGACAAACTTTTTGACTCGAGGGCCACAATGGGTTCTTAAACTGGACCGGAGGGCCGGAACAAAAGCAACCTGACCATGCTGGCACTCTCATCTTGGGCTGCTGGTGAAGGAGCAGAGGGGAGAGCAAAAAAACCCTCTGCTCTTTCGGCTCCATGGGCCGGATAGAACAGCCGAATGGGCCGGGTCCGGCCCGCGGGCTGTAGTTTACCCACGGCTGGTAGCACAACCAAAGCATTTTAAGTTCAAATCTAATCTATTTAGTTCAAGATTGATTACTGGGCCCTGCCAGAATTGACAACTGGCTAAAAATGCCGTGGGGAGTAGAAGAATGACTGGAGTAGGAGAAGGGCTCCTTCCCATTGGGAAATGGGGTATTGGCATCAAAGGCAGCATGGACTGAAGAATCCAATGAATATCTTCATCCATTCATTGACTCATTTTCTCAACAGATACATCTTGATCACCTCCTGCGGGTGCTAGTCACAATTGCATTTGGTAGTTGTGGTTTACACTTGAGGGGGAGAGACAAGTAAAGAGGCCGGGAACCTACAGCATAGTAAGTGTGGAAGGAGCAAGATAGCTCAGGGTGCTGGCTGCTGGGAGACAGAGGTGCCCTGTTTGCCCAGGGCTTAGAATGCAAGAGGGAAAGAAGTGCTGAGAGAAGGGATATAGAGGCAGATCTGCATTGGCCTGACAGTGTTCCACAGCACAGGTGCCCACATGTCAGGAAGGTTTGTAAAAGCACCCACTAATGGAACCCACCCCCAGAGTTTCTAAGTTAGGAGGTTGGGGTAGGGCCTGACGTTTTTTATATCTAAAAAGTTCCCAGACGATGCAAGGGATGCTGGGACTTGACCCTGAGGGCAATGGAGAGCCACTGAAGGGCTCACCTTGGGGAATGACTTGTTGAGACTGTGCACAGAGACCCGGAGGAGTCCAGAGAGAGGTGGATGCTCTTGCCGTGTAGCTGACCTTGGGTTGGCAGACCAAATTAGGCTGCTTGTTGCTGCCTACAGTTCTAGGATGCATACTGTAAGTTGGCCATGGTTGTCTTCCATCAACTGATTTCTTTTTTTTAATTTTATTGATTTCAGAGAGGAAGGGAGAGAGAGAAGCATCAATGATGAGAGAGAATCATTGATTGGCTGCCTCCTGGGGATCTGGCCCATAACTCTGGCATGTGCCCTAACTGGAAATTGAACTGTGACCTCCTAGTTCATAGGTCGATGCTCAACCACTGATCCACACCGGCCGGGTGATACTTTACCAGTAAAGTAAGTCTAATGGTGTGTTTTGCTCTACCACATGTTCAGAATTAGAGTGCAGCCCTCCGGCCGCCAGGCTGCCCCTCCCCTGGCTCATCAAGGTTTCTCCTCTTCTTCCTAACAGCTCCCTCTTCACCAGGAGTCGTTCCCCACCAGTCACGTGTGTTGGCATCTTTTTAAACTGCTTCATAAAGTGCTGTGGGTTAATGGAGACTAATTCAAAGCTCTGTAATAAGGCAACTCCCAGAAGAAGGAATTGGTGTTCCATGGACATTGTTAGCTTAATTAATGGACTCTCTTGTAATTTATTGTCAAACAGCAATTAAACAGAGATAAAATGGGCACTGAGGAGGGTAATTTCCTGTCTTGTAACATGAGTTTGTCAACAAGATGGAAATGGTTCCCAGCCATTCAGAGAGCCTGTTCGCTGGCAAGTATATGCCAGCGAGCTATGACCAGCCTTGGTTTGGTCTGGTTACTAATTTGGATTAGACAAACACTCATTTCTTTTTTGAACCTAACTTTCATTTAAAAATAGGATATCAAGGACACAGCAGCAGCCTTTGGTGTTAGCTTGGCCCCATTTACAGTAGAGTCTTGTTCAAGGATGCGACAGCTCCTCACCCTGCTCCAGGCTGCTACCATCCTGGGCCCAGGTCAGGTGGGTCCCCAAGCTGGAGCAGCCAAGGTCGCCCCACAGGGGTAGAGGCTATGGGAATGGCCTTCTTGGCAGCCCCTCCCTATATTTTCTCTCAGCCGACTCCCTTACCCTCTCCATCCACTGCTTCTGATTCCCCTTGGTGGCAAAGGTCAAATTGAGAGAAAGAGGAGGGAAGTGCTGCCCTGAGGGGCTCATGGGCATGGAGCATCTTACTGATCCCTTAACACTTCTGACAGCTCTGGGGCTGCTCTAAGCTGAGCTGTTTGCCTAGGGCCCCGCCCTGTAACAGGCTGCAGTGAGGTCCAGAGCCACAGGTCGGGGCCTGCCTACAGACAGCTCTGAGCACTCAGGCCAGAGGCCTTGCTTGGCTGAGTCAGGGAACCAAAATGCTGCTGCTGATAAACCCATTTCTATTTTAGTGACGCATTCAGTGCAGTCACATAGGAAGTGACTGCCCCCGTTACTGAAGAGAGACTCATATAGTGTGTTCCATCCCACTCTTTAAAGTGACTCAAGCTCTGTGACTCCTGAACTTGGGCACTCTGCTCTGCTATCTGGGGAGCATGTCTCCAGTCCTCGAGCCCCAAATGTTCTCTAGCCCGTAGCCGGCCATGGTAGAAAGAGCTGAGCAAGCATAGAGCCAATGCTAGGCAAGTGGAATGTCAGCGCAAAGGAGCGGGGGTGGGGGGGGGGGTGCGCATACTCCATGTTTGATAGACAATCAGGCATTTGGCTGTGGCAAGTGTTCGAGGGTGGTCAGGTGGTCAACAGGGAGATAGAGAACTGAGAGCCCTAGGGCTTCCCCAGCATCTCAGGTGTGGTCCACGGGACTGTCAGGAACTCCTGACAAATGCTGATCCTTGAGTCCAGACACACAGAAAGTTGGGCCTAGGAATATGCATGTTAACCCTAATCTCCAAGTGCCTTTTTTCCCAATTGATGCAATTATTGATCATCTGTTATGTGCAAAATTGTGTGTTAGACAGATAGTAGTGAAGGTATGTCTCTCTTTGTCCAGAGGAGGTCCAGGTTATGCTTAGTGTTCCAGCCTAACTTTTAAAATTCATAATACTTGAGTTTTTAAGATAAAATTTACTTTTTTTTTAAATCATCACTGGAGGATATTTTTTTACACTGACTTTTTCGAGAGAATGGAGGGGAGGAAAGAGGAGAGGAGAGGAGAGGAGAGGAGAGGAGAGGAGAAGAGAGGAGAGGAGAGGAGAGGAGAGGAGAGGAGAGGAGAGGAGAGGAGAGGAGAGGAGAGGAGAGGAGAGACACATCAATTGGTTGCCTCCAGTTCACACCCAGACCAGGGCCAGGGATTGAGCCTACAACCAAGGTACATGCCCTTGACTGGAATTGAACCCATGACCCTTTGGTCTACAGGCCAACACTCTAACTGAGCAACCTGCCAGGGCTCACTTTTTCTAATGTATACTTTTGTGAGTTTTGACAAACATGTAGTAAAGTAACCCACCACAGTCAAGACATAGAGCAGTTCTGCCCCTCCCCGCCTCCATTTCTTAACCTCTTTGGAGTGAATCCTGCCTCTGCCCCACGTACTTGACACACATCAGGTCTGGGGCCCACTTCACTGGGAGTGTGCACAGGACTCCACATAAATGCTGCCCGTGTACAAACATAGAGTGTCCCCCCTGCAGGCTCCTCCTGGGTGAGGACCATAGCTTTCCAGCTGCCTATGTGTGGACAGTGCATGACCAGCACAGGGTCCAAGTGATGTAGCCCTGAGGACTTCTGGGAGAACTTTGAAACAGCTGCTCTATAGTGGGGCATTCTTAAGACAAGGTATGCACTGGGGGGAGGAATTGAGGGCTGTCAGGCTCTGTGCCAAGGACCTTTCTAATTGTCTGGGCTCAAGGGAGGGCACCACGGGTCCCTTCTGTTTGTCCTTCTGTCAATACATTTTATTCTTCCTCTCTCTCTTTTCTGAGAAGCTCACATCCCTCCTCTCAGTTAATTCATCACCAGAATGACAGATGAGAATGCTTCCATCCCATAATTAAATTTAATCTGATCTTGGACTTGCTCTCTGATGGCTTCATCCCTTCAGCAACACATCAGCCCCAGCCTTGTCACGATGATGCATGTGCCAGAGAGGCGCAGAGCCCCGCTGGAGTGGCAGGCTCTGGCGCTGTTAGCATGTGAAAGGCGCTTGGAAACACAGGAGCTAATGACATCCAGCAGCCTCATGGCTTCCAAACAAAGTCATGTAGGTGTTGGGGCTCAGGGGATGGAGCCGTTGAGAGCACATTGACATTAACACCCCTCCCTCCATGGCTTTGCCCCAAAAAACAAGCCCATGATTCTGGGCAAGGGCTTCCCACATTTGGTAGGAAGCAAACCCAGTAATTCCTTCCGATTTCTGGAAAGCACCGTGAGGTCAAAGCAGGGCCAACAGGCCCCTGCATTCCAGTGAGACACTCATAGATTCCTTTTGCCTTATGAGACACTCATAGATTCATTTTTGCCTTGTCGCAAAGAGTGGGAATATTTAAGAGCCTTTTTTTTTCTTGTTTCTCTGCCTCATCTTTTGTAAAAATATCGTAAATGTTTCTGATTTCATTATTTCAGGGTTATTAGTTCCTGCCTCCTGGGCCCTGCCTCCATCCAGCCCACATGCGCCTCCCTGATGCCCGCCCTCTTTGCAGACTTCCCTGGAGGGCAGGGGTAGCCTTTCTGCTTCCTGGGGCTTTGGGGAAGTCTATGGGCGACCTGAGCCTCTGTCTCCGCCATCTGTTTTGCTTCCTTTTTCAAGTTCCAGTTTCCCATGCCCTCTTTCTGATTAAGCCTGAAAGTGGGTCTCAACGTCCACACACAGGGAGCTGGTGAACTTGATTCCCTAAGAGGCATACAGAAGTAAACACACGCACCGTTGACCTTGCTCAAGGAACACTCCGGGTTAAGGAGGAATTACTGTACATTCTTTCTTGCCAGAATGGGTTGATGAGCTGTTCTTTCCAGAAAATCTGACCTACAATCATGAATTGTTTTCCAGTAGAAATGATTAGTTAAAAGTTTTATATCTCTTTAGAATGTTAGTTGACTTCTCTCCAGACACACAGAGGGATCCAGGCAGGTTTTGGGTTAATGTTGGGCTTGGAATAAGAAACCCAGACTGAACAACGTGGTGGTGGCCACATTATCAACTGAACACTCCTACCTTGCCCAGAGCTGTCAAATTCAAAAAAAGTCACTGCTAATCTTTTTCTTTTCTACTCAAGATACAGCAGCATTACAGCGAGTATAAAAACATCCAAATTTAAATCACCCTTAATCCTATCGCTCTGAAACCTCTATTATTGATTTGGAGGCTTGCTTTAGTCTTTTTTTTTTTTTTTTTTTAAGAAACATCCTGTTGTTGTTTTTTAGGTTGTTTTTATATCACAGAATTGATAAAGAAACAATACCTCTGCTTCTGAAGGACGTGAAGAGGGAGGAGAAGGCTGCTGGTGAGAGGCGTTTAGGGCTTCAGCACTACAGAGTTAGTGCAAAATGTTAGTTGGTCATTTACTTCAGAATTTTTATTTTTCTTTGGCTCAGTGGTGTCTGCTGAATGATTATTTGGGAATATGTTCCTTTTGGGAATGGAGGACATTTGAGATCATGACCAATCAGAATTAATTAGATCAGGAAGAGTTTAGGGCTAGTAGAGTTAGGGCCATTGGTACCAATGCCGGGGCCTCAGGAGTCTGGTTTCCCCTGGAGGAGGCCAAAGGAAAGCCGGATGTGGGGAGCAGAATGTCTTAGACTGTCCTCATCTTACCACCTGCCTGGCTCAGGTGCTAGAGTTTGTGTAAAATGCCATGGTTCAGAAATCATGCTGGAATCTCACCCACATGGGGAGCACTAAAGTGCCATGTACACACTAAGGGTGCTTGTGTGGCCTCCTTATGGCTTCCTCCTGTAGCTTCAGGGAGCTGAGTGTCATAGGCGGCGATGGGTCCTGCTTTCAGGGGACCCCTATCAATCATCTTGACTGCCTGAGACTGCTTCTCAAAGGCTAGGTTCATGTCTGTGAAATTCCTGCAGAGCCTGAGTCTGTGCCCTCCATGGAGACTGAAGGTCAACCAGCCACATCTTGAAGGTGAATCCCAAGAACCCTTGCAGGAAGGATTCATGCACAAGGATGGGTTCTTGTCAACTCAGTCTCAGTATCCTCCATGTAAATGGTCGGTTTGGCCATGGACTTACCACGGTTTCAGGGGAGAAAGATGAGTTCTGTTTGGGGAAATGTGAGTTTTGGGGAGAGTGCATGCACTTTGAGAATCCCAGTGGTGATGTCCTCCAGGCAGCCAAACATTCCAACCCAGTGCTGAGGACAGATGGGGCTCCAGGGTGTGTACTGAGGGACATCAGAGCAATAGACCTAGGAAAGACCCCAGAGAAACGAGGCATGTGGATGCCGGCTGTGAGTTTCACATGCTTGCCTTAGGGCATCTCCATGTTTAGTGGGCCAGGGCAGACACAAGGAAGATGGTCACCCCAGCCAAGGAACAGTAGCATCAAATGTTGCTGCCTAGAGTAAGGTAGACCATGCTGTGTGTTAGATGTAGCAACGAAGAAACCAAGGGAGGGAGGACTCTCCGTGGAGTGTGACGTGGAAGCCAGACTGGAGTGGGTGCAGGGAAGGAAGGGAGGCGGGGAGGCAGAGGCTTGATGGAGAGAACGCTCTGGAAGCTTGACTTTCAGGGGAAGTGAGAAGACAGGTGGGTGGCAGCGGGGGCCAGAACTGGAAAGCACCGTTAAGACATAGTGAAAGGAAGTGGAAAACTAAACAGAAAGGAACTAATTACATTTCTAAAACATTAGTGGAAAGTGCAGAGAACACTGAGGATTAATGCTTGCAAAGTAGATGTTCTGTAGTCTTAATTTGAACAAAGCTAAATTTCCCCTGGGTCAAATTATGGGATATGGGAACAGAAATTTAAGGCTTTCTCTTTTTTTCTGAGAGAAATTTGTGAATTTATCTTGACAGAAATATAGGAATCGGCTGACCTGCCAGCCCAGATTCCCCCCTCTGAGAACCACAATTTTTAGCCCACTTGGCACAATTTACAATGCTGAGGGCCCCAAATCCCAGGAGTTCTCTCTGACTGAGGAGGCTGGGCACACGGTGGGCCGTCTACAGATGTTGAGTGCTAAATGAAGAGTCACCAATGTGACTCAGCTGCTGGCGGGATGGGCCTGCTGCTTCGGCCAGGCCTGTGTTGTGGCCATGAGCTGAGCCCAGAGGGGCCACAGCCTGGCACCAGCGCCAGGATGGGCCCCTGAGCTCAGGTGAGAGACACAGCGTGAGAGGACTAGGCCAGTGGGAGGGGTCCACAAAACAAGGAGAGTAAAACCACTGTGTCAGTGGGAATTTTGGCTTCTAGAATCAGGAGTGAAAAATAGTCTCTTCCATGGAGACATGCCCCCACCTTTTTAGGGTCATTGCCATTGGTCAAATAACATTATGCAAATGAACAGGCCCAGACCAAGGCCTGGAGAGTAAGGCTGTGTGGTGTCCTTGGACACCTGGACTTGAGTCTCAGGGCTGGTTCCATTTCAGAACACCTTCTGCTCAGCTCTCACACACGAGCGTCACACCCAGGCCCACGTCTGACTCCTCTGTGAAGGCTCTGAATTCCAGTGTCGAGGCTGATCAAGCAGATGATTGTCCTGGGACCCCTCGGGGAACATGCCAGGAGCAGAAAACAGGCACAGCCCCTCTGCCCCCACTGCAGAGGTGTGAGGAAGGGGCAGGAGTCAGAGCTGAGACACCATGAAAGCTAAGGACCTGGGTCAACTGGCTGGCATTGGGGACACAGAGCTGACACCAGTCCAATGCAAGGCCCCAGCCTTCCGGGAATCTGCCCCATCCAGGCAAGGGCACGTGGGTTCTGGGTCAAACCAGGGAAGTAAAGTGGAGGAAGGAAGAAGAGCAGGAGCAGAGCCCCCAAGTCTTCTCTGAGTCAGAGATCCAACACAGGAAACCCATTGTCCCAGCGCAAGAGCCTGATGGCCTGGATAGCTGCTACGGGCACTGGCTGCTCAGCAGTATTGCTGAAGCGCTTGGGCCAGCAACCCCTGTCCTTGGGGACCAATGGCTCTGGGAGAGGCCAGGGAGCCTGGAGTGGCTGAATGTCCAAAGGAGCTAGGGCAGGGGTGGGCAAACTTTTTGACTCGAGGGCCACAATGAGTTCTTAAACTGGACCGGAGGGCCGAAACAAAAGCATGGATGGAGTGTTTGTGTGAACTAATATAAATTCAAAGTAAACATCATTACATAAAAGGGTACCGTCTTTTTTTTTTTAATTCAATAGTTTTATTCACCGGATCTGGCCCACGGGCCGTAGTTTGCCCAGCCCTGAACTAGGGATAGGAAACGCCACCTGTGGCCACAGGGAGCCTGTTGGGGAAGAGCAGAAGTCTGCAGTGAGGCGGAAGCAAGGCCGTCCTCCACTGGAGCACACTTCAAGGAAGTAAGAATAGCACATAAACAGGGCTTACTATGTGCCACACCCTCTTCTCACTCATTCATTTAATTCCATAACTACCCTGGGAGGCAAATCCAATAATTAGCCCCATTTCGAAGATGAGGAAACAAGTCCCTTAGGACTAATGTAACTGGCCCGGGGTCATAATGACAGCAAATGGCAGAGCTTGGATTTCACCAGCTGCTTCAGAGTCCAAGTCCTGAGCCAAATCGTATTCTGCCCCTTTGATGACGCAGCACAAAACCCAGGATGTTGCTTCAGCTGGCAAAATGGGAGTGAGGAAGTTTTAACTAAGATAGTGTAATAGGGAGCAAAGTATTGGCAGCACTTTCACACTGTACCTGGGATGCATCTTACCTTCTATTTCACACACACAAGTCAGAAAGAAGTGCATTTGTTTATTGAAAAATAGAGTCTTGCCCAGCTGACAAGGCTCAGTTGTTGAGCATTGACCTATAAACTAGGAGGTCATAGTTTGATTCCTGGTCAGGCCACATACCCAGGCTTACAGGCTGGATCCCAGTAGGGGGCGTAACCCTTGATTCTCTCTCATGATTGATGTTTCTATCTCTATCTCTATCTCTATCTCTATCTCTATCTCTATCTCTATCTCTATCTCTATCTCTATCTCTATCTCTATCTCTATCTCTATCTCTCCCTTTTCCTTCCTCTCTCTTCCTCACATTTAAAACATCTTTAAGAAGTCCTTGCTTTCTCCATAAACTAATGTGGGCCAGACCCTGCTCCCTCCCACCACCATTGGCACTCACCCTGATCCGCCCCGTCCTGCACCTGTCTCTGCAGGAAAACTGACCTAAGATTTTGTGGCATAAATATGTCTCCCCATTCATTCTAAGTAGCACGTGCATTTTCTGGACCACCATGCTTTAATTCAGCATGATGAGTGATGAGTGACAGAAGGGAGAAGACTGAGGAGGGAAGCCCTTGGGACCATCTCACCTCTAGGAGCTGGCTCTCTGCAAAAAAACCCAGCTGGTTCTCTAATGCATCCTCTAAGCTCCCAGATACATGTTTTAATTAACCTTATTGATGTATAAGGTAAATACAATAAAGTGCATCTATTTGAGGTATAAGTTTGATGCATTTTGTTAGGTATATACATCTGGGAACTGCCTTTCCAGTCAAAACAAAAAACATTTCCACCCCCCTCCCTTTCCCCTTCCCCCCCAGCCATCCCACTGGCACAACAAAGATTGCTCCTGCCCCTTTTCTCTAACCCCCCATTCCCAGGCAGCCACCACTCGACCACTCTCACATACACTATGGAGACATTTTTTTCTGTATTCAATTTGGGATCTGGCACGCCCCGGACAGTGGTGGAGAAAGGCTGTTTTTTGAGAATATACATGCACACTTGTAGTTACAAGAAACCATTCAGTCAAGCAACAAAGAAATCCATCCCAAAGCAGGCTTGAATCAATGGAACCCATGTCTCTGCCTGCTGAGTAGAAGCTGGGTGAACTACATTCCTCCTTTAGGCATGGTTTTCTACACTGACTAGGCCTCGTTCTAAAGTGATGAGAAATACCCTTAATATGAAAGCAATTGCAAGCCAGGCTTTTATTGACGTTCCGATGGATTTTCTGCATTCCAGGGTCATTCCACAATTATTTGGCTGGTTCTTATTTATCTGGCCATACCCTGAATGTTTTAGTTTTCCCTCAAGGCTGTTAAATCTGGGTTAATAGTCGTGTGTGCCTCTTAGATCATCTCAAATAGAAAAAATTGGTGTATTTTTTTTCTTGCCTAAATGAGAATTAACTGTATTTGAGCTCAGAGGTTTTTTCCCCTAATGCCTTAGTGTTGTGGATAATGACGTTCATTTCTCCTCCCGGCCCCAGCGGCCAAAACGTAGAATAATCCCATTCAATTCAAAAGACATTTATAGAACATTTGCTTTTTCCAAGATAATTTTCTTGGTCCTTATGCTGTATGAAAAACGGGTAGGATACTGATGTCCTAAAACAACCACAATGAAAACCTGTAGCAAGGAAAGACACATTCATAAAATACACAATTGTGTAAGTTGAAGAGATCACATCAGGGTGGGGGCTTTGTGGACCAGTGGAGATGGCAAGGGTAGGGTGGGGATATCTTCCAGATAGGGAAGACTATTGGCTGTTTTTGAGAAATGTCGTCATCTGTCAGGTTAAGCCAAGAATCTAAGAGTTAAGCTTGAAAACGTAAGCTGCAGCCCTGTAGTGCAATGTCCTGGTAAAAATTTTACTCTTAAGTCAGTGAGCAGTGGGAGCAATGAAGGCCTAGGCATGGGATGCTATGATTTGAACCTGCAGGATTAGGACAGATGGGAACTGGGAAGGTCCGGAGGTAGGAGGACCAGTTACAAAGCTACTGCAGCAGGTCAGGTGCTACCAGGTCAGGCTATTAGGGAGAAATACGTAAAAGAGACCTACAGAGGCAGAAATTGTAAGACTTTTAACATTATTAATGTGGCAGAGGGAAACAGCAAAGGTGATTAAAGTTTACAAAGCTAGAGCCTGGAAGAGATCAGGGTGATGGGAGCAGTGGTCTGTTGACGCTAACTGGAAGAATGAGTCAGCAAGTCCCAAGCAGTCACCAACTGAGAGGAGAAAGCATCACCTATTGGCCCCTCAGCAGCACATGCTTCAGGATTACTTTGGCAACAGTGAGCATCATACTGGAATGACAAATTCCATAGAGAATGGCTTGGCCATAATGTTGCATGAGAGTATATAGACAGATGAGACAGCTCTCAACAATAAAGCAGGTTAGACACTTTGAAGAGTCTCCCCAGTACTGTAAAACTGGATTCTAGATCATCTACAACAAATCCAACTTAAAAACTTTTTTAGCTGCACAAAAGGTTTGTATCCATTAGATTTTGCTGGGGAACAAATCACCCCAAGACATTTTCACATCAACAAAATCTGAGAGGATTTACCATGACAGACAATCACCAAAGGAACTTCTAAGGAATGTACTTCAAGAAGCAAGATGAGCCCAGAAGAATGTCTTGAAGCAAGAATTAACTCCAGATAAAGAAATTTATAAATATATAAGTAGATCTAGACAAATATTTCTTACATAAAGTAATGAGAATGTTATCTATTTGTTCCTCTGTGGAAATATATCCAAAAGACTGAACAGTTAGAAAGAGATGATCAGATTTCATATGCTAATGTCCTTGAATTTTATTGATTGGAAGTAGATGTTAAGATATTGAATAACTTTACATTTACTGAGTTGTTAATGGCTACATTTCAAGAGTGAACAATAAAAAATACAAATGACATATAATTTCCAAATTTGTAAAGGGAAACAAAGAAATATGATACCATTTCAACAAATAACTCCAAAACACAACCAATACAAACAAAGGCAAATAGAGGAGAAAAAGGAAACAAAAAAGGTTGGACACACAGAAAGTACAAAGAAAGGTAGTAGAAATAAGTCCAAATATATCATTAATCACAGTAAAAGCACATGAACTAATCTTTCTGGTTAAGAGACGGAGACTGTCACCTTACATTTTTTAAATTACAGGAGTATTCCATCTTCAAGAGACACATTTAGAATACAAAGACAGAGAAACTTTGAAAGTGAAAAGATGGAAAATGGAATGGCAGGCAATTCTAAAGAGCAGAAAGCTGGGGTGACTACATTACTATCAAACAAAGTAGCCTTCCACACACAAATGATTAAAGATGAAGTGTGTCATTTCATGATGATGAATCTCACCAGGAAGAAAGACTCCTTCTTAACTTGGATGCACTTCTCAAATCTGTCATGTTCTCTCCTCCTTCAGTGTTGCCACTCTTGTTCAGTCCTTCATCGGCCCCTGGGCTGTCATCAGGCCCCACCACAGTTCACTCTCCCCTCAGCAGCCAGTGTGGCCCTCCTACTATTCAGATGGCTCCTCGTGATAAAGCCCTGACTCCTGGGCATGATGTGTCCCTACGGTGCAGTCTCCTCCGCACTGTGCCCACCCCTTTCTACTTCTGCCCTGTCACAGCTGTTACACTCCATCATTTCCACTGGTCTTCAGGCCTTTGAACATTGTCTTGCCTTTGTCTGGTCTGGTCTGCCTTCTCCTACTCATCTGGTTGTCCTAAATGCTCCCTCCTCTGGGAAGAATACTCTGCCCTCCCTCTTCTGGACTGGGCCCTCCTGTTCTGGTTCTAAAAAGATATTTAGTATGTTTCATAGCATTATGTCACACAATGTCATCCTTACCTCTTTACTTCCAGGCCTACCTGAGTAAAGGGTGAACTCCTTGATGGCAGGTCCTGTGCCATTCATTCATGATGTCCGTATGTGTGTATGGCACCTCCTGTGTGTCAGGCACACTTCTAAGAGCTAGGGATAGGGTTGAACAACAACAAGAAAAACTACAAACAAAGCTTCTGCTTCATGCCTTTCACATTCTAGTGGAAGGAGTCAGACGAAAAACTCTATGAATAAGGAAAATAAATATAATCTATTAGAAGATAATATGTCTTGGAAAGAAATAACACAAGAGAGGGGATAAGGAGTAAGTGGTGTAAGTGAAGTTTTAAATAAGATGTTCAAGAGAAACAAGCACCGAGAAGATGGCATTTGGCAGGAACTTAGGAGAGGTCAGGGAGTGACCCTTTCATGTGTCTGGGAGAAGAGCATTCAAGAGAGAAGGGGCAGCAAGTGCAAAGGCTTTGAGCAGGAGCAAAGGCGTCCTATTAACAGACCAACAAGGAGGCTGGTGTGGCTGGAATCGAGTGAGCAAGGGGCAGAGTGGTGGGAGGGAGTTGAGCTCGAGGAGCTATTATTAAGTTGGCCTTGTGGTCCATAGTAAGGATTTTGGACTTTTATTCTGAGTGAGATGGGAAACCTCTGGAGAATGTTGAGCAGAGGAAAGGCATGGCCTAACTCCAATTTAAAGTAATATAATTCCAAGTGATATGATATTTTAAAAGCAACCATTCGGAATGCTATATTGAAAATGACCAAGGGAGGCAAGGGTGGGAGCTGGGAGACACTTTAGGAGACCATGGAACCAATTCACTTGAAAGATTAAGGTGGCTTGGCACAGGGAGGTCGTATGGAGGTGAAATCTGTATATGCTTTGCTAATGGATTGAATGTGGTGTGTCATAGAAAGAGGCAAATAAAGGATGAAGACAAAGTATTTGGCCTAAACAACTGGAAGGATGGAGTTGTCATTACCAAGATGAAACAGATAGATCTTGGGTGCGTGTGAGGGGGAAGGGAAGATACAAGGCAAGGAGGAATTTGGTTTGGGTCATGTAAATTGAAATGGCCATTAGACACCCAAGTAGTATGTCAAGTGGGGAGTTAGATATACAAATCTGGAAGTGAAGGGAATGTTTGGAGATAGAAATTTGGCACCATCAGAAAAAATTACCATATAGATGCTATGACAGCCCTAAGAAGGGCAAACTCTCCAAGAGAATGGGTGTGGAGAGAAGATGTGTATCGCCTGCACCCAGCACAGCATCTGTCCCACATTTTGTGCCCAATATAAAGACTAAGAAAAAGCAATTGAAGTTGATAATTAATGGATCTTGTTGACAATTGCCATGAGTAGTGGTGGTAGAAGCCAAATTGCAGGGCACTGAGGAATTAGAGACAAAATTAGGAGGTAATAAGAGCTGTGACTGTAGAAAATTTGGGGAGGGGGCATAAAGATTTGGTTATGTTTGTAGCTTGGAAAAATTGAGAGACAGGAGAAATAATGACTTAAGGTGCCTGCAGATTGAGGAGAGGGCCTAGACTGAAAAGAAGTGAGGAAATGTGAAGGAAGTCAGGTTTTGAGGAGTAGGAGCTATAATTTCCAAACAAAGGTTGGGGAGGGGGGGTGGAGATGAGACTCCCTGAGGGCCGTGAAGGCCCAGGACACTAGGCTAGGGATGGAGGAGGAAGGACACATTTTTAAAATCTAGACCCTGAAGGGGTGAGAGGAGGTATTGGCTGACACAGAGTCCCAAGAGGTGAAGGAAAAGCTGAGAGAACGGACGTTCTGAGCCCTCAGTTCTGGGTGACCAGAAGGTACCAGATGGCGGCCTGTGGTTCACAGAAAACAGCACTGCATACGCTGGTGGCGATGAACATCTGAAAAGAACATGCAGACACCAGTACCATTGCACTAGCATCAAAAAAGAGAAAATACTTAGGAATACATGTAACCAAAGCAGTATAAGACTTGTACACTAAAAACAACCAAACACTGTTGAAAGGAATGAAAGACCTAAATAAAAGGGTCTCCGGTGTTCAAGACCCACCATTGTGAAGATGGCAGTTCAGAGCTAGTCTGTAGGTTCAGTCCAATCACTATCAAAATGCAACGGCCTTGCTTGCAGAAATGGAAAAGCTGATCCTAAAATTCATATGAAAATGCAAGGGACCCTTAGTAGCCAGCGTATGGATCTGTGTTGTGCCAAAGGCTTGACGGGAGATGACAGAATGCTTTAGAGAAGAAAGACATTGTGGAATGGAGAGACTGGCATTGAGGTCTGGGAATTCTGAAGCCAGAAAGTCCTAGGAAGGCCAATAAAAAGCATTTCCAGGCAGGGAGACAGCTGGAGCAAGGCCCTGGAGATGGAGAGCCTGTGGGACTTACAGAGGACAGGGAGCAGAGGTGTTTAAGGAGGGAGCGTAGGGGTGGGAAGTGGGGGGCGGTGGACTAGGCAGACTCTCAATCCAAGAGTGGAGGAAAAGGGGAGAGTGATGTCAGGTCTCAGCGCTCACCATCCTCCTGCCTTGTTAAGCCCCATGGTCCATTCAGACCACAGCATCCTTCCCTGACCCTGGCCCCTTGGCGGGGCCAGCAGAGCCTATACACTTGGCCTGGTACTTCCGGTATGAGAACCAGCCTTCCCTCAGGACAGAAATCCTACAGGCTCTTCAACCCCCTGCCCACCCTGATGCCTGCAGGGCTTGGGGCTGGTGTGTGGCCTTTGCAGGTCCTAGCAGCTTGGGTCTCCTTGTTTCATGCCCTAACTCCCAGGGGCATTTAGTGTCACTCCTTGAACATCTGAGTCACAGATACGTTTAGTTAATTAATGTTCTTAGCGCTACTCATTTGCCTGCTGGATAATAGATTGATTCATAATTTCAATAAGCAGCTGTGTATATCTTTCCCCTGAACATAAAGGCAGCTTGTTGTCATTCATCACTTTGCATTTGGTGAATTTAAATATATTCAGAGACATTGTTTAAGGAGGGGGGGGGGGGGAGTTTCTGATTTTCTTATCATTTTTGCCTCTAACAATTACTCTGATTTGGAATTAATTTGAGTTTAAAGCACATGTTAACTGCATCTCTCTCAAGGGCACTCAATAAACACTCTGCCACTTGTTTCCGGGGGCCAGGCAGGCTTCCCATTGGGGATCAGAGCAGAGGGTTTCTGAGCAGCTTCTATCAGGAGCTTAGAGCTGCCCGAGAAGAATGTTATCCTCTGAGAAGAGGCACTCATGTCCCTAAGCAGAGCTGCTTTCTTGCTTTATCCCTGGCCAGAAACACCCAGGCTCTTGGGAGGAGGAGAGGGTCCTGTGGGAGGGGCCTCTCTGCTGCTCAGCTGCTGGGCCAGGGCCACCAACCATAGGATCTCTAGGGACCCAACAGAGGCCAGAGCCACCAGGTGACCAGATACCTCCATTCCTTGGTTTCCTCATCTTTAAAATGGGTGAGTAGTAGCATCTATTTCACAGGGTTTTGTGACATTCTATTATTTTTTAAAATAAATCTTTATTGTTCATATTATTACAGATGTTCCTCTTTTTTCCGCCCATAGCTCCCCTCCACCCAATCCCCACCCCCATACCTTTACCCTCCCACCCCCGCCATTGTCCTCATCCATAGGTGTAAGATTTTTGTTCAATTTCTTCCCGCACCCCTCACACCACCTTTCCCCCAAGAATTGTCAGTCCACTCCCTTTCTATGCCCCTGATTCTATTCTATTCTATTCTATTCACCATTTTATTCTGTTCATCAGATTTTTTATTCACTTGATTTTTAGATTCACTTATTGATAGATATGTATTCGTTGTCATTTTGTTGTTCATAATTTTTATCTTTACCTTTTTCTTCTTCTTTCTCTTCTTAAAGAATACCCTTCGGCATTTCATGTAATCCTGGTTTGGGAGTGATGGAACTCCTTTAGCTTTTTCTTATCTGTGAAGCTCTTTATCTGACCTTCAATTCTAAACGATAGCTTTGCTGGGTAGAGTAATCTTGGTTATAGGGTCTTGCTGTTCATCACTTTGAACATTTCTTGCTACTCCCCTCTGGCCTGCATAGTTTATGTTGAGAAATCAGATGACAGTTGAATGGGTACTCCCTTGTAGGTAACTAACTTTTTGTCTTGCTTCTTTCAAGATTCTCTCTTTGTCTTTTGACCTTGGCATTTTAATTATTATGTGTCTTGGTGTGGTCCTCTGTGGAGTCCTCTTGTTTGGTGTTCTCTGTGCTTCTTGGACTTGTAAGTCTATTTCTTTCACCAGGTGGGGAAAGTTTTTTGTCATTATTTCTTCTAATATGTTTTCAATATTTTGCTCTTTCTCTTCTTCTGGCATCCCCATAATTCGGGTGTTGGTATGCTTGAAGTTGTCTCAGAGGCTCCTTATACAATCTTCATATTTTTGGATTCTTTTTCTTTTTGTTTTTCTGGTTGGGTGTTTTTTATTTCTTCATATTTCAAATATTTTGTTTGATTCTTGGAGTCCTTTGGTTTACTGTTGAATTTCTGTACATTATTCTTTTTTAAATTTATTTTTATTGATTATGGTATCACATAATTGTCCTTATCCCCCTATTTCCATCCCAAACCCCTCCCTACATATTCCCCCACCGACTAGGCCCATGTGCATGCACACAAGTTCTTTCCCTTACCCCACGCTCCCCTACTTTCCCTCTGAGGTTTGAGAGCCTGTTCACTGCTTCTCTTTCTCTGGGTCTGTTTTTGTTCACCAGCCTATGTTGTTCATTATTTCCTCTAGATGTGTGAGATCATGTGATCCAAGAAATACCCTTGTAAGAACCTAAACTGCAACAAGCCTTAATGGTTAGGCTGAGAGGCAAATGAATCAGTCTGTAGTGATTTCCTTTCTGGGCCAACAGTTCTTTTGAGTCCCAATTTCAATGTCAAATAGTTCCTTATGTGTACAAGTCAGCCATGGTATTTCAGATCTGATTGGTGGACAAATGATGGTAATGCAGGTAGGTCCAACTGTCTCTGGTTTGGTCCTTGGCATCCTTCAGCAACACGCAGCTGCTGTCTGCTGGTATGGTTGTCAGCATCTTACATCTCTGAATTGTGTCTCTTCTGTCTTCATGGCTGGAGCACTTCTGTCTATTCCTCTCTGTTACCAGATTCTTTATTTCAGACAGTGTATGCTTAATTTCTGACTGGTCCTTTTTCATTTTTTTGGCATTCTCATTAAGATTCTTAAAGGTCTCACTAAATTTCTTGGAGGTTTCTAGAAGATTCTTGAGTAACTTTATAACTGTGGGTTTGAACTCTATATCCAGTAGTTTGCTTTCCTCCATTTCTGTCATTCATGACATGTTTCTTTGTCTCCGCATTTTGGCTGCTTCCCTGTGTTGATAGAGTGGCTTTGTGTGGTAGGTGACCTATAGGGGCAGTGGCTCAGCCTCCCCAATCACTTGAGGTGGACACTCTTGGTACATCCCTTTATGGGCTGAGTGCACAGTCTTGTAGTTAAGCCTTGATTGCTGTTGGTACCCTGGGAAGAATTGACCTCAAGGCCAATTGGCTGTGAGGACCCGCTGTGTCTATAATGGAAGAACTGCTGTGCTGGAGACTCCCTTATGGGGCCAGAATTGCTTCAGCGGGGCTTTGGTGCTCACTGAGTCTGCCTCTTGAGTGTGTCACTTATGGATGTAAGGAGTTGAAATCTGGTGTCGTCTCACACTGACCACTAGGTACACTGGCTCCTGGATCTCCAAGAATGTGCAGGTCAATGAGAGAGACTAGCATGATCCTCTGTCAGCTACTTTCTGAGGTAACCCAGCAGGAGCTATAGCAAGATCTGCAAATTTCTCCTCTTTGCTTGGGGTTTGGAAGTTTTGGAGCTGACCTAGTTGCAGTTTGTTAGGTTAAGCTGCAATAGGGCAGGCCATTCATATGCAAAAGCCACTGCACACAGTTTGGGTGGGTTTGTAAATTGGGTGTGGCAAACAGTAATGGCTGCCAGTCAGCCCTCTCTGCGTCTCTGCACCCCCACATCCAAGTGCAGTAAACAATGATTCCTGCATGCACCTCTGCAAGAAAGCCACCCTCACTTTCTGACCCAATGGCAGACAGTCTCGCTTCTCCCCGTAGGAATCTGGGTCCCCATATTCCTTGCCAGAAACAGGAGTTCAGAGCAGTCCAAAGCTTGTGTCTTCTTTAGAATTAAAAAAACACACCACACCCAGATGCCAGCCCTGTCTGCACATGCCTCCATACCTCTGCTTATCTGCACCTGTGCATGTCTCATGCTCTTTTCTCTTTGCTTCTAGTTGTAGAACTTCTACTCAGCCAGCTTTCCCATGGTTCTGGGTGATAGACGTTTTGTCTTTTAGTTGTAGTTTTGGTGTGGTTGTGAGAGGCAGCACGTACAGGTGTATACCTTATGCCACCATCTTGGTTCGACAATTCCATTATTTAATCCCCTGTACAATCTTAGAAATTATGAAGAGTATGCCTTCGCTACCTGCAAGCTGGTCATTTTACTTTTTTATTTTTTTTAGGAACATGTATATCAATAGTCATCACTCCTACTTTAGAAACCTCTCAAGACTATAAGAACAAACAGAAGGATCATGCTAGTCTCTCTCATTGCCCTCACCAGTTTATACTGGTGAGGGAACACAGCCTATCCTTATATACCCAGAAGGCTATCTCTAGGCACACAGAGGAGTCTTCAAATCATGCTTGTAGAATTTAAATGTAGATGGGGCTTCATTTGTTTTTTTAAATGAGGATACTTACTAGATTTACAATGTGCTCACTCACACATTTTTTAGTACTTGGTTTGTGATTGCCCTCCTAACAATGAATATAATGAAATGGACACAGACCCTGCACCTGAAGGAGTGTGAATGACAAGTGGATCCATTTCTTCAAAAGTTGGAATACAGTTTTAAACAATGTGGACAGGCAGGAGAGTGGAACCCTGCTGGGGGAATGGTTGTCAGGCAACACCATCTCTATATCAGTTAGTTATTGCTGCATAACAACTATCCCACACTTAGTGGCATGAATCAATCTGCATTTATCATTTCTCATGAGTGCATAGGCCAGCTGGATGATTCTGTGACCTGGACCAGGCTCAGATGATCTTGGCAGGATTCATTCACGAGTCTCCTATCAGCTATCAGGTTAGCCGAGGACTTCCTGACCTCTGATAACCTCATCCCCTCAGCTGGTGGTTGTCTCTCATCCCCTGGCAGTCCATCCTATGCTTACTATAGTGGGGGCAGCAAGGTTTCAGGAGGGTGGGAGTATTCAAGGTCTAATTCAGGAATAGGCACATCCTCACATATTCTTCATTCTGTTGGCTAAAGCAAGTCACCGATATGATGGAAACTGCTGCAGAGTCACATTACCAAGGGTGTACAGGAGGAAGAGTGAAGGATGTGGCCATTTTTGAAATTTCCCACAATCGCCCAGCACTCCTTGCAGTACATGGAGCAGAAAGCAATTCCAGGACCGTGCTGTTGCACATTTAGGATGTTATAAATAATGTTGCAGTAAACACCCTATACATAAACTTTTGTTCAGGGTTCTGATTATTTCCCTGAGATACATTTCTAAAAGTGGATTTATTGAGTCAAAGGAGAACATTTTAAAAGCACAAAGTGTGTATTTTGAAATCCCCTTTTTGCAAGGTTGTAGTAATTTACCCTCCTGCCAGCCCATCTTATGCTAACCTTGACAAAATAAGAATAAGTTCTTATTTAAAATGTGGTATCTCATTGCTACTTTATTTATTTAAGAGCCTATGAGGTTGAATGCTTTTTAATAATGTCTGTTTCTTCTTGTGTGCACAGCATCTTTGGGTCCTTTGCAGCAGGGTAGATTTCATTAATCCCCAATCACAAAGGAGGAGGAAATGGAGGCTCGGAGAGGTTAAGTAAATTATTCAAGGCAGCCCAGCCAGCCTGAAGCAGAGCCAAGCTTTAGAAATCAGCTATCTTGCTCCTTCAATTACTTAATCTCTGCTCTCTAAGGCTGGACTGGAACATTGATGAGGACATGCTTAGGAAAAAATCAGAGAATAGATAAGGGGAATTAGTATCCTGGCTTAGCAAACCAGAGGGCTTCCTGGCCAGGACTCTCCCCTGTGAGTTGGGAATGTGGGTGTGTGACAGGCCTGAGACGGTTTCCACAGCTGCATCGTGAACAGAGGCTTGGGTGAGACCTGTAGATCTCAGCCCTGTTTTCCTTCCTGGTCTCACCCCTACCCCTCTGACCCTCCTCCCCTGCCACTCTGCTCTCTCTTCCCAGCTGGCCCGCTACACCAAGGAAGGCTTTCTGCACTTGGGAGCCCTGGGGACCACCACGCTCCTCCCCGACACCCGCTGCTTGGTAGACAACTCCAAGAGTCGGTTGCCCCAGCTGCTTGACTGCGACAAGGTCAAGAGCAGCCTGTACAAGAGGTGGAACTTCATCCAGGTGAGTACTCCAGGGACAGGGCTGGCACCCCAGAGCAGCTGAGGATGCTACGCATCACAGGGCAATCCGGCTTCCCCACGGGTACCCAGGTCTCCCAGCCCTGGGCCAGGCGCCTGGACCCAGAGTACATTTGGGGGGAATCAGTGGAGGGATTTTGTGGGAGACAGCCTTCCGGATCCCTGCAGCACTGATAGGGTTGGTTGGCTCTGCTACATCTTGGGAAGAGGTTGTGGGGGTCCTTTTCCTGAAATCAGCTAAGTACCTGTAGCCAGTAAGGTTAAGAAAATCAGACCTCGAATATCCCTGGAAATTCCTCATTCTGACACCATTTCCCATTGATCCTCATCACCTGCTTCAGCCACTCAGCCGTGATGAAGATTATTCATTGTCTGACTTGATGATTTCCAGAGGAGGCCCCAGTGATCACTTCCCTGTACAAGGATTGTTCCCATGAGAGGCCATGTGCTGGGCACTAAAGTGGTTAAATCTCTCTCTCTTTCTCTCTTTTCCTCTCTCCCTCCTTCGCCTCTTTTTACCCAGAATGGAGCCATTATGAATAAGGGCACCGGGCGTTGCCTGGAGGTGGAGAACCGTGGCCTAGCTGGCATTGACCTCATCCTCCGCAGCTGCACGGGACAGAGGTGGACGATTAAGAATTCCATCAAGTAGTGGAGAGGAGCTGGGGACCCGGGGACTGACCGCCAGGGCAGGGTCTGCCCATGATCTGGACCAGATATGCTGGTGGAGAGACAGCTGGGAGCCAGCAGGTGCTCATGGGCACCCGGGCCTCTCCGGGGCAGCATGGGGGAGGGGGGCCGATGGAGACACTGTGTCCACCTCAGGCCCTCAGCTCCTGCACCCTGGGAAAGCACCCCGCCCCCCCACCCTGCTCTGGGAACCCAGGCGCTGTGTGTTCTGCAGCCCAGATGTGGACCTGGCACCAAGGAGTGAAACACCCATATCTCCGTCGTCACCTTCCCACCAGCTATCAGGACGGGACTGGCAGTGGCCTCTCCTCTTTCTCATCTCTTACAGCAGCAGCTTCGAATTTCACCCCAGCCCTCAATAAAGTGAAGGAAGAGCTCAGCCACATCCTAGCTCTTCCTGCTCAGAGGAGACAGTGAGGCCCTGAGACTCAGTTTCCCCTGAGGTTGCCTCTGCCCAGATGTCCATTCATAACCAAGGCAGCCTCCAGCCCAAACCTGTCCATTAGGTGGCACTGGGGGTCACAGCTCTGGATTTTTCTGATCCCAACCCTGAATGGCCTGGAGCTGACACTTCCATGGTCACCTGCACATTGACTAGGCCCCTGTGTTCCTGGGCCAGCTCTTTTGCCCATGTCTGGAGAGCTGAGACAGGAATTGGCTGAGCACTCAGAGTAGGCTAAGCTGTGAGGGACCCAGGCTGGAGCCAGACCAGTGCTGCTTCGCCTGCCCTGGGAACAGGGAGCCCTGACTCAGAGGTTGCTGCAGGGGGAGCAGGGAGGGGACTGGAGTTTCCGGACTGGAGTCAGCACAGCAAAGGGAACCAGGACCCTGGGGTCTGCTCTGTGCTCATCTCATTTCAGCCCACGTTTTACTGGCTGACAGGGGAGAAGGCAGTCAATTCCTCTCTGAAGAGTAATAATTTTTTTTGATTGCCCTCTGGTTAGGGTGCACTTATAAATCAGAGTTAATATATGGACGTGTGTGCATGCGTATGATGAGTATGTGTGCCTGTGTGGTGCGCGTGGCAGGGCGTGTGCAGCTGCATGTGCGTGTGTGCATGTGTGACGCCACGTGGCATGTGTGTCTGGGTGTGTGTGAGTGTGTGGTAGAGCAGACGTAGAAGTATGGCTTTGGGCTTGCGCTTCATCGCTCACCTGGATCAGGACAAGGCTGCTGAGAAGCTTGGGGGTTGGGGTGGCCACACATCTGGCCAGAAGGATGTGGCTCAGCCTTGCCCATGTGGTGCCCAGTTCCCATTCCTCTCCCTCATGCTGTCCCCAAAGGCCAAGCCCTGCCCAGAACCAAACCCAGTAGTTGTCCAGTTTAGGGTTCATATGTCTCATTTGGTGGCATCTTGTTGGTGATCAGCCCACTCCATCTCCCCCCTTGTGAAATAAATACATGTGAGCATTTCCCAAAGCAGCCTTGTTTGCCTCTTGATTTCTCCAAAATCTGGAGTTTGGGGAGTTCCTGGGATATGGTGGAGGGCTCCTTTGGTTTAGGGGTTTGACCTTATTGCAGGCAAAAACCCTCACGGCCTGGAGCTGAAACGAATCCAGCCTACCCTTGCTCTGGCCTTCGCTCTGAACCCAAAGTGGGGCAAGCTGGCCACTGGCAGTGGCTTACTGGCCCCTTGCCAGATTAGGAGGGTCAGCTGGTGCAGGAACCTCTAAGGAAGAGAAGGGTTGGGGGTGACCTGGCTGAGCCATCCAGACCCATCCCCTCCTGCTGCCTGACGTCGACTCCCACCTCTGGAGACCATGGAGTCATGGTGGGAGCATCTGCCCTTCTGTTCACAGAAAAGAGAAATCTGAAGAGCCACCAGGCCTTCTGTCCTAGAAATGCTTATGGAAGAAATGGGAGGTCCCTAGGCTAGGTCATCCCCGCTCCTCTTTCCTTTGGGGAGGCTCATCGCCTTTGGTGTCACAGGACACACAGACATGCTGACCAGTTGCCATTTTTCTGTTGGTTCTATGAGAATTGGGGTCCATTGCTGGAAAATGCTGTTGGTTGGTAAGGAATCCATCAAATTTAAATATCAGAGTCTTGGGGTAACTGTGAAGTGAAAAGGATGAAGATCCATGGGTCCCATGTCGGGTCCTGGAGATGCTGAGGTCATATCACAAGGCAGTGCTTGGGGAAGAGTCCTGCCCTGATGGAGCCACTCTCACTCCGTGTGAGTCTTACTGTGGAAGTTCAAGGACAGCATCATCCTCTATTACCATTAGCTGGGACTGAGCCCAAATCCCGGTGAGGGTCTTAGTGGGCCCCATGGGATCCTCCCTCCAACAGGAAATGGGCCAAGACTGCTTCAGACCAAAGAAGCCCAAGCACCTGCCCTGTCTTCCACAAGGTCCAAGGCCAGGTCCAACTCATGGAATGGGAGCCCAGACCTCAGCACTCGGCATGCTCACGGCACATCAGACTCACCTGTGCTCTAAGGCTGCACCCCCAGAATACGACAGCAGGAAGTGCCTGGGACTCCCAAGAGAAACACTGCTCTTGAATGTCACCAGCAGCAGGACATGATGTTTGGGTGGCCTCCTAGTTTGGGGGAGGTAAGGGGGAGCTGGTTCAGGGCCAGGGGAGGCTTTTGCCTCCAGGCACCAGTATGTGCTCTTGCTCAGCATCCAAGGGACCTGGGCTATCTGTTCATATTAGCACAGGCTCCTCCCAAAGGTGAGGCCACCTGGGAAACTGGCCAGAGCATGAGGCCGGTATCCCCAGTCAGCACCCTCTGCCCTGCAGGGTCCCAGTGAGCCTGGAGGCTGTGGGGTGGCTGCCCACGAGCCACGGCAGAGAAGAGGAACTAATGAAGCAAGGGGTGGAGGAGAGAAGAGAAGCAGGGCCCTGGGGGAGTCTGGGGTCCCTGGTCCTTTGTGGGAATTGGGAAGTTCCAGAGACTGTGGGCAGCAGGCTCTAAGTTTGGGGCCTAGGGACATTGTTTACTTCTTGGTTGGAAGTCGGCACCATCCGTAGTTTGGGAAGGGACAGGTTAGTCTACCTCATTCTCAGCTGCACAGGTGACGCTGCAGAGGCAGCTGAGTTCTGGCGGCCTTTGCTTGTCTCCAGCTGTCCCTTTTCCCATCACCCTGCCCCTCCCAGCCACTCCCCACTCCCCTGTCTGGTACCTATTTCTTTCTCTTTTCTCTATTTCCCCCCCTCAATGTATAGGACAAAAAATATCACAGATGGTATTCCTGAGTCATGCCCAAGCTCCCACAGCCAATGGCTTTGAATCTATATGTGCTATTTCTCCAATGTGTTTTAACACTCATTCCAATGGCTAGAAAAGGGGGAAACTAGAAAAAGCTGGGAAAGCACAATCTGGGCCGGAAGCCACCAGCATCAACCACTCTAAGCCTCTTCACTTGGGCTTCTGAAACCATTTTTTATTCAGCTGGTGTTTTCTCCACCATTCTTGAAAAGTATCCCCATTTCACAAAGGGCAGGAGTCAGGCCCGGGCAGTGCTGGACTCTCCCGGAGCTGGGCATGAGGGAGCTGTCCCTCATTGGCATGCTGTTCTCCTCCTCCCACACTGCTGCTCTGGGAAGGGCTGCGGGACAGCTGGCCGGGGCGGGGATGGGCGTGGGAGGCCCTGGAGCCTGATGGGGAACCAGGTGGCCGATGAAATCTGGGACCTGCCAGGTGGCTGCCTCAGGTTCCAGCCCTGCTCGTGGCCAGCATTTCAGCCTCTTGCTTGGATTTGAGCTCTGGGTCAGCAGCTGGGCGGGCAGATCGTCTGCTCCTAATCTGCTGCCCCTTCCTCTCCGGAATTACGAAGCTGAGTTCTTGGCCACTCTGCCACTTATAAGGCAAGTTTCCTAGAAGTATGGAGACCCCACTCTAAAGGCCATTCAGTTCGGTTCAACAAGTACATTGGGACACATATCCTGTAGGTCACTTCTTAGAAGGCAGCGAGGGAGGCAGGAAGAAGGAGCTAACGGACATTGAGCAAGTGCGTGATGGATATCATGACCTTTGGCCTTTGAAGCTTATATTGAGAGAAAGAAATGGACACAATATTTTGGGCCTCCCCACCCCTGGAGCCTGGGCAGTCACAAAATGGGGTTCTACACCTATTGGCATAAATAGGGGGTCTTAGCATATTTGCAGAGAGGCCCTAGCTGATGGCTGGGCCTCTCAGTGTAGCTCTCAGCATGGCTGCTGCCTCCTGCCACAGGCTCCCAGCACTGCCCGCGCACAGAGAGCCACGCGGAGGAATGAGACAGCCAGACAGGACCACCATGCTCTGCTGGTCCCAGAACACGCAGACTGCCAGGCCTCGCCAGCTGTTATCAGCATCTTTAACCAATGGGCATATTGCTCCAGGATCAATACATCTAATCCGCTGTCCCACTGGATGCCCGCCTACCTGTCCAGGTAAGCAGCTCATATCTGCTTGCTCAGGCCTAGAGACAGCTTGTTCTAGGGCAGAAAACTTGCTGACAGTGAGCCAAGCAAAGACCAAGTCTCAGCAACATCTTCCCAGCGTCCCTCCCTCCGGAGCTCTGCACACAAGATTAGCTTCGGGGCACATTGGCCGTGTGTTCACATGGGCCATGTGGTTCACGTCGGCCATGCACGTCAAGGTCCGTGCCCACCTTGCAGTTTGAGCACCACTGGTTCTGAGAGAAGCAACCTCTATCCCATAGGCAGCCAGTGTATTGGCGGGCATAGTTCATTCCCAAAAAAACAGGTACCTTTCCTGGCTAGGGAAGCCATGTCCCCATTGGTCACAGGGTTGGGGCATATATCGTGGGAAATGCTTATGTACAATTTCTTAGGAAAAGTCATACATGGAGTCCTTCTAAAGAAAAAGAAAGCATCCCTCAGAGACCCAAAGGGCTGACCTAACTTATTTTTCAATTTAGAGTTCCTCAAATATGTATAAATGTAAAATGGCTTTTGCTCGCAGGCCCATTACAACCATGAACTCAAAAGAAATGTACAAGTCAATACCAAGAAATCTCCAAAGTCAATAAGACTTAAGTTAACAACATTGATTCAAACGGGTGGCAGCGCTGCTAACTGAGCGAAATTGCTGCTGCACCGGATGTGGCCGTGGCACCCGCTTCCCCCTGGGGCCCTCGGTGCCTGCTGCTAGCCTGGCCTCCGAGGCTGAGGTTTCCACGGCGGTTAGGATCCTGTCATGAAGATAACCAGAGAGCGACGCGCTGCTCGGCATTTACCTTTGCCCCAGACTTTTTGTCCTTGCAAACCCGTGAGGGGAGATGAAACTTCCCTGTCCTCACCCAAGTCACCAGAACACGCTTTGGTGCTGGAATTGACTCTCTCTGAGTCACTGGAAGTCACTGGAACTCTCCAATTCACAGTTCCTGACACTTGAGTTGAAGTCACCCTTGTCTGCTCAAATGAGCAAGGTTTAAAAAATGAAGAGCCTGCACACAAAGCTATTTAACTGCACGGCTTCTAGGTGCCTGGGAGACATCCCATTGACCTGCATTGCACCTCTCTGTTATTTGTACCCACTTCTTAGCTGTGCTTTCAAGAGGCCCCCCCACCCGGTGCCAAGGCAGAAACCAGAGGACAGTCCTGGGCCCATGTGCACTGAAACTGTATTTCCTTGCCACTATTTTATCATTTAGCTGCCATTTGCCCTGACAGGCCCAACCCTAACTTAAAACGAATTTGCCTAAATGAAGGAGGTGCCCAGCGCTTCTCAGGGCTGCTTCTAGCGTTCTTTTAGAGGTGGGGCTGCTGCTCTGGCCCCTGGAGTGAACCTGTGTCCTCCCTGGAGAGTTTATGTGGGGTTCTAAGAAGGAACCAGCACAGCACTAGGCTCAGAGCAGGCGACAACAAAGGAAACTGCTCTGCCGGAGCCAGGAGAGAGAAGACCACACACTCCGGCTCCCATCAACACAGCCCGATGCTGAGCTACCCCCGTCCCCACTGGAGGGCCTGTGCTCTCCTGGGCCTCCCAGTGCACGTGGCATCTCCAAGAGCTGTCACATCACACAGGGCCCGCCTCTCGATGCTGCGATGTAAACCTGAGTGAGGACAGCTCTACAGCTCGGTGGAGGAAAGCTGCCATCTGTGGCCAAGGAGGAAACAGCCTGCACTTTTGGCCATCGTGGTGGGAAATTATGTGTTGTTCTTAGGTTCTCATTTTGGTTTAATTTTATGCTTTTTAAAAAATCTTTCTTAGCCCTAAAGAATGATCCAGAGGAGTAAGGAGGTTGGCACCAGCGGCTAGAGGTGGCGAAGTACAGGCAAGGGTTTCTCTCAAACACAGGGTGGATTTGTTTTGTTTTTATTGCTTTTCCTCAGCAGTCAAGAAAAATAGTCTCGCTCCAACAAGAGCAAGAGGAAACAAATGCCTATTTATAAAGTAATTGATGGCCTGGCCAGCATGGCTCAGCGGTTGAGCGTTGACCTATGAACCAGGAGGTCACCGTTTGATTCCCGGTCAGGGCACGTTCCTGGCTTGTGGGCTCAAACACCAGTGTGGGGCGTTCTAGAGACAGCCGATTAATGATTCTCTCTCATCATTGATGTTTCTATGTCCCTTTCTCCTCCACCCTTCTTCTCTAAAATCAATAAAATATATTTTAAAAATTAATTGATGGTAAGTACAAGTAAGTAATATTAGAAATACATGAGTAATCCCACCATCCAGAGATGCTTATGAACATCCTTCCCTATTTATCTCTTGCCTAAAGATCCTTATGACTTCATATATACAATATACAATGGGTCATGACATGATTAAATTTAATGGGATAAATGGACGTTCCTGCACTTTGATCCCCAAGGCCAGCTGCACTAACGTGTGCTAGGGGAGCATAAAATGAAACGGGCTTTATTGAATAGTCGCCTCCATCTGGGTCAGCAATATCCACAAGCAGCCAGTTGGAAATGGAGTGCGAGAAGCAGGGTGAAGTGATGGCTCTTCCACTTTGGATTCCATGCAGAGGAGAGCGGCTGGGTGGTAATAAACCTGGAAATCTCATCTTATCAAGGAAGAAACTGAGTGTGTTGGCCTTGGAGAAGATGGTCACCGCCTTAAAGATTCAGTGGGCCGTGGCGTGGGGATGGGGCTGGACAACATCCATGGGAGAAAAGCCAAGGTTTGGTTTGTGCTGTATGACTCAGTGACTCAGAATGGGGCCATGTGGGTGGAAGCCAGGCTATGGCTTTGAGCTCGGTGTCGGAAGCTGCTTTCTAATGGAGCGGCCTCCCAGAGCGGGAAGAGAGGTCTCAGGAGCAGCAAGCTCTGCTTCTGGGAGGTTTGACAGAGTGGGTAGCCTTCAGCCCTGTGCTTGCATGATGCTGCTGTTCTTAGGTGACCTGATGGCTCCTGTCCAAGCTTCTAGCTCTGGAAGAATGGGAGCTGTGCTGGGGTGACAGAAGCGGGTCTCAGAATACCCTCTCTTCCTAGAGTGGCCCAGGCCAACTGGGAGAGGGAAATGTACTGGTTACATGCCACTCTTGAAGAGGAGGAGCTGACTTGACAATTCACAGTTTAACTGGATGACTGACTCACAAGGAGAAAAATCAGAGACATCTTTTTAAAAAATTGCTTAATATTTAGTCATGGGCAACGTCAAAATGTGCATCCCTGAGTTTTTGTTTAAAAAAAAAATGCAACAGGCTTATTTTAGGCCTAGCAATGAGAGGAGAAGAATGAATTCTCAGATTCTGTTCTTTTAAAACGTTTCCATGGGAAGAGGCAAATCTGTACAGAAGAATGACAAATAAAGAGAAAACGAATCCTTTTGTTTGTTTTGAGTTTTATCTGAGTTTCTTGATTTATGCCATTAGTAAAGACTGATTCAGAAGCAGGGTTTCTGCTGATTCGGGAAACGCTGTGGCCTAGCACGTCCGGAGCAACGTCAGCCCTGAAGGTGAAGATGTGGTTTGGGAGCCTTGTGGCGCTCATCATTCTGCAGGTGAGCTAGGACTGCACATTGCAGAGGCCGCTCCCTGAAGCAGCCACACAACCTCTAGAGCCCACAGTCTGAGTAGAAGCAGGTCACAAGAGAGAAGAGACTCGCAGGCCTTGGTTAGGGCACATGGACCAAGAATGAGAAAGGCAAGAACCTCTCAGAGATAAGTCCCTGACAATCTCATGTCAGGAAAAGAGGAGTCCCGGGCCAGGCTCTCGTTGACCAGTGTATACTAAGTATTGTAGGACGGCCTATGCCACCGATATCCATTCTCTCTAAGATTTTGGCGCTGTGACTAGATACAGTTCCTAGTCTCTTTTGGAAATAGGTGGGACCATGTGACTAAATTTTCCCCAAGAGAGAAAGTGGATGTGATGGGTGTCTCTTTGGGGCGGGGCTTTTTCAGACATGGGATTGCCTCCACCATGCTCCCTTTCCCCTTCTGGGTTGGATGCAGACAACGGGAGGTTCTCGGGGACAGTGGAGTCACAAGGTGGAAGGACTCTCCGTCCTGAATGACTGAATGAAAGAGACCCTCTCACTGACCTGAATACCAAACCAAGGTTGTTTAAGTGAGCGACTCCACGTTTGGGTCTATTTGTTACTGCACTTTAGCTGACCCAGGCTAACACGAGATCCTTTGCATATTATATTACCGTGTTTCCCCGAAAATAAGACATCCTCCAAAAATAAGACCTACTTACAGGTTTCCTTCTGATATAAGGCATCCCCCCCAAAAATAAAGCCCCCAGGATTCACAGTTGGTCTGGTTTGTGTTGACAACTACCGTACTACCGTACCGTATACAGGTAATACATTTCCTTTATTTTCACTTAACAATAAATGTGTACCGTACTCTTCTTCATGGAAAAATAAGACATCCCCTGAAAATAAGACCTAGTGCATCTTTGGGAGCAAAAATTAATATAAGACACTGTCTTATTTTCGGGGAAACAGGGTTGCTATCTACGGCTGTATAAGAAATGATCTCAAAGGTGAGCCACAAAAACACATTTGTGAGCACACAGCTCCTGTGGTCAGCTCTGGGAGCAGTCTAGCTGGCTCCTCTGCTTCAGGGAAGATGTTGGCTGTGGCTGGAGTCCTTTCAGAGCTTGACTGGAGGACAATCTCCCTCCAAGATCCAAAGTTGTTGGGATGAGTCCATTGGACTGAGAGCCTCAGTTCTTGGCTGGCTGTCAGCCAGAGACCAGAGGCCTCCGTTCTTTGCCATGGGATCTTTATAAGGCAGCTGGTGACCCGGGCAGCTTCCATCAGAGCAAGCAGGTGAGAACACAAGAACGTGCAAGAGCTCCAAGATGGACATTCCAGTCCCGTGTAACCCAACCTCAGCTGTGAAACCCCATCACGTGCACCATATTCCATTTGCTGGAAGTCAGTCAGGCGGTCTGGCCACACTCAAGGAGGAGATACACAAAGGCCTGGGTGCCAAGAGGCAGCAATCACTGGAGCCCTTCAAAAGCTGCCTGTCACACACAGGGTGTCCCCCAAAATGCATACACACCATAAAGCAGTGGTTATCAAAAGGCATTTCATTTCCGAATCTAAAGTTATCAGCCTTTGAAGTGTATATACATTTTGGGGGGACATTAAGGAAACTAAGACCCTGGGAGGTTAAGTAGCTTGTCTGGGGTTAGTCGGGCCATTGGTGGCAGATGGAGAAGGCCTGTGTGGCACTCGCACCTGTGTTTGTCTTACAACACCGCCAGCCAGGCTGCAGGTGCCTCGAATGGACAGTGAGGCTTCCTGGAGGAGCCATCAGTCCTGTGAGAGTCTGCGAGAGCAGCCCACTCACTGCCATCCCCAGTGGAGTTCCCGTAGCATGAGCTGAGGAAGAGGGGGGAGGGGCAGAAAGGGACAGGACAAGACAACAGAGAGGAAAAAAAAGAGAGAAGCACAGAACTACAGGGAGAAATAAAGAGAATTAAAAGTAGAGAAAGACAAAAGAGAGACATTCAGAGAGAAAGGCAAAGAGACAGAAAAGGCAACAAAAAGAAAAAATGAAACAGAGATGAGGAGAGAGGCAAGAGTGAGATTGATAGGCAAAGAGGAAAACAGAAGCTAACAGGCTGGTCACCTCAGGTCTGTCTTTGCAGGCAAATCTATGTTAGGAAAGGAGGAATGCAGGCGGGCGCTCCTGGCACCTGCATACTCAGCGCCCCCGGTGGACATTTGAATCACATTCCTCAATGGCATGGGCACCTCATCCTGGCACCTGTAGAGAAGACAGTAAACTGTGTGGTTTGAAAGGACAGAATTGTGAGTCGCCCTGGCTTGCCCACAGCTCAGCTTGTCCCTGGTGTGTGGAGTGGTTGCCATGGTTGCCAAGGACGGTGGCAGGGTGTGCGGTGGGGTGGGGCGGCGTGTTGATGGTTAGATGTGTGGAAGGATGTGGTCTGTGCTCCTTGGGTGTCAGGCCTTCTGAAGGCGGCTCAAGCGATGCAGCTGCACCCCCTGCTGGAACCTGACATTGATTTCCGCTGCTCTTTGCCTCTGAAATGAGTTCAAAGGAAACGGGGTTGTAATGCTGGAGTGAGTCCTCAGGGATGGGGAGGAGGAGCAGTTCAGGGGAGATCAGAGCTGCCTTGTACCTCCCCGTGCATACCAGCCTGGGTTGACCTTGTACCTCCTGGCATTTGAGGGCCTTGCCAAGGGTTTTTAACCTTTTCCAGGCCATGGATGCCTTTGGAAGTCTGTGGAAACCTATGAACCCCTTCTTAGGAGAACACTTTAGAAATGTGTAAAACAGAATACACAGGATTGTACACAAACCCAGTTATATTGAAACACACTCATTTTATAATTTAGAAATATATGCATATACCTTTTAATGGTCGCACTAAATATATGATGGATTTAATCACTATAACTTCAAAGTTGTGTGAGTATAGGTAATATTGGAACACTTCTGCCACAATTATGATACGGCATGAAACGATCTGTGATTTCCATCGATGCCAAAGGTATAGGTACGTTTCATCTCCCATGGTTTGTTACCTACTCTGATTCTTATAGGAAATGCTAAATGTCATTTAGAGGTGAAACTAAGGGTGTAATTTTCCCCATCCAAGTTCATAGACTCCCCAAATTCCACAGCTGGAGGCTTAAGGAGTGTGTGGACCTGAGGGTAAGAAGCGGCAGAGGTAAAGTTCTTGCCTGAATCTTACCTCGCCAGGACACAGCCTGATGCTAACAGGGTTCTGGGGGCCAACACCCCAAGAGGGTTAAAGACATGTAGCAAAAGGAAGGGCCCCCTTGGTTACCAATAGAAATATACTTTAGAAAAAAGAATGATGGCCAAAATCTTATGTGCCTGCATCATGCAAAGGGATTTATCTCATTCAATCTGCCCACCCCAAACCCCACAGCCAGCCCAGATGACCTGCACTAGCTGAGAGCAGTGCTGGTTTCCTGGGTCACCACAGCCAGCGCCCACACCCAGGTCCCTGGAGGGGGCAGGTCAGAAGGCGGCCTGGGAACCTGCCTCTCAGCCCCCCGGGGGAGCCTCAGCAAGGCACTCTCAGTGTGGGATTTGTCTGGTAACTGACTCTCCTTGTTGCCCTTTGCTCTCCGTTTCCTTGGGCCAAAGATAGTTGACAATATCACTTACTTTGATGACCTATTTTTGTTGTTGTTAATCCTCACCCAAGGACATTTTTCCATGGAATTTGTTAGAGAATGTGGAAGGGAGGGGGGAGAGACAGAGAGAAACATAGATGTGAAAGAGACACATCAATTGGTTGCCTCCTGCATGCACTCTGACCAGGGCTGGGATGGAGCCTGCAACCGAGGTATGTGCCCTTGACCAGAATCGAACTCTGGACCCTTCAGTCCCCAGGCCAACACTCTATCCACTAAGCCAGACAGGCTAGGGCTAATGACCTATTTTCAACATGTTTCTCTGGTTTGGCCTCCAATTGACCATTTATCTCATAGTGTCTCTCTATACCGTTACATGGAGAACATCTTGGTCCTTCTCGTGGACCCATGGGACCTGATTTTGCCCTCTGGGGCCTGCCTGGGACTGAGAGCTGCCTTCCCAAAGGTTTCAGGACAAAACACTGCTGCAGTGCCTTCTAGTGACCAAGAGACAAAGTGTCACAACCAGGAGGCTCCTCAGATGGGGAAGGACTCTGTGGCTTCAGGGGCGGGAGGTGGTTGGCAAGTCCCCTCCCCCTTCCCCTCAGCTCAATCTCAAAAGGGCTTCCTCCTGACTCTACGCCCCTGTCTTCCCTTTCCACAGAGCATTTACTTAAAAACTAGCCATTGGGAACTCTTTCTCTGCCCCTTTGAACTGTATATAAATCTCCAGCCTCTTGCCAATTTTACAACAAGGAGAAATCTTCCTCAAGGACCTGGGAGCCGTCCCTTTGAATGTAATCATCAAGGAGGACAGTGGCCTTCTCTGCCGGTTTCTGGGGGAAGGGTCAGGAGCCTGATGTTGGGCGCCAATCAGCAGGCTCAGGTGGCCCAACCCCAGAGACCATTTGCAAACTCAGAACTGACGCAATGTGCTGAACACATCCCACGGACCAACCTGCCCGTGTCCACCCCAGTGTCCTCCGTACTTTTCCACCAGCTCACCCCAGCCTTAGAAACTCCCTATTTTTTGCTTCTCTCTCCCCTATTGCAGTAGCCTTGAATAAGGTCTTTCTTCCTGCTCAGCCTTGTCTGATACACCTTTTCCTTGATACGGCTCTCCTGAAGGCCCCTGTCAACATCCAACACCCAGGGACAATGAGATTAGAATGTGACAACGTCTTATCACAAAGGATAAGACGAGGCATGGGGTTTCCTACTGCCTTGTCGGTGCTCTGGTATCTCTCCCAGAGGGCTGCGATTCAGGACTCAAGACGTGAGGGAGGGACTGAGTATGATGAGCAGTGCTAGGTGCCGGGCTCAGGGGTAGCATGAGGGTCTTGCTGGGGGAAGAACCCAGCAATGGGCAGTGGCCTGGCTGTTAGTTAGCAGGGCAGCTAGCAGGGTCAGGGTGCTGAGAGCCCCCACCTGCAACCTGGGGAGAAAGGACCGTCCATATGGTTGATGAGACTGTGGTCTGCAAGCTAGGGAGGCTCACAGGTATTAATAGCTCGGGAACTTTTGTGAAAATGAGAACATAAGGTTCTAGTTTCTAAACTCAGGACAATCATGCGCATGGAGGGTCTAATGAACGCAGCTGTGGAGCCAGGCTGGGCGGGAGGGTGGAAGTTATTAACTAGCGTGTGTGTCTGGCGTGGGCTTGCCAGACCCAGAGGTAGACAAAGATCATAAAGGCCCCTCGCACTGTTAGCCGAGGTGCCCTTGTGGTGCTTCTGCCAGGGAAAGGAAGTGCTAATGGGGCAAATACATGCAGGCAGCCTCTCAATGCGCAGGGCAGAGGGCTCCCTTAGTGAAGGCGCCCTCACCTGCACCTTCTCCCATCATGCTCTGCCTCGCTGTAGCCTCTGGGGCTGCATCTTCATGACGCCGCAGCCCTGCGGCCAGATCCACATTCTCGCCTTGGGGACTAAGCCCCGGAGATGCCAATGGAGCTTCTGGCCCTCTCAGCCAGCCTCCGGGGACAGCACCTGGCTGTGCTTACTCCCGCCCCTGCTTCCATCACGTGCTCCGTGTCTATGAGGATGGTGGTGAGGGCTTCTCTATGCTTCGGTGGACAGAGAGGGCTAAAAGGAGCTTTGCCTCGAAAGGGTGCTTGGGTGCTCACAGCGCTGCCTTGATTACAGGTGTGGCTGGTGCTGGGCGTAAGGAGGTGTAAGGAAGCTGCTCTCACTTTGCTCAGTCTTTCAGGTGGTGCTCCTGGGGTTCAGAATCCTACAGCTAACCCGGGTTCTCTGGGGACACCCCCGGAGCAGGGAACAGCAGCTCCTGGAAACTGGTTAGAGAGGCAGATGCTTGGGCTCCCTCGCGGCCCCCCTGAGTCAGACTCTGGCGTGGTCCCAGAGTTCCCGGCTCTAACAAGCCCTCCAGGTGGTTCTGATGTACATTCCAGACTGAGAACCGCCGAGTCAGACAGGGAGCCTTCTAGAAGATCCCACCTAAACGCCTAAGCCGGAGTCTTCTTTGGGTATGCACATCTCCCCTGGTGAGGGCAACGAGGTGAGCGGCCTGTTCAGAGCGGACCAGGGCGGTGGCGTTCGTCACAGAGAGTGCTCGGGCAGCCCAGGGGCAGGCCGCAGCACCCTGCCTTCCACACTCTACTTCCTACACGGTGTGAGCACCTTCGCTGAATGCTCTCACTGAGTCTTCTTAGCAGCACTTCCATGACATGAGCGAGGCAGGGGCTGTGTCATGTGGCAGCTAAGGAAGCTAAGACCAGAGACAGGGAAGGAGCTCTGGGTGGGGTCTGGGGCTGACCAGGTCCTGGGCACATGCTGGCAAGGCGGCTGGATTGAAGCAGAAATAGGAGGCCATGTGGCAAGTCCCAGGGCTCAAGCGTGAACCCAGGCTGGTGCCAGGCCTGTGTGGGATGGCACACACAGGCATGAGGGCACAGGGTCACACTCCGCCACGCTGGTGGCAGCAGATGCTAGCCAAAGGGTTGGTTTCTTTGCTTTTGGCTGCAGAATTGTTAGAGCAGTGTCCTGTTCTCACACCTGCTGCCACAGCTGATCTCACTCTGCCTGGAATTCCTACTTTTTTCAAGGAAACGTGTTAAGCATTTGATAAAGACAAAACCTTGCAGGGCGCAAGGTCCATGGGAGTGCAACACAACAGCAATGGGAGCAGTGGCAAGGGCAGCACAAGGGCTAAGACTTGGGGAAGGGGGTGAGGACAGCCCATGCCAGACCTGCTGGGGGAGGGGGTTCTCTTGGCCCGCAGAGTTGTGCTCCTGTCTCGGTGTGGCAGGGACTGGGACCGACGCTGCAGGGAGCACTGAGAGCCGCTAGAGGGCGCGCGGCGGCCGCCGCGGGAGGCCGCTGGGGAAAGCTGCAGGTGGAGACATCAGGCAAGCAGCTGAGAGCGCCCAGCACCTGCAGATGGGCCCGCCCACCCCTGCCCTGGCCTCTGTGGCCAACCCTGGCCCTTCTTGTGGCCCGAGAGGCGGGGCTGAGGTCCCAAGCACACGCTGCCCTCTGCCAGTCTCCAGGCACCTCTGTGCCCTCCTTGGTACCAGAGGCCCCGTGCTGAGGTGGTCCAGCCATCTGCCTGATTATCTGCCCGCCCATGGGGTGGCACCTTGACAGGTGACATCTGAGAGAACCGGAGGAGGTCTGTGTCGGGCAGGGTGGCTCAGAGAAGTGGACCTCAGGCTGGGTCCTGATGTAGCAGGCTGTGGTGTGGGCAGAAGTCTGTGCCAGTAGACACAGAGGGCCACCGCCAGCCAGCGTCTGCCCTCCTCCACCTCCACTGACAGGGAAAGTAAGTGTCACTTATCAGCCCGGCATCTTCCTTAACTGCTAGCCAGGGTGGGGCGGGGAGGGGGCAAAGAGAGGATCCAGTGAAGGGCTCTGCCTGGGGCAGGGGCACAGCCACTCCGCCAGCCCTGAGAAGTGCTGTGATCCAACGTGCAGGTCACCCCAACTTTCTGCCCTCCAGACTCGTCTGTAAACTCGGAATTCCAGGATATAATTACCTAGATTGCTCTAGATAATCTCTGCCACAGGTTCCCTGACCCTACCCCTCTCTGGGCCTCAGTTTCCCACGTGCCGAAAAGGGATTTGGTGATTGCTAGGCTTCTTCTGCTGACATTGAAAACTCCTATCTGCTCCCTCACCCCCTTCTACTGTAATTGGTCTGTGGTAGAGCTTTGCATCGCATTTTTTCAAAGTTCCCCAGATGATTTGAATAAGTCATCTAATGCCTGCTACTAAATACTTGCCTTCTTCTGGAAACCGGGAAGCCACAACTAACCTTATCTCCAATGCTGGAGTAACAGGCAGGGTCATGGGCATGGAGTGGCATTTAGGGGCAGTCCCCCTTGAAGGTATTGAGCCTGTTGAGACCCTCTGCCGGCTCTGGATAATGGGCATGCCAAGCAGAGGGCCTCTTTCTCTCCCCTGCCTCTATGCCCCTTCCCCCCGCTGCTTCCCACCTGATCCTCCCCTCCCATCGCCAAGCCTGCCCCCAATCTGATGGCAGCTGTGTGGCCTGCTTGGTAGCTGCTTCCCCCGTCTGGGATGGATTTCCTGCTCCACCTTTCTCCTCAGCGTCAATGTTCTCTTGAGAACCTTCCTTCTCCAGGACAATGTCCCTCTTCCTCTTTCGGTCCACAGCCTGAGCTGGCACCCAGAATCCTGCTGCTGATCGGTCAGCGTTCCAAATTGTGAGTCAAAAGGAGGGGATGATCCCTAATGGTGACATTCTGTGGGCCACAGTCTCAGTGTTCCGATCTGCATCCTCAGTGCAGGCTCCGAGCCATTCTGGGAACTGAGGTTCTGCAGCTGTTCAGATGCTTAGAGGAAGCGCTCTGAGGGAAGAGGCAGGGCCAGGAGCTGGGGGACATGTTAAAGTTCCATTGCTGCTTTGCTAAAAGTCTTTATCAGGAATGAATGCTGGCTTTGGTCACATGATTTTTCTGCATCTAATTAAAACCATTATGTTTTCAGTTTATGAAGGTGTGTTACATAGACTGATTTCAAATGACAAATATGTTTGCATTTCTGAGATAAACCCATGTTGGTTATCATGTCTTATTATTTTTATATGTTATTGGAATTGATTCCCTGAAGTTTCTTTAAACATATATATTTTATTGACTTCAGAGAGGAAGGGAGAAGAAGAGATAGAAACATCAATGATGAGAGAGAATCACTGATTGGCTACTGGGGCCAGGCCCACAATCTGTGCTCTGCCTGGGAATCGAAGGGTGACCTCCTGATTCATGGGCCAATGCTCAACCACTGAGCCATGTTGGCTGTGCTCCATAAAGGTTTTATTTTTAAAAATTTTCATATAAGTTAATGAAGGAGATTGGTCCATAATTGTCTTTTCTTATAATGTCCTTTTCTGGTTTGGGTACTGGAGTAATTCTGGCCTCATAATGAAAGTTGGGGATTATTATTTCCTTGTAAGTTTTCTGGAATAATTTGTGTAGATTTAGTATTTATAGTTCTTTCAATGTTTAGTAACATTTACAACTGAAGCTTTGGGGCTGAAGTTTTCATTGTGGGAAAATTTTGAACTAAAAATTCATCCTAGTAATACTTACAAAATATAGAGCATCACCTAACTCGTTCTTGATATTGATGATTTGTACCTTCTCACTTTTTTTCTCTTTAAGTCTGACTACAGGTTTGTCCGTTTTATTAATCTTCTACAAGAACCAGCTTTCGGTTTCATGGGTTTCCTCTGTTGTTTTTCTGTTGCCTTTTCACTCATTTTCCCTTTTGATCTTTATTATCTCCATCTGCTCTAAGGACCACGTTAACATTTCCTGTAGTGAAGGCCAGCTGAAAATTATTTCAGCTTTTGTAGGTCTGATAACTCTTTATTTTTCCCTTGTCTTTGGAAGGTATTTTTACTGGGTAAAAAAATCCCAGCTGCGTAGATTTTTTTCTTTCAGTATTTTAAAGATATTTCTCCAAACTCGACTAGACAGTTTCTTGATATCTGCAGTTATTCTTATTTTGGTTCTTTATAATATATAACTAGAGGCTTGGTGCATGAAATTTGTACATGGGTAGGGTCCCTAGGCCTGGCCAGCAATCGGGGTTAATCGGGACCTTCCAGCTGCTGGATCAGGCCTCCCTTCATTCTGCACCACCCCCTGGTGGTCAGTGCACGTCATAGAGCAATCGGTCTTCCAGTCAAACTCCCATGGGGACAATTTGCCTATTAGGCTTATATATATATATATATATATATATATATATATATATATATATATATATTCTTTTCTTTCTGATGTTTAAAAGATCTTCTCGTTATCACTAGGTTCAAGCAACATATGTAATATTATTCTATAGTTCTTACATTTGAGATTCATTGAGATTCTGGGATCCATAATCTATAGTTTTCATCAAATATGGGGACATTTTAGACATGATTTTTCCAAATAAAATTTCATATTGGATGCCAGATATTGTAAATTTTACCTTGTCAGTTGTTGCATATTTTGGTATGACTAACAAAATTCTTGAACTTTGTACTGGGATGCATTTGAGTTGCCTAGGAGTAGTTTGAACCTTTTGGTCTTGGTTTTAAGCTTTGTCAGACATGACCAAATTAGCATTTTAGCCTAGGAGTAACTTTTTTCCACTACTGAGGCAAGGCCCTTCTTAGTTCTTTTAGAGCATTGAACATTGTCTCCCCCCCCCCAAATTCATGTCAACCCAGAAACTCAGAATGTGAGGGTGTTTGCAGCTGTCCTCAGTTAAAATGAGGTCATACTGAAGTAGAGTGTGCCCTAATCCAATGACTGGTGTCCCAATGAGAAGAGAAAGCAGAGACAGACGGCAATGATGGCCTGATGGCTGTGTGAAAACAGAGGGGAACCTGGTGTGGTAAGCTGCAAGCCACGACAGCAGCAGAAACTAGAAAGAGGGAGGGAGGGATTTTTTCCTACAGCTTCAGAGCCAACACTTCATGTGAGACTTTTAGCCTCAAGGGCTGAGAGAGAATGCATTTCTGTTGTGTTAAGCCACGCTGTTTTGTGATAATTTGTTACAGCAGCCCCGGGGAAACTAATACCCTACTGTAATTGATGCTCATAATCGGTGAGTTATGAGGCCGCCGCCACTCTGAGTTGGGAACTGGCATTATTGCGCAGTGTTTTCTCCCAGCCTCTGGCACCGTCCTCACACAGGTGCTGATGGTAGTCAGTGCTCAACTGAACACTGGGGGGGTCGCTCTGCCGTCCTCGGCGTTCCCTCTGTGCACCTCTCCCCGGGCCCTCTGCCCTGCAAACTCCCGCCCCGGGCACCCGCCATTGCCCAGCTCCACCCCTCCAAACCAGGGGGGGCGTCCTGCCCAGGGTCTTAGAGCCAGAGTTTCATATAATTTGTCCTTTTGTTTGATTTTGTTCTTATTTCACTCGGAATGATCAGTCCTCGTTACCCTATTTTGTCTAGAAACGAAGTCTCATTTCATTTTTATTCATCTTGATGGAGAGGTTTTTCTGCTCTTCAGAAGGTAGCTGGTTCATTATTTGGCTTTTAGATTTATTTTTATGGATTTTAGCTGTCCGCTTTCTGTTAACTTTTATTTGTTGTCTTTCTCATATAGGTAAAGTTTTTAGACACATAACGTCGTTGAAAGAAGTAGTAAAGCAAACGCACCTATACCCTTGATCTAAATTCAACAATTATTAACAGTTTTTCGGGCATGCTTTCTCCTTTCGCCCCTCCCTCCCTCTCTCTGACTACTAACTCATGATATTTTGTCCATTGTGTTAAAATCAATTACAGTCATTCTTCTCTTGTTGATTTTCAATTGTCCAGATTGGGCCGGTTGCATTTCCTTCGTTTCAACTCTGGTATGTCTCCACTGTTCTTTGAATGTTGCTTAATTACTGCCAGAACAACAAGTTCCAGATTCGCTTCCTGCCTTCCCAGCCCAGCTCTTGAACCTACCGGGCTCCTTTTGGCAGCATTCACAAAGCAAGCTCTGGTCACCAGGTGTCCTCCTTGTCTCAGAGAATCCGTGCTCCTATGTGCTTTCTGTGGAAAAAGCCAGCTCCTACGCTACAATGAAAAGCCAGGAGTTTCATACTGACATGATCGTTTCAAAATAATCATTACAGAGTTTTGACCACCATTACATTTTTTGCTTTTCTAAATGATGCCGTGATGTACCTCCTGTAACATGGATCTTTAATCCACCCTCCCCAGCCCCAGCGTGGAGAACAGATATTTAACATTCAGAGGTACAAAGGCTGGTTGGAGAATGCATATATTTAACATTTTCATAAGTACTGACAAATTGCCTTCCCAAAAGGCTTCTCTTAGCCCCACCAACGATATATGAGGATATCAATTAACCTAATTTTCCACACGGCCATTAATATCTGAGTCGTATTATTTAACACTTGCTTATAATTTTTATGGTCCAATTAACTCGTAAGGTGTTTTATTGGATGGGGCCAACTAATAGCATCATTCAGTAATAGTCTTTTAAGATTCCCGAATACTGACTCAGCTTGTACTGCTGTTCTCTGTAGGAAACTCTGCACGAAACTCAGGGTCTTCCCCATGTCCACCCAGAAGGATACATTCTCTCCCTCTGCAGCCTGCTCCCCAGCCTGCTGTGCTTGGAACCCCCCACCCCTGCAAGCACATTTACCCACCACTGTAGTCCCCTTCCACAGTCTGGAGTCTTGTAAAAACCACAGGGTCCCTGATGGCCTTCCTCCACCTTTGCGGACATCTGACTGGGTTCTAAAGGTGGGAGGGGAGGGACACGGTGTTGGGTCTGCCTCCTTGCACAGGCGGCTGTGATTGGCCATCACTCTCCCCTTTTCATGATTAATCAAGATCCCGTCCATGCAGTAAAAACACAGATATGGCATTTTATGAAAATAACATATTGTTTGTACTTTGAACATGATTTTTAGGATCATTTTCATGCATCAACTATTCTAAAACAACTTGAAGAGCTGCATTATAATCCTTCATATGACTATTTCATACTTTATGTAATCAGCTCACTATCCAGACATGCAGACTGCTTCAAATTTGTGATGAATACCCTCATTTCAGAAACAGTGAAATGGGTGGGTTAAAGGGTATATATACATTTAAGGCCCACTTGCCCATAGAAAGTGTACATCTTTTCGTGTACAGGTTTTGAATTTTTATATCCATTTACACTCATATAACCACCAACCAAATAAATACAGATGTACAATATTTTCAACATCCCAGAATAAATACTCCTTTTGCCTTCTCATACCTGCCTCCTCCTTAGGGGTAACCACTATTCTGATTCTGCTTGTTCTTGAACTTCAAAGCAATGAAATAACATATATGTTCGTCATTACATTTGTGAGAGTAACCTACATAACATTGTGTGTTTTTTCTTTTAGCTGTGTAGTATCCCATTACATGAGTATATCACTCTTTATTTGTCCATTCTCTTGTCAATTGCATTTGAGTTTCCTCCAGTTTTTGACTATTATGAAAAAAAATCTGGGAACAACCTTGAAGTCTTTCATTGGATATATAGATACTTATTTCTCTTGGATATGTATCTGAGAATTAAATTGCTGGGTCAGAATAAATGTATGTTTAACGTTAACAAATAGGGCCAAATAGTTTTCTGAAGAGGTTGTGTCAGTTTATACCCCCACCAGAAATGATATTGAGTGCTTTCTCATTTACTTAATGGTCATTAGAGTATTCTCACTTGCAAAATTCTGTTTGTGTTTTAACCATTAAATTTTGGGGTGTTTTTCTTATGGTCCTTAAAAATACATTCTGGTAATATATTTACAGATATATGTACTGCAAATATATACTCTCAGTTTCTGACATGCCTTTTCACCATCTTGATAGTGCCTTTGATAAATAAATGCTTATATTTTGACCAACTTCAATTAATCAAATTTTCTACTCATGGTTAGTACTTTTTTGTGTCCTACTTAGGGAATCACTACCTACTCCAAGATCCTGAAGTTATTTTCCTATTATTTTCTCACTGAAGATTTTCTATTTAACCTTCTACAGATAAAACTATTTAATAGTGTGGCATAAGATTTCTTATACTTTTATTCTTTTTAATTTTTAAATAGTAAACAACAAGCATATAAAATGTTTGCAAAACATAAATGTACAGGTTACCACTTACTGTCAAACTAGTGGCCTGGTGCATGAAATTTGTGCACATTAAAAGGGAATTAATTAGAGGAAATATTTTAATATTGCTATTTGCCCTTTATAATACAGGTGTCAGAGATGAAAGTTAATTAGTAAAATGTATATAAAAATATCCCTTCTGTCAGAGTCTGAGGTGTGCTGGTCCAGCACCAGGTAGGGGTGCAGTCTCAGGTCTCCCATCGAGCTCCACCAGGTAGTGGTTTCAGCCTGAGGTCCTCAGCCCAGTGCCAGGGTGGTGGGCAAAGCCTGATGTCTCTTGTCAAGCCCTGCTGGGTGGGGAGGTGCAGCATGAGATCCCCCGTCAAGCCCAGATGGGTGGAGGGCATGGCCTGAGTTCCCCTGTCACCCCACTGGCAGGGAATGCAGCCTGAAGTCCCCTGCCCAGACCAGGCACCATGCAGTCTAAGGTCCCTGCTGTTCGGGTGTTATATAATGGCGTCCCAACTAATTTACATATTATCCTATTATGAGATGACCATTGTATTGTCTCTCACCTAGTTTTAAAAACAAAAAATATATACGGCATCCCACGCATTACCAAGCACAAGGTCACAAAAGTTTACTCCTCTATTCTCTTTTGAGAATGGTATAGTGTTAGATTTTCTATTTAGATCTCTGATTCATTTTGAGTTAATTTTTCTGTGTGTCATGAAGTAGGGGTGCACATTTATTATTTTACATGTGTATATGCAGTTGTCCCAGCACCACTGTTGGAAATACTATTTTTTTCTCCCACTGAAGTTTATTGGCATCCTCCTGGAAAATAAATGACCATAAAGCTGGAGTTTATTTCTGGACTCTTAATCCTATTCCATTGTTATAGCTGTCCATCATTAATCAACTGTCACACTGTGCACACCATAGTGTTTACTGCAACTCAAGAGTAAGCTTTGAAATTTGGATGTGTAAATTCTGTAACTATTTTTTTCAAGATTTTTTTTTAACTCTTTGGGTCCCTTGTATTTCTAAATTAATTTTCAGATCAGCTTGTAAATTTCTGGTGCAGGGGTGGGCGGGGAGGGAGAAGCCAGATGGAATTTTGGTAAGGATTGTGTTGTATCTGTAGATAATTTGAGGAGATCTGTACTATACAATATTAAGCGTTCTGATCAATGAACATAGGAGATTTAGCTATAGTTTTACTTCTTCCTTTCCAAATTATTACTTTTTTCTTCCATAATTTCCATGCAATATTGATAAGAAATGGTGAGAATGTACATCTTTGTCTTGTTCCTGATATTAGAGGGAAAGCTTTTAGTCTTTCATCATTAAATATGCTATTAGCCATGGTTTTTAAAAATATTTTAAATTGATTTGAGAGAGGAAAGGAGAGGGGTGGGGGAAGAGAGAGGGGGGAGATTTTTTGTTCCACATATTTATGCATACATTAGTTGATACTTATATGGATTCTCATTTGTTCATACATAGTTTTCCTAATTTCCTTTAGTATTTGGCCTACTTTTTTGAAGCTCATTTAACATACTTATGTCAGTTGATTTAACATCTTTAATATTTCTAATATCTAGGATTCTTTAGGGATTGTTTCTGCCCAATATTTTCCCCTGTGAATGGGTCAAACTTTGTAAGAGAGAGAGAGAGAGAGAGAGAGAGAGAGAGAGAGAGAGAGAGAGAGAGAAAGAAAGAGAGAGAGAGAATATACAAATTAGCCAGGATACATAACAGTCATGACTGCTCAGGAGGAGGCTGTACACACAGGTGGATGGGAGGGGACTGCTGTGTGGTGAGGCAAGCCACGGATGGTGCAGGCCCGCAGAGAGCAGGGCCTGCACGCAGAGAACAGGGCCTGCTAGGCGGGGCGTGCCAGCAGTCCTGCCTCTGTACATGAACTTCAGAGGAAACACCTTTTCTGACTGTTCATTGGCTAAGCTCCCGGTATGCCACTCACAATGTTCTTGGTAACTTGCATAATAAGAATCCAAGAAGGCAATCTAGGGTTTTTCCACCTCACTCTTGGAGGAAAAAATGAAGGTCTGCTGATGGAGGAGCTAAGAAATGTCATATCCTGCCCTAGCTGAGATGGCTCAATGGATAGAGCCTCAGCCTGTCGACCACAGGGTCCAGGTTTGATTCTGGTCAAGGGCATGTACCTAGGTTGCAGGCTCCTCCCTGGCTGGGGCCCAGGTCAGGGCTCATGCAGGAGGCAACCAATTGAAGTGTCCCTCTCACATTGATGTTTCTGTCTTCTCTCTTCCACACTTTCTAAAAATCAATGGAAAAATATCCTCTGGTAAGGGAGGGAGGGAGGGAAGGAAGGAAGGAAGGAAGGAAGGAAGGAAGGAAGGAAGGAAGGAAGGAAGGAAGGAAGGAAGGAAGGAAGGTCATATCTTATGAAAGAGATGTCTTGAAAATGTCTTGAAGATGTCTTGAAGATGTCTTGAAAATGCCTAAAGAAAGTTGTCATGTTTTATGGTAAAGGGACTGGAGTCCGTGTTGATGAAAACCCCTTGGTGGCTGCAGTGGCTCCCCTGCAGGACTGGTTCCCCCCCTCCCAACTGCCCTTCCCTGCAGGCCCAGATACCCCTGACCTCCCTTCTCTCCTGGCCTGGTCACCCCTAACTGACCTCTCCTGCAGTCTTGATTGCCCCCAACTGCCCTCCCCAGCTGGCCTAATGGCCCACAACTGCCCTCCTTTGCAGACCTGTTCCCTCCCCTGCTGGCCATCTTGTGTCCACATGGGGGCAGCCATCTTGTGTGTTGGAGTGATGGTCAATTTGCATATTACTCTTTTATTAGATAGCCTTAAGAATTGGACATTTTATAGTACTATGTTGTTGAAAATCTGGACATCTAATACTCCCATTCCTCAGGGACTGCCAAACCTTGCTCATTGAGGGCTGTAGTCTTCTATTTATGACTTGTTAAATCATTTTTTTTCAAAGTGTGTGTTTCTTGTTATACAAACTGAAATTTCTCTTCTGTTATCTCTATGGCCAGTTAAGGGAATTACCAATAAGGAAAAACTTATGCTATTTTACTAATTGTTTTCTATATGTCTTTTTTTGTTCCTAAGTCTTCATTACTGCCTGTTTTCTTTTGTATTAGATGATTATTTTTCATTGTACCCATTTTAATACCCTTGCCATTTGTTTTACTATATTTTCAAATTATCTTAGTGGCTTCCCTGGCAATTGCAATTAACATCTTAATGTATAAAAACAAAACTAGTTCAGATTGATACCAAGTTATTTTCAATAATCTACAGTAACTTTGCTGCTATATATTTTTGTCTCCCAATACTGTTATTTTTTTACAAAGTATACCTTTATATCTTGTGTTTATTCATTATAAATTTTGCTTTATACAGTTGTCTTTTAAATCAGATAGAAAATAGGAGTTATAAATAAAAATATATTTATGTTGTTTTTAATTTCTCTAGATATAAAATTTTTCTTGATTGATAGTTTTTTTTTCTTTCAGCACTTTATATATATTATCCTACTAGCTTTGGCCTTTGTGGTCTCTGATAAAAAATCATCTGTTATGCCCTAGTCTGTTTCCCCAGATGAGTTTAAAAGAAAATAGTGACTGTGCATAGGATAGAGAGTTTCTAGTCCTTCGAAGACACAGTTGTGGGGAATAATGGAAACAAGGGACCCTTATTATGTCAGAGAGGTGAGTCACAGCCTGTTTTACTTTAAGCTGGCAATAGACTCCCTATCACTTGTGGGTTGGCAGAGTTATTGTGGCTAACAAGGTAGAATGTGAATTAATCATCCATTTTCATTCAGTCTCATTGGTTTTGTGGTTCTTTGAAACTTCCCCCTAAACTCATGTCTTTGGTTTTCAGTGTTGTATTCCCCCCCTCTACTTTCACATCTTCATGATTATTTTAATGGTAGCCTGAAAGAGAAAAAATGAAGCATTATCTTTTAACAATGCTTGTAACTTCTTGGGTGGCATTTACACTACAGATATGCAATGAAGTATGCAAAAGCATGGAGAAAATCACCATGATAAGAAACTAGAATATGGCTCCCCATGAAAAGCTATCTCTCCTTTGTGGAATGGCAGAAAGAAAGTTTGCCAGGAAGAGCTGGGTACTAATCTCTGTAGGCATACAGATCTCTTATAGTTGAGCTAAAATAGATTTGGAAACTAAGAAACAGCCATATAAAGCCAGAAGTCCTTCCAATAATGAAGTTGTATTGTGAAGGTCTCATATATCACATCAGTTCTTACATTAAAGGATTTTATCCTGACAAGTGGGTAGAAATGGATTCACAAGGCCTTTAACATGAGTCATGTGGTGATATGTAGTTATAGTAAGGACACTTGGGAAATGGCTCAGCTCTCAGACACTCTCATAAAAATTCTGAAATTTCCAAACTTGCAGATAGAAGGTAGGGATAGTAGTCTTGCCAAAATGACTCAACCAAAGAAATGTAACTTTTTTTTTGTTTAACCTCTGGAAAAGGAGTTCAAAGCATATTTTATTCTAAAAGTCAAGCAAAGAAAATTGGCTCGCGTGATATTTGATTTTATACTTCTCAGGCAAGATAAACTATCCTTTTTGTGTGGGCTGATATTGACACTCTTCCTTGCCAACATTCTCTTTGAGTTTAATAGGATAGATTACCTTGGAGCTTCCTGGAATCAAAACAACTAACCAGCAGAGATTTCTGAAGTCCTAAGAGGCAAGATCTTCCAGAAATCAGAGAAATCTCAAGTTAAGAACAAAACCACATGAGTTCAACTTGATTTCAACCCTCATATTTCCTGGAAATCATTTATGAAAGCCTAGGTTTGGCAACGAATCTATTAAATAATTGAGCTAAGGTCAAGATGAAGCAATGTGTGGGGAGGGGTGGTGGCATCATGGCTGAGAATGTGATTGACAGGCTGTTTAGGTGCCCACATTGTAAAAGGCTTTAAACGAGTCTGTGCCAGCCATTCATACTAGTAGAGCAGAGAAAGGCTTTTCTTAGGGTGGCATTCTGGCCAGTGGCTACAAAGGCAACAGTGGCAAAACCAGCAGCAGGCTTTCTTGCAATGCAGGCAACTGAGGCGCCATATTCTGTCCCCATGAAATGATCCTGATTACCTCTTAAAGATGGCTTTGATTTCATTCCCACCTTCCAGCCTGCCACAGGCAGGAAACGCCATCATTTTCTCAGACTGATGCTGGGTCTATGTGACATCAAAGAACTGGAAGGCAAGTGAGCAACTTACTTGAACACTGGGTACAGGTATGTCCAGTATTTGAAGAGTGATAATTGTCCAAGGCAGGCTGACACTCTTACCACAGGAGAGCAGGAAGAAACAAATGGATGGGAAAGTTTTGAAAACACAGTTTTTAATCTACTCATCTGCTGATGGTACTTAGGCTGTTTCCAAATCTTAGCTATGGTAAATTGTGTCGCTATGAACATAGGGGTGCATATATCCTTTCTGATTCATGTTTCTGGTTTCTTAGGATATATTCCTAGTAGTGGGATCACTGGGTCAAATGGGAGTTCCATTTTTAGTTTTTTGAGGAAACTCCATACTGTTCTCCACAGTGGCTGCACCAGTCTGCTTTCCCACCAGTAGTACACGAGTTTCCTTTTTCTCCACATCTTTGCCAACACTTGTCAGTTGTTGATTTGTTGATGATAGCCATTCTGACAGTGAAGGGGGGATAATGTGATATGTAGTTACATAAGGACACTTGGGAAATGGCTCAGCTCTCAGACACTCTCATTAAAATTCTGAAATTTCCACACTTGCAGATAGAAGGTAGGGATAGTGGTCTTGCCAAAATGACTCAACCAAAGAAATTTGGTTTTGGTCTTGCCAAAATGACACATATGCAATACCTTAATCAATACAGACCAAAAAAAAAAAAGGTTTGAAAAAAAAAAACTTTTCTAGTTGGGTGTCTTTTCCTCTAGTTTATAGGGGCAAATAGACCGACCTACTCCCTCTCTCTCCTCTCCTCTCCTTTCCTTCCTCTTTCCCTTTCCCTTCTTTAACCTTCCTTTCCCCCTTCCCTTTCCCCTTCCCCTTCCCTTTCCCTTCCCTTTTCCACCACTTCCCTTTCCCTTCCCTTCCCCTTCCATTTCCCTTTCCCTTCTCTTGCCCTTCCCTTCCCTTCCCCTTCCCTTCCCCTTCCTTTTCCCTTTCCCTTCGCCCTCCATTTCCCTTTCCCTTCCCTTCCATTTCCCTTTCCCTTCCCTTCCCCTTCCATTTCCCTTCCCCTTCCTTTTCCCTTTCCCTTCCCCCTCCATTTCCCTTTCCCTTCCCCCTCCATTTCCCTTTCCCTTCCCCCTCCATTTCCCTTTCCCTTCCCCCTCCATTTCCCTTTTCCTTCCCTTCCATTTCCCTTTCCCTTCCCTTCCCCTTCCTTTTCCCTTTCCTTTCCCTTTCCTTCCCTTTCCCTTCCCTTCCCCTTCCATTTCCCTTCCCCTTCCCTTCCCCTTCCCTTTTCCCTTCCCTCTTCCTTTTCCTTTTCCTTTCCCTTCCTTTCCTTTTTCTCCCCCCTCCCCCTCTTTTTTTCCTCTCTATTTCTTTCTTTCTTTCTTTCTTTCTTTCTTTCTTTCTTTCTTTCTTTCTTTCTTCTTTCTTTGATCTTTTTGATTTATATTTTTGTAGGGGACTTCTTGGAGCAATAGGACAAAGAAGTAAGCCATACAGAGGGGCACAGTGCATTTCAGGGAGAGGGGATCAGCATATGCAAAGGCCCAGAGACATGGACTAATTATGAAGACATTGTATTAATCCAAGGTTGATGGCTGGTGTGTTAGAAACTCATTCTTTCTTTCATTAAAGGCTGTAGGCCAGATCTCTCTATCTGCTATCTGATATTATTTGGTTACCCTACAGGTATCTCAGATTAAGCATGACTCTAACTAAATCCAACATCTTTTTCACCCCTTCTCAAACCAGAAACCTAGATTTTTTTTTTCTTTCGTCCTCCTTCCCCATCAAGCTACATAAAAAAGCAATCATCAGGTTCTCCTTTCTCAGTCTCTCTAGACCCCACCCTCTTTTGTTGGCCCCACACATTTTGAGGTTAGGCCATTATTTTATCTCCCCTGGATTAATACAATGTCTTCATAATTAGTCTCTCAGGTGAGTGTGCCATGCCTCTGGGCCTTTGCATATGCTGATCCCTCTCCCTGAAATGCACTGTGCCCCTCTGTATGGCTTACTTCTTTGTCCTATTGCTCCAAGAAGTCCCCTACAAAAATATAAAATCCAAATGATCAATTTCAAGAAGGTGGTTGCATTGGAAGAAGAAGGGAGGGAGAATGATAGAACTGGGATGGAGCCTTAGCTGCATCTCTAAGGATTTATTGAGAACAGCAGACCGATCTGAGTCATTAACATCTACTAATTGTGAATTATAGGTGTACTGTGTCTGTTACATTATTTTTATGTGTTTGAAATATTTCATAATTATAGACATAACATGTTTTTAAATGAGCTGTGCTCCTTCCTTTATATTGCTATAATTTTCTGTAGTGAATCCTTCCATTGGGCCTCTGACCCTGGACTGTAATTGCAGGTTTACTTGTCAGTTCCGTCTACAAGCCTAAAATTTCCCGGTGGTTTGTTCGTGTCTCTCTGTGAATCCTATGGGGACCTGGTAGACTCTTGCTAGTTACTAGAATGAGTTTCTAACGCACCAGCCATCTAACGAAGGCTGTGCTGCCCGGTAGCACTGGCAGTCAGCAGGTGTTGGTGGAGACCTGCAGAGAGGAAACGAGGGAGCCGTGTAAAGCAGTTGGCAGAACCACATTTAGCCATGCCCAGCAGGGCAATGTGTGGCAGCTGGGAAGCCATTGAGATCCCAGCTTGGACCAAGCCAAGGGGACTGATGCTGTGTCTCTCAGGGAGGGTGATGGGCTTGTCTTCCAGGCAAAGAAGACCAGCTGCCAGCTGAGAGCACCCTCAAGGAGAAGCTGAAGGGGCTGAACCTGGCTATTCAAAGAGGAAAAAGAATTCCTGGGCAGGCTGGAGGAACTAACACAGGACCAAACAAAACTAGGGATATACCTGGTTTTGACAAAGGTATGGGAGCCAGGGACATCAGGATGCAGATGGAGGGCTGTGGCAGAGAGAGGGGAGGGTGTAGGAACTTGGCACTGCCAGAGAAAGTAGATACCTAAGCGATGCAAAGTAATCTGGTTTGTTTATTTAGCAAATATTTATTGAGCACCTACTATGTGCTTGGCATCAGGCCAGGTACTAGGAATACAAATGATGAGTTGTCCTGTGGTTAAGAAGCTTGTTTTAATCTCAGGGCTGAGGCCATTTGTCCATTAGTGTCACAGATAAACGAGTCTGTGCATAGCTTGCCTCTGGGCCATACGGCACAATCCATTTCCTCCCTTACACGATGGCACTGCAGACACCTCCAGTCCCCCACCCTCCCTCCAAGTGCTCTTCTCTGAATGGACATGTCATTCTCAGAGGAGAGACCTGGAGGAGGCCTGGGGCCTGACACTGAAGTGACACTGGCCATGAAGAAACCAGTCCACGTGGTTCCTGGACCACACAGCCTCAAATGCATGGGGATCGGCTGAGGCAGGGGAGAGCTGGGGCTGGAGGAGGCCCCTAGCAGAGAGACACCTGCAGGGGGTGAACCCAGGCCTGGTCAGCCTTGCTTCTGAGATGCTACTGGGGAAAGCTGGGACTCTGCCCGCTGTCCCAGATCATAACCTGAGATGTTGATGGAGACCTACAGATACTCACACAGGAGGCTCAGAGCCATCCCTGCACCTCTTGCTTTCTTTCACTGCTACTTCTGTGCTCCTCTTTTAGGAAAGCTTTATTGAATTGTAATTCATTCACCATGCAGTCCACTGGCTCTTGGTGTGCAGTTTTACTCGCTCTCATCCAGATTAACCTCAGGGAAAAATGTGGGGCAGTGTCATGTGTTTTGCATTCTCCACTCCCACTCCTTGGCTTCAGAGGAGCGGCCTGGCAGCCATGGCTTTGACGTTGAAAGGCAGGGGAAGACCATTGAAAGCCTCTAGTTGAAGTTTATAAGCCAATGGCTCCTTCCTAGGAGGGAGAGCTGAGGTCTCTGCTGCTGTCCTGAGGGGATGTGAGGCCGGGCCCAGGAAATACCTCCTAAGACCTAGGAGTGAGGAATGTTGCTGAGGGGTCTCTGAAGGAAGTGGCTGCTGGTCCCAGTCAGGTTGCTATGGTGACTCAAGTTCAGACCTCCCTTCTGAATAGTCCTTAGGCTTCCTCAAATGCCCCATAGCAATCTCTCCCCTGCAGTTCTGATTCCATAGGTCTGAGGTGAGGCCCAGGCATCTTTCCATATATAAAGCACCTGGTGATTCTGATGATAATCACAACTGCATATTGATTTTGATGTCCATCACTAAGACAGAGGTTAGCACTCTTGAGGGCTTGTTGCTGACTTCCGGGGTGTGGCCAGAGAATTAGCTTTTCTAACAAGTTCCTAAGCTCTGGTTGAGGGACTACATTTGGAGAACCATTTGCTACAAGGACAGGCCTGCTTCTCTGGAAATCACCCCAATCTGAAAGACTGGGTCTGCAAACTCATTAGTCATCAGAGCCAAATATCAACAGTACAATGATTGACATTTCTTTTGAGAGCCAATTTTTTTAAACAACTTCTTCTAACGCCACTTCTTCAAAATAGACTCGCCCAGGCCTAGTCTCATTCTTAACTCTGACTGGAATCAGCTGGGAGTGAAACCCTCTGCTGCTCAGGCCTAGAGCAGAAATCAGAACACCTGAGACAGGGCCAGGACTTGACATTTTCTTAAAGCACCCCAGGCCTGTGGTCAGCAAACTGTGACTCTCGGGCCACATGTGACTCCTTGGCCCCCTGAGTGTGGCTTTTCCACAAAATACCACAGACTGAGTGAGTCTATTTTAAAGAAGTGGCGTTAGAAGAAGTTTAAATTTAAAAAATTTGGCTCTCAAAAGAAATTTCAATCACTGTTGATATTTGGCTCTGTTGGCTAATGAGTTTGCTGACCACTGCTCCAGGCCTTTTCCAGGTAAAACCAGGGCTGAGAACATTATCTTGGAAGTCTTTGAAGGTCAGCTACCTTAAAGCAAAGAGGAAAGACAGGGAGAGAGAAGACAAAGGTTATGAGAGCTAGAGTGGGGCAATGAGCCCCAAAGAGTCTGAGCCAGCGTGTTATTTTTAAAAATATATATTTTTATAGATTTTTTAGAGAGGAAGGGAGAAGGAGAGAAACATTGATGTGAGAAGGAAACATCAATCAGTCGTCTCCTGAATGCTCCTTACTGGGGATCAAGTCCTCAACCCAGGTATGTGTCCTGACCCAGAATCGAACCAGCAATCTTTTGGTGCGCGGGTTGATGCTCAACCAACTGAGCCACATCAGCCAGGGCTAGGGCCAGGATGTCATCTTAGCACAGCCCCTGAAGCTCCTCTTCAAGGAGGCACCTGCATCTTCCCTCCTTCCTCGTCCTAGGAAGTTCAGAAGTGAGAGCAAGTTCCTTGCTGAGCATAGCTGCAGGACTGATTGCTGAAGACCTCCCAAGCCAGAAAAGCCTTCTGACCACACACTGGCTTACACATGGGGGCGATGCTGCAGGAACTGGGGACTGTGGCTAGAGTGGGCTGGAGCACAGTTGCTTTCTCTTGGCCCATTGCTCAGTGATGGAAGCCCAGCTATACTGTGGTGAGATTAAACCAGGCCTGGAAACATGTCAGCGAAGGCACCAATCCTTTGCCACTCAAAGCCAAGCTGCATGCTATAGGTAGACCCATCCAGAATTGGCAAAAGGGACAGACACAGCTTCCTAATTGTGTACGTGGCTGGACCACAGACAACCAGTTATCTGAAAGAAAAGCCTTTGAAATCCACTTAGCAGCAACATATGGAAAACCCCACTGGTATTCAAAGATCTATTCACATGTTAAGGGCAAGCTTTGTTTTACCTTGGCCCTTATCGAGTTTGGGCCAAGATTGGGCGGTGAGACTTCAGGCTTCTAAATTGCTGTTGCTGTGGTCAGGGGTCACAGCCTTAAGTTCTGTGGTCAGTCCCAAGGGGTTTTTTTTTTGTCCTGCAAGACACCCCATGCTCTGGTAAGAGTGTCTCCATTTATTCCCAGGAGAATGAATATTCATGACTAAATGTTTACTTATAATTTTAAAAAGCACCAACAAACTTAAAACCCAGATCACAGAGAATAAAACACAAGTTATGATCTCACTGGAATTTGCCAGGGGCTCCCCTTTAACAGAAAGACATGGTGCTTTATGCCCAGAATTTGGAATTCTATTTTTAGAATTTTTAAGCAATAACAAATGCCTAATGATTTTACTTCAAAATTTTCTTCTAAGAAGGTGTATGAATTGCAACACTTAAAATGGGGACTCTGGGAGAATCTGGGAGATAGTACTTTCATGGAAACTTGAATTTTTGGCTCAGGTACAAGACATTTAGAAAAATGTATGATATAATGTCACTGAAAAGTAAAGGAAATAAGAGATGCCCTCATGATGCTTGGATATTTCTGGTCCAAATTCAGGCAGGATCTCTGCTTGTGCCCTTAATTAAATCACTTAATTTTTTGGTCCCCCTTGTTTCTATATTGATATAAAGGAATGAATATCTTTTCTTCTGCCCAAGAAGCTCAGATAACATTACAAATTCCAAAAGTTTAAGGAAAAACATGCAATGCCTACAAGCTAATATTGGGGAAGAATTTGGTAAATGGAATACCAGAAGGATGACACCATTAGCTTGGGTGCCTCGTGGCCAGATGTTTCATATTTCTTATATGCTCCATAGTCAGCTTATTTCTCCTTATGTCAATCATTCCCCTCCAAAACCCACCTCGGGACCAGATATGGACTGCTTCCTCCCTGCCTTCTTGGAAGGGGGTGCTGCTGAACTGCCATCCCAAGAGATCTGGGATGAAATTCATGATCCATTTGCAAATCACACCGTATATAATGAACTGCATCTCTTGTCAAAAGAAAAAAAAAACTTTTATTTTTTTCTATTGCATAAATAATGGTAAATTAGACTCTTTTTTATACAGATTATATATTTACAGACAGGTTTGGTTAGAGAAAACATCTGGTAAATATGGCAGTCAGTTTTCCTTTTATACACTGAGATAACATATTAATAATATATGCTTCATTGGATCAGTAAGTTGCATGCCGAGTTAATTTATATTAATATTTACATTTTATATAAAGATTTTCTTTTGACTAGTCTGCGGACTCTCTTATCGCTTAATAGCAGAAATCATCAACCAATACTACATGAAAAAAAAAAGGGGGGGAGGAGTGAGAATGAGGTAAACGGGAAGATTGTCACCCAGGATTTCGGTCTTCGTGGCCCATTCTGGACACAAGAGTGGCCAAGCTCCATTTCTCCTGGTTATAACCGCCCCCCAGCTGCACTCTGATTTTCATCCAGCCATTTGTACTGTGCTTTGAGAAAAAAATCACATCTCAAGTCTGACAGCCCCTAGGGTCACAGAGATTCCCCCACCTCCAACAGATGACCAGTTGCCAATCCTACACCCTGACCAGATTTTCGGGTCTGATTCCCCTCTGAGGGCATTGTCTTTGGTTAGTCCTTGGCGACATAGCCTCTTCCTGGATTCAGAATCGGGGAAGAAAATCAAATCCCATTAAGAAGCCATTCAAGGACCCCCGGAAACTGATTTCTGGGTCAGTAAGAAAGAATATTCTTTGATTTTCCTTGGAGAGAGCTGAGAGACATGGGCTTGTGTACATTTCCATCAGGAGCTGAAAGGGCCCTTTCCTGGCCAATCTAGGTCTTCCCAGGGAAGAATAGCAACAAAAACAAAAAGGAAAAAAAAGAGGATTGAAACCTAGGAGCTCATGCTGTCATGGGCAGAAGGGCTGGAGACTTGGGAGGTTCCTGCAACCACTCTCTTCCTGCCCTCTCCCCCTATCATGCTTGGCCCACACCTGCAGCAGGCCCCTGTGGATTCCTTCACCAACCAGCTGAAGGGCAAGCGCAGGCAGCTGGTCTCCCTAGACCAGGCATGGGCAAACTACAGCCTGCGGGCCGGATCGGCTGTTCTATCCGGCCTGCACGGAGCCAAAAGAGTGGGCCATACCCTTTTATGTAATGATATTTACTTTGAATTTATATTAGTTCACACAAACACTCCGTCCATGCTTTTGTTCCGGCCCTCCGGTCCAGTTTAAGAACCCATTGTGGCCCTCGAGTCAAAAAGTTTGCCCACCCCTGCCCTAGACTGTCCATCTAATTCCTGACGTCACCAGAGGTCACACAGCTCCCTTCCGCAGGGTCACAAATAACTGCAAACCACAGCCACGAACACTAGAACTGCCATTCCAGTGGCCAGACAAAAAGGAAAGAAAGAAATGGTGGGAAGTTGTGCTCTTTACCAGGTGGCTTCTTTGGGCTTCCTCAGATGGAGAAACAAGCACCTTGTCCTGGAATCTGGCTTTGTTTCCCCGCTTCCGCATGTGTCCTGACTCCTGTGACCTGTGGTAAGGTGGTCAAAGCCCCTTATTTTTCACTCTGGCTAAGCCAGGACACATTCCCTTGAATCAGCCAGACCCTAGAAAGTAAATGAAACCTCCTGTCCGCAACACATTTGATAAAAGCCAATTTGCATTGTTTCGTCTATAGGCAATGGACACCACACGAGATGCTTTATTACAAACGGCCTCTTGGCACTTGTGTTAAAAAAAAGGAACTTGGTCACTAATGTAATTCATAGGGGATATAAGGCCCTGTCGAGTAATGGGCATTCGTTTGGACTGGTTTCAGACAAACGAGTCAGAAGGGGAGGGGGCTCTTCCGGGTCATCTGGTTTGCCTTTCCTCTTGCTTTAGAGATGAGAAACCTGAGGCCAGGAAGGGAAGTCACTCAAAGTTATCCAGCTGGTGGGTGGCAGGGGCACCTGGGGTCCTGCCTCCTGTGCCCTTCCCAGCTGAGAGAGCTGCCCACACTCCTGGTCTATGCTCTGCTCTCCTGGCTTCAGTTCAACAGGTCCGAGGCCAGACAGAGGGCCTGGGAGGGGCGTTGGGGGCTTGGCCACTGTCAGCACCCCCCAAGGAGCGAGGGGCTCCCAGCCTGCTCTTGAAATTCCCAGTGCACGTCCTTGGGAACAGGTTGATGGCAGCAGCGCCATGGCACTCAATGCCCCGTGTTCCCAAAGCCGACCAGACAGAGAACACATTCAGAGACCAGCCTCTGCAGCCCTTTAAAAACTGTCTTTTTGTCTTTTAGGTCCAGGCATGGGGCAACATCACACTTGGATTTTGCATTCCCTGGGGTATTTCTTCCTAATTATTCTGCTCTTCCTCTCCACGGGGAAGTTCCAGCCTCTGTATCCTTTCACTTGAACAGCAACTTCTAACAGTGTCAGAAGCATCCACCCATCACACTCAAGGAAAAGAGGTGGGTGAGGGCTCCGCCAGCGTCCCAAGGGGGCTACGCAAGCTACCCAAGGCAGGGGCAAGGGGCAGGAGGCTGCATAAATCTTTTCCAGTTTTGGAGAACTGTTTGTGGGACTGGCAAAACCCGATTCCCTGTGGCTATATCTCAAGCCAACAGAATCAAATTAATTTCACCTTGAAGACTTCCGGAGCATTGTTATAATGTCCTTTGAGACCATATAAAAAAGGGGGCCCCAGATCAATAAGTAGAAACCATAGCTGCAAAAAAGACTGTGTGCAATAGCGATGAGCATGGGATACTAAGAGAAATGCTTGGATGGTTTGTGTACTTGACCTTATTCCTCCAAATCAAGTGTGTCTGGCAAGGCCACTTAGCTGAGGACAGTCCCCTGAGTGACTTAGTCAAAGGGAGGATGGAGTGAGGCTGAACAGTTCTGACATTTAAATTGTCGTGGAGACAGGGTCCATAAGAAGCAGCCCGAAGCCTCCTCTCTCTTGCCATCACTGTAAATAATTTAGATCGAAAACCCTAGCTGCTGTTTTTCTGTTTCTGATGGATTTCCCCCCTATTGGGGGGCATTGAGCCATGAGGCGGTGAGGGAGGATGGCTATGGCAAGGCCTCTAGGTTATGGACTTTTAGCCCTGAGAGGTCGCTGAAGAGGCCACGTGACAACTCTGACCTGCGGTCATTTCAGACAGATGTGCTGCAGGGAAGCCTCCTAGCAATGCAACTGGTATGTGCCGGACGCAGTCTAGAAGCTTAAGCTCAGCCCATCTGCATTACCATGGCGTTACAGAAAACGGGGCACCTCCTTTTTACAGTGGGGTTTGGGACCTTCTCTACATATCGGTGGAGCAGGGTGAGTGACATGATTCCTATGGGCCTTTGGAGAAACACGGAAAGATGAGCCAGTATGATTGGAGACCTCCAGCTGGGAGGAGCAGCGCTCAGCAGCCTCCACAGGGCCCGGCAGAACAGGGTGCCACAGCGTCCGGCCACCGTGGCTGGGCCAGCCCAGCTACGGGGCGGAGCTGTGCTGGTCACACCTGTGCTCTTCTAGACACGCCTTCATACGGTCCCAGGGAGGCTCTAGCTACTGGTGAAGAGCAAATGTCTTTGATTTATGATCTGAGTCTGGACTTAGATGTAGAGAAGGCATTTGGAATAAAACAAATTTCTGCTAGTTCTTAGATAGATCACTTTGTGATTCCGTGGATGGGGGTGGAGGGTGCATTACTGTCAGACCGTGCTTGCCATCTTTCTTTAGGTTCTCCTGGCAGCTACGGAGCGCAGACCGGCAGTTTCCAATCGGTGTGCCGAGGCACCTGGTGCACAGCGAACATTATCAAACATGCGCTCACTGCCTGCCTGTCAGGGGCACTGACCCCTTTTCCTTTAGGTTGTCAAAAAAGTGACAGCAGCCAACTTAATAGCCAGCCAGTGTGCATGAATCAAAATTACACCTATTTTTTTTGTCAGATTGGTAAAAAAATATTTGTGTGTGTGTGTGTGCCGCAGAATTTATGTAATTAGCTTATGCGAGCCATGAGATGAAAAAGACTGGGAATTGCTGGAGCAGACCATTTGTCCTGGAAACCTGAGACGGGAGCAGGTATCAAGAACGAAGACTCGCAGGACACATCTTCTCTGCAAATGGGACACCCAGCATCTCCTTGCCCAAGACCACATGCCAACCTCGATTCACTTCAGCTCGCATTTCTGGCTCATGGGAGAGTTTCTTAACCGGCAAACAGATGCTTTGGACGACTGGGGCTTAAAATAGCTTTGCCTTCCAGGTGACACTTCTGACTTCCCCACAGATTGAGAGGTCCTCGCTCTGGGCCCTGGGAGGTGGGGGACGGGGAGAGTAGGGAGGATGCTACCTGGCTCCCGGGTAGCTCCCGTTCTCCTGAGCAAAAGGAAGGGCAGGTTCAAGCACAAAAGAAAAAGGCAGAGGAACCAGGAGATGTTTAAAGGGTAATTTCCCCGCAGCAGGATGTGGATGCAAGGAGTCAGGTTGCAATCAGGCAGAACCCAAGTGTTCTTTAAGAAAATGTTCCCTATTTTTGTGTGCCTTGGCGAACTCTGGGTGGAATGCAAGGGTTGTCATGGCAACCCTCCCCCCCCTTTTTTTATACAGATTGGTCACACGGGACCCACACACACATTCTGGAAGTCACTGCTAATAGTTCCCATGCTGGGTCCTGTTTGGGGGCCCTGTCTGCTTCTGGAGTGATGGGTGAAAGCTTCTCTGGGGGCCAAGGGCGTCAGGGTCTGTATTTCTTGTCTCTCAGGCAGAGTGCCTCCTTGATCACCCCTGTGTGGCCTGGTGGCACCCATTCTTACAACAAGAAGTAGCCAAACTCCATTTGCCAGTCACTCAGAATAGACCGCTATGTCTGTTAGCTAAGAGCACAGCGGGAGAGTTGCAGTCCTCTTCTCATTTCCTGCAGAGGCCACCTCCCACTGGGGCCACAAGGCATGGGGGACCAGGATCCTCTAGAGTCTTCATCCCTGTGGTGAGGATGCTGACAGGTATGGAGCCTGGAGCGCACTGGTGTGGACAGGGCTGGGGGTGGGGGTGGGGGCAGTCAACACCCTGAGCTGCCTGACAAAGCCCATCCAAAGCAGCCAGGGTGCAAGTCCCTGGGACAAGCTCTTAGCTCGCAGAGTCTCAGGAAGGCCACCATTCTAGGTTGTCCCACACACTGCAGCCTGTGGGACACATCTGAGGTTACCATGGAGGAGGTTCACTTCTAGCCCATCGAAGAGAGTTTCATGGATTCCTTCATGTCCTCATTCCCTAGCAATCCCCACAAAGAATGCACTCTCCTGGATTTTTTCCGGGGTAAGATGGCTGTCTTCCCGGTCACTAGGTCACGGGGAGAGGAAAGAAGTCCCCTCTGAGAGGAGGACTGTGCAGAGAACAGGCTGTTGGTGCCTTTTGGGAACTCCTTTAATCTCCACCCTGCGAGGTGGCTAAGCTGCCTTCCAGTAAAGGCTAACCCTCACTTCACCAGGGACCCGTTCTCCTGGGGGAGACAGAGGAAGCTGCAGGACAGCAGCCTTTGAAGAAGTATGCTTTCGTAGCCCTCAAGTCCAGCCTCACCTAGAGCATTGCAATCCCCTCTTGTGGGGCCTTTAAGAATTGTCCCTGGGGTCTCTATGTAGTCTACTTAGGATCCTGCGCGCGCACACACACACACACCAGTATAATGTAGTAGTCTAGTGGTTCAATCCAGATAGGGAGGGCCAACTGCTTTGGGCAGGAGCTAATGAGGAAGCTGTCCTATTAGTATGCTATGTCCTATTACTATAACCTGTTCTTGTTCAGGATTCTGATTTTGGGGGAGAGGGGGCATGGTGAGTGTGGCAAGGGAGAGAGGAGAGGCAGATGTGCAGGTGTACTGTGGCAGGGCAGGGTGGACAGGAAGGCTGGTGCTTCCCCGGCCTGGATGTGTGGGACGCCAGGCATATTCACAGAGTGATGCTCATGCCTCTGGACTCTCGAAAGCTTACACCTGCTCCCTCCCCTGTACTATGGCTCAAACCCTAGTTTTTCTTGTGCTCATCATGGATATTCCCGGTCTCCCACAGGAGAGGAGTTCCTGCAGCTGCCCCCAGGCTGTTGCCTGAAGCACGTGCAGAGGAGAATTGGATGAAGACCCTAAACGGAGACCGTGGATGTTCCACGTCCGAGAAGGCAGTAAGGAGAAAGCGGAGAAGAAGGGGGGGGGACTGGAGGAGAGGTTCAGGAACACACACCCCACCCAAAAGCCTACCTAGCTGCAGTGAGAAAGGAAAGATTCTGGAACCTCAAAGCTTTCGGACTGCAAGAGGAGCAAGACAATTCCATCATAGACATAAAGACCTGAGCTTGGAAAAGGACAAAGGGAAATGTTCCATTGAAAGAGTATTGGCTAACCAGACTATGCACGCTTGCGTTAACAGTGGTGGCTGAGATGACATGTAGGAAAGGTCAGGAAATTACAGACTTGCAATGGTGTTGGAAACAGACTACTGGATTCAGTTTCCTTCCCCAACAGAAGTGTTCTGCAGGCTAAGCTTATCAACATCTTTTTGTTTTTTGTTTTTTTTTTTCCCCTCAGGGAAACGAGTCAGTTGCAGGATCCGAATGCCTGAAGACGGTATGCAAAATAGAGTAGCTTGATCTTTCCACTCTGGATTGTATTCCTCTTTTTTATCTGGGGAAGACTAACTTACCAAGCCAAGTATAAGGTGAGAAAAAGGTAAGATGCACACCTCCTCGCCGCCAGTCTCAGTCCCTGTCCCCCAAACGACCTCTCCCACCCAAAAGAGGCAGGGGTGCGGGTTGGAGGGTGAGTTTATGTGAGGAGTGAGTGACTGGGGAAGAACGATGCCACACGTGAAGAAGCCAGATAGGTACGTGTATCTACGTGTCTATGTGATTATAGAGATGCCCACGAGTATGCTTCTTTTTTCCTTTAATGGCAGCACAAGCAGCAAAGCTGGGAGGAAGGCTCTCTGCAGATTCCAAAGTGCTGGTGCGTGATGGGCTCTAGGAACAGAAAGCCAAGTGCAGATGGCAACCGAGAACTCCCCAGCTCTGCCCACTAGAGTCCTGTAGAAAGGCTGTAAGAACGGAAGCAGGGGAGCAGCTGCAGGCCGCAGGTCCTGCGCCCCTCCGACAGCTTTCCCCTCAAGCCAGGGGCAGGAGGAGAACCCCCTCTTCTGCAGCAACCTTGAAGTCACCCCTTGGGTTGCCCTCAGGAGTCTCCAGTTGCCCCCCCGGGGTTGAAAGGACGGGGCGGGGAGGTGACTGCGTGTCCACGCCTCTCCCTTGCTCTCTTACCACTGGCCCGCATGGCCACTGGAATTCCGAGATGAAAATGAAGTTCCCGCTCGGAGTTTCTGCAGGTGGTTGAAGCGATCCTTCGGAACTCCTGGCTATTTATTGCATTAGGAAACAAAACCATTAAAGCATTGAAGACAGCCCTTTTGTGTCCCTGCCAAGGAGATGAAGTGGACTTGCAACGGAGGTTGCCCTGCAACCTCGGGTTCTTCTTCGCTGAACTGTGCGGCGTCTGCATCGTCCAGATCTGCTTTTGTGGAGGAAGAGTCGGCCCGCGGGGCGTGCGCATGCGCAGTGAGCGGGGGCCGCAGCGGCGGTGGCGGGAGGCTGCTACTCCATGCCGCTCCGCAGGATCTGGTTGGCGGCGATCAGCATGACGCTGATGATGAAGGCCATGGCGAAGGCGCAGATGAGGCTCTTCCGGACGCAGGTCTGCCTGTTCTGTTTCTGGGAGTGCACTGGGAAAGAAGAGAGGAGAGACAGGAGGACACAGTGAGATGAGACAGGCTGCACCTGTTCCTCAACAAGCCCGAGTCCAGCCCGCAGGACGCAGGCTGGTCAGGTCAGGTCCATTTCTGGGGCCGCTCTGAGCAGCTCGTGTGCTGGCAAATGGTATAAAAACGGTGAGACTTCTGTAACAAAGACCGTGACCAATGTGATGTTCAGGGAGTCAGGTCTAGGTTTCCAGAGGTAATAGAGTCCCCGTGACTTTCTGAGGGAGGGAACGTGGAACATTTTAGAGTGAGTTTCACGAAGGGCATCATCCGGGCCCTGCCTAGGGCGGGAAGCAACTTACCTTTCCCAGAATTGTTCTTGGGTGGCTGCTGGTCTAAATGAATTCTAAGCAACTTCCGGCATTATTTCCTATGTGCCCACCAGTGATTCTAGACAGGGGTCCCTGGGCAAGCAGCGTCTGCATCACACAGGGCTTATTAAAAATGCAGATTTTTTTAGCCCGGCTGGTGTCCGGTGTGGCTCAGGGGTTGAGTGTTGACCTATGAACCAGGAGGTCACAGTTCAATTTCCTGTCAGGGAACATGCCCAGGTTGTGGGCCCCATGCCCAGTAGGGGTGTGCAGGAGGCAGCCGATCAATGATTCTTTCTCATCATTGATATGTCTATCTTTCTCCCCCTCTCCCTTTCCTCTCTGAAGTCATATATATATATGTATATGTATATTTTTTATTTTTTTAAATGCAGCTTTTCAGGTGGGGCCGCACCCCAGATCTTCTGAGTTAGTGCAGGATGGTTACCTGGGTGCTCCTGATGCATGCTAATGTCTGAGAAGTGGGGACCACATGCATCTGGACAAGACTGGTGTTAAGATCCGGTGGCCACAGGGGTCTGGCCTCGGGTCCTGGGATTGTGGGCTCCTCATCCTTTTGCTGGGCCAGCTCTTGCACCACTTTTCTAAGGCCCACCATGCGTGGCTTTCCACCACAAGGCATTCATTGTTGGGTTATTAATATGGACCAGGAAATGGAGATAAGAAGTTTTGATAACGTGTGCTGAAATGGAACAAATCTCTTTTCCAGGCATCACTCCCCAGGCCAGATTTCTTCTTTTTGTCTGCACCTCCTCCCCTCCTGCCCCGCCCCGCAGTGATCTCGCACACAGCGCACCACTTAGTACGGGAGAAGCCTGTGCCCCGGAGGCAGCCAGGAGGCTCCCCACACCAGAGCTCCTCACTGGGCCTGCAGCCTCAGTGCCAGGTGGAGTTTAATATAAATGCAGATTCTCAGGCCCCACTGCACAATTACTGAATCAAAATCTCTGGGGGTGGAGGCCAGGAATGTGTGTTTTAATAAACTTGCCAGGTGACTAGGGTATCACTGGGCTCAACACCCAGAGTTTTGACTCAGTATGTGCGGGTACAGCCAAAGAATCTGAGTGTGAGTTGCTGGGGACAGACAGGAGGTGTGTGTGTTAGGGACACTGGGGTTGGGGGATGAGGGAAGATGGTTCTTCATAGTCAGACGTGAAGAAACCCAGTGCCGGCACAGAACGCTCTCAGGTACCTTTCACCTGAAAAAGGGGCCCTTCTGCTAGACACGCCTTTAAAGAGCCTTAAAAATGTTCCATTTCAATACCTCTCCCTTTTGACATCCAGTGGGCCCTCGGATTCCTGGGAAATAACGGGGAAACAGGAGTCCAGTGATGGGTCCAAAGGCAAACAGCTCTCCCTGAGAGAAGGGGTCTCAGGGGCCTCTAAAAGTTCCATCCATCAGGAATTTCTACAGCACCCACACTTCCCAGAGACCAGCGCCCAGGCACAGCTCTCGGCTCCCTCACCAGGGAAGGTTGGTGATTGCTGCCATCATCTGTTATTTCTTTTTAAAAAAATATATATTTTATTGATATTTTACAGAGGAAGGGAGAGACAGAGAACTAGAAACGTCGATGAGAAACATCGACCAGTTGCCTCTTGCACACCCCCCCACCGGGGATGTGCCCGCAACCAATGTACATGCCCTTGATCGGAATCGAACCCGGGACCTTTTAGTCCGCAGACCGACGCTCTATCCACTGAGCCAAACCGGTTTCTGCCATCTCTTGTTATTTCTAATTCCTGCTATCTTTAATTCTTCTGGACCCTCTAGGCTTCCGCCTCCCTTGGGTGATTGAAAGTCTTTTTGGTTCAGTTCTTTACTTGATTACTTCTGGGTTTTAGAATCTATAGGTTCTTAGCAGAAGGAAGACAATTTTCCCCCTCCCCTTCCTACCCCTAGGAAGGAAAAGGGAGGTGGTGCTTGAGAAGGAAAGGACTGAAGCAGAAATAAAATGTGATGTGAAAGTAGTGTACCTAACACTTTCTGAGGTCTGGCTAATTTATTCTGAGCAGCTCTTCACATAAAATGCGTCTGCGGGCATTCGGCTGCCTTGCCGTCCTGAGGCTGGCGGGGGCTCAAGGAAAAGGACGGTTGTGTGACTGGGTGGCGGAGAATGTTTCTGCTGAAGCCCTTCTTTGGGAAGATCACTTCCAAAACCAGGTTACAGGGAGATCTCCCAGGACAGAGGCTGCCCTTTGACCTAAAATCCTTAAGTAGTAGGATTGTCTTGAAGATTAAGGATAGAGGAAGGTATTGCAATATTGTTTGTGCCCAAAGGATGTGAATTCCCTTTTGCAATAAAAAACAACTCCCCGTTAGGTACCGAACACCCCCTCCCGTGTGAGCTAGCTGTGCGTTACGTTATTGCAGTGTGGCAGTCCTTCATGAGCGGGGCGTGGGGGGCCTCATTTAATAGGTGAAAGGCCTGAAGCGCCAAGAAGTGGAGTCCAAGGCCATTTGGCAAAGGTGGAGGGAGGGTTTGAGCCCAAGTATAAGTTAAGATCCAGGTTCAAAATTCCAGCACACACTCTCTATTCTGAGTCTAGTGCTTGGCAGGGCGGAGTTGAGCAATAGAAAGATCCAAAGAAAATGCACTTTTCAACACTTAGTGTGATTGGCAGGGAGTAGTCCGGCACTAATCAACATGTTTGTTGGTAATAATTTGAGGCCTGTCTTTGGCTGTCACACATTTGCCTCTCACTATATCTGTGAATATTTGTTTATTATCACAGTCTTTGCTTAGTTTCCCCAACAAGACTGCAGGTCAGCCCGGGGTGCTCTGGGAGTTGAAGTCTGGTTTCTTTTGCTGACTGCCACTTAGGAGCAGCCCTGGGCTTCCTGAACCTGTTTCTCTCCCTCTGACGGAACTAATGATCACTGTCCTTCTGAGCTCAAGAATTCCTTTTAAAGATCAATGAGCTAATAAAGAAAGTGAAAGCTGTGTCCAACCCTGAATCACAAGAGAAATGCAAGGTTTCCTTCTGGGATCCCTGGAGGGCAGGAGGGAAGGCCTGCTTTCCCCCTCTGTGCCCTGCAGCCCGCAGCACAGCACAGCACTGAGGATCCAAGCTCTGCATCACCCCTTCCCTCGTTAATTCGTCCGCACTGCGGCTGGACGGCTAGACGCACCTTCCCAAAGCAGTGCTTCTTCGCATGCACACATCCGCACCCCTGCAGCCTTCCTGCAGAGGCCCTGTGCTGGGAGAAGCATGTTCTGTTCCATCCAGCTCCTAAGCTCAGTGGGTAAGACCCCAGATCACCCTCCTGTCCCTTTCCCACCTCTGCTCTTAGACCACTACACCCGCCTCAGCTCCCAGCAATCTCTGCCTCAGCCAAGCAGGTCTCTGGCTGTTCTTTAGAGGAGACACTGCAGCAATGTTCCCACTGTTCCCTCTGCTAAGGGTGTGCCCGACTTTCCCTCGCGTTGCTTCTGGGCCTAACCCAAACTTCGCCTTCCCAGGAGGCTTCTCCTGAACACCCTGCTCCCAAAGGGCCTGGTCTTTTAATCTTTTAAATGGTCTAGCTGTTCATTTTTATTTATTTTAAATTGAGATAGAAGTCACATACCATAAAATCTGCCCTTTTAGAGTGTACCATTCAGTGGCATTTACTACATTCACAAGGTTGTGAAACCATCGCTACTACCTAATTCCAAAACATTTTCATCACTGTAAACAGAAACCCTATCCAGCCCTGGCTGGTGTTCTCAGTGGTTAGAGCCATCAGCCCTCATGCTGAAGGACTGAGGGTTCAATTTCTGGTCAAGGGCACTTACCTGGGTTGCAGGTTCAATTTGAGGGGTGAGTTGAGAGGCAACCAACCGATGTCTGTTTGTCTGTCTGTCTCTGTCTCTCTCTTGCAGGCGCTCTTTATCGCTCTCCCTCCCTACCACTCTTTGAAAAATCAATAGAAAAAAATATCCTCAGATAAGGATTAACAAACAAACAAACAAAAGAAACCCCATCCACATTAGAAGTCACTTCCTCCTTCCCCGTTCTCCCCAACAACTGGCCGTCACTAATCTACCTGCCTCTCTGGGCTCGCTCACTCTTGGCCTTGTATGTACATGAAACCAAACTAGCCTTCTGTGCCTGGCTTCTTTTCACTTAGCGTAACCTTACCAGGTTCGTCCATGTGTAGCGTGTATCAGTATTCCATCCCTTTTTATGACTGAATAATATTCCACTGAATGGATGTGCCGCATTTGTTTATCCATTAACCAGTTGTTTCTGTTTTTTTACTATTGTGAAAAATGCTACTATGAATATTTGTGTAAAAGTTTTTATGTGAACATATATTTCCAGGGTCCTAATCCGGGTGTCATTAATTGCTGGGTCCCGTGGGAACTCTGTGTTTAACTTTGAGGAAACTGTTCCTTTTGGCCCTTAGGAACATGAACGCGGCCGCGCTGCTGGTGCTCTTTCCTGTGTCTTCCTTCCAGAAGGTCTGAGCTCCCTCCCTAGCGCAGCACTTGACAGGGAAGTAGCCTGGAAAGTAAGTGTGAGTTGGGGAAGGCTGACACAGGAGGATGTAGAGGTGGGGTTTCCTGATTACCTGAAAGCTTGCTAGCCCCAAACACCGACAGACTCCTGGCGCCTGGGCCTGGTGTCTGAGCTCCAGCACAGGATGCTCCTTCCCCTTGTCCCAGGGCTCTTGGGTTTTCTCCTGGAAACAGGAGTCCACACAGATTTCGGCCCTGATCAGCTAGGTGACCCCTGATATAATGGGTTCTTAATCCCCCTGGCTTCAATATAGGCTTGGAAACCGGGCTGTGTGCCTGCAGAGGCACTGGCTCCCGAGTGAAGCAAGTCGGAATCATTATACTTTTGATGAATGGCCCCAACCTAGACTACACAAGTGACATTTCTGGCAGGAAATTTGGGCCTCAGGAAGGTTAAAACATTCCAAAACCCAGTGCAGGTGATTCTTGCAATAAGCCAGAGCTACTGGGTCTGGGAGCTGTTCTTGCTTTGTGATCCTTCCAGGTCTCACACTTTCGGAGTCTAGGAAATTGCATATTTCCATGCCTGAGGTGGGACTAATTAAGAGCTTTTGAAAGAGATTTTTCTATATATACATGATATCAGACAAGACTGGAGGTGGAGGTGGGGATGCAGCCTTGAAGGGAACAGGAATGAGGCTGGGTGTTTGGTGATGCTCTTGTTCAGAGGAAGAGGGGCCAACTCTGTCAGGGGACGGGAGCTGGTCCCTTCGCCACAAAATCATATTGAGTTTTTAGTGTCTGGCTTTGAGGGTCCTACTATGGACCTGTGGTGCAGTGACAGGCATTATTGTGGCTTTTCCAGAAGTCCTTCCCCTTCCTGTAACAAAATCCATCCTTTTATTTGAGGATCTGTACTGCTCCATCTAGTGGGACTCAATCTAGGGACCCACCTTTCCCAATGTCACAAACTGGACTGGCCAGGTAGAATTCCCCTAGCCTTTGGCTTGGTCCAGCAGTAGGCACGCTGCACCTACTTGGAATAGAGGTGAACCTTGAAAGAGACAATCCCATTACCTCAGGGAGAGAGAGCCTTCCCAAGAATGAAGCCCACAGAGAGGAAAGAAGGACAGAAGGACAGAGAGAAGGATAGTAAGAGAGATAGAGAAGGATGGAGAGAAAGAGAGAGAGAGAGAGAGAGAGAGAGAGAGAGAGAGAGAGAGAGAGAGAGGGAGAAGAGAGAGAACGAACGAGAACGAGAACGCAGGTGGGAGTGAGGAGAGAGTGCTGCATCAGCATTTTGGGTACAGGCCAGCCAAAGCACAGCTCTTTGACTTCTATTATTTGAGCCAGTGCTTTTTAGTTTAAGGGGGAGTTTCTGTAACTTGAAACCCAAAGAGTGTTGACCAATACTCTTGGTAACCCCAGTGTTAGCAGGGACTTGCCTTTAGGAATGAATGTGTGAAGAGGATGGTTCAAACCCTGTAAATCTGTCCCCTGCCCCATCATTCAAAGATGTGGAGTACACAGAGTCTCCAGGTGAAAAACTAACAATCAGAAGAGAACTAGAGCTAGGGACTGGCTAGTTTTTTGTTTGCTTGTTTTGAGTGCTTACTAATGTGTTAAGCGTTGTGCTAAATATTCTCATGTTACCTCATTTAAGCATCATAACAACCACAGATCATTATATGATTCCCATTTTGCAGATGAAGAAAATTAGGCTTCTAACATTTACTTAAAAACCTACTCAATGACCAAATATGAGGTGAGGCAGGATTTTAAGTCAACCCTGTCCAGAGTGCAGAGCTAGAATGCTTAACCATCATGCAAATTTGTCAAGAAAAATCTCTCTAGGTCTCTATCTGGAGTCTCAGAATCCCACTATCCCTCATTCATGGCTACAGAAAACTTTCATACAGGAAGAGTACCCAAGTAGAAGAAAAATTCCTTTTGGTCTGAAGCCCCCAATTTATTTAAAAACTATCTCCGCCTGCCATGAACCTCAGGCACACCTTAACCTCCTTCATCTACCCAAGGAGAGCAGGTTTTATTTCAGGAGACTCACAGCAGCAGGAGAGCTGGGAGCAGATGGTGTAGATGACACACCATGCCCTTTCCACTCAGATGGGTATGAAATGCCCAATGTGCATGACCAGGTGATGACCCAGGTCTCCCCATCCAGGTGTACATTTGACATCCAGACAGGAACATTGTGACTTCAGCAGGATGGCTGAGCTGGAGACCTTGACTTTGGCCGTGAATTTTTTCTGACCTACTGAGCCTAGAAAATTTTCAATCTAGAGATGGCTGTTGTCGTCCAATCTTTGCATTGGACAGATAAGGAAAATAAGGCTTCGAGAGTCACTGTCACACAGCTAGTCTACCCAGGACGGGGAACAGAACCCACAAGTCTGCACAGGGATCCTCTGGGACCACCTGGCCTGTGTCACCTCCTTTACTGAATGATACAGAGCAGCTCTTCTGTCTTTCACAGAAACTTCCTCCCCAGTTGATGCGCTTCATTTCCTCTCCTGCGCATGTTCTCAGAATGTCTAGAAAAATCTGACAGCTGGTGTTCCATTTAGGGACAACACTTGGGCTATGTGTCTTGAAAGGGCTCATGCACAGATCTTGCTGCATCTCTACTCAATTTCCAAATATAATATGATTTCACGGGTGATGGAATGGAAAACGAGAAAGGATGCTGAAGCTGCGTTCTGTAAGGAGAGTTTGTGATGCCTACGCCCAAGGAAATGGCCCCGACAATGAAGAGGCCAGGGCAGGACGTTAGCAGGTAGACCTGGGTTCAAATCCTGACTTTCTATTTGACTTTGGACGAATTACTCCACTTGCTGAGCCTAAGTTGCCTCATCTGAACCACAGCAGCCACAGAATTTATCGCTCAGACTGTGCTGACAGGTCAATGGAAGGTATTAACAAATGACCAGCCCTTGGCCAGCTGACCAGTTTTCTTCCACCCCTTTCCTCCTGGACTGCACCAATAGGGATGAAGCAGTAAACACTGGAAGCAATTACTACCAAACTAAGTATATACTTTAATTTGTCATAAGAATCCTTAAGAAGGATCAGGGACAGGCAAATAGATAACTCAACTATAAGCCCACTCAGTTGCACATACGACTTGAACCAAATAAAATATGAACCTGTCTCTCAGTGTCACAGAGCTTATGTTCTCCAAAAACAAAATGTCTGGTGACCACAAGTGGTTGAACTAAAACAAAACATCTCAAAACTCCTCTTATGTAGCATGGACACTGAATGGGCATCCAAGAACATGTGGGCAGTCACATATTCTTGTATTTAACCCATTTTGGTGGGTATGGACCCATTTATTTTTTAAATAATTATAACACAAATGTTGCCAACTAACACCTAATGACATCAAGCATAAGTTATCTTAATAAGAGAGCTCAAAAAAGATCTGAGGAATTGGGATTGCCTGAAATTCCTACTTTTTAGCCAAAATATCCTATTGGCTAAAATCAAGCCAAAATGAGAACTAAAAGGACAAAAAAAACAACAACAACAAAAAAAAACCCCAACTCTTCCATCAATGATTCCACACCCCAGGGGCTCCTGGCTTATTTCTCCCTTTTTCATTCTTCCATTTATGTGGGAGGAATAATCAACATTTCCTGACTTCATGGACAGATTCTGAACACCTTAGTAAAAGTATAATCACTGACATAAAATGATACTGATGGCATTTGGAAACCCCCTATGAATCTCTGACTCCGTGACACACAGGTTGCCTAAGGACACATTTTCAAACCTTTTCCACTCTCCAGAACCTCAGTCATGACTCAAGCTTGGCTGACCTCACAGCCATGGAATGGGGGCTTTACTTAAAACTCCACTCAGCCACAAAGCATAAGTTTCATGGACCATTTCTTCCTTCCTTGCTCACAGACAAATGTGCCCTTTCACCTTTTTAAGGCAAAGACCACCTGCACCTTCAGGTTTTTGTTCACCATTGAGTCCTTCCTCTGACATTCAATAGGGCAGGATTTCCAATGCCTGTGGATTCCCAGCTCTATAGGTGAGCATATACTTGCCTCAGCAAAGCTCCAATAAGAGCAGGAGGAAAGGTCTTCCTGGGTGGGGAGCAACAAGAGACAGGAGGCCTGATTGGGGCTCTGGAGTCTGGGTGGGGGCTGGGGGGTGTCCTGCCTGCTCCCTTCCCTCTCATTGGTCAACGTGGGTTATGAAGATTAGATCTGAGGAGAAATGCATACCATCACTTGAAAGAAGAAACCACCTTTTGCCTTCAGATTTTGATGCTGGATTTACTTAGAGTTGGCATGTGGGAAGCTGATAGGTGGTTGAGGGATCAGAAATGTTCGCAAGGGTATGGCTGAAGTGGTTGAACAGGACATGCTTCCTAGGTTAGAGCAATAAAGGACAGCAAGAGTTTATAGCATGCAGAAGAGTAGGGCCAAAGGGCTGGGAGGACGGTGAGGAGGTTTAGAAGGCATGAGCCATGCCACTGTGCCCTCAGATTGCTGTAGGGGGCAGGGAGAGGTTAAAAAGGCCAACATGTCCCTGTTGTGGAAAGCAGTAGTGCAAGAAAGAGGGGATGGAGGAGGTCAAGTTCAACCACAGCGTCTTAAATGGATTTGCTCAGTCCTGGGGCATCAGGGGTGAACTCAGTCCCTGTGCATCATCTCTTCCTACACAGCTTTGCCCACAGTACAATCATATCTGAGACTGAAATAATCTAACCCTAACCACAATCCAATGAGCTTGCTTTTGCGGCCAAATAGTGATGACTATGTATAAATGTATATATGTATAATTGTGTATATGTATATGTATATGTATATGTATATGTATATATGTAAGGGGGGAAAAGAAAAACTAACTCTCTGAAATGAAAATATACAAAAGGGATTATATAATGAAGGTCACAGAGATCACTCCAAAAGCACTGTAACTAATTACAAAATAATGGTTCTTGTATTAAACAAGATCATGAATTTTAGAGCATTCAGTACAGTGACTGGCCCTTATCATTAACCAACCCCAAATGATAGCTGCTGCCAATGTTATTTGTATGAATCATTAAAGCAGAACCAGTAAGACTTCTATTTGGAAATCTATTTTTTGTCAGTCATTTATTTCACTAATATATGAGCTTTTGAGTAATAAAAAGACATGGCTTAAAGTTCAGATTACTTCCCAGTGCAGTCTGACCTTTCTCAAATTACTAAGACTTATGACATTTCTCTGAAAAAAAAAACACAAAAAAAAACAAACACACAAAAAAAACCAAACAGTGATCCACAAACAGAGGCTCCTGTGGAAAATGAGATGCCCAGAAATACTCTTTCCTCCTCTGTCATGAGGGGTTTGCTGACATGGGAGGCTGGAGCCCCAAATGCTTCCACTATTTGAGCACATAGTCTGTCAGCTAGGAAAGGAACGGAACAGGAGTGCAGGAGTGCAGGCCTGCTGTTTCCCCCAGCTGTAGTCCAATCCCTGCCCTTGAACCTCTATTCACCCTCCCAACCCCCTTGCCTGTCTGACTGGAAATGGGTTGGCTGTGACCATGCTGCCCTGTGTGGTCTGTGTGGCTCTAACTCCAAATACCGTCATAGATGCTACGGCCCAGATCACAAAGAAGGAGACCAGGGCAGCTTTGGGACCACATCTGGGTTCTGTTGGCTATCCACAGCACTTCTGAACATGTTGAATTTGAATGTCTTTACAAGGAGGCATTGCTCTCAAGTTCACCCCAGTCCCTACCATGCCCCATTTCCCTGGTTTGAGTTAATTTAGTTTGTCACTTTGGACTACAAGCCATCTCCTGTTTCCTCTTATCATGGCCTTTCATACGGACCCAGCAGTGCAGTCCAGGCAGGGGGCAGAGAGGGCAGGTCTGAATGAATCGCTGTGGCCACTTGGACCAGCTCAGCCCCAAGCAGCCTCATTGCCATGGCCTGGCCAGCTCTGATGTGTCAACTCCAAGACAAGGGAACCAAATGCCGTTCTCGTGTCTATGTGATCTTTTTTTATATATATAGTCTTATATATGTTGACAATTATATAGCTTACCATCTGTAGATATTAAATTCTAATTATGTTCAGGAAAAAAAGGAATAGGAAAAAACAGTTTGATCTCTGTAAGAAACCTAGTGTTGAATAAGTTAAGCCTGCTTTGCTGCTGTAATGGAATTTTAAAATTCTACACATCAGAGCTGTTAAAGAAGTTCTGATCTTCAATGTTGGAAAGAGCGATCAGATCATTCCAAGCTTCCCTGGAACTCTCTTCTGATTGGGGGGTAAGGTAGGCTGTTTTTGTTTTCTTCCATGAGCCCAAGAAAAATGGCATCTTAGGGGGCTCTTTCTTGGCCCCAGGGGAACCTACTTCTTCTGTAACCACTTCACTAAGTTCACAGGACCCTTTCATGAATAGGGCTCTTTTTGGCCAGTGCCTTTGGGGAGCACAGCATTGAGGTATCCCATTTCTAAAGATCCCGAGAAGTTGGCATATTTATCTTTTTAAAATATATTTTATCAATTTTTTTTTTACAGAGAGGAAGGGAGGATAGAGAGTTAGAAACATCTATTAGAGAGACACATCAGTCAGCTGCCTCCTATATACCTTCCACTGGGGATATGACCACAACCAAGGTACATGCCCTTGACCGGAATCGAACCTGGGACCTTTAGTCTGTAGGCCAATGCTCTATCCACTGAGCCAAACCGGTTAGGGACGTATTATCTTGATGTGCACAGATGAGGAAACACACTCAGGGAAGGCACACTCCTTGCTCAAGTCACACAATTAGCCACAGAAGTTGATCTAGATTTACTGACAGCCTAAACAGGCCCTTTCCACAACCCTGTGCAGCACTCACTAAGTCAAGGCAAACACTACAAAACCACATATCTGGTCACAGACCACAGAGAGTCACTGGAGGAAGGACAGGGCCAATGGAGGTTTTGCAAAAATGCAGAATTTGAGGAAAATATAGAAAAAAAGAAAGAAAGAAACCAATTGCATCTTTACCAAAAGGATCTTTTAACCTCAGTCCTGGATTCCTGGCTTTGGCACAAGGCCATCTAGCCCAGGAGACAGTCAATACTTACCATAGCATAACATGTTTTTCATACAGAGGATGTGAAGGCGTTGGCCTGTCCCAGACCAGGGAGAAAGCAGAAACAGGGGTACCTACCTCCTTCAAACTCTGTCTGGCAGTTCCCCGAGGTATCATTCAGGCTCTCCTCCTCGTTGATGATGATGTTCTCAATGTCCTTCATTGTCAAGTGGTCCCGGAAGGCGTGATAGAGGATGTGCTTCAACTCTTCCAGAGTTATCCTTTGCATATCGAACTGTGAAGATAAAGAGGAATAAGAGGGGCTTGGTCACATGGGGGTGAGAAGTCTGCTTGAGGCATGACCCTCAAGCCCTCCAGCTCTTTTATGGAAACTTGTCACAGCTTTTCGGAACATCAGATGAGCAGTTCTCCATCACTTGCAGCTCCAAGCATACTTGTGAACTTATTGGGAAGACCGTGTGTGCACAACATATCCCCCTCCACTGAGACTCTTGGAGGAAAAAACTGCCACCTGCTAGTTCGGTTTCCTACTCATCCAGCCATCTGCTGTCACCCCTTGTATACTTGGGAGTTGTGTCATACTTCAGACAATGTATATGTCTCTAAAAATTTTACGATCTCCCCAGAAGCCAGCAATTCCCAGCTTGCTGTATGTATGGATCTCGTTCTAACAAGATAAAACGCAAGTTCAAAGCCGTGTTTATGAGGAAGAGCAGCTGAAGGGAGGTGCAGCAATCCTGGTTATGCTCTGGCCTTACTGGTGACAGCATTATGCTTTCCCACTGCATCTCCATCAGGCTCAGTTCTGTCACTTCCTTAGCCAGAGAAATGTGAGTAGAAGTCACACATGCCACCGCCCATTGAGAGCTTTGAGAGCCCCTGTGTGATTCTATCATTTGTTCTTTTCCTTCTGCCATGAGAACAGCATGCCCTAGGTAGGGGCTGTTCCTTCTGTCTGGGTCCTAGAATGAGGATACAGTGGAAAATTCCTGCAGATATCCCCCAAAAGAAAAAAATAATGTAAGAAATGGTGTGTTTTTTTTGTTGTGTTTTTTGTTTGTTTGTTTGTTTTGTTGTTTTTTTTTGTCTAGCTGGTGTGACTCAGTGTTTGAGCATTGACCTATGAACCAGGAACTCATGGTTCGATTCCCAGTCAGGACACATGCCTAGGTTGTGGCTTGAGCCCCAGTGGAGGCATACAGGAGGCAACAGATTGATGCTTCTCTCTCATCATAGATGTTTCTTTCTCTTTGAAATCAATAAACATATTTTAAAACTAAAAAAAAAAAGAAAAAGAAAAAAGAAAAAGAAATGCCCTTTTTGTTATTAGCCATAGAGACTTTGGACTTCTTCACTACCATAGCATAACGTGTTTTAAGTAAACAATGCAGAAATTATTATGTAGAAATGACAGACTACCATTACAAAAATTCTACAGTATGATGTATGGCTTCCAGGGCCAGGCAGAGGGAAATAAGAAAACTGCTATTGGAGACTAGAAAGAAAATCACCTTTCTTATGCAGCAGCAAAACACTTGCTAAAATCATTGCCTGTGGTAACTTGTAGGACAGATCCCTATTGAACGGTTTTGTGGCTTTGGGGGGAAAAGTGTGGGAAACAGCACTCTGGTTGCAAATAGTTGCATCTGACAGGGTGCTACAGGAAAGATGAGCTCAGAAAAGAATTGATTGGCTTGCAAGCCAGGACTAGACACAACTCAGAAATTCCTGGACTTGCAGGAAAAATAGTAGTTATTTCTCACCTCCAACTAGGAAGAGATAAAATGGAGAAATGATTTAAATAACAATACAGGCCTATTAAAACAAATCCAAGTGTCCCTTGTCAAAACCTCTGACTGTGTTGTTAGGTGACACTCCAGGAAGCTGGTTGTTTAGTTGAGAGAGAAGTGTGTCTCAAAGATAATTGTGGGCGTGGATATAAGTACCGTATACGCCAATTGGAATCAAATGGATGATTAAGTTTTGGAGAGAACTGTACTGGCCAAGAGACAATGGCCTAGCATTAAAAGACTCTATAACCCTATTATCATTGGACTGCCAACCTTCTATGGGCATGAGCACTATGAGGAGAAGCGATACACTAGTAGACCCCAGGGAGGAAAACAAGTTCCAATGCCTTCATTAGATGAGTATAGGGAGTAGAAAGGCTGGGTCCCCCATATGGTGAAACTGGGTATTATGCTTGAAATCATGAGTAATTTCCAGGGTGCAGAATGAGGATTTAATTAAAGAATATTGTTCACCCCAAGGTCTGTCCAATATGATTTCAGAATTGCTCTGAGTCTTAGACTGCTATATAGCTCCCATTTATTTATTAGTTCACATGTCTCTAAGAGAAGCCACACCCACATTTACTGTATCTCCTGGGATTCTAGATCTCAAGTCTGATGTTATAATTGGATGGGATTTTCAGGGTGTCTCCTTTGAGGAAGGATGAGTATATTTTGTGGCTAAAGGGAAGGAAATAAATACTTATAAGCCATAGTGTGGTCTGGAACAGGTTATATTATTTCAAATTATTATGTAGAAATGACAGAATTATATCTCCTTGCCCACTGACATTAGGCTTTGGCCTATTAAAGGAGAGTGAAAGTGATGAAAATCTCAGAAGCCATGTGTATTCTGCCATTTCTCTCTCTCTCTCTCTCTCTCTCTCTCTCTCTCTCTCTCTCTCTCTCTCTCTCTCCCACACACACACACACACACACACACACACAAACATATACCAAATATAGGATATTCCTTCCTCCTGGAATGAATACATCATAGAGCTAACCCATTAAGGGCATGTAATTTAAGTGAGAAATAAACCCTTGTTTTTATTTTTTTTACTTATTTAAAATAATATTTTTATTGATGTCAGAGAGGAAGGGAGAGAGAGAGAGAGATAGAAACATCAGTGATGAGAGAAAATCATTGATCAGCTGCTTCCTACCTGCCCCCCACTGGAGATTGAACCTGCAACACAAGCATGTGCCCTGACCAGGAACTGAACTGTGACCTCCTGGGTTCATAGGTTGATGCTCAACCACTGAGCCAATGCTGGCTGGGCGGTAAACTCTTCCTTGTTTTAGCCTCTAAGACTTTGGGATTTCTGCAGTATGACTTAGACAATAATGAATACAGTAATCAATGTTTTAAGTTAGTCTAAATCCTAATAAAAGGAAGTTTTAGACATTTTCGTTCTCTGCTTTATTTGTAAAACAATTCCTACCTTGCTTTAAGTGTGCCCGTTGTTCTAACACATTAACTTAGGTTATTGAAACTTGCTGGACAGCTATATGACTCAAGTTCAAAGCTATTTCTATGTCTAAAAGCAACTGAAGGGGAGTGCATAAAGTGGATTTGTTTCTGCATCCCAGGTTATTGACTATAAAAGTAAATTTTGAGATATACTGAGAATTGAGCCTTAGACCTGACAGGGGAACACGCATGTGGTTCTTAGCCTGGGTGCAGGGAAAAGGCTGGCAGAGTGCCTGGTAAGGGTGGGGGACCTCATAGAGGAGAACATTGGTACCCGCCTGCCACAGCCAGAGATGACGAATGACAAAATCAAAGAGACTCAGAATTTGGGTAACCATTTCCTAGAAGACCAATCTAAGGGCTGGGGTGCCAGGGGAAACTAAGCAGCAGAGAGTTTGCTGAAATCCAAAAGGTAAGTGAAAAGAATTGGTCAGGGGCTGTGAGAAGGGGAGAGGAGGCGGGCGGGAGGGCAGAGGGCATGTCAGTAGAGGGAACACCACACCAAGGCGTAGGGTGTGAAAACCCCAGGTCACTGACTTCTTCTGAGGACTGAGAGCTGCAGGAGAAGGCGTTAGGAGCGTGCTGAGAGCTGTGGATGGAGCACTAATCCACAAAGACCTATATGCCACGATGAGGAGTTGGTTGTTTTTTATTTGCTTTTATTTTTACTGTGGTAAATATGCACAACAGAACATTTACCATTTATCCATATTTAAGTGTATAGTTGTGTGGCATTGAGTACATTCACAGGGCTGTGCAACCAGCACCACTATCCATCTCCAGAACTTTTAGCATTTCCCTCAAGTGATACCTCTTCCCCATTCCTCTCTCCCAACCCCAGGCAACCACCAGTTAACATGCTTGAGAAAGTCAAACACAAATCTGACTGCTCTAGGTACCTTATATAAGTGGAATCACACAGTATTTGGCCCTTTGTGACTAGCTAACTCACTTAGCATAAATGTCTTCAAGTTCATCATCAGAATTTTCTCCCTTGTTAAGGCCAAGCACTACTGGTAGTATGTCTATGCTACATTGTTAATCTATCCATCTATCCATGGACCGTTGGGTTGCTTCCACCTTGTGGCTATTGTGAATAGTGCTGCTATGAACACAGGTGAAAAATGCCTGGTCATGCCCCTGCTTTTAGTTTTTGGGGGTTTTCTTGGTATATACCCAGAAGTGGAATTGCCGAGTCATATGGTAACTCTACGTTTAGTTTTTGAGGAATAAAGCTTGGTTTTATCTTTTGAGTAACATGAGGTACCACTAACGAATTTCATCAGGGAAATGACCTCATCAAGTCTGAGCTTGAGCAAAGTTACCCGTTGCTAGTATTGGGGCAGGACAACCATGCTATAGAAATAACAGGTTTAGAAACCACAATGGGCTAGGGGGATGGAGAGAATTCCCTGTAGGAGAGAATTTGGTTAGACTTGATGAGTTGTGGGTGGAAGATGAAGGAGAAGGGGCCAATTAGGATGACATCTGGGCTTTAGGTTGAGCTGAATGGCAACAGTGGAAAAACAGGCTGAGAGAGCAAGATGTCAAGTTAAATTTTGGAGGTGTGCTTTGGAGGTCCCAGAAGGACAGTCTGATAGCACAACCCAGGAGGCAGCAGGATGTGCAGATATGGGCTGATGATACAATTTTGAAAGTCATCAGAAAGGGTGACAATAAAAGTCCTCAGAAAGGATGACAACATCAAGGAAGTGAGAAAAACCTCGAGAGGCATTGAAGGGACATCAAGATAAACAGAGGGCAGCCTCCATGGGGAATGGGCAGATTGTGAGTGGTTTTATCATAGATACTTTGGTTTTCCATCCAGGGTTCCTGGCTCACAACTCCCCAAACCCTTGGAATCTCCTAAGTGTTAAGGGCAATGGGAACACCTTTTGTTATAGTTGGTCTCTTGTCTTCAGTTCCTAACACCACTTCAGAGCCATAAATGGATGTCTGGTTATAGCGCCTTTCAATCCCAACTCAGTTGATGTGGATGAGGTGACTTTTGGAAAGCCCCTAGAGACAGGAATGCTGGTTGCCAGGGGAACCAGCTGTGAACAGAGAGCTGAAACGCTCAGTCTCATCCCCTGACTTCCTGGGAGGGGCAAGGGGCTGGAGACTGAGCTCAGTCACCATGGCCAGTGACATCATCAGTCATGCCCACATCATGAAGGCTCCATGCAAACCTTAAAGGATGAGGTTCAGGGAGCTTCTAGGTTAGTGAATCAGAACCCTTACTTCCACGTGTCACAATGACAGGCCCCAAACTCCACAAGGACACAAACTCCCCTGTGCATCTCTTCACCTGGATGTTGATTTGCATCCTAATGTCCTTTGTAATAGTCTAGAGTATTCTGGTTTCCTGAGTTCTGCGAGTCGCTCTAGCAAATCAATCAAATCCAAGGAGGGGGGTGGTAGGAACCTGGGATTGATAGGCATATACCTCAGACATATTGCAGGTTCTGTTCTAGGCACCACGGTAAAGCAAATATCACAAGGAGGTATTTTTTTTTTGTTTGTTCCTCAGTGCATATAAAAGTTAGGTTTATGCTATACTGTAGTCTACTAAGTGTGCAATAACATTATATCTAAAAAGACAATGTATTTACCTTCATTAAAAAGACTTCACTGCTAAAAAATTCTAAGCATTATCTGAGCCTTAAGCCTCAGGAACCAGCCTCTGTTAGCTTTGGACTTCTCTTCTGCAGCTTCCTCAGCTCTCGGGCTGCAGAGAATTGAAGACTTGCTCTGGACTAGGCTTGGGCTTAGGGAATGTTGTGGTTGGTTTGATCTTCTGTCCAGACCACTAAAACCCCCGCCCTATCAGCAATAGGTCTGTTCTTATCATTTGCTTATTAACTAGAGTAGGGCTGCTTTTCATTTCCTTCAAGAACTTCTTTTTCGCATTCACCACTTGGCTAACTGTTTGCTACAGAGGCCCAGCTCTTGGCCTGTCTCAGCTTTCCACATGCCTTCCTCACTAAGCTTAATCATTTCTAGCTTTTTCAGGTTGCTGTTAATCCTCACCAGAGGATAGTTTCTCCATTGATTTGTTTTTATTTATTTTTTTTTAGAGAGTGGAAGTTGGGGGAGAGAGAAAGAAAAACATCAATGTGAGAAAGACATATCGATTGGTTGCCTCCCACACACTGGGGCCCTGGATTGAAAGTGCAATTCAGGTGCATGCTCTTGACCAGGAATCGAACCCGTGACCTCTCCCTGTATGGGCTGACGCTCCAAACACTGAGCAACACTGGCCAGGGCCTTTTCTAGCTTTTAAAGTAAGAGACATGCGACTCTTCCTTTTGTGACAAGCAGTAAGCCAGGACAAGTGGAACAGGGACACAGTCAGAGAGCCAAACAAATTGGCAGAGCAATTTATAGCAGATACAGAAGGCACCTCCCTAGAGATACCATCTAGGCTTCCCTCAGCTGTATGTCAGCGCCAGGCCCAGAAAAGCAGCAAAACCAGGAGGGCTCCATCAGGACCAGCTGCAATGACCTGGCGCTGACCAATCAGTGGAGACCACCACCCAGAAAGGGAAAGGGATGAATATCCTGCTGAAACCCTGCCCTGACACCTCCCCTAAGAGTCCTGCCTGCAAGAGAAAGATAAAATCCTGTCTCGAAGGCCTTCTTTTTTTTTCTGACGTTCTAGAGAGCCAGAGCAGCCCCACCTACACTCTCTCCTGTTGCTCTTCCTGTGTCACTGTCCCGATCTCTAATAAACATCCTCTCAAAATCACCCGGACTTATGTTGTGAAATCTTTCCTGCATGAAGTAAAAAACCCACACACTACCAGCTGGCCTGAGGCAGACCCCCTCCTGCCCAGTCCCTTCCTGGACACACTCTCACTTGGACACTTGGAGGCCCCTGTGAGGTTATGAACCAGCCTAACTTCGATATTGTTGTGTCTCAGGGAATAGAGAGGCCCCAGGAGGGGGGAGAGAGAGACGGGGAAAGGTCTGCTGCCAGAAGTCAGAACACGCAATACTTGTCAATCAACTTCACCATCATATGGGTGCACGTTATGGTGCCCATAACAAACATCATCATCATCTTCAAAAGTGTGAAATACTGTAAGAATTAACAACACGTGTGACACAGAGCCACAAAAGGACCAGATTGCTACGGGAAAATGGTGCTGACACTCAATGCAGGGTGGCCACAGACCTTCAATCTGTGAAACATGCGATATCAGGACGCACCGTAAACAAAGCACAGCAGGCGCCTGCAGAGCCCTCATTCAGAAGCACAGGGCGCAGCCTGGACCTGCAACGGGCAGCTGAATGAAGGGCCGTCTTTTTTCTTTTAAAAATTTTTAAAAATCCTCACAGAGGATATTTTTTCTATTGATTTCTAGAGAGAGCGCAAGGGAAGGAGAGAAAGGGGAGCGGGGGTGGGGAAATAGAGAGAGAGAGAGAGAGAGAGAGAGATTGATTGATTGATAGATATAAGAGAGACACATTGATTGGTTTCCTCCCACACGTGCTCCTACCAGGGCTGGGGAACTTGCAACTGAGGTACGTACCCTTGACTGGGAATCCAACCTGGGACTCTTAGGTCTGAAGGCTGACGCTCTAACCATTTAGCACACTGGCCAGGGTGTGAAGGGCAGTCTTGTGGGACTGAGTGCTTCTAGACTCTGATCCTGTCCTCGGTTAACAGTGGCAGAACTGAGTTGCATTAGAGGGCTCCCAGCATGTGTTGGAGAATTGCCCGGTGTCAGGTAAAGGCCCACACATTGGAATGGGGTGCAGAACCACAGGGTGCCTCTTATCAGTGTGCAAAACCAGTCATTAAAATAGTTAAGGCCCTCTATTAGAAAAACCAATTTTTATATCAATACGGCTATGTTTATTTTCTTCCCATGTGGAATTTCTTCTAAATATTTGTCTCCCCTTTGTCTTTTAAACTGATTGTGTTACATTAAACACATCTCTTTAAAAAGGTACGTCTCTTATAAAGAGAATGAAATTGAAAATCTAATTGGGGTTTTTTGCTTTCCAGGGGTAGAATCTAACTACATTTTCATATGTTGTTTTAAGCATGTTGGGCTGAACTTTTGTTATTCCATCTCCGGCTTTCTAGTCTTCAGTTCTTTATTTAAAAACAAAACTAAACTAAATAAAACCTACAGTTGTCCTAGTTTTGATTATACTGGTGGATATCTTTTCATTTATCAAATGCATTACTTAAGCCATATTTTCTTGTATTATCAAATTCAAGAAATGAAATTGCATTTTCTCATCTTTCCTTGTGACAAGAAAATGCATATACCTTACTTTCCTGCCTCTTACCTGACACATTACAGTCTTTGGAAGTTTAACTTGAGGTTTATTATGACATTTTCTACTCTTTGCACCTTTTCCTAGAATGGTACTTGGCTCCTGCATTTAATTTTATAACAAAATTTATAACGGCTACTGCTACTTCGTTATATTTAATTGGTTTCAATGCTCACTTCCATTTGTCTATGACCATCCCAGCCAAGTACCTGGTTCTCATCCAAATGACTGCTGAAAAACGTGTAAGAGTAGTTTGATAATGAAGCCTGTGTGGGCATTGCATTGTCTAACTTCTGATAACCTGGTAATACCCACCCCCATTCTCCCAGGACAGATGCTTAGCTTGGCTTACAATTCTAGAACAGCGCCCAATTCCCTCTGCACCGTCTCCAGTTCTTCCGTTGTTGAATGTGGGAGAAGCAAGGAGGTTGGATGGCGGCCTAGGTTTTTACTTTGAAGATCATTCCTTTTGGCTTCTTGAACACTCAGAAGAATATTTCCTTTTCCATGAAAATTAAAAAAAAAAAATGTTCTCCACGCTATGTTAAGGTATATGTTTTGCATTAATCTTGGCTGGGGTTTCTTGTGAGGGGTCTTTTAATAGTTACACCCATATCGATTTTCTGCCTCGGGGCGGTTTCCTGAAACCACTTTGGTTATTGTCTTTCTCCTGTTCTATTGAATAGGCTCCTTCCTCGGGAACACAAACCGGTCTTAATTGGGTTTCTATTCCTGGTATCCCTGTTCTTCATCTTTCCTCTAATGATTTTCTCCTCTTTGTTTTGTATTTCATATCACCGACGTCCTGTACTGATAATTCTGCTCCTGCGATCCCTGGGAGAGATGTTCATTTTACAGGTTCAGGGTGGCTCCTTCCACGCACTTGTTTATTTCAGTCCGCTCCCTTTGTGCCCCAGACTGTTACGGTTGCTGCTTAAAAACAATTCCAAGTCTTTTGTATTGCTTTTAAAGATTAAAATATTAAAGAACATCAAGCAGGCATCTTCTGCATGAGTCGGGTGAGAACGATTCTCTCTGCAGAGCTGTGCTCCCCATCGCATCCCTTTTCCTGGGGCTGGGCTAGAGTGAATGAACCCACCTTCACAGTGGCTGCTGTTTGTGTGCAGGTGCATGTGAGCGAGAAGAGGACGGCCCAAATGCAGGGCTTGCAAAGGAGTGAGCGGGCGGGCCGGTCTTGGCCTTTCACGCACAACTGGTTGGGGAGTTTGTGGATCAACAGGAGTGGTTTTTAAATAACTCATGGCAGGATTCTCAGTCCAGCCATGAGGTCTCCTCTCAGTTCCTCAGGTGCTGCCTTGTGGGTACAGATGCTCTCGCTCCATTCCCAGAAGGCTTATCCTGAAACTCTGGCTTGGTGGGGGGTGGTTCTCAGGTGTGTTCCCGGACCAGCAGCACCTGGACCCTGGCTGGAAATGCAGCTTCTCCAACTCACCAGGACCTGCTGAGTCAGAGACTCTGGGGTGGGTCCCTGCAGCCAGCACCTAACGAGCCCCAAGGGGTCCCTCTGTTCACTCAGGTTTGCAGAAGCACATGAAGTTCTGGTACAGAAAGAGGACTCTTCTCCTATTGAGTATACTCCCAGCCCCTGACTGTCCCTCATGGCAACAAAATGACCCAGGCCTTCCTGCTTGGCTGTCTCCTCCTCGTTATGCTGGGAACTGCAGTCTCCAAAGAGATGTTCAGATGGGATGGGACACAGAGGACAGACAGCACTACAGCTCTGACAGGCAAAACCATTCTCACAGGACCCCTCTGTTTTCTCTCCCGGGCAGCCACTGCGACCAGGAATTTGTGTGCAAACTGGGGAGGTGGGCCAGAGGATGGCCCTGCCTTTGTGGGGTCCTCTGTCCCGGTCTGACCCTGGCCTGATCCCAGAGAGGAGCATGCCAGGCACCCCGCTCAGCCCCCTCCTCCCCAGTCCACGGGGCATCTCTAGGGGCAGTGTTGGTGCCTGAGGCTTCCCAGAACGCCAACCGCTCCTCCCACTGGGAGTTATTTGTCTGTTTATCGGCCTCCCTCTGCCAGCGGAGATGAGCCCCGGGAGGGCGCCCTGCCTGACAGCCCTTCACAGAGCCGCCCCACCTGCAGGAAGGCTTGTAGGAGGCTCTGGGCTAGGGAATGGGCCAAGCTCAGAGTCTCCCCACTTCAAGGTGGAAGAGCAGGGTAATTGAATTGTGTTTCCTGCTGCGAGAGGAACCTCAGGGTGCCTGAGACTCCAGCCCAGAGGGGAATTTTGAGAAGATGAAATGCGGCCATGGTAGGCCAAGCTCTGAGTTCTCTGCTCTGCAGGCGCTGGCTCTGCCGGGCCTCTGCCTCCAGGCTCAGACCGGCCTCACGCAGAGACCCGCATGGCTGGGGGCCATGTCTCCCTCCCCCACCCCCACCCCCACCAGATTTTAGAATAATCCAAACTCAATGCAACTTTCTCTGAAAGTATGGGATTACTTTCATGGCAGACTTTCTCTTCTCTGTCCATCTACAAGAGACATCATCCGGTTCAGAGAGGAGTGCCTGGCCATCCGTGGACCGGAGCTCCTCAGCCAGTGGAACTGGTTGCATTTGCCACCGTAGGAGCCCCTGTAGTCTGGGGCATCTGGCAGAGTGCCATCCACGTGGCTGGGCACCCTCATCCATTTATCTCGGTGCAGCATAAAAACACATTCTCTAAGAGCGCACAAGCACCAATGTGGCAAGATCACACAGGGCCTTCGGTCTACAGCAGAGGTCTGCAAACAGGCTCGCGAGCCACATGCGGCTCTTTGGCCCCTTGAGTGTGGCTCTTCCACAAAATACTATGTGCAGGAGTGCACATTTAGTGAGATTGAAACTTCATGGCTCATGCGCAGAAGTCAGTTTTTGACCTGGGTGAGTCTATTTTGAAAAAGTGGCGTTTGAACACTCAAGGGGCCAAAGAGCCTGCATGTGTCTCGCAAGCCACGGTTTGCTGACCACTGGTCTACAGAATTTCCTGCCTGTGTCCTCCCCACACCATGGGCCACACAGCCTCATCTCCCTAATAATCAGCCCCCCACACGGTGTCCTGCCACCAGCTTGCCAGTGGTATCTAGATGTGAGGTACGAGCAACATCAGCATCACCAGAGAGACTTCCGGAGTCCTGCCTGCCCCTAACACTTTCCCCACAGGAGGAGTTCCACTGTGAGACTGGAATGCAAGGCTAAGACCCTCCCTGCCACGAGCAAAAGACAGACACACTGGGGCCTCAGGCAAGATGGGCAGGAAGGGAAGGAATGGGAGGTTGGACACAGTTCTGAAAGCAGCCGTGAGAGGCAGCTGTGAGGACTCCATCTAGACTCTGGCATGTGCCCCTGACGTGGTGTGGGGACACAAGGAGACAGGGAGAGAGAAGATGCTGTGTGCCGTGGCCCTGCAAGGAGTGAGTTCAGGTTAGCACAGGGATCAGGTCATACATGTGGCTCAGCCTCTGCAAACAACCCTCAGAATGCAGGGATGCTGCAGAAAATCGTGAAAACACACCATCACACCAAATTAAGGCTGAGCACCTACTGGCGGCCACCGTCTGGAAGCAGATGTCCACTAACCACAGGACATACGGCGCCGACAATGTGGCGGGGCAGACACGCGGCTCAGAATCAGCAGCTGACATTGAAAAGCTCTGTCTCCTGGAAGATTCGCCAATCTGGGGGAAAGGAAGGGGCACTTGGACCCACCCCCAGCTCAGACTCCCTGGCCAGCTGCTCCTCTTTCAAAGGCCGCTGACCACAGAGCAGGCTGGAGGGGACACAGAAAAGGCCCCTGTGCTGCCATTGTCCACTCCATGTGTCTTACCACGTGTGGCCTCTAGCTGGCCCTGGCGTGCATACTGACTGGGGCCACGCTGACTCTCAGTGGCTTCTGCCTGGTCACCGAACCCAGGCTCCACGCCACAGCGTGGGAAAGCCAGTGCCCTTCTAGATGAAGGCCTGGGGGCACAGAGAGCTTGCGTGGGAGCTGTGCCCAGGGAGGGTCCTCGGACTGCAGGACTGAGAAGGGATGCCCACCAGGACTGGACTATTTGGGTGCCAAACGCCTACTTTTCAGCTAGAAGGTCTGGTAGTAGGTGGGAGGGGAGGCAGGGAGAGCATCCCCTGTGTCAGGTGCAGCCTCATTTAAGCTTCATTTACTGTGGTGAGGGGTGGCGTCCGCATGATGCCGCCTTTACAGATGAGGATGTTAGAGCTCAGAGGCTGAATGATGTAGCTGAAGACGAGAAGCAAGGGAGCGAGAGGCTTGATTTAGCACAGACCGTCCCTGTGTGCAGGTCCTGCTCCGTCTCTGCAAGGGCCACCGGCTCCGCTGCTCTAAGCTGAACTTGGCTTGGAGAGTGCGCCTCACTCTCCCCGATGCTGTTGTTGAAACGTGCTGTCCACAGTGTCTGGGGCCCGGGAGAGAGCCACGGGCCAACCCAGACCCTGACTGGGGCTGGGACAATTCTTTCTCTGCATGCTTTTCTGGCATCTGTTCAACAAGGACGCATTAAGAACCTACTGAGTGCTAGGCGCTGTTCTGGAAGCTGGGAATAGAGCAAAGAATGAGACAGAACATTCTCTGTCCGCCCAGACTTACAGTTGTGGGAGACAAAGAAGCAAGGGAAGCGACATCAGGTGATGAGATGCACGTGCAGTGAATGGAGCCCCAAGGAGGCGGGGGCGGGCTGTGTGTGGTGGTTTTAAATGAGCACGTCAGGTCAGGGAAGTCTCCTCCAGAAGGTGCCTTTTGGGCAGAGACATAAAGGAGGTGAGGGTGGATGGTGTGGATTTTGGGGGGTGGATGGTGTGGATTTCGAGGGGAGGGCATTCTAAGCACAGGGAATGGGGAATGCCAAGGCCCAGAGGCGGGCGCCTACTTGCTGTCTAAGGACAGCGAGCGAGGGCTGCGCTGGGCAGGCGCAGAGGGCACGCAGGGGTCATGTCTCACCATGAACCAGCACAGCGTTTCTCCTTTGAAGATGGGATGATCACTGCGCGGCAGTGGAAAATTGAAGGTGTGGTTTCTGAGAACAGGCCAGAGGGCAGGCCCATTAGCGGCTCTCTGCTCCTGATTTCAAGGGCCATCGTGCCGGGAGCCTCCGCGGCAATAAGAATTCACTGGTGCCCAGCCTCCCCCCAGCCGGCTCTGTGCCCGGGCCTGAGAACCTGCAAGGACTCCAGGGAGCAGCCACCTCTGCCCTCCTCAAGTGGGTGCTGTGGGGGCTCAACAACGGCCCCAAAGGTGTCCACGCCCCAATCCTGGGAACTGGTAAATCTGTTCCCTTGCAGGGCAAAGGGACTTTGCAGTTGTGACTAAATGAAGGAGCTCGGGGGAGGTCATCCTGATTGTCTGGGTGGGCCCTCGGTGTGAGCGCAGATCCTTCTAAGAGGGAGGCAGGCAAAGCAAGGAAGGAAGCAGGGACGGAGCAGCGGCCTGCAGCTGGAGGAAGCAGCCCCAGCCACGGAATACAGGCAGTGTTTAGGCGCCACAAGATGAAGAGACAGGTTCTCCCACCAGAGCCTCCAGAACACAGCCCTGCAGACACCTTGATTTTAGCCACTGACACTGGTTTCAGACTTCTGATCTTCAAGCCTCTTTTGGGGGGTATTTTGGGGGAAGAGGTGGTATAACTGTACTGTTTTAAGCCACAAAGTCTGTGGTAATTTCCTATGGCAGCAATAACAATGTGACAAAGGTTTATGTTTGGTTTTTGTTGACATAGTAAAGGCATTTTTGCCAGGTCTGGGAAGAACTCATCCCAGCTTTGAGAGTCTGGGCACAGGGCACACTGGTTTGCTGGGCAAAGGGGGCTGTTACTGGACTGTGTGGTTCGGGGGCAGAGGGTACCTCGTGAACATGGCCCTACAGCGCTGGTTCCTGTGAGACCTGAGCAGATTTAAGATACTCATTCTACCCCTGGGCGATGTTTGCAGTCTGTGATGTCTGAGGATGCAGAAATGGGGGAAAAGAAAACAAGCAGGAAGGCACAGGAAAAATATTCATGTTCTCACAGCAGCTGTTGAGAATAAAAAACATAAAAGTCCCCCTTGGCCCAACTGTGTGGCTCAGTGGTTGAGCATCAACCCATGAACCAAGAGGTCACCATTCAAAGAATGGGTTTCAGGCTTGACCCCCAGTAGGGGGCGTGTAGAAGGCAGCCAATTGGTATTTCTCTCCCTTCTCCCTTCCCCTCTCTCTAAAAAAAAAAACTCAATAAAAACATATTTTTTAAAAAGTTCCCCTTTGCACATCTAAAAGGAGGTGCTGATGGCCCCAAGTGGCTCATGTTGATAATGTGAAGCAGCATATTAAGGCAAGCATGTATGATGGGTCTGACTGACGGTGAAAGTGGAATGAAGAAGGAAGCCAGGGTGTGTGTGTGTGTGTGTGTGTGTGTGTGTGTGTGTGGTGAGTTTGGTGTGTGTCTAAGTTCTTAGTAGGGATACATTGAGCAAAGGTCTACGACCTTGGTTTCTCTTCAGACGCTGTCACCTAGCTGCTGTGTGACCCAGTGAAAGCTAATGAAAGTCTCTGTTCCTAAATTTCCCAACGTGAGAAACAGAGATGACGCTGTTTACATCATGGGGTTGTGCTCCGGATAAAGCTCCTTTTGTTCTAAAATGCACAGTTCTTTGGGCTTTAGACATTTTGTTCTCCTGACCCTTTGTTTCGCAGTGATCCACACATGGTAAGTGGAACACAACTCTTTCAGTTACTTATCACCGAGTTAAGTGATGGATGCCTGATCCCAAGTGGAGAGTTCTCTCCCCACACCTTCCTTGGTGACTGCAGCAGTTCCAGAAAATGAGATTCCTCAGCTGAGTTCTCTGCATCCCAGTGCACATACATGCAGAAAGGGGCTCGGAGCATTCGAGCAGGTGGTGCGTGGAAATGTCCTGTGTGTCATCTAGGACTGGCTCTGCCACTAACTAGCCGAGCGCCCTTAGGCAGGTCCCTTAATATCTCGTTATCCGTTTCCTCATGCTGTCAATAGATACAAGTAATAATAATGGTAATAATGGAAAGAACACTTGCCTTATTGACATCATAAAGATTTTGTGAGTATCAGATAAAATAGGAAGTGTTAAATTAAAAAAATTTTTTTAAAGATAGACTCTATTTAATATATTTTGTTGATTTTTTACAGAGAGAAAGGGAGAGGGACAGAGAGTTAGAAACATTGATGAGAGAGAAACATTGATCAGCTGCCTCCTATACACCCCCCACTGGGGATGTGCCCTCAACCAAGGTACATGCCCTTGACCGGAATCGAACCTGGGACCCTTCAGTCTGCGGGCTGATGTTCTATCCACTGAGCCAAACCGGTCAGGGTGTTAAGTGTTCAATCTTCTTATAAAAATGCAAGGTAATGCCAGTAGAAGACATAATTTTGATAGGCCTACTCCCGATACCCAAATTTGTCTCGGCAGTTAGGCTCATAGGAGCGATCTCTGCTGCAGGCTGGAGACTGAAGTTGGCCGACACATGCTTCTGTCTGAGAACAGAGAGATTTAAGATCCTCGTGGCTAGGGCACACCTGCTCTTTCCTCATTTAAAGAATGTCACTTAGGCTTTCAGGATTCTCTTGACAGCTTCCATCTGGCGTCCCTCAAAGCAATAGGAGGAGATGTCATTGCATTGCTTGTCTCACTGGAGTGTTGTTTTACCCCGCCCACGACCTCAGACGCGTAAGTCTTAGTGACTCTCTTCAGATAGAGAGGAATGTCATTTCTGAAGGGGTGGGAGCGGAGGGAAAAGAGCAAAATAGCAGCAAACTGCAACTTTAGATAAGGAGATGGAGACCTGCTTGGGCCGAATAAGTGAATGAAATCTGGGTTGGCCTTGATTCCGCCTGCAAGGATTATGACCTTTCTAGATAAGGGTACTTGTTCTGAAAAAAGGTCCCAGAAGCCAAGGTGGACCTACTAGAATCCCTTTGATGACACTCTAGTGTGTTTTCATCGTCAAGTCAAAATTCTTCAACCCAGATTTTCAACTTTTTGCGTCACCAAGCCTTGCCAACTGTCCTGCCTCATTCTACCCCCTACACCGGACTCCTCCACGTGTTGACCATCCTAACCTTCTCAAAAGCTGCTGTATGCATCAGGTTTTCCTTCATCTTGGGGCCGTTGCCTATTCCTTCTGTCTACAACACTTTTTTTCTGACCCATGTCCTCCTCCAAATTCCTCCTTCAGGCCTCAACTTCTCTGACACTCCTCTTGAGTTCCTCAAGGTTGAATGCACTTCCCTTCACACATGAGCCATGGATTCCACACATTCCTTTGTCACAGCTCTACAACAGTGTATGAAAATTGCCTGCTGACATTTATGTTTTGTACATTAGACTATAAGATCCTTGAGGGTAGAGAGATGTGTCCTGTTGGAAGTTTTAACTCCACAGTATCCAACAAAAGTTAGTCCTAGATCAGTATTTGTTGAAAGAAAGTATGAGGGCACATAGCCATGAGAAATGGGCAAATGCACTGAGATAAACCCCATGCCCAGAGAGAAGCACGTGGCAAAAGGAAATATGCAACCATATGAGCCATGGCTACACATGAGTGTGAAAGCAAGAAGAGCAATTGAATAAAACCTAGTGACAACTGTAAGACTTAAAGAATAGAAAATATGGAATGTAAAATGGTTAAAAAAAATAAATGAAAAGGGAACCCAATAGAACACAAAGAATCAGAAGAACAAAAATCAAGTGGGCCAGAATGGAGAGTGGAAAAGAAGTGAGTATACAGAAGTGATAGGAAAGAGTGGTAATGTTGGGCAGTGTGTCCCTTTGATGCTATAGGGATATTAACATTGATGTCAAAAATTAAGAAAACTAGCTTGGCTAGTGTTGCTCAATGGCTTAACGTCAATCTATGAACCAGAAGGCCATGGTTTGATTCCTGGTCAGGACATATGCCAAGGTTGCATGCTCAATCCCCAGTAAGGGGCATGCAGGAGGTAGCTGATTGATGATCTCTCTCATCATTGATGTTTCTAACTCTCTCTCTCTCTTTTTCACTTCCTCTGTCTGAAAGCAATAAAATCTTTTCTTTTTGATTTTTAAGAAAACTAAGATACTTTGTTCTGAGTAGTGAAATTAAAGTGGTTATTTTCTCAGAATCCCAAATTAGTTACAATATACTTGACCCAATTTTGGTTCCCAGAGGAAACGACACACAATTCAGAGACCGCCTTCTTTCCCCAGGAACCCAGACAGGAGTCCAAGGTTAGGCCCAGGACCCTCTGTTCATGAACCAGATCGCAGATGCAAGCTGTGTCAAGCCATATGCCCTTTGTTTTAGTAACTGGAACCCTAATATGGTGTGTGGGAATGTGGTACAGACCTCTTTTAGTAACTGGATCACAAGCATGGCACTTGGATACACCCCTGGCCTTCTGTTTTAGTAACAGGCTACAAATACAACATGTGGTTGAACTGTCTGGTCATCTGTTTAGTAACCAGATCACTCATATGGCCCTTGGGTAAATCACACTTGCTCCCGTTTCCTCACCAAATCGCGGAGGAGGCACGTGGTCAGCAATTACAACTGTTTTAGTAACCAGATCACAAGCACCGCACATGATTAAGTGGCAGAAATTTCCAATTTAGGAACCAAACAACAAACTCAGACTGTGGCCAAGCTGGAGCCTCACCCTCTTAATAAGCAGATCACACGTATGGCAGGTGGCATTGCCTCTCGGCTCACTGATTGAGCACACCGCTAAACTGTGCAATGCTGAGTTTTTAAATTTCAATTATACAGCCCAGCCTCAGCTTTGTAAATGCTATTTGTTGCCTGTGAAATTTTATTAGCTAAAGAAAAACAAACATTTTACAAAAACAAGATAAGCGAGGCCATAAAATCCCCAGCTCCGTATAAGCACTTAAAAAGGCAGGCTGCAGTCATGTGGAGGACTTTAGGGAGACAAGGTGAAGGATCCTGGGAGAAACACACCAACCCCATCAGGTTTGGCAATGCGAGGGCACCCCAAAGAGAGTCCACTTGAAGTTCTTTTGTCGCTGTGGACCATCACATTGAATGAGACCTGGTGCTATAATTTGAAATGTTATAAAGCAAATATTTGTTTCCTACACTTCTTCAGTGTGTTCCTGCCCCATTGGTGTTGGACTTGCATTGGGCAGTGAGATGCTAATGAGTGTGGCTTGAGCAGAGGTAGTTGGGCATTGCCCTCTTGACCAAAAGACATCTCAATAAGAACAACTTCCCCCCAGTTTCTGCTGCTTGGGTCCCAAATAAACATACATGGAGCAGACCCGCACCCAACTGGCACTAGAAGCAGAGCCTCCCAGCTGAGCCGGACCCAGCTGGCTGTCAGATCCATGCACATCTGTATAAAAGCTTCCTGTAACAGGTCACTGAGCTCTGGGGCGACCTGCTGCACAGCATCAGTGTACAACACTGACTGATGGATATGACTGGAATTTCTGAGGGCAAGAGTAACCAGGAAGCAGCATGAAGAAAAAGGCCACAGAGCTGGGCGTGGCTCTGAGAGGAGGTTAGGTCCAACAGAAAATAAGAGAAGAAAAGCTGATTCTAGGCTCACTGCCTCTACCTTCAAGGAGAGGCAGCTCTGCAGAGGTAAACTTCTGCTAACAGACTTGCCCATGCTCCTGACTCTCTCCACACTGAATGCACGCTGCCAGCTCACTGAGACCTTAACTGGTTTATGGAAAATTCTATCCCATTTTTTATCTCTCTTTATGCAAAAGACGGATGTACTGGAGGAAATAAACAAACAAAGTTTGCAACCTGGGGAAAGGATTCGAGACATAAAAACTGCAGAACCAAGCACTTTGGAGATTGAAGACAACATAACTTTGAAAAATATGTATAGGAAATATAAGTTAACTTTTCATAGCAATTGCATTGTGTTCCCTATTCTCTCTCTCTCTCTCTCTCTCTCTCTCTCTCTCTCTCTCTCTCTCTCACACACACACACACACACACACACACACATCTGTTGATGAGAAGAAAACTAGCTAATATATAAGAAGTAATGTTTTAAACATCTAATCATTCTACAGGAGAAGTGACAACAGAAGCTGTAAAGGACAAAATTTATAGCAGAGAAGGGATTCAGTGATTCAGGTGGCAAAACAAATAGCATTAGCTTTGCCACGCAGAAGGAAAGATCTCAGGATGAAAAACATATGGGAAGAGATGATAAATATGAAGAACATAGAACAGAGATATATGGAAAATCATTATTTCTGAAGAAGAGCCAAAAAGCAGATCAAAAGTAATAATAGCCAAAACCGGTTTGGCTTAGTGGAGAGAGTGTCAGCCTGAGGACTGAAAGGTCCCGGATTCGATTCTGGTCAAGGGCATGTACCTTGGTTGTGGGCACATCCCCAGTAGGGGGTGTGCAGGAGGCAGCTGATCGATGATTCTCTCTAATCAATGTTTCTATCTCTCTATCTCTCTCCTTTCCTCTCTAAAAAATCAATAATATATAAAAAAGTAATAATAAAAAATATATTAAAAACTTTCTGATAATGTATTTCTCCAGATCTTTAAGGCTTACTGTCAACATAATTTGAAAGATGTCAACACTTGGACATATCTTGATGATGTGTTTGAAATGCTAGAATAAAGAAAAAAATTCTCCCAACATCTTGGTATAAAGAGGAGGTTAACCACAGGGTAAGAGACCTAGGCCTTCTTGGGAAAGTCCTGTTCAACTCCAATCGAGAGATATCACTGATATATATCAGTAATATATATATATATTACTGTTGTTTTTTATTATAGAGAGGAAGGGAGAGGGATAGAGAGTTAGAAACATAGATGAGAGAGAGAACATCTATCAGCTGCCTTCTGCACAGCCTCTATTGGGGATGTGCCTGCAACCAAGGTACATGCCCTAGACCAGAATTAAACCTGAGACCCTTCAGTCTGCAGGCTGACGCTCTATCCAGTGAGCCAAACTGGTTAGGGCTCAGTGAGTTTTTAGGGGTAAGGTCTTTTACTGAAAAGTTTGACACCTGGCAGGGTTGTGATTCATTCATTTGCAAAGGCAACAGAACATCAACCAGCTATGCAAGAGCTCAGAAAGCATAAAATATGCCTCCCTTCCTAAATATATTATTTAAAAAGCACACCAGCCCACTGAGAGATGAGTCAAGAAAAGGAGTTCAGGAACGAGAACATGTGGCATAAATGACTGTATCTGAGAATTGAAACCATGCCAGTCTAGAGCTTAACATCCATGTTGTGCACATGACTATTAGACAAAATGCAACTAAGGTGGCTCCTTCTTCAAAGGGAAGACATAATATTAAAAAAAACAGTAATTTAACTATAACAAGTTGGATCTATATCCCATACTGCAAGAATCAAGTTCAAAAGGTAGGAAGAGGAGGAAAGAGGAGGAAAAAGTACTAATTTCTTTATTTAAATTGTGGCAAAGTTCTTATTTAATTGCACTGGTAATTTGATGAATGTCAAATGACAGCTGTGGTAACAGACACATTTATCCCGTTTCTGATTTTAACGGAAATGCCTTTAGATACTGTAATTGTATTGTCTTTTCCAACTTTTGTTCTGTAGAAAATAGTTTCAGGAAATGAAGTGCTCTTCCAGAAAACCAAAAAAAGAAAGAAATATAAAAACGTTCATCATAAATATGAATGAGAAATATGGCTTATGATCCCCTGCTCCCCAGAGATGAAAAATATTGTTAGTAAAAATGTTTCTGAGAGGTCTTGGAGTTAACAAGATCAGTTTAACATTTTAATTTTAAGGCAGGTGTTTGGCAATAATTAATCAGGGAAACCTTTTCTTGGGTCATATTGTAGCAAACATTGAGGTTGTCTTCTAACACCCCAGGTGGACATAAGACCACTTTTGGCCAGAGAGAGATACTACGGTGCCTGCAGAGGTCCTTGTGAAGCATTTTGTCTTTCTTATGAGAGAGACAGCCCCTCCTGAAGCTCTGGGTCTAGTCATGCCTGGAGATGTGATGCCTGGAACAGATATAGACCTCTTGGCACCCGCAGGTCAGTGACACTGTCCAGGTTATCACCGTTTGTCTATGCTCTGCATTTGGAAAACATCAAAAGCTGGGGACAACTGCATGATCTGAGGGCTCATTCACTCGCAAGTCTGGCTGCAGGGCAAGGAGGATCGAGAGCAAGATTGTCAGTGATAGAGCCTACAAGTGGCCTCCTCATGTGGCTGCTTCCCCACAGTATGGCGGCCTCCAGGTCAGTGGATTTCTTCCACTACAATAAGACCCTGCATACAAGGCAGATGCCACATGGCTTTTTCTGAGCTAGCCCTGGAGGGCACCCCACACCACTTCTACTGCCTTCTATTGGTTAAAACAAGTCACTAGCCCACCCAGATTCAAGGGTGAGAAGGTGGACCCACCAGTCTATGGGCAGATTGTCAGGGTCATACCATAGGACACCTTGTAGTGCTGTGGCCATATTTGGAGAATATAATTGGCACAGATGTGAATACTAAGGAGGAAGAGGGGCAAAGCCACTGACTCTACCAACCCTGAAGCTCCTCCCACTCTGCACTTCTATTTTCTGAGATACTTTCTTACTCTTTAAGTCAGTTTCAGTTTGTGTTTTTGCTACTTGCAGCAACAACAATCTATCGGAAACAACAGTTATTAGTATACTACAGAGCCAAGTGTGTACTGGCAGACATTCAAGTAAGGAGAGACCTGTGGTTTGATCCCTGGGTCTTCTTGGGCATTTACTGAACCTCTCAGGGCTAAGCCTCAGCATCCTCATCTGTAAATGGGAAGAGTAATACTAATAGTTACTGTGAGGATGAAATGAACCAGCATTTATAAAGTGTTTATTATCATGCCTGGCACAGGGCAAACAAATTATGGCCTTTACCAGCACAGTTTTACCATGAAATAGATGAAGCATTTATTTACTATATAATGGGGGATATCACATTTAGGATATATCCTCTTTGTATTTTACTATGGTGCATCCATGCATGTGGTGTGTGTGTGTGTGTGTGTGTGTGTGTGTGTGTTAGGTATTTTTGTTATTTTTAAATACATATTTTTATTGATTTCAGAGAGGAAGGGAGATGGAGACAGAGAAAGAAGTATCATCAATGACAGAGGATCATTGATCAACTTCCTCCTGCACACCCCACACTGGGGAATCAAGCCCATAACCAGGCATGTGCCCTGACTGGGAATTGAACTGTGACCTCTGGTTCATAGGTTGATGCTCAACCACTAATCCATTTGGTATTCTTTTAGTATTTTAAGGTATTTATTGAAGTAACCTTCCCCCCTCCTCTGAAAGAACGTCCTTTTAAAATAAAAAATCAGGGAAGCATCTGTCACAAAGCAATAATTGAAGGATCTTCAATATTTCAGTGCAGAAATTTTTGCAAAAAGCTGAATTCCATACAAACGAAGTTACAACACATACTGGCTGTTTTGGAAAGATAGATGGGTGAGTCAAGGATGCATAGAATCCTAGCAGAGGAAGCAAAGGATCAGACCTTGGCAAGGTGCCCCTCCAGCCCTGCCCACCCTTGGGACACCAAGACCCTCAACTTTTTCTGCTTCTCTGTGCACAAGGCAAGGGCCCTGCATGACCATTCAGTTCCTCCCAATGAAGACTGAATGGGCTGGCTGAGGGCCAGTTCCAACAGGTCGAACAACCTAGTCAAAAGCCCTAGGCTCTGTCTGTGGCAGGAGAGAGGCACATAGCTCATCCCTCACTTAGAGAGACTGGGGGGAGATTGGGTGTATCGAATCACACATCTGTTGGGAAGGGCAGGACTCACTGAGAGTGACATTTGGAGAATCACATCTTGAGCATGGGAACTTGGATGAGTCAAGAAAGAAATGCCAAGCTGCCTCACTGGGGCTGCTTGTGCTGCCTCCCACCCACCCACCTCCCAGGGAGCACATAAGGCTGGGCCCCGCGCTGTCCTACAAGCCAACTCCGATCCGCAGGGCGTCCCTTCCCAATTTCTCCAATGTTGACAGCTGCCATTCTGTGTGGGTTCCCAGAGACCCACAATCCATCCTCAGGGGGCTCCACACTCATTTCAGAGCATCCAGGGGTGAGTCAGAGCGCTGGGTATTTTGCCCCTGTGGCTTAGCTGATTTCTTCCCTGGGTGTGGGCAGCATGGTTGGTGGCACAGGAGCAAGACACCTGAGTTTACAGTCAATTCTAAATTAAGAAAACCTCAGTGCCACCTGGAATCCAGCCAGCAGAATGCACCGGTACATTAGCTTCTCTGCTTCCACGGCAGCCTTCGCGATGCCTGCAAGCTGTGCTTGCTGTGGAGCCTCCATAACAGGCTAACACGCTTAGCGAGGTAGCAATAAATAACAGGGCCTCCTGGAGCTTTCCTGGCCTTCAACCCTGCAACTCGGAGTACTTCAGTAAGTAATTATCCCCCAAAGCCTACAGGCCTGTCCTTGCACCCCCAACATTGCCAACTTTGATGTACCTCCTTGGAATTACATTTCGGTAGTAACATATCTGCACTAGAATGTAATACTATGGTACTGCACTTTATCCTAACTATGATCTATGGAGATTTTATCTGCTTTGCAATATTTCTTAGAAAATCAGCAAAGGACCATCAATACTGCATATCCAGAATTATAGGGTGATGAGAGGTTGTCTTTAATTTGTTCTTTGCTAGGCACTGACTGATAATAATAATAAAGATGTGGGATGGCACTGCATGTCCTCAAAGTAAGAAATGTGGGTAAAAAATAATACACAGTAATCAGATCCACCATAATTCTCACATTGTATTCTTATTCTCCTGTACCCTTGATTAGCAAGGAGACAGACAGTCGCCTTGCCTTCTTTAGGTGTATCTTTTCTGCTGTTCCTGAAGGTCTCTCACAAGTGGGGCAGCTCCCAGATGCACTGACCATGGTCCTGACTCACAAATACAGAAAGCGGCAGCCAGTCATGCCAACGCACCAATCATGAGTAAGAGTCAACACATTTAGTCCTTTCTCCATTTAAAATGCATTTTAGAACGATAGATTGTTTCATTTTTGGTCTTTCACAGTTTGAACTATATTGGGCTCTGCAAGCCCTAGAATGCTGGCCTAAGCCAGTAAGGATGCTGCAGGAGCCCACTGTCCCCAGAGCTCTTCCAGTGGCAGCAGAGACCTGGAGTATTAAGAAGCCAGAGGTGATGACAACCTAGTGCTGGGTCAGCAGGAATGTAGAGCAGAAACTGCTTGTTGCCTAACCAAGATTTGCTCTCCCTTTGCCTACATCATCAGAGTGGCTAGGTTCCCAGCCTCACTTACAGGCATATGCAAAAGTAGTGGATAGCGTTTGGAGAAAGCACTTGAATAGGAAGTTACTCGGTTTATGTATGGGCCATCTTTTTCTCCCTACTTCCTCTTTTCTGCCTAACCCCAAAGGCTGGAGCTACAGCAGGCATCTTGGGACAAGGAAGGAAAGATCAATCAAATTGCAGGGACCTCAGCCCCAATAATTTGGAACTGCTGAACCAATTAAAAAAAAACAACAACAACAAAAAAAAAACAACAACAAAAAAAAAACGCCCCTTCGATCATCTCCTTACATGAGGAAAATAAGTTTTTATGCGTTTATGTCTCTTTAGAGGCACTCAGCTGCAATTTCCATCTTGTACACGATCTGTCTTCCACAAGAGGACAAGAAATAGAGTCGGCTGAGTCCTTCCCTGGTTGCTGTTTATGTGAGCAGGAGCGGGTGGGCTTTCTGGTATTACAGCCATGATCTGAGAGTAAATCATAACCCTCTCAATCCTTCTCTTTGAGCTTTCTTTGGTTTTGCTTTGTTTTGTCAGTGAGTAGTGATGACAAGAAAAACTTGGGGGAACAGGAAGGAAAATCTCAAGCTGACTGTGAACAGGTTCTTCTGGGTAGGCTGAGAACTATCTCACTGTTGGAGGTCACTAAGGACCTGTAAATCCAGAGTCCTTATTAACTGATTCCTATAAAGATTCAAGATAACTGGGAAGGGTGATAATCAATGTTAGCTAAAATCTGATGACAGGTCTGGTCATGGGGAGGCTCCAACCAAGTTACCCATCTATATAAAGCCCTGGTCTTATGTGACTGGGCCATCTCAAACCCTTTGGAGCTCTTCTCTGATTCAGCAGTAAGACATAAGTGAGATAAACTTCTGGTTCCATCACTTACTATTTGGTGAATTATCCCATTTAACAGCACAGTGTTGTTACTAGAAACGCTATGGTATTATTAAGTGGTTAAGAGTGTAGACTGGATTTAGATCTTAGCTCTCCTCGGACTCATCCTGTGACTGAGGGCAAGTTACTTAAGCTCCTGTTTCTCAGTGTTCCCAGCTGTAAAAATGGGGATACTAACAAAAATGCTGTTAGACGCCGAAACCGGTTTGGCTCAGTGGTAGAGCATCGGCATGCCGACTGAAAGGTCCCAGGTTTGATTCCGGTCAAGGGCATGTACATTGGTTGCAGGCACATCCCCAGTAGGGCCCAGTAGGCAGTGGTCAATGTTTGTCTCATCGATGTTTCTAACTCTCTGTCCCTCTACCTTCCTCTCTGTGAAAAATCAATAAAATATATTTTAAAAAATGCTGTTAGACTGTTTTGAGGATTAATTAAGCATTGCTTGGCACCAATATGTAATAAGTGATACAGTTAGTCCTCTCTACTTAACTAGATGACTTTAAGCAAAATGACGTATAACCAAACCCATTTCACCACAGGGAAATTGATATAAATAAGAGTTAAGTTTCTACAGCATCTCAATGTTATAACAAAACAAGGTTATTAGAGGGCCTGCTGTATAAAGTACTACAGTATTTTGATTTATGAAAGGGAGCTAAGCTCAGCTCCTCATGGTGAAGCTCATTTGTAAAATGGGGCTAAATGCAGCTAATTACCCTCACCTCCTGGGCTGCTTTGACACGAGGTATGTCACATGCCTGGCACAGTGCCTTACACCAGCAGGCCCCAATAAATGTTCATCTCATCCCTCAGCCTCCCCTTCTCCTGGGCATAGACTGAAGGCTGCACAACAGATGGCCAGCTCGCTTAACATGGCGAGATCGACTTTCTGGGTTAACATTTAAGGGAGAGGAAGAGGGTAAGGGCAGCAGACAAGGCGCTAAAATGCAGGTTCCTTGGAAACAGGTCTCAGCAGCTTTGTATCCGATGGCGGCACTGGGCACCCCGGCATTTGCAGAGACAAGCCCTGAACGTGGGGAAGGTGTCACATGTGCACAAGGAGCACATGGTTATGTGCCTTTTCTTCCTTTGAACAACAGGCTACAAAAAGAGGACTGATTTTCCTGCGATGCAAATGCTGTATTTCCAAGCCTCACACTGGTGCTGGATTTCTTCAGTGATGGAACCTACTTCCTCTTCTGTCAGATGTCACTGCCATCACAACAGCTGAGATTTGCTCTTCCCACAGAAATGGTTTCAAGCAAGGCCCGATTTCTTCAGATTCAGCCTTACCTAACGACTCACACACGTGTTTCTGGGAGATGTATAGCTCAGGTTCTAAGTTTGCGCCCCGCTCACCCTGGAAAAGCTGGCTTGTGGGTAGCCAGCTTCTTGAGTGTGAATTTGATGCCAAGCATTAGAATATCCACAAGCAGATAGATAACAAGTGGGGAAATAATTTAGTCATTTAAATGGGAACAAATTCCCAAAATATCTTCTTTTTATCACTTTGATGAATCAGACTCCAGAGTTCTTAGGAAATAGATCAAAATAGCTAATTAAAGTTTTTAAGATGATGGAAAAGGGATGACTGTTAAATGGGCTGGAGTGACACAGGGAACTACAACACTTGACTGGAAGGGTGGAAGGCAAGAGGAGGAAGGAAGCCTGAGAAATGGACTCATTGCCCCTAAATATGTCTGGGATTGGGAAGAAATAGCATCATATAATGAATTCTGCCTTATCTTAAGGATCTATGACTTACTGGAAACATTACACGTTATAAACAGGAGACAACATACGCCCCCCTATAAGTTCTATAAGGCATCTTATTAGTTCAGCTTCACATAACTTCTGTCTCCTGAAAAAATAAACTGAATCCAAAAATCAGTGTCAATACTGGACATCTATACTGACACAATCCATTGCTCTTTCCAATTGGGCATGACTTTACAGAAGGAACAGCCTGATGAAGAGGCCTGGGCAGGGTAACCTTCACACTGAGTTTTTGTTTTGGTGTGGCTGGGCCCTGTGTGTTTAAATAGCCCACCCCATCTCCACTTTTAGTGTCCAATGTAAACAAGCTCTTGATATCTTGGCATTGTCCATGCCCAAGCCCTGGTTTTGACCTTGCCCTCTGCTGACTAACCTTCTTACAAGGCTCCCGACTTCCTGATTTAGGATCTTCTGATTTTAGCACTTTCCCCCAATCCCAAGCCCTAACCAACAGGTTCATCAGCATCACTGGAGAACTTGTTAGAAATGCACATCCTCAGGCTCCTTCTGGAGACTCTGGGGTGGGAACCAGCACCCAGCATCTGGGTGACACAGTTCCTCTGTGGCTGCCCTGGGATTTCCTTCTGGATAAGATGGGCACTCCCCTCCTATCTCTTTCTGCCTGCCAGCTGCTTCTAACCACTCCTACTAAAAGCACCACACATGGGGAACGCTGGCTCTTGAGCACTGGCTGGGGCACTTAGGACATACCCATAGAAAGTCATCTACGAGGAGAGATGCACTTTTAATTTGGTATCCTATATAATAAAAGCCTAATATGCAAATTGACCAAACAGAGGAATGAACCCTGGAACCACCAGGGGGCAGACGCTCAATGCAGGAGCTGCCCCCAGCCCACAGGTCTCAGGCCTGTCAAGGTGGGTGCCAGCAGGGGGCCCCCAACTGCCATGCTGGTCACCTCACAGAGGGAGGTGACTGTTGGCAGCAGCAGGTTGATTGGGGGTTGGGGCCTGCCAGCAAGAGGACTGGAGCTGGCCCCAGATCACCCCACCAGAGTGGGTGGTGCCAGGCCAGCCAAGCCTGGTACCAGTGGGTCCCCCCCTCCCCAGATCACCCCACCAGTCACCTGACAAATTGGCCCTGATGGCTGGCCAGGCCTAGGAACCCTACCCATGCACAAATTTTGTGCATCAGGCCTCTAGTATATTTATATCAAGGGCAGGGAAACTGAAACCCCCTCAAATGGTTCAATTTTTGCAGTTCTGATACTTTTATTTTACTAAGATTAGATGACCCATGGGAAATGCCAGGCGGAAGTTATGACTAGAATAAGGCCTTGCCCATGGTTATCAAAGTAACAATATTAACCCCTCTGAGAGGACAGGGCTTTCAGTTGCCTCCTGAGCAGGAAAGCCACCAATCACGTTCTTTGGGAAGCTGTATTAGTGAGGATTCTCCAGAGAAGCAGAACCAATAGGAGATGATGGAGGCTGGCAAGACCCAAGATCTGCAGGGGGATTTGGCAAACTGGTGACCCAGGCCAACTTTTCAAAGTGGTTGTACCAACTACATTGCTGCCAGTAATGCATGAGAATCCTGCTTTTCCCACATCCTTGCCATCACTTGGCAATATTGGTCTTTTCAATTTTAGCCTTTGTGTTGTAGGCAAGAAGTGATGAACTTATGGCTGATTTAATCTGTAATTTCTCTGAGACAAACTATGTTGTAAATTTTTGCATTTATTGTGTTTATTGGCCATTTGTTTATTTTCTTTGGTGAAGTGGCTAAATACTATGTACATTCTTTATTAGGTTGTTTGCCTTTTTATTTGTAGGAGGGAGGGAGGGAGGGAGAAAATAAATCTTATCAGCTATACATATTGAAAATATTTTTTCCTAATCTGTGACTTGACTTTTCATATCCTAGTGTTTCTTATTAAAGAGCAAAATTTTAAATTTTGATGAAATTCAATGTATTGAATTTTTCATAGTTAGTGATTTCTGTGTCCTGCCCAGAAAACTTTTGCCTTTCTCTAAGCTGTGAAGGTACTCTCCTATTTTCCTTTAGACTCTGTAGTTCTGGTCTTTTGGGTGTATGAGTCACCATAAATTGATTTGCGTGTGTGTATAGAGTATGAGGTGGGTGGCCAAACAGATGGTAGAATTTTAACCTAAATTGGATTCTAGATTTTTGCTTTAAAAAAATCATCACAAAACCTGGGCTAGAAGATAACACCCCAAACTCACAACAGTGGTTTCCTTTGAAAATGCATGGAAGGTAGAGGTTGATAAGACAAAGAAAAGGAATATCAACCAGTCAATAATGTTATTTACTTTAAGAGAAAAGAAAAGATCTGAAGCAATTATAGGAAATTGGTGATGTTTATTATTTTTGCATAGTGGTTACTTTGGTGTTTGTTGCAAAGGCCCTGTCCTTTTTCCGATTTAAAAAATATTTTCATAATTAAAAAGTAAAAGAGTACACCATGATACAGCAATAAAAAAGTTTCTTTGAACAGTGAAGGTTGGCAGTTCCATGCTAGACAATGCCATTAAATGCAATAGAAATTGCCAAGTCTCTTTCAAAATATCACAGACATTTTCAAACTTGGAGAAGCTCTGTGGCTGATTCACTCGCTGTGAATGTCTATCACTCAGATTGCAATATCTGTCATAAGCTCCAAGCTTATTTTTCAGGAGACACTAATGTGAAGCTAAACATAATTCAATTAAGAAAAGAAGCCACAGCTTCTCCTAAACAGCAATATCACAAAGGCCCCAGAATGCTTTGAAATATCTCAGCATTATACTCTGATTCAAAACAATGCCAAATCTGTCATGATGAAGAGTACGGACCATAAGGACCATAAAGAGCTATGTGTTGTTCTGAGGTTCTGCATGAAGCACGACCGGTGGCCAGAGTGATGTAGTACATTCTTCATGTCAAACGTGAATGCCGTTTAAGCTCAGAATTTGTGCTAATGAAGAAGAAAGTGTTATGTAACTGCATGCACCAATGCATGTCACGGTCATTGAAAAGTCAATATGTGCTCCAATGTCCTGCTGCACCTGTGGTCTCTGCAGACCACCTGAGTACTCACAGATGAGATTTAGTATATCATAAGGTATACATCTCCTATTGGTCTGGGTCCCTGGAGAATCCTAAACTTCCTTCCAGCCTTTGGGGAATCCTCTCTCTTATGAGCCATGGGCAGCATCACCCACTTCACCTGAAGAGACCCAAAGACCATGCATGACACCTGCCTCCCATGCAACTGGGACCAGGACATGTGACTCAGTGATGGCCCATCAGATGTACCACCCAGACATTTAGTATGGAGCTAGGGCTGCAGAGAAGATGCCCTGGAGGTTCCATCTGGCTTTAGAGAGCAATGTCGTGGAATCTAGTGGCACGCTGAGTCCAGGGGTGCCATCAGAGCCTCACTGGAGCAGTTCTGTGAGATCTGCCTCTGGTGGTAGAGGCATAGTCTTACTTATTTGCTGTGCCTTCCTCAAGCCTGGCCCACCAGCCTTCCTATCAATTCCATGAGCTACCCAGAATCTTTACAATAAACTTATTATTTTAATTGGCTTAAATTAAATTACCCTGAATTGATTTCTGTGGCTGGCATTCAATATCCCAATTACATGTACATTTAATGCAGTACTTATTGATTATTGTTTTATTTTGCTTTTTATTTCTCTGCCAGCTCTTTTTACATTGATGGAAATTTTTATATGTTTTTATTGATTTCAGACAGGAAGAGAGAGGGGGAGAGAGAAACATCGTTGATGAGAATCATTGATTGGCTGCCTTGAGTCAGCAACCCAGGTATTGTGCCCTGGTTGGGAATTGAATCGTGACATCATGGTTCATAGTCAAGACTCAACCACTGAGTCATGCAGGGTGGGCGACATTGATGGCATTTTTAGAGTCAAAGATAGTATAAATTGGAAAAAAAAAGTCTTATATATGAACATACACCCATCTGTATATGGAAGTAAAAAAATATCTGGGTAAAATGGACCAGACTATTTACTCTGTTTTAGTTTCCATATTTCCATATTTTAATATTTGTCTTCTCCCAAATATACATCAATGTCTAAGTAAAAATTATAAAAATATTTTTACTTTTGGACAGAATAATGGTGTGTGTGTGTGTGTGTGTGTGTGTGTGTGTGTGTGTGAGAGAGAGAGAGAGAGAGAGAGAGAGAGAGAGAGAAAGAGAGAGAGAGAGAGAGAGAGAGAGAGAGAGAAAGAGAAAGAAAGAGAGAGAGAGATTGATTGATTGATTGATTTAAGGTGTAAATCTGTCAAGGCATCCTGCTATTCAAATGGACTAGCATTCTTTATAAAAAATTATAAATGCACACCAAAATTTGTGTTAAAATACCTATTATACCTATTTGCAATCAGCATGAAAGAAATAAGTTACAGAATCTCACACATGGGCAACAGAGAAATAAAAGTTGGTGCATCCGTGCTCAGGAATCTGATAAGGCTATGAGATATTAGACTTTTGAAGAAACGTTCATGATGTATCTTAGTGCCTCTGGCACATCAGAGCAAATGCCATATCACTCAGAGCTAAGAATTCAATATAAAGGATCCATAAGAAATTCAAGAAGTCGGAATTCAGCCTATGATTCAAAGAAAGTTAAGTGTGGAGGGGGCTGAGCGTGCTGGCGGAGAGCTGCTGGCCGGGGCATTTCAAAGGATCCTCTTGAAAATCATCAGGGAGATTGGTCCCATCCACTCTTTCATTCTGTCTCCAAGAGCTGACTCCTTTCCCTCCCTGTCCCTCTCTCCAGATGAAGTGTTGCCCTCACTAAATCAAGCCAGTGGCCGAGGCTGATGGCCCAGGGCAAGGGCTCTGCACTCCCTCATTCATTCTAATAGAAAGCAAATGGTTTCATTTACTTCTTCCATTGGAGAAGGGCCCAAGGACCAAAGTATCTTAAACCAATGTGTGTGAAGGAAATATAAAGCAATACTTAGAAAAGGCAAGGGCCTGGTGAGCAATAGCTGAGTTCCTCACGGTTCACAGGCTCCAAAGAGCACACACGGGAACACTGCTCATTCTGAGTCTCTGCTATCAAGGAAACAGGCCAAAGAAACTCAGGATCCTGGACTTAAGAAACCAGGACCTGTGAAAGTGTTATGAAACATTTAAACCGAACAAGCTTCTTTGAGCTCAGAATGGCAGGAACATTGTTTCCTTTGTCAATTTACCTCATGACACCGGGTAAGCCTGAGCCCACATCCGTGTGGCTGTGTCCCTGTCGCTTGCTGCTGCTGTCTTTGAAAGGAAGGTTGTCGGTTGCTCCAGATACCAGCTCCTCTGAACTTGATTTCTGCTTCAACCTCTGACCCCCAGTTTACATCATGACACTCGGAAGATGACTTTAAGACTAAGCATTGACTCCTGTATTTGGGCGTGCTCCAAAGACATCTGATATGGTTCTTCTTCCCTTTCCAAGTCAAATGTTGCCCTTCCTGGCTGCCTGGCACTGCCCCACTAGTGCATTTGGATGGTGTAGGATGGAAAACCAGCATTGGTAGTCCACCCTAATTGAGCCCATGCCGACAAAAACCCATTGTTATGACATAACCCACAAAAAAATGGTCAGTGTACTGTAAGCTTTTGAGGCCACCTACCACTGCCAGGAGAGACCATGGAAGTGAAAGACGGAACAGGCAGTGCTTAGAAGTCTTCAGAGCCGGGGTGTGCACAAAAGGAAGCTTCCGGGAGCCCACCATCAAGGAGGGCACTTAATACCTGAGCTACCTGAGCTACCTGAGCGTAATACCAACAGTGACAAAGGAAAACATCTACTTCATTATTAGATTAACACATGGTCCTGTGTGGATCTTCAAAGAGGACCATTTGGATTAGACACACAGACAAAACAAGGAAAGAGGAGCAGCCAGCCAGAATGGACACTTCCTACCCATATCTCCAAAAGGATTTCTTAATTCTAGTACGTGGAGAATGTGATTTCAACTGACTCAGAAAGCTACTTTGCATGTATGAATGTGTGTGTGTGTGTGTGTGTGTGTGTGTGTGTGTGTGATCCTTATGTGAGTACAAATTAGTCAATAGACATCAATTGTGTTTCTACTAGTGGTGGACACTAAACTGTGTATTCAAAAAAAAGAAGATACCCTCTCCGACTTCAAGGTGCCCATTATTTGGAATCAGCTCTCTTCACTGCATTTTCTCATCCTTATAAAATTTCTGTTTTAAGTCCCTTCAGCTATTATTTAACAGTGTCAGATGAAAGTCAGATTTGGGCCCCACTCTCAGAAGGATTCTGTAGGCTACCAACTCACAGACACTCAGAATTTAAATGTGAACTTGAAGTAGAGAGAGCCAACTGGGCTACTTTACTACCATTTTAACCAGGGGATAATTTAATTCTCTTCACATTTTCCAGATTGGAGTATTTGTAGGAGGTAGTCTGTTTTGCACCCAAGCTTTGGGTTACTGTAACGAATTTGAAGAAGATGGAATCTTGTAGTACAATTGGAACATGTCATAACAGGCGAGCAGGATTGAGGATTATGATAATAGTCCGGGATTGGAAGGTAGGGATGACCTCGGCTTTGCTGACCAGACCCTTGAGGTTTCCTTCACTCCCAAACCAGGACACCCAATCCAGATGGTCATTCATTAGTGCACCACAGGCAGTAGCTAAAGGCGCTCATTACCTCTGGAGAGAGAAGTGAGAAAAGGTATGGGCTTTATTTGAAATTACAATATTTAATTTCTTTTTTTTAAAAAATCATACAATGCTCTACAGCAAATCTAACAAAATGTTAACATCTGCTAATCTGAGTTGTTTGTTAATTATTTTTATATTTGTCTGTAGGTTTGAAATGATTAATAAATAAGGATTATTTTAATAAGGAAAAGGTCTAAATAAAGACAAAATATTATTAGTGGATGTCTTTAAACAGTATATGTGTTTTTCTCTTCATTCCCAATCTTCTATAGTTTTCAAACATTTTATATTTAGCCTGTGTTACTATTATAATTAGAAAGTTCCATTTTAAAGTCATAGAACTAATCAACCGGAGATAAATAGGAAGGTACTGAGAAGGAAAATGGATCAGGTTGATGCCGATAAAATAGCAAATGAAAAGGGCAATGACAAAGCATAAAATGTGGTTAAATCTCATTAATTTGTACTTTCCTCATTCTAATTAATTAGTGGACAACTGGGTCAGACCTTGCACAATGGGTGAAGAAAGAATTGCTTATTAGTACCAGGAGGCATTCTAGTCTTAATTCTTATTATATCCTGTCGCCCAACCACATATGTGCTCCAGGCAGGGGATATGTTTCCTACATGTTTGGTTTCTCCTGCCAGGAAATCCCCATTCCAGTAATTTCTGGGTCCTTGACTGGCTGACCACCCATACCTCCTGAAGGAGTGACTCAGCAAAACAGGTAAGCCAAATCACAGGGAGAGTCTCAATCTTCTCAAGAGAACAAACTGTTTTAATAGCTGTTAGCTCATTAAGTGTTGAAATGTAAATATTGTAGCTAATTAAATACAGCTTTATTTATTCATTGTAGCAAGACCCAGCTGAACATCAATTACAGAATAAATTTTTAATGAATCAAAGAGCTTTGAAAAATAATGTGTATTTGCTAACACTGACTGACCTCTTTTTTTCAATTAGTGTGAATTATCATAGAGCCTCATCTTTCCAGTATCTGTAGCCTGAAGAACTTTCTCAGAGGAGAACTGAACACATCCAACGCCTCACCTACTCCAGGCTGCATCTGCCCCAGTGAATATGGCTGGAGACACACACCCACCGCGGTGCCAAGTCTCACTGGAAATCCCCCAGCCCCATCCTCAGGAGCACCCAAGTGCTACAGTTCAGCCCTGTCCATTCTCCTACTACCTAGACAGCTGATCCACCCCTCCTCCTCTGCTCTCACTCCCCCTCCCCCACCCATTCCTTCATCCTTCCTCTCAACTGATGACTTGGGCTTTCTCCTTTACTGAAAGCATTAAAGCAGGCAGAAGAGAACTTCAACAGGATCCCCTCCCCCCTCCCTCTGCCCTGTGCCTGAGCCAGTTCCCTGGCCCTCCCTCCTGTGCCCCTGTGAGCCCCTTTCCAATCCCACCCTTACGTATCCATCCTAGCACAGCCCCACTCATTTCTCCAGGAGTTTTCTCTGTCCTGCATCAATTTTCCTCTCTACTGGGTCTTTCCCATCAGCATACAAATGAGCAGTTCTTCTTCTTATATTACAAGAACAAAAGCAAAAATGAAAACCTGTTTTGACCCCATTTCCCTTCAAGCTACCATCCTATTTCTTGTCTCAGCAAAACTCCTCCTACAATGGACATTGCTGACTGTCTCCAAAGCCTCTCCCCATCCTTTCAAGAACCTATCCCACTGCATCACTCCTTTCTCTGGCCAAGGTCACCAACGAGCTCCATGTTGCTCAATCCAATGGCTCATTTCTCATTTAATTCATTTAAATCTATCCAAGGGGAGTAATAACATGTTATAATTCACTGTTCTGTGACTGTTGAGAATGAGAAGGGATGCTATTAATAACTGAGACAGGGTAACATGGACTTCAGGGCCGGGTCCAGCAAATCAGGAAAGAGGTATGGCTATCTGACCTGGTAAGATTTGACATCTTAAAATACTTTCTTCTTTCCTCTTCCAGAACACCACACTCCTGGGTCCTCTCCTTATTTGCCTATTTTGCTGGTTCCCCCTTGTCATTCAAACATCAGCATGTAATCCAATGACAGATTATAGGGTTCTTGGAGCTCTTCTCCATCCACTGTTACTTGGTAAGTGACCTCATCCAATCTCATGGCCCAAGTACAGATGATTATTAGAGTATCTCTCTGGGCTGGGCCTTTCTTCTAAACTCCAGACCATTGAATCCCATCCACTTCTCCACTTTGGAGTCTACTATACATTTCAATCTTGACATACCCTACAAGGGCCTTCTGATTGTGCTCAGATCTTCTTGTTTCATAGTCTGCTACATCTCAGCAAATAGAAAGCCTATGCTGTCAGTAACTCAGGCCCAAATCCTTAACTCCTGTTGGCTCAGCCCTGACTCCTCACACCTTATATCCAGAAAATCCTTTTGTCTCTACTTTCTGAATATATTCAGAATCTGGCCACATCTTCCCACCTCATTGCTGCCATGCTGGTCCTAGTGATCATTGTCTCTTATTTGGACTAGTGTTAAAACCTCCCAACTGGTCCCTGCTTCAGCTCTTTCATTCTATGTGCCACACAACAGTGTGATGGCCGTCCATCCCTCTTCAAACAAGAAGGGAGGTCCTCACTGTGCAGATAAGGTGATCCTCCCCACCTTACCTCTGACTTATCCTCTCCCCGACTCCACAGAGTCTCCCTGCTATTCCTGGGCCACTCCAGACTCCTCAATTATTTGCACTTTCTCATCCCTCTCTTGGAATGCTCTTACCATTGATTTCCTTTGATTTACTCTCCAACTATGTCTTCCCTCAAGTGTTCCCTTTTTACAGACATTCTCAGACCTGTTTAAATAATTCCCCTGTCACTTTGGCCATAGCATGTTTCATCTTCTATCAGCATATCCATTGGAACTTTCTGCAAAGATGGAAAAGCTGATTCTACACTGTCCCAACAGCACAGCACTAGCCAATGTTGAACACTTGAAAATAATTAGTGCAACTGAAGAACTGAACTTCGAATGGCATTTAATCTTAATTCATTTAAATTTAAGTTGAGATAGTTGCATGTGGCCTGTGGCTACTGTAATGGATAGACTAAGTCTATAATTTACTTATACTCTACTGTAATTTACTTAACTTTCCACAAGTTTGCTCAAGAGTTGGTTGCCTGTAAATATGATTTTATGACATAATACCCATAAGCTCTTCATCCTCTTCACAAGAAAGTCAGCTCCATGAAGGCAATTTCCTCTGTGCCTGATACATAATAGATGTGCAATAAATATCTGCAGAATGAACAACCTTTACCTCAAGTTTTATCACTTTTAAGTGCCTGAGCTTTTATTTCAAACACTTTCAGAAATTGTTCTAGGCTCTATATATATTCTTTTCTTAATTTAATACCAGAATATATTGTTTCTTTGCCAATTTCAGTGTCACTTTTCTGTACATAAATTGCTGTGCTGCAATAAATTGTTTTCTCAGAGACTGTTAATGTCATCCCTTCAGTAACTGAACCAGATTGCTAGGTTTTTATAGTCTGTCTACTAACTGGCTGTTTATCATTAAGTTCTTCCTGCTGGTGTCTCCAGTATGTGCCTTGTTTATTTTTCAAAGAAATGACCGAAAAATACTCAAGAGTACTTCTATTCTCCCACAGAGTTAAAAGCACTAGGTTTTTGATGACTTTTACTATGGATACATGCATAGTCTGTTCAAAGAGGTCGGTGGCCTGTACATACAACCTTCATGAAAATAATGTCTGAAATAACAAAAAGAGTAGTTATTGCTATTCCCTTTTAGAGACTGGAAAATGAAAATCAACAGATTGAAACCTAAAGCCACTGAGCTAGAATTAAAACCCAAGTTTTCCTTCTTAGTCCAAAGTTATTGAGTCTAAAAAACCACCCTCAACAACAAAAACAAACAAACAAAACACACACACACACACACACACACACACACACACACAAACTTCTCTTAGCTAAAACAATTTTTCTCAAAAGTGTGGTTCAAAACCACCTACTAACAATCACCTCTGTTGGGCTCCACACTAAACCAATTAGATCAGAATCTTGGGGGCTCAGGACCCAAAAAGCTATAGTTTTGATGCATATAGTAGAACTTGTGACCCACTGTGCTAAGTTTACATTCCGAATAGGTAGTATAAGCTACCTTGTTTTTATTCTATAGAAGAAGAATGATAGTACTATTTTCTTAGTTCCCTGCTTATAAACCTGTAACAACTGCTCTGTGGCTAACCAAATGAGGATTTTAAGCACTGATATATGAATATGTTCAACTAATGTGACTGTACTACACTGTAAGTAGAGATGGAATCAATAAAAAATGTGTTTCAATGGCAGATTATAGGTAAAAAAAATATTTCTAGGTTCTCTCACTGCCTCCTGAAGAACAGAGAGATCCATTTGTCAAGTGGGAAGATCTAAGAGGCTATCAATGATGCCATCAAGACTAATAACAGGAAGCTGAGCTAAACAAGGTCACTTGAAGCAAAAGCAACGTGTGAGCACTGCAGGTGCACTCTCACTCTCACTCTCCAACCTGAGCTCCTGAGCAGGCGGGATCTGAGGTCCTCAGCAGAAGTGGGGGCAGGACTGGCCCACTGGTCTGGAAGATAAGAGGTCAGTTCTCTCTTTTGGATTTCACAGGGACATCCTCACCATGGAGAGATCCTAGGAAAGCTTTTGGGGTTTTGTTGTTGTTGTTGTTTTTAAGTCCTGTGTGTATTTTTCTTTGTTTTTATTTTTTAATGTATTTTTAATTAATTTTTTTACAGAGAGGAAGGGAGAGGGATAGAGAGCTGATAGAGAGCTAGAAACATCTATCAGCTGGGGATTTGCCCGCAACCAAGGTACATGCCCTTGACCGGAATCAAACCCGGGACCCTTCTGTCTGCAGGCCGACATTCTATCCAGGAAGCCAAACCTGTCAGGGCAAGCTTTTGGTTTTTATGGTGATTTCTGAGACTCTGAGTGGTGAGAGGCGGGACTGGAGGAGACCAGGGTTTGGTGGAAGTCCAGGTATGTGGGGACACACGAACCATGCCACGCAAGGTGGAGTGCACAGTCAGAAGGGCTGTGTTAAGGGGTGAGGGGATTGGTAATACGGGGTCTCCAAGGATTGGCAACACCAGCTGTGTAGCAAATGTGCAAATGCAAGGAGCAATGCAGGGATCTAGATTTCCACCAGGACTGGGACAAAAGACCCCAAAGCTGGGGCCAGGTTAAGCCTGCCAGTGAGTCTCAGAAAAGCTTACAGAGGAGCCTGGATTCCCAGGAAGGAGCTGAAGCCAACAGCAAGTCAGCTGGCAGTCTCAGGAAATGTGGTAGGAAGCCAGCTGTGATGGGTGCTGAACTGTAGCACAATGAAGCCAGTTACTGAGGATCTGGGTCAAAGGTGCCATCTCCAACTACAAGCCGATGGAGGAGGTCACGAAAGGAAGCTCACCACTGGATCCTGACACTGGGAAGACAAGTGGTCTAGCCCGCCCAAATCCTCTGCTCAGCCATAGAGTAAGCAGCTGCCGTGAGGGGCACACGGAGAGTGGATCTGGAAAATTCCAAGGTGAGAAAGAAGGAAGGAGGGCTAAAGGAGCCCAGGGAAGGTTCTCACCCCACACGATGAACAGCTTAAATTCCGGGAACCCCATAAGTCTCTGTCCCCCCTGGGGAGAATGTGGTCTGTTGGCACTTTTGTTATTTACTGCTCAGCCCACTGTGGTGAGGAAAAGGCAGTGCCCACAGAGCACAGTCAGTAGGGAAGATGTGCCTGACCGTGAGCACAGGCTCAAGGCCAGCAGGCAAAGGAACACCCCCCCCCCCCCTCCACAGGAAACTATTTATCCGATGAGAGGTTTTGGGTGTTTGGCCAAGAATCCACACAAGTGACTCCCTCTGCTTCATGGTAGGTTAATTTTTGGCAGTTAAAAAGGAAAAAGAGAAGTCTTTTTATGAAAAACATAAACCTTCACTGAGAATATAGAGCTAGCTTTTTTGAATTCTTTGTAATTCATATAAGAACCCTGTGAAGTAGATACAATATTCTCTGTTTAGTCAAGGGGGCAGAATGTGATTTAGAGAGGGGAAGCAAGTAACCCAACGAATCCATACAAAATGTTAGAAAAACACAGGCAAAACTGAGTAAGTGCTAGCCATTTTTATTACCCAAAGTTGCCTGGTTTGCAAGTGGCAGAACCAAAATCTGGACCCAGACCTGTCTGACCTGGAAACCTTCACTCTGATCCACTGCACCATCTCTGTCCCAAATGATTACTTTTTATTTGTAGTTTTTGCTTAGTTGAGCTGATCAAAAAGGAAACAGTGCCAAGAGTTAGGTGTGCCTACATTTGTGTGCTCGCTAATCTGACTCATGTTGTATTCCTCCCAGCCTCCTAGCTTCAAATAACTTATCTAAGTAAGCAATTAGAATGCCTGGGCTTCCCCCCCCCCCCCCCCAAGTAAAACCAATGAAACAGGAACATTGATTGAGACAGCAATTTGTGTTTCATTCTCACTACAGAAGGACACACAAAAAATTACAACATATTAAAGGGGGAAAATATAGGAACATACCAATTATCAATAGATGCTGAAAAGATATATGATAATAAATCCACAGGCATTACTAAAATAGGACCAGAAGGAAAGTGCCTCAAATGTATTAACGACCACTATGTAATAGTGGGAAATTGTAACCTACCCCACCATTCTTTTGACATTGTTTTTGTAACTGCTGACTCTAACACATAGCTTGTAGATAAACAGCATGTTTGCATAAGAATCCTAGGAAGTAACTTCAGAAGATACAGATCTCTGACTGTAGAACTAGGATGACCAAGACCAGAGTGCTACACACCAGACCATCACTTGACCAGTTTTGAGACCCTTATCCAAATGGACTGCACTGGCCAGTACATAGAGAACTTGACACCTCTCCCCTTGATTTGTTTGTTCTGCTTTGCCTTATGAAAACTTCTGCCTGCACTGAGATATACAGATGGGCTTTGTGACAAGAGTCCCCATCTCCTTCGGTGACCCAGCACTTGAATAAACCTCTTCCCTTTTCACCAGCATATGTCTCATGAATTGTTACGTTTTGCTTTTTTCTTTTTTTTGTGATGGCACGCAGCTGAACCTTGGTTCCAATTACAAATAAAGCCCAATAGTAAATATTATTCTAAATGTTGAAACAGTAGAGCCTTTTTAAAATTAAATTGGGAACTAGATAGGTGCATTTGCTTTGCTGTAATTTTTTTCAGCACTGCTTTGCAGGTTAGTGAATGCAGCATAAATGAAGAAGAGTATACAGACAGAAAAAAAGAAACACAATTATCTTTTTGTTGAAAATCTAATAAAGTAACTACCTATAAGAAAATATTTAGTTATCATATAGTTTCATCTCTATTCTAGAAATGAGAATCTAGAAATGGAAATGGGGAAAGTATTTAACCCAATATAATGATCTCAAACTATAATATTTTCTAATAAATTTAGTATGAAAGGTAATTTTTATGAAAATAAAGCAATGAAATCTAATTTATGACTAATTAAAAGACATTTTTATGTTCTCAAATATAAATATAAATACTTAATGTTACAAAATCTCCAATTATCTCATTTCTATGTAATTTATTGCATGCTTTTATTTTTATCCTCACCGGAGGACATGCGTTATTGACTTGAGAGAGAGATGAAGGGCGAGAGAGAGAGAAAGAGAGAGAGAGAGAGAAACATCTATGTGAGAGAGACACTTATATTGGTTGCTCCTGTATGTGCCCTGACTTGGAACCGAACCCTCAACCTTTTGATGTATGGGACAATGCTCCTACCAACTGAGCCACCTGGCCATGCCAACACAAGGTTTTGGTTTTTAATCAGATGAAATTATCTTACTGTGATATGAAAGAATAAATGCTCAAGAAGAGCTAAGAATGTCTGAAATGAAAGACTAATTAGGGGGAATTTATGAGAGAGTACAGCATGTTAGCACATCTGAGAAAGCCATTTTGATGCATCCTCAGACATTAGCCTGCATCAGAATCTGCTGGAGGGCTTATTAAAACACAGACGGCTGGTCCCCACTCAGAGTCTCTGATTCAGTGGATCTGGGATGGGGCCAATAATTTGCATTTGTAACAAGGTCCCAGGTGATGCTGATTCTGCTGGACTAGGGAATAATCTTGGGGAATCATTACTGTAACCAGCCAACAGAATGTTGGCAGGAAAAACAAACAAACGACCAGACAAATAAACCAGTAAAACAGACAAGAGAAGCCATAAATGAGCCTAATATATGTGAGTATTTAATAAATAATAAAAACTATCCATGTGGAGTGACTGAGTAAGAAAAGTGTGGTGCATAAAAGTTTGTATAACATTGTCTCAAAGAAAATACAATACTATGTGTGCATGCCTGTAAATATTTATATTTTATACATAAATGGTTAACACAGGTTGAGGGAAATGAAAATGGGAGAGGAGAGAGTGGTAGGGGAGCTCAGCCAAAATGGAAAAAAAAAAGCAGCACTGAAAAATTAACACTGTATATTATATTATCACATTTGTGTAAAATTACACATGGCCATGATTAATGATATTTTAAAATGGTTTTGAGCAAGATCCAAAGACAATAGAAGCTATATTCAAAAGCGAGGTGCCAGACACTCCATTTATCATTTACTCTACAAGTAAATATTAAACAGCTATGATGTATGAGGCTCTGATTTAGACAGCAAACACAATCAAGCCCTCCTACCCCCTCCCCAATTCTGGTTACGAGTAGATTCGCACCATGAAAAATGTATCAGAAAGACGGTGAGGGAAACTTGGTACTGGGTTCACCCATACCACTGGGAGAGGATGTTCAGAGAGCAGTGCCACCAGCAAGCTGCAAGCCCTCCACTGGAAAGGGGGCGTGGGGAACACCTGCCCCTCCTCCTCTCAAGCCTTGAGAAGGGCCTCCCTTGGAGTTCCTGCTGCTCAGGCAGAGTGAACGGTGGTCTGATTCTGCCTGCAAAATCTAAAGGCTTACTAAGAGGCCGAAGATGGTAGAAGGAGGAAATGGTGGCTGCCTTAGGTGTTCTCCACCCCCAGAAGTTGTAGAAAATAGGTAGAACCACCACATAACTTTTCACATGAAATGGATCCTTTTGAGCCTGAAAGTGTTATGCTAGAAGAACAGGCATAAACAGGATGGTTCTGGGAAATTGGATGCATGCTTTCTGTAGGCACAGCGTTAGGTTCTCATGGTCCAGATGACCATGTGAGACAGAGCTGGTGTGAGGTTATCTAGAGGGTCACTGAGGAGGGGGTAGTGGGAACTCCGATTTATAGCAGCTCAGAGAGGTGACAGACAGCCTGAGACTCGTGATTGGCATCAGAAAGGGAGGGTGGGCAGTCATGTGCGACTGAGCCCTTAACCTGTGGGATCTGATGCTATCCAGAGGCAGTTAGTGTCAGAACTGCGTGGTGTGGCAAACCCACACACCTGGTGTCAGAAGTGTGAGCAGGAGAGCAAAGGAGAAACAGCTGCCTATGCGCCTCAGGGCAGAGAAGCTAGAGGCCCCACTAAACCCCTGAGTATGAGGCCAGGGAAGTGCCAGCTGGAGTAGAGGTGGAGTTGACTTGACATGGGAAGTGTAGGGGAGAGGCCCTGAGGAAGGAGAGCAGGGGTGTCCGAAAAACGTGAAAACTCCCACGTGAGAAACAGGAGGCCTTAACCAGCTGCCAAGTCTGGGGAACTGAGACACAACACAGCAGCCTGCCAGCCAAGAAGGACAACCTCCACTCCTTCCCTGCACGGAGCAATGGAGCTGGAGGAAGAGTGAGCTGGAGAGCCAGTGGGAAACAGAGGCATGCCAACTGCCAATCTCCCCCCACGACCGACCCCCCCCCCCCCGCCACGACCGGGGATCCGGGAGAAAGGCTAACATTAAATCAAATTTGCAGTTTTGTCAGACATTTTGACGACGGAAAGTCTGTGTTGTAGGTGGTACTTAAATGACCATGGCACAGAAGCTTTATTTTCTGAGAGTGGCCAGAAAACCTACCCATATTCGCCCCTGACTGCAGGGGAAGAAAAACATTAAGGGTCATTGGGAGACAAAAACAGAATTGCTTCATTTCCAGAGTGTCCTTGTTCACTTTAAGAGTGAAATCATTAAAATCATCAAATATTTAGATGTATTATAATAAAACAAACCGGGATGGACTTTCCTCTTCCAACTAGAAAAACATTCTCTGTGCTTTGGTAGGGGACACCATATCTTAAAAAAAAAAAAAATATATATATATATATATATATATATATATATATATGTATATATATTATTGATTTTTCACAGAGAGGAAGGGAGATAGAAAGTTAGAAACATCGATGAGAGAGAAACACCGACTAGCCGCCTCCTGCACACCCCCCACCGGGGACGTGCCCACAACCAAGGCACATGCCCCTGACTGGAATCCAACCCGGGACCCTTCGTCCAGAGGCCAACACTCTATCCACTGAGCCAAACCGGTTTTGGCAACACCATATCTTGGGGGCCACTGATAGCCCTAGACATTTAGCACCGATATGGAATGGCCAGGCATCCAGAAGGTAACCTCACTCACCTCCTCTCTGAAGATTCTGTGGGAGAAGCCGAAGCCTGTGTGGGCGAAGGGAGAGAAACTCTTGGCAGCAACGGTCTCCTGTGGGCCAAGACTTACCTTTCAGAGGCCAAAAACATGAGGAGTTTCTGAAAGTTGTAAAGACTAGGCTCTCTTGTAGTTTCTTTCCCAGGTGCCACGCATGCAGGAAGGTGGGTAGGCTAGCCAGGCTTTTCTCAAGCGCAGGGAGTGGGGGCCAAATGGAGAAGATACTCTGAGAAGCACTCAAGCCTTTTAAGCATCACCCCAGGGCCAGGAGGAACCTCCCAGAGCTCCAGGTGCCCTGGATGCTCACATGCCTCTAGGGATGAGGAGGGGCTCTAACATCTCCCGTTAGGGAGGCTTAGGACCAGATTCAACTTCATTGTGAAGTGAATTAACAGCCAGCCGCTGGGGAACACAACATCTCATGGCATGTAAGTGAAAGCCATGAAAAGCAGGGGTTATAGCGTTTCACAACTGCTCAAGGTTGATTGGTTTGATCCTTAAATTGAGCTCATCAACTTCAGGTGCAGCTGGGAACAAAATTAACCTGCTAATTCTACAGTCTATCATTCTCCCAGGGCTGATTCTATTTCCTCTACCAGCTTGGATTCCGGCTCAGGAGGAATGTAATTACCTCAGCATTACTGTTGAGTGCACTTTGCTCTGCCTCCTGTGGCTGTGTGGCTCAGGTGGTCTCTGAATTCAGAAATGGCACAAGGCTCAACCCACCTCTCTTCATCTCCTTCCTTTTCCCTCTCTGGCTCTCTGGATGACTCTTAAATTTATTTCTTTGGTTCCGCCTCTTCCCTGATGAATTAGAAACACACAATCCTCCTGTGTGTTTCTTTTAGTCTCACCCTACTACCACACTCACGACGCTTCTCACACCAGCTATGTGTGGGATTCTCCCCACACCAAGCGATTATCTGCAACATCAGCTGGGTGTCCTATAATTCCACTCAAGTCTGACCTAAATAAGTTAGTGAGGACCCCCCCCCCCCCAGGCTAAGACTCACTCCCATGATACTGCCTGCTACGTCAGATGCCACACAGTGGGTCCCCAGATTATTCACAACTTCTGTCCAACTTGGCTACAAATTGGAGGTTCACACGACTTGGGTACAATTATTTGCAAGGATAGCTCACAGAACTCAGGGAATCACTTATGTTTACTATTTTATTATAGGATAAAGGATGGGCTAAGGATACGGCTAGATGAAGGTCTGGAAGGGTCCTGGGTGCAGGTGCTCTGTCCCCATGGAGTTGGGCTATGCCACTCTCCCAACCTGAGGATGTGTTCCCTAACCCGGAAGCTCTCCAAAACCCTGTACTTCCTGTATTTATGGAGGCTTCATTAATGATTAACTAATTGATGATCATGATTGGTCATGAATTCTATTTTCAGCCCCTCTTGCCTTCCCAGAGGTTGGGGGTGTGGTTGAAAGTTCTAAGCTTCTAATCATGGCTTGGTCTCTCTGGTGGCAGCCCCCATCCAGGAGCCATTTAGAAGTTACCTCATTAGAACAAAAGGCACTCCTACCACCTAGGAAATGACAAGAGCTGCAGGCGCTCTGTGCCAGGATCCAGGGGCAGAAAACAAAAGTATACGTTTTCTATTATTTCACACCTGAGTTCTAGAATGGTATAAAAAACTGATCACTAAACTGCACATTTGGGCATCTAATGACCATCTCAAATTTACATCCAAAACAAAAATTTTAAATCTTCCCATCTTCTTAAAATAGCAAATAAAATTTTACTTTTAAATTAAGTAACCAATAATTAACCCCCCTTCCGTCCATTCCTTTCCTCCCAGTTTTTTTGTTGTTGTTTTTTTGTTTTGTTTTTTTTGCCTTTCAGTATTGGCAATTCCATTCCAACCAGTGACTTACTTGCTCAAGCTACTTGCTAGGAGTTATATATTTTCCTTGTATTCCTTAAGTCTTGTTTATCAGCAAGTTCTGCTCTCTCTCTCTCCCTTTAAAACATCTCAGATCTGACTTCTTCTCACTGCCTCCCACACTACCTCATCATCACTTTTCTTTCTAACTGGTCTCGTACTTCAACTTCTTCCTCTCTGAGCCCGTCTACCACCCAAGAGCCAAAATGATTATGCAAATACACAAACTGGGTCATGACCCTCTTTTGCTCCTTACATCCCCATGGTTTTGATTCACACTCATTGAAGTTCAATATCCTTATCTACAAGGATACCAGGCTCTTCTGGGCGCTACATAATCTGATCTCTGCCTTAGTGTCCAATTGATGTTGTATCACATTACCCACAAAGTCAGTGGCTTAAACAACACAAATTTATTCTATGACTAGAGGCTCGATTCATGAAATTCGTGTAAGGGTCTCGGCCTTCATTGGAAGGTCATCTGGAAGGATGTCCAGAAGGTTGTTCAGCTGTCTGGTCCAATTAGCATATTATGCTTTTGTTATTATAGATAATTTGGAGGGTTAGAAGTCTAAAACTGAGGTCTTGGTAGGGCTATTTCTTCTGCAGGCTCTAGGGCAGAATCCATTTCCTTGAACCTTTCCAGCTTCTCCAGGTTTCCTGCATTCCTCCTTTTTCCTCCCTCTTTCTCCATCTTCAAAGCCAGAAGCATAGCATCTCTCACTTCTCTGACCTCTGCTTACTTATAGGTTCTCTTCATCTAGCTGACCCCTCTGTCTCCTTCTTATAAAGACTCTGTGATTACTCTGGACCCATCTGAATAATCCAGGACTGTGTCCCCCATCTTAAGGTTTTACTGGTATCTACCGTGTTTCCCTGAAAATAAGACATCCTCCAAAAAAAAGACCTACTTAATGGAAACATAATACAGCCCCTGAAAATAAGACCTAGCGCATCTTTGGGAGCAAAAATTAATATAAGACACTGTCTTATTTTCGGGGAAACAAGGTATCTGCAAAGCCCTTTTTACCATTTAGTGACATATAGTCACAGGTTCCAGGGATTAAGACATGGATATCTTTGAGAAGCCATTATTCAGCCTACCACACCTGATTAACTCCAAATTCATCTCCACATCCACATCTCCACTCTTTGGCTTCATTCACTTTGACCATCTTGTCAACCCTGTATTACCCCCTCCACACTCTATTCCCTCATCTCACTCTATTGCATATAGCACTATCACTGACCTATCACGTATTCATTTGATCATTTTATTTTTTCTCTACCACACTAAGTTCTATGAGAACAGTGGTTAGTTACACACACACACACACACACACACACACACACACAAATAAACACACACATTTTGTTTATTTACTGTCATACCACCAGTGTCTAAAAATGTGTGTGGCACAAAACAGGTACTCAAAAGTGTTTAGAGAGGAGGAGAAAATGGCGGAAGAATAGGTAGGCTAGTTCTGACCCGGACCCCGAAGAGGAAGGAGAGAGCACCCGAGGGACTCGCTGGGAGTGCCTGTCGACAAGCCAAGAGAGAGGCGAGCACCTGGAGAAACTGGGGGGCGCCCGATTGGGGAGTCCCTGACAATTGAATACCCGCGGCCCGATCCTCTCTCGGAGCGAGCTAGGGGAGAAGACGGGGAAATTGCGCCATCTTGACGGGAGGAGATTTGGATTAAAGGACAGAATAGCCAGGCTGTAAAGACCACCGAGTGGCTGTTCGCCCCTGGACGCCGACCACAGTCAGCGCGAACGCTTGGATTGGAGGGAGTGCTCTAACCCAGGGGGAAGAATCGGTGAGTCTCTGCTGCGGCTCGCATATCCCCAGCAGCGCGCGCATTTCCCCCAAGCCGCAGCTCGGCTCGCGCCGGCAGCAGCTCGGCTCGCGCCGGCAGCAGCTCGGCTCGCGCCGGCAGCAGCTCGGCTCGCGCCGGCAGCAGCTCGGCTCGCGCCGGCAGCAGCTCGGCTCGCGCCGGCAGCAGCTCGGCTCGCGCCGGCAGCAGCTCGGCTCGCGCCGGCAGCAGCTCGGCAGCTCGGCTCGCGCCTGCAGCTGCTGGCAGCTCGCGCTCGCTCGCAGAGGGGTCTGTGTTTGTAGGAAACCCAGAACTGGGCTGGAGCCACCCCTGACTGCGGTGGGGGCCCCTAAGGAGCAGTACGTCTGAATCGGTCTCAGAGGGAGTTGCAGGCAAACGTGGTCGCCTCCTCTTGCCCAACCCCCACCCCTCCATAGATCCCGGACACAGGGGGAAAGAAAAAAACAAACAAACAAACAAAAACAGGAGGGGACCAGGAGGCCTGGCTCTCTGCCACCAGTAGGCACCGCCACCTAGAGGCTGCAGTACATATGGACTCCAGAACTGCTTCAAAAAACAAGGCCCGATTACAACACGGAAGAAACACTGGGAATTGTTATTAAAGCCCAGACTGGGAACTGGTGAGCTAGACGGAGCAACAGAGGAAGTGAATGACCTTCATTACTGCAAACTTTATTTAATTTTTGATTTTGATTTTCTAATTGTTTAATTTTTTTCTGTTTTTTTTTTAAGCTACATTAGTTGCAAAGTTTACTAAAGAAGATATTTTTGTTTTTCATCTTTCCTCACTTGATTTTACCTTTTTAATTAACTCACTTTTATATGTAATCAATATTATTACTACTAGTAGTTTGCTCGTTTTATCTTTATCTTTTTTTCTTTTGTTTATTTTTATCATTAGCTTTTAAGTGCCATATTATATACTTTTCAAAAAAAAATTTTTTTTTCTTTTCTTTTCTCTTTTTTTCCCCTTTGGGATTACTATCCAACAGACTATTTATACCTTTCCTTCTCCAACGCTCTATTCTAACTCATCCCTACCTTTAGGCCATCACTCTTTTCCTAACCCTTTCCCTTCGATGTCCTGCTTATCTTAACTCTTTATTGCTCTAGATTTTCCCTATTTTTTTCTATTTGCCCTCTCCTAAAACTTCAACCTTCCTGTGTATATCTGGCTCCCAACCCCCTACTCCAAGCCAACTCACACCTACCTTGTCGCTATCTTAAAAAAAAAAAAAAAAAAAACCCACAACAACAAAAAATCCTTCTCTCCACCCCTTTGTAATTGTATGTTAAATGCTAACTATATCAAAGTTGTATGCTTTTTTGTAAGATTGGTTCGCTTATTCTTTGTATTTGATTGTATGATTTTGTTAGCTGGGTTCTAGTCAACTTTATTGAAGGATATTAATATTGCAAACGCTTTTCTGTTCAGTGCCATATGTGTTGTACCTGGATGTGTTGTATTTTGTACCTTTAAATCTAAGCAGGAGAGAGAGAACTACATATACAGGCATCTTAAAACAGAAAGATCATGGGGAGGCTAAGAAACACCCCACCTATGAAAGAAAATCAGACATCACCAGAACAGGAAGTAAATGATTTAGAGGCAAGCAACCTACCAGAACAAGAATTCAGAGTAATGATCATGGGATGGCTAAAAAGAATGGAAGACAAATTTGACAATATGAATAAGACCCAAGAGGAAATGAAGAAAAACCAAGAGGATCTGAAGAAGAACCAAGAGGATCTGAAGAAGAACCAAGAGGATCTGAAGAAGAACCAAGAGGAAATGAAGGCGACCCAAGAAGAAATGAAAAATGACATCACTTCTATGAAGAACTCAATAGAAAGCATCAAGAGTAGACTAGAAGAAGCAGAGGACCGCATCAGTGAGCTAGAAGACAAGATGGAAAAAAATACCCAATTAGAGAAGCTGCTAGAAAAAAAAATAAAAAAACAGGAAGAGAGCCTACGGGAGCTTTGGGACAATACAAAACAAAACAATATTAGAATAATAGGGGTCCCAGAAGGAAAGGAAACTGAGCAAGATATGGAAAAAGTATTTCAAGAAATAATGACAGAAAACTTTCCTGAGATAGAGAAGAAAAAACCGACACAAATCCAAGATGCTCGAAGAGTTCCCAACAAAATGAACCCCCAAAGATCAACACCCAGACACATTATAATTAAGCTGGCAAAAAACATTGACAAAACCAGAATCCTAAAAGCAGCCAGAGAGAGACAAAAAGTTACATATAAAGGAACCCCCATCAGATTAGCAACTGATTTCTCAACAGAAACTCATCAGGCCAGAAGGGAATGGGATGACATATACAAAGTCATGCAAAGGAAGGGTATGAACCCAAGAATACTGTACCCTGCAAGGCTGTCAATCAAAATTGAAGGTGTAATCAGGAGCTTCACTGACAAAAACAGACTAAAGGAATTTATCTCCAACAAACCAGCAATGCAAGATATGCTAAAGGGTCTACTGTAAAAATAAAGAAATAGGAAGCGAAGAAGGAACACAGGGGGATAGAACAAAAATGGCATCAAATACCTACCTATCAATAATTACTTTAAATGTAAATGGTTTAAATGCTCCAATCAAAAGACATAGGGTAACAGATTGGATAAGAAAGCAAAACTCATACATCTGCTGTCTACAAGAAACACATTTCAGAAAAAAAGATGCACACAGGCTGAGGGTGAAGGGATGGAAAAATATTTTCCAGGCGAACGGAAATGAAAAAAAGGCTGGGGTAGCAATACTTATATCAGACAAATTAGATTTCAAAGTGAAGGACATAAAAAGAGATAATGAAGGCCACTTCATTATACTAAAGGGAGCAATCCAACAAGAAGAAATAACCCTGGTAAACATATATGCACCCAATGTGGGAGCACCCAAATACATAAAAAAACTGCTGGAAGACATGAAGGGAGAGATTGATTGTAATACAATCATAGTAGGAGATTTTAATACCCCACTGTCACATTTGGACAAATCACCCAAACAAAAAATCAGCAAAGAAATATCAATCCTAAATGACTCACTAGACCAGATGGAATTAATCGACATCTTCAGAACATTCCACCCCAAAGCCACAGAATACACATTCTTCTCAAGTGCACATGGGACATTTTCAAAGATAGACCACATGTTGGGACATAGGCAAAGTCTCTTCAAATTCAAGAAGATAGAAATCATATCAAGCATCTTTTCAGATCATAGTGGCATAAAACTGGAAATTAACTACAATAAAAATAATCCAAAGAAATCAAACACATGGAGACTAAACAGCATGCTATTAAACGAGGACTGGATTACTAAAGAAATCAAGGAAGAAATTAAAAACATCCTGGCAACTAATGACAATGAAGACACAACAATCCAAAATCTATGGGACACAGCAAAAGCAGTCTTGAGAGGGAAGTTCATATCTCTACAAGCCTATTGCAAAAAACTAGGAAAAAAGGTAACAGATTATCTAACTCTAAAACTCAAAGAGTTAGAAAAAGAGCAACAAGAAAAGCCCACTGTAAGCAGAAGGAAAGAAATAATAAAAATCAGAGCAGAGATAAACGACATAGAGACCAAAGAAACAATACACAAGATCAACAAAACCAAGAGCTGGTTCTTTGAACGGATAAACAAGATTGATAAACCTCTAGCCAGGCTAACCAAGAAACAAAGAGAGAGGACCCAAATAAACAAAATCAGAAATGAAAGAGGTGAAATAACAACAGACCCCACCGAAATACAAAGGATTGTTACAAAATACTATGAGCAACTCTATTCCAACAAATTGCACAACCTGGAAGAAATGGACATATTCCTAGAAAAATACAACCTTCCAAAACTTAATCAGGAAGAATCTAAAAATCTCAACAGACCAGTTACTTGGGAAGAAATTGAAACAGTCATCAAAAAGCTGCCAGCAAACAAAAGCCCAGGGCCAGATGGCTTCACAGGAGAGTTTTACCAAACATTCAAGGAAGAACTAAAACCTATCCTCCTCAGACTATTCCAAAAAATTCAAGAGGAAGGAACACTTCCAAACTCCTTTTATGAAGCCAGCATCACCCTAATACCAAAACCAGATAAAGACAACTCAATGAAAGAGAATTACAGGCCAATATCCCTCATGAACATAGATGCCAAAATACTCAACAAAATCCTAGCAAATCGGCTCCAGCAGTACATCAGGAAGATCATACACCATGACCAAGTAGGTTTTATTCCAGGAATGCAAGGATGGTACAATATCCGCAAATCAATAAACGTGATACATCACATAAACAAATTGAAAGATAAAAATCATATGGTCATATCAATTGATGCAGAAAAAGCATTTGATAAAATCCAACACCCTTTCCTGATAAAAACTCTCAACAAGGTGGGAGTACAAGGATCATACCTCAACATAATAAAAGCTATATATGATAAACCCACAGCCAACATCATACTCAATGGGCAAAAACTAAAGCCATTCCCTCTTAAAACAGGAACAAGACAGGGATGTCCACTCTCACCACTCCTGTTTGACATTGTACTGGAAGTACTTGCCGTTGCAATTAGACAAGAAGAGGAAATAAAAGGCATCCAAATCGGAAAAGAAGAAGTAAAGTTATCCTTATTTGCAGATGACATGATATTGTACATAAAAAACCCAAAAGACTCCATCAAAAAACTAATAGACTTAATAAATGAATTTGGCAATGTAGCTGGATACAAAATTAACGCCAGGAAATCGATGGCATTCCTGTACACCAACAATGAATTTACAGAAACAGAGACCAAAAAAGCAATCCCATTTACCATCGCACCAAGAAAATTAAGATACCTGGGAATAAATTTAACTAAGGAGGTAAAAGACCTATATACGGAAAACTACACAACACTGAAAAAAGAAATAGAGGAAGATGTAAACAGATGGAAGAACATACCATGCTCATGGATTGGTAGAATCAACATCATCAAAATGTCCATACTTCCCAAAGCAATCTATAGGTTCAATGCACTCCCCATCAAAATACCAACGGCATATTTCACTGACCTAGAAAGAACTCTCCAAAAATTCATTTGGAACAATAAAAGACCTAGAATAGCATCAGCAATCCTGAGAAAGAAGAGTAAAGTAGGAGGGATCTCCATACCAGATTTCAAACTGTACTACAAAGCCACTGTCCTCAAAACAGCCTGGTACTGGCACAAGAACAGACATATAGATCAATGGAATAGAATAGAGAATCCAGATATCAACCCAAATCAATATGCTCAATTAATATTTGACAAAGGAGGCATGAGCATACAATGGAGTCAAGACAGTCTCTTCAGTAAATGGTGTTGGGAAAATTGGACAGATACTTGCAAAAGAATGAAACTAGAGCACCAACTTACTCCATACACAAAAATAAATTCGAAATGGTTACAGGACTTAAACATAAGACGGGAAACCATAAAAATACTAGAGGCATCCACAGGCAGCAAAATCTCAGATATATGCCAAAAGAACTTCTTCACTGAGACTGCCCCTTGGGCAATGGGAGCTAAAGAGAAAATAAACAAATGGGACTATATCAAAATAAAAAGTTTTTTCACAGCAAAAGAAACCATCAACAAAACAACAAGAAAGCCCACTGCATGGGAGAACATATTTGCAAACGATATTACTGATAAAGGTTTAATCTCCAATATCTACAAACAGCTTATTCAACTCAGTAAAAGGAAAATAAATGAGCCAATTAAAAAATGGGCAATGGAACTAAATAGAATCTTCTCAAAAGAAGACAGAAGGAAAGCCAAGAGGCACATGAAAAACTGTTCAAAGTCACTACTTATCCGAGAGATGCAAATCAAAACAACAATGCGATACCATCTCACACCTGTCAGAATGGCCAACATTAACAAATCAACAAACGACAAGTGTTGGCGAGGTTGTGGAGAAAAAGGAACCCTCGTGCACTGCTGGTGGGAATGCAGACTGGTACAACCACTGTGGAGAACAGTATGGAGTTTCCTCAAAAAACTGAAAATGGAACTCCCATTTGACCCAGTAATCCCACTACTAGGAATATATCCCAAGAAAATAGGAGCACCAATCAGAAAGGATATATGCACCCCTTTATTCATAGCAGCACAATTTACAATAGCTAGGATTTGGAAACAGCCTAGGTGCCCGTCAGCAGATGATTGGATCAGAAAACTATGGTACATCTACACAATGGAATACTATGCTGCCATAAAAAAGAAGGAATTCTCATCATTTGCAGCAACCTGGATGGAACTGGAGAATATCATGCTGAGTGAAATAAGCCAGTCAATGAAAGAGAAACACCATATGACTTCACTCATTTATGAATAATAAAGAACATTATAAACTGATGAACCATAAGTTAAATATAGCGACAGTAAAGCAACAAGCAGACTGTCTAATTACAACGGGGGGGGGGGGAGGGAAATATGCGGGAAATAAGAGATCAACCGATGGACTTGTACACATGCGTATAGGTATAACCAATGGACACAAAACTCTGGGGAGGGAGGGAATGTTTTGTTTTTTTTTGTTTGTTTGTTTTGTTTTGTTTTGTTTTGTTTTTTTTTGGGGGGGGGGCAATGGTAATATATGTACACAGACAATAATTTAATAAAAAAAAAAAAAAAAGTGTTTAATGCTGTATGAAAGGACCGAACCCCTGATTATTTGACGATGTAAAATGATAACAAGAATGAGGAGCTCCCTTTAAGAGGTCTCAGAACTCAGGAGCCTTTTGAATCCTGAAATTATAAATCTTTGTTTCCCTTCCTCCTATTTATTGTTAACAATACAATGAGCAAGAGGTAAGGCATCTGAAGCAGCTTCCCCCTGCAGGGCTGGAGATGGCTCAGAATCTCAGGAGGTCTGAGCGCCCTCTTTCTTTCCCTTTATCAAAGTGTTAGATAGGGCTGAGGCTGTCCCCTACCAGGACACAGAATGCTGTGAAAATCAATGGAATGAAACCTGGACAAAGGCCACGGATCCCTGAGTTAGGGAGGTGGGTACTGGGGCCATGAAATCACCATACTCCCAACTTGGGCCACGTCAGTCCCTTGGTGATGGTGCTGAATGTTGGAGACAGTTATTTTATAGAAAGTAATATTGTCTTTTTCTAATAGAGTGAGCTATGTTGGGCAGGGTGAGCGGCTCAGGGAAGTGCTGAGCTTAGCACATAATCTATAAACAAAACAAACAAACAGGAGTGAGATGCGCTGATCTGGAACCAAGACATTTGCCAAAGGCTGGTGACTATTACACATCCCTGGCTCCCCACCCCTAGGATTCTATTTTCATCCTTCCCCTCTGTGGGGAGAGGTTCGCAGGAGCGTTGCAAATGTTGCTGTGCAGCCTGAAAATCAGGAAGGAACCACAGAAGTAACAAATTCATTTCCATAGTAACAGGCTCGGAACCATCAGGGCTGCCAGTAGAATGAGTCGATTTGATCCATTCCAGCAAACACAGCCACGATTTTAAAATGTGAAGTCAATCTGAGGGTCCGGAAAAATAGCGAGCTCAGAAATTCGGAGTGGGATCCAAGTCCTAGCAAACAACCCAACACCATTTGATCAGAAATCTAAAAGAAAGTAGCAAGTTCTGTCTGCTTTGAAGGGAGTGATTCATCATCTCAGGTGACCTACAAAGCCCTCAACCCCTGCGGCAAATGTCCCCTTTGAAAGCTTCATTATTAAATCCAGCTGGGCCCGCATGACAAGTCAAAGCTATGGCAGCCACGGTGGAGGATGCTGGCCTGAAGCTTCCCTGGTGGCAGTGACAGAGCCAGCTTTTCCTTTCAGTGTCCGACATGTCACCCACTCCTGCTTCCCCCTGGCAAGTCATGTCCCGGGTTGAAAGGAATTAAGAGAGAGGTTCCTTTGCTTGTGCATTTAGTCATCCATCTGTGCAATGAATCAACAGCATGTCTTTTATTTTGTGGGTGTGGTATTAGGTACGGAGGATCCAAGAGGACTGAGAGGGGGTACATGTTCTTGAAGAACTCAAGTTCTACTAGGGCACAGGCATATGTAACAAAACCACAAAAATGTGGAGATGCCAAGATAGGGTTAGGTATAAGGTATTTTGGGAACAGAGGAGAGAATGAAGAGAGAGATTCTGCTAAGGAGAAATTATTAACAGGAAATTTTGTACAATTTCGAACATGCTAATGTGTAAAACGGAGGGCATGTGTGGGGAAGGTCGGGGGTCTTAGGGTGGAATAGGTGTGCAGGAGGACAGCTGCCTAAGGCTGGAAATCCTCTACTCAATGGTTTGGGCTTGATCTATTAGGTGTCATGCGCTGGCCACACACCACTGATGGCTCTCTGGCCAGTAAGGCCATGATTTTATGTCTACAGTTTAGGGAGGGAGCCAACCTGGGGGTAGCGAGGCCAGACTTTGCAGGAATCAAGGCAAGGGGTAAAAGATGTGTGAACTAAGACAGCAGCAGTGCAGCAGAGAGGAGGGAGGCAGGTAAAACATGCAGGTCAGACATGCATAGGAATTCAGAATCATCAGAATCTGGTGACAGGCTAGATATGGAGGGTGAGGGAGAAGGAGGAGTCTGGAGGCTAACCTTGAGCGCTTATGGCATGTGTTGCATTCGAGGGAGAGCCCATCTGTGGCAGGATAGGTGAGTGGGCCTGAAGGGCAAGATAGGTTCAATTTGCACCTATTGCATTTGAAGTGTCTGTAAGACTACTGGATGGACATGTGCATTTGGAATGTGCAATGAGAATAATAAAGCCTAGGATTGAGGTCTGGGGTTGAGGTACAGCTATGAGAGCCATAGAAGTGCCAAGTTCAAACATCGGCTTGAAGAAGATCTTCTTGAGGTTGGGAGTAATATGAGAAGGCTGAGCAGTGGTAACTAGGAAATAGAAATATTTAAGACCTCGGAAGAAGAAGAGTAGACTAAGAAAGAACCATTTAGGATAACCAGGGGAGGAAAAGTATGTTAAAAACCAAAGGAGGGCTGAATGCTAATGAGTATAGGTTCATTTTGGGGGTGATGAAAATGTTATAAGAATGACTGGGGTGATGGCTGTACAACTCTTTGAATATCCTAAAAACCAATGAATTGCACACTTTAAATGGGTGAAATAGATCAATAACACTGTTATTTCAAAACAGGAGGAAAGAGTATCAAAAGAAGACAGTGAGTATGTGTGTCACATGGAGCTGAAGGTCCAGAAAGAGAATCTGAGTTTTCCAGTTAGGAGGACTGACATGAAATCAGCTTATAAGTCCTGATACAATAGTTCCCAAAGTCTCACTAAAATACTAGTTGTGAAAGAACAAAGCCAAGGGACAGATGCCTATGGCAATGGGTTGGGAGAGAAGAGAATGAGTTCTTAGGGTCAGTCATGTTCCAGTTTATAGATCAGGAGTAGGGAGCCTGCTTCTTCATTTAGTCAGTGTTTACTTTAGTTCTCAGTAGTTTAATTTATACCAATTCTGCATATTTCTTATTCAAGTATTCCTAAATGTTTCATATATTTGTTGTTATTAGCAATGAAATATTTATCCATCTTCTGACTCTTCTTTTAGCAATATGTAAATAATTCAGCAACATCATTAACTTAGATTCTACACTAATTGGAAAGATGCTACAAACTTATGTGGTTAGTGAGCTTGGAACAACACTGGCCATAAAAATGTCTCAATTTGAAGGGCAGACTTGAGGAGAGGCTAAGGAAATAATACTGGACCAAAGGTTAAGTCTGAGGGATTTGTGAATGTTTCCCTGGAGACCAGGTGTGGGGTGCCTCCCATGGTGCTGCCCAGATTGAAATCGTGAAGTTGATAAAATCTCCCAAGATCGAACCAGCTTGGGAACTTGGTCTCATACTCTATCAAGTTCTCCAGAATTCCAAATCTCATGCCTACTGAAACTGGGTCCTGGTACCTGATTTCATAACCACATTCCCAAGTCTAACTTGTGGGGTTCCCCTTTCTGACACAGCGTCTCCTCAGTCATAGCCTACATTCTTATTTACATGGGAGTTTATTTCTAGACTAACCTATTGTTCTGCTGACCTCACTGATGGAAGTACTACAGTTTTATAATGTGTTTTAATATCCTGTTAAACAAATCTTAATTATTCTTTTTAGCATCTCTCAACCAAAAGATTTATCTTCTTCATATTCTCAAGTTTTTTTATTCTTTGGGATGACATTAGAGTATATCTGTTATTTCATTAAAAATTCCACTGAAATTTTGAGTCAGACTGTATTACCTATGCGTAATTTGAACAAAAATCCACATTTTTACTACATTTATTTTGCTTTCTCAGAGTATGATATGCTTGTTCATTCAGTCAATGATTATTCTAGTTCTCAGTAGGTTAGTTTGATTTATTTCAATTCCATATATTTCTTATTCAGGTTATTCCTGTGTGCTTCATTTTTTGTTGTTGTTATTATGAATGAAATTCCCCCCCCCATCTTATTGTGGTGTGTGTGTGTGTTTCTTTTTTTTGCTATAGAAGAAAAACTGACTGTAATATTTATGTTGCAATATTTATTCAGCTAACTCACTCAATTCCATTTTTAATTGTAGTGTTATTTCTAATGGTTCCCTTGACAATTTTATCTCATTTTAATTGTCCCACTTGTTTTTATTTAATTGCAATGCCTAGAAATTTTAGAAGAATATCAAGTAATTATGATAATCCTGCTTTTTCATTCACTTGACTAATGATCTGTTTGCTTTTGGTTTTGGTGGGAACGCATCCCATATTTCATCGTTGCCTGGGTTGATTTTCCCAACTCCATGGTGAAAATCTGATTTTCTCTCATGGGGACTGAATTCTGATAAAGATACTATTCTCATCCTACATGGATACCAGAACTATCTCTAAGAGTTGTGGTAGAATAGCAAAATAATATGAAAGGAACAAAATTACCTTTAGAAGAAGAGACCTGAAAAGAATTAGGCCTTTCAGAAATGCATCCACTGAGGTTGGGATGTGGTCCAGCCAGAAAACCATGAGACAACCATTTTAGTCTAAGACAAAGCAATGCATAAATGGTTTCACAACACCATTAACTTATATTCTAAACTAGTTGGAGAGATGTTGCAAATTTAAATAGTTAAAAAGCTTGGAACCACACTGGCCATAAAAATATCTCAATATGCTTATTTCCTGAAGATAATGATCTCAGTAAGCTATCTAAAATAGGAGTAGGATTGCTATATAATGCCTGCTGTGTCTTACAAGTCAATTGAATTTTATAAAGGACACCAATTAATATGAAAATGACACACATATAGTATGTTTCCATTTCAATAATATATGCTTTTTTCTTCTTCTTCTTAGCAGGCCATTCATTTGAAGTCATTGCTCAGATGTGAGAAAGGATATGACTTGACAGGTTATGTCACATTTCTTTGCAGGACACTGAACCTCATACACAGTATCAATACTTGAAAAATCTGTAACCATATACACTGGACAACTGAGGGATGATTTGTCAAAAACTATCAGCTCCCTTTATTAATTCCACATGTCCCTAGAGAAGTAGTTTCTCTCTTGCAAGCTCAGCACTCTCAAATGTTTAATAAAAGATTAGGTTTCCAAAAAATAGCTGAGCCGGTTGAAATGAAATCAGCTTACAAGACCTGATACAACAGTTCCCAAAGTCTCACTAAAATACTAGTTGTGAAAGAACAAAAAACAACATACACTGAAATTAGTCCAGAATCTTGAAGGAATTTACAACAGGAGGACTGTTGCTGGGTTAACAAACACAATAGGAGGTTTTGTGTGGCTCTCTCCTGTAAAGGGTGAAAGGAAAGCTGGAAAGGCTTTGGGAAACCACCAGCATCCCCCTCAGGCCCGGAGAGCCACAGAGTGAACCAACAGCAAAGCTGACCCCACTCCTTCAGGGTCTTTTGTGGGGGAGTGGAAAGAGGTCTGTTAGCTCCTTCCACCTTCACTTCTATCTCAACCTCTTTCTCTTCTCTGTCCATACAGAGTTGGCAACTCTCAGGTAACACTGCTCCCCAGCAGGGGAAGACTGCGGAGCAGGGCATGTGAGCCAAAGAGGAGGATGGAGTGTGCGAGAACAGAGATTTTTTCTGTTCTTTACCTTTTTGTATCTTTCAGGGAACCAGAAAATCAGGCCATGAGAAGACCCCATCTCAGGCCAGCAGAACCTTAGGAGATAAACATTTGTTCAAAACAAAACCAAATCCCTGGAAATTGGCAAGCAATTCTGGAATTAAATGATTCATCCAGACAAAGAAGATATATCAGGGTGAATCTACCAAGTACCAAAGGGCCAGTAAACAGAACCAAGGACTTGCCACCTGGGCTATGTATTGGTAAATGCTAGCTCTGCATACCTTTCTTCCTGTTCAAGGACAAAAAAAAGTAGAAAAGAAAAATCCTACATTGAATCCACGGAACATTATTCTAAACTCGTAGTCGGCAAACTGCAGCTCACGAGTCACATGCGGCTCTTTGGCCCCTTGAGTGTGGCCCTTCCACAAAATATCACAGCCCGGGCGAGTCTATTTTGAAGAAGTGGCATTAGAAGAAGTTTAAGTTAAAAAAATTTGGCTCTCCAAAGAAATTTCAATCATTGTACTGTTGATATTTGGCTCTGTTGACTAATGAGTTTGCCGACCACTGCTCTAACCCAGGGTAAAGGGAACAGGACTGGGAGTGCTAGAGTAAGCATGTACCTTTGCGATTGAGTTCCTAAGGAAACAGAAGAAAGGGATTTGAGCATTTGCTCAATATTAACAGGATGCAAAGAGACCCTGTTTTTGGAAATGAGGAGAGCGGCTGAGGGAGATAATAACATTCCAGGCCTCAAAATATTCCTATACAAAATCCTATTCAAATCCAACACCCAGCAAACAATCAAAAACAGTGTGGCACATGCAGAGCCACCCCACCATGAGCAGGAACCAGCAGAAACACTAGAGAACAGAAAGAGACCTGCAGGGGCTTCAGTATTGAGGCTACAGTCTATAAAACAATGAAGCTTCGAGTTCACGGTGAAATAAACCAAGCTCGACAATATTGGCAATGAATGAGAAACTACAAAAAATAACAGACATTGCAAGTTAAAGAAAGGACAACTAAAAATTATAACCAAAAATTAAAAATTCAGTGGGTAGATTTAATAGCAGATTCAACACAGCTGTTGAATGGATTTAGAAACTGAAATATAGGTCAGGAGAAAGAATGAATGAAACAAGTAAAGGTAGGCAAGTATAAGAGACATAAAGGATACAGAGAGAAGATCTGACATAGGCTAATTTCAGAGTTCCAGAAAAAGAAGAGGGAGAAGACAGGGAAGAGAAAATGCATGGAGGTTTAAAGGCTGAGATATGGAATCCAGGATATGAAGAAGCTGTGCAAAGACCAAGGAAGATACATAAAAAGAAATCCACAACTAGACATGTTGTAAATTTGCAAAATTCAAAGACAAAAAAAAAAAAATGCCCAAAAGCAGCCGGAGGGGAAAAAAAAGAGATTATTCTCAAGGAAGCAATAGATATACTGACAGCTGACAGATTACCCTTAAAGAAATAATTTTCAGATAATAGATGATAGACAATAGAAGCAAGAAAGTGATAGAATGATACTGTCACAATGAGAATTGGAAAGGGACTGTTTGCCTAGGAGTTTTTCCCCAGAAATAAGGAGAATAACTATCAGAAGTTAGAAGACCAACTTGTAATTATTGAAAGAGATTCAGATGCAATGGGATCTTAAAAATCAGCAAAACCCAGTGGCTTCTCTATAGCCAATACTAAAATATAAAGGTGAAAAAATATATATATATGAAGGGGGAAATGTCACTCACAACACACAAACCCAAGTTTTCTCTCTGTCTTTCTATCAGACTCCCCTCCCCCAACACACACACACCTTTTATAAACTGTCAAAAGAAAAATGCTAATAAGAAATTCATGAGGCTTTTATGGAAAATACTGAAAATTTCTACTGGTATTCTTAAAGGAAAAGTAAGTATTTAGAGAGCCATTCCTCATTCCTGACAGCAAGAGCTTTTATCTTAAAGTTGTCAGTCCCTTAAAATAATTTAATAAACACCCCGATGATATTTAATTTGAAATTAGAATAAAACATTCTAAAGTACATATGAAACATAAACAAGGCCGTGGCTGGTGTGGCTCAGTTGGTTGAGAGTAAAACCATGCACCAAGAGGTCACTGGTTTGATTCCTGATTGGGGCACATACTCAGTAGGGGGCATGCAGGAAGAACCAATTGATGTTTCTTATTGATGTGTGTGTCTCTTTCTCTTCCTCTCAAATCAATAAAATAATAAGAAGAGAGAAAAATAAAAATAACATCAGAGGAATGGAACTTCATCTACCGAAGTATATAATAAAGTTCAGAATAATTTACATGATGTGCAAATGGCAAAATAATCAACATGTGTACCCACAGCACAGAGTACATCTAGACATATATAAGGCACATTAGATCCTCGGGGGGGGGGGGGAGGGGGAGGAATCAAATGAAATCCTCATAGTGGAAATGTAGGTACGTTTGAGAAGGAATGAATGTTACTAAATCAGGCTCTAGGCCACAAAAATTAGGAGGATAGCTAACTTTTACACAACAGTAATCACTAGCTGGGGGAATATGTTTTAGTCCTTAAAGCAGTGGAGTAAATAAGTAAATAAAAAAATTCCGGACTTGTCAACTCTCAACTTTTTCAAAAACACACAAAAACAAAACTATAACACAACGGGAAACCTGCAAAATGTTTTCCATGAGTGTGACACACATTGGACATCTTGAGTATTGGAGTTTCATAGGTCGATAGTAAAACAGTCAAGGTCTCAGAATGGAAAATGCAAATAGCTCTATTAATCTTAAAAATGGCAAATTCGAAAAAATATGAAATTGGCAAAACTTTTTTTAAAATCTAGATTTAACTGCTGTGAAATGGACCCTCCCAGCAGTGGCTGGGGGCTGCTCTTGGTGCGGCCTCCTGGCACGCTCTGTCTGTCCATACCATACATCCTTTATGCTGTGGACTTTGGCAGCATCAAGCATAACTTTTCATTTCCCGGGCTTTGGAAGTGCAGTTCAGATATAGACGATGTATTTCCGGGGCCAGGAGTCAGCAGGCAGCAAACCAGACATGGAATGTGTGTGGACTGGGGTTCAGAATTCAGGGAGGAGCATGAGAGGTCCCTGGGGTTCCAAAGCCCAGGACAGTAGGCACAGGTGAAAGTCAGTTTAAGAACAACGGGCACAAAGTTTCAGTTCAGCACATGAATACTCTCTGGAATCTGCTGCATGGCATTGTTCCTACAGTCACCGATAATGTAATGTACATTAAGAAATGGTTGCATGTGATCCCTAGACCAGCACCCCTGCCCTTCCTGCCATGGTGCTGTCCGGGTGGGGAGGGTCCAGGCCTGGTTCAGGTGACAACGGAGGGCCAGCCAGGTGCTGCCCTATGCCTTCCCTGGGCCAGGCCCTGTGGGTGGAGGCGAGCAGAGCTATAGCTGTGGCTGTGTGAGTGCTTCGTAGGCCTTTCTACTTAGGATAATGGAACACATAAGGAATCATTCCACTGTACATCAAGCATGTCAAACTCGTGGCCCATAGGGTGCATGAAGCCCACAACGAATATTTTTGCGTTCCAGCCAATATAATTGTATGTAAAAAATGTTTTATTTTTATTTATTTTTAAAAAATATTTTTTATTAATTTCAGAGAGGAAGAAAGAAGGAGAATCATAGATTGGCTTCCTCCTGCAAGTCCCCCACTGGGGATTGAGTCCACAACCCGGGCATGTGCCCTTGACCAGAATCGAACCTGGGAAGCCCCAGTCCACAGGATGACACTTTATCCACTGAGCCAAACCAATCAGGGAGTAAGAAACATTTTAATAAAATTTCATAACTTAATTTTTACAATATCCTGTTATACATGATTATTAATAACGAACTACAATGTTCCCTAATGATTGATTACTATAATTGTGTTACATTCATTTCCCTAACACACAGGCATTTCTCTCCACTAATACTAGCATCGAATATTTTAGCAGCCGACTGCCACGTCATTAGTCTTGGACTGACTTGTTTGGTGTGCACAACAGGAAATATTTCGCTTTCGGAGAACAAGAAAAATAGGTTTATTTGCATTACACTTATCAATTTGTGCAGTTACTCAGTGTCTGGTTAATGTTGAAGAGAAATATTAATTTTTATGTTAACAATTACTCATTTATTTCAGCCCTTTGTATTTAGCATGTCTCTATCAAAATAAAACTACGTACGTTTCTATGAAAATTGAAGCATTTGTGTGTTTTTTTGTGGCCCACATAAACTTAAACCTTGCTTATTTGGCCCGTGGTAGCCTTTGAGTTTGACACGCTTGCACTACATAAAGTGTGGTCCAGGAAGGCACCATCTAAATCACTAACTTAATTTAGGTAAAAGACAAAAAGAAACTTCATCAAGGCTTGATGTGTTTCATTAGGAGGGTCTTCAGAATGCCGCACTTGGTTCCCTGGGAAGCCTCGTTGCACAAAACCCAAAGGACCAAAGGGGAGGGGCCTGGGACATCCTTCTGTTCCTCGCTCGCCAAGGCCAGGGATTCTCGGGGCTGGAACTATGGGAACCACGAAGGGCTTCAACATCAACACAACCACGGGTAGGTCAGAACCTGGTTAGACCACATTCCCTGTGCTGCACGTTACACCCGTGACTAGTCAGTAACTACCATGTTGTGCTTCTTAACCTCTTCACCTCTTCAACTCAGTTCCCAATCCTCCTGTTCTTTGGCAACATCAGTTTGTTCTCTGTATCTATGAATACAATCCATAATATTGTAATAACTATCTATGAAGCTAGGTGGGTACTGGAAATGTCAAGAGTAACACTATGTGAGGTATATGACTATCTAACCACTGAGCTGTACCCCTGAAACCAACACAAAATGGAAAAAAAATGTTTCCTATACCAGATTATTGTGGGTTGTAGGTCCTGGCTTCCAATCATTGTCCCAGTCACTTTTACTGGTTCTTTTACTCTTCAGCACATGACTTTTCTTAACTTCTCACGTCACATCTGCAGTGACTCAGATTGAATACTTTTTCTCCTTCCCTACTGACCCCCACGGACCCTGCCCTCCACTCAGAGCCACCCATTATGGGCGCTAGTCTCCAACAAATTCAAGCTGCCGGTGTTGCAAACCTTTTCTCCTATACATACAGCACATAATTATTTTTAATTCACTTTATTTTGGAATTATTTTTCTTCCAATTTAGACCCAATCTCAGAGCACAGAGTTTAGTTAAGAATTGCTACTTTCAATGTCAAATGGAGACAGAACATAAATAAAAAAAGTTAACACTGGGAGACTTCTGAGGATCCTGGAGAAAGACAACCTAGTGGTGACCTGGGAAGTCTGACCAGGGTTGGAAGAAGAAAAGCAGACGTGTTAAAAGGACACTGTGAAATGCACTGAAAAATAAACACGGCACAGAACGCTCTCTCTCCTGTGTCTGCTCGGCATCTTTCCTAAACACTCAAGAAATGGGAAAAAGCACTCTCAGAAGCGTCCTGCTCATTCCGAGTTCTGCAAGGAAACTGAGCTCGGGCAACCGGAGGCCTGGGCTGGATAGTGCCAAGTCATGCTCACCCCGTCCCAATGCATTAACTGAGTTGTTTAATTCAGGGGTAAATCAGTGGGTCTACACACACACACACACACACACACACACACACACATTTTTCTTCTTTAGGAGGTCCAGCATTTCAAAACACTCCTCGAGATAAAATCATGTAGGTTGGGAGAGAGGCAGATCTTTATAAAAACCCACCACTGATTCCTACTTTCCACAAACACTCACTAGTTAAAACAGCAAGCTGGCCGCTAATGGAGGCACTCCCTGCCTGACATCCTAGACGCATTGGCTTCTTATTCAGTAATAATCCTCTCGGCCTGCGTGGCTCAGGTTGATGGGGTGAAATTCGACAGACACCCTTCCGTACAGGATTGGGATAAAGTGACAGACTACCCATCTTGTCACCACATCCCCGAGGCTTCCAGCTGTGCAGACCCCTCCCCAGGCTATGGGGTCGGATGTCTGCCATCCCTGGGTTCCCTCTGTATAAACACTCCAGAGGACACTGTGTAAGCGGCTGCACTGGTTAGAGTCCAAGTTGTGTAGTTGTAACAACCACAAGGTCTCTGTGGAGAACCTGGGTCTTCCTCAGAGATTATGAAGCTGTTGTGTCAACATGAGGCCTGAGGGTTGGCCATGGAGGGCAAGGGAGAATGCACAGAGCCACACACCAGCTCTTCAATGCTTCCGCCCCAGGAGGGACCCACATCCCTTCTGTTCCAGTCTCATGAGCTAACGAAAGCCCCATGGCCATGTCTACTTTCAGGGGCTAGGGAAGCTATTCCTCTTGTGCTGGAGTTCAAGGAGATAAGAAAACATGGGTGAACACTAGCAATGTCCACATGCAGGACACTGGTGTTGGCTGTTCAGCATCCACACCCAACAGGCAGGTAATCCACACTGGGCCAGCTGGGTGCTCTCTCCAGGAAATGCAATCCACCGAGAAAGCTTAAACTTTGCAATCCCAAATCCCAAATGACATTTGTTTAGCTTACAATAGCAATGAATTAGCCAGGCCTGGAGATCAAGGTCTCTAGGGACTCTCGCTCTTGAGGCGAATCATGAAAGAAGAAGAAAACGGCCCATTCAAAGGCCTGCTCCGGCTAGTACTGACCATTATTTTCTGCAGTCCAGTCCCCCTGAAGCTACCCTTACTTTTTTGCCCCATTTCGCTCAGCTTTTTCTTTAGCTTTCCTATGAATTTTAAGGGCTACCCCTACTCTCCCAATATATTTCTTTTCTGGTTAGTAAGAGTTGGTTTCTATTTGTCGCACCCATACTTTTCTGGGAACAAAATATGCAGCCGATGTGATCGGTGAGGTTCTATGCGAGAGACTGGCAGGCCTGGCTTGCAGGGGGAAATGAGGGAGGGAGGCACCAGGCTTGCAGCTGGGAAATCTGGGTTCCGGTCTCTGCTCTGTCCCTTGTCTTGCTGTGTAAACTCCAACAAACCTCAAAATGTATCTGTGAAGTACGAGTCTGGAACAAGCTGATTTTCAAAGTCCTTTCTGGCTCCAGTGGACCATGCCCGTGTCACCGTGGGGCTGCTGAAGCAAGCACAACCCCTGTATTTCAGTCTCTGGGCCCCACACTTTGATAAATAACCTGCCAACTCTACAGATTGGCTTGGAATCTCATTAACCTAGGAAATCACGATTGTTCGTATTTTACATTTCAAATGGGCAGAGATCCTGGCGCCCATCTGAAGAGGTGCCATCCACCTGGGACCTCGCCTCAGCAGCAGAGGTGGCTGGTAATGGAAGCGATCGGGCCGGTTCCTGTTTATCGCACTCGAAGTCTGTTAGTTTTCCAACATCTCTTGGGGGCCTTCATTTATATGTCAGCTTGGTACCCAAGAGGAAGGAGAACCTGACATTTCCAGAACATTGGTGATACAGTAATAACAATGTAAAAAAAATGATTACAAAACCCTCAGCTCCCAGTCTCTGATTAGAAGAACCCCAGGAGCTGGGCAGAGAGAAAACCCTAAGTATTTCTCAGCAGGCGGGTGCCCAGATGAAAAATGAGATGACATTGCCGGTAAATAAGTTCCACCTCTGATTAAAATCCTGCCCAGAACAAAAGGGTGATACACTGAGTTATGAATGACTCACTAAATCAGAAGGGCCTCTCTGCACACATGATTCTTCCTCCGTTTAGCCAAAGCAGATTCTCTGTTGTGGCTCGTGTATTTTATTAAAGGGATTTTTTTTTCCAGGACATCCTGCACCGACAAGTAAGGGTGGCGAGCAGCCGCTACTGGGGGCACTAGGGACAGTTTGTCTTTCACACACAGCAAGGGGCTTTCCCAAGTCATGGAGACCAGGTTCCGGGGACCCGTGGGACAGCTGGTTGCACAGGATGTGGGCAGAGGGTAATACCTGGCTGTGGATGGCTTTTCCTCTCTACAAAGCGACCTGAGTGGACAGGGCTCCATATCTGGCATCTTGGCCTCTGCACCCCAGGGCTGACCAAGGAGGCCCACATTTTAATGGGGCTCTCGGGGGCAGATTACTCTTCTGGATGGGGTGAGGGGAAAAAAAGGCTTAGGAGCTGAGCAGACGAGAGACCCAGTTGTCCAGAGATTCCAGAAGGTACTGCCAAGCCAGAGCCCCTTGTGTGAAATGGGAGGCTTTTCCCTGGGCACCAAGTCCGTGTAGAATGTGCCCAGCAAATGCTCCTGTTAGCTGCTGGCCTCCATTGAGGATGACAGGCTCTGGCCCTGTCAGAACAAAGCAACCTGAGGGCATGCTCGCTTTGCTCCTCCTGTTCTCCCGTGTTTCAAAGGCAGCGGCCTTTTTAATACAATCGCAACGGTTATTCTCGCAGCAACTTAAAACCAGAGAAGTCACCCAAGCAAAATAGGTGCATGTTTCTGTTTGATGTCTGAAATGTGGCTGGGCACGTTCTATCTTGGATGCAAGGCGGGGGATTTTTTAAAAATCATCAGCCTCTCCCCAGTTTTTGGTTCCCAGCTAGACTCACCCAGCAGATTAACTGAGTTCCTGCTGACCTTGGCAGGAGCGTACGAACCCAAGAATTTGGCAGAATGTAAGCTATGCCCATGCAACCTGAGAAGCAACACATCTGAAGCAGGACCCTGCGGGGGTGGGGGTGGGGAACGATCCCCCCGATCCGGAAATCTGGTGTCCAGTGATTTGTTCTGGCCTGAACTCTGAATCTGGCAGCTCTGAGTTGTGTTGTTCAGGGTTCAGTTCCAGGCCATCACCTTGGAAAAACAATGTGCATGCGAGAGTTCCACAGGCCCAGCCGTCGGCTTGGTCAATGCTGGATGGAGCCAGGAGCCCTCAAGTGAAGCCTTGGGGTGCCGAGCAGGTGGCGAGCCAGCACCTATACAGTGCAGGTGGGCGCAGCACCAGCACAAACGTGCAGATGATGAACATTTCCCATTAAAGGCTGATGCTGAGACCTGGTGTGCACAGTCCCTCAGGGCTATCTCATTGGGTGTGGTGGCTGCTGACAGCTCCCCGCCCCCCACTGCCCACCCCAGGAAGAAGAAAAGGGAAGAGAGCTTGTCAAGTGGGTTTGGAGGCCTTCTCTATCAGACTTTCAAATACAAGTCACTTGGCCTCAGCTGAGGATAGCAGACACTATGCCCCGTCAAGACAAAGGGCTAGGCCAGTGATCGGCAAACTCATTAGTCAACAGAGCCAAAAATCAACAGTACAACGATTGAAATTTCTTTGGAGAGTCAATTTTTTTTTAACTTAAACTTCTTCTAACGCCACTTCTTCAAAATAGACTCGCCCAGGCTGTGGTGTTTTTGGAAGAGCCACACTCAAGGGGCCAAAGAGCAGCATGTGGCTCGCAAGCCGTAGTTTGCCGACCACTGGCCTATACCAAGGACACTGGCTGAGGGCCTGGGGCTGTGGACTCCCATCCATTCCTCTAGTCCTCCCTGCTTTCTGATATTCCCAGACCTCCTCATTTGGAATCGCCTTAGTTCCTCTAGTTCTCTCTCTCTCTCTCTCTCTCTCTCTCTCTCTCTCTCTCTCTCTCTTTCTCTCTCTCTCTCTTTCTCTCTCCTTCCCCCCCCCCCCTTCCTCTCTCTTTTGCACCGCTATACAGCATTCTTAGATTTCTATAGAGTATTATTTGTGAGCATTTTGGATCTATTTTCCTTATGAGACTTTGGAGGGCAAGGAGTATATATTTTTCATCTTTGTGTTCCTTACACTGCTCCACAATGATATCTGCTTTTCAAATGAAATATCTCACCTTATCATCCATCTCAAGCCAATCCTATACATAAGCAATGAGGGAGATCTTTGCCATCAGCACCTAATGCCGGAATGCTGCAATGCTTCTTAACAGACCTCTTGTCTTCATATTGGCCTCCCTGATCCATCTTCTTTAAATGCCATTTTTAAATAAATTATTTAAGTTTCCCACTCAAAATCTTTTAAAGGCTTCCCTGACTACCTGATAAGGCTAAAACTTCAAAGTAAGACTCTCTACCAGCTGACTGCAATCAGCAATTTAAACTCATTTAACCCACCCATTCCCAAACCAGAGAAGCTAGTTGACTCATTCATTCACTCATTCACTCATTCACTCATTCATTCATTCATTCATTCATTCATTTATCAGTCATGCATTGACTGCCTCCTACGTGCCAATCATTGTGTTAGGTGGTAGGGATCTCTGTATAAAAAGACAGTCCCAGACCTCAATGCAGTTACTACCCAGTGTGTTGGCAGAAAGGAAAGGGCCTATTACAGTTCTAAGTGACAAGAGATACTGGGAGTGCAGAAGAGCCAGTGACAAGTTGGCCTGGGGGAATCTGGAAGGCTGGCAGAGAAGGAAGAGATGCAGATGGTTTTCCAAGGAGATCCAGTGTGTGGGGTAGAAAGAGGACATTTAAGACACAGAGAGGAAAACATATGTAGAAAAACCCAGACGTTTTGTGGTTCAGGAAGACATAGTTGAAGCTGCAGTCAAAATAAAAGGGATCCCAGAGGTGTGTGAAGTGGCATTTATTATCTACATCAATATTTTTCAACTTGAAGAAGGTGTGGGAACAAAGACCCCCCCTTCACCGTCCCAGACAGAAAATGTGTGTCCTTAGAAGGGTGAGGGCCAACCGGAAGCAGCCTAGACCAAGGGCACTGGCTGAGGGTCATCAGGGCGGCCCTGCTGGGTGTCCTCAAAATGCTCAATCCAGCCCCAGCCTGGGGCTGTGGAATCCTGTCCATCTCTCTAGCCCTCCCTGCTTTCTGAGATATTCCCAGACCTCCTTGTTTGGAATCGCCTTGGTTCAGGGTTCTTGAACCCGGTTCTGAGAGGCATCAAGGAGATCACTATGAGGACCAAAAATAAAACTTTAAAAAGTGTTCTGAGGTCAAAAAATTTGCAAAGTAAATACATGCTCTCCTCGACCTTGGAAAGCTACAATGTTCATACGCATATGAAAGTTTCTGCTAAGTCTTGCAATAAAACTAGCTGATTCAAGTGCCTCAAATCTATTTATCCAAAGAAAATGGCACCACCATGTATTTCCTGGGTGCCTGACAGTTTTGGAAACACTGGTCTATACCACTATCCTACTCTATGAATGTCTATACTGGCCTGTAAGTGAAGGCATGGGCTTCAGGAACAAACACAGTTAGTTTTCAATCTTATTTCTATCACTTCCTTAATGTTAGACTTTGGATGAGTTACTTAACATTCTGATGGACAGTTTCCTCATATATGAATATCATATATATGCCTATACAATATCTTCTCATGTATAGTACACAGGTATATGATATAATTTATCCATACAGTGTTCATCCTGACAAACGCAATCAAAGACTTTCCTTTCATTATCATTGGCTAACAGTTATGAAGCTGAAATCTCAGCTGCATTGATGGTGAGAACCTTAGGAGTTATATAGTTTTATTCAATACAATTTCTTTTTAATATTTATATTTATTTCAGAGAGGAAGGGAGAGGGAGAGAGAGAAATAGAAACATCAATGATGAGAATCATTGATTGGCTGCCTCCTGCACGCCCCCTACTGGGGATCTAGCCTGCAACCTGGGCATGTGCCCTAGACCAGAATCAAACCCAGGACTCTTCAGTATGCAGGCTGATGCTTTATCCACTGAGCCAAACCAGCTCAGCTAACTACAGTTTCTTTACAATGGCTCTCAAAAGATTCTTGTTTAGCTCAGCAGAAAAGGATTTAATGAAATTTCGCAATTATAAAAATGGGAATAGAACAAAGGAAAAACAACCTTAATAACATCTTATCAGGGTCAAACTAATTTTTTAAAGTGAGATATTGTAATGTTCAGAATAACTCAATGTTCTGTAGTGGTTCAAAAATAAGTCATCTAAAATGCAGTCTTGAAAACAGAAATATCTACCATGTTAGGGTTAAGATTATGGCACATTTAGTTGGAAGAAATCTTAATCTGCAGGTTTTTAAAAGCAGGTGTGGAAGCTGCTCTTTTCTGTATGTGGCCTGGGACACATGCTCTGTCTTCTTCACCTGCCCTCCAGAAAACCCCCACACATCAGCCCAAGCATCCTTCCCATGGAAAGCTGTCCTCGACCCCCACGGTGAATTAGACAGCACTCACATGGCTCCCCCAGCAGCCCATGCACACTTCCATTAGGCGCTAATGAATGCATTCGTACTGAGGCGCTGCTGTGAGCCAATCAGAGGTGGTCCTGCCCTCGCAGAGCTTAGGGTCCAATGGGACAGTAAGCACCAAACTGGTCAAGTATTATAAACTGAGAAAGTGCTGTAAGAGAATAAAAGAGATGTTGCAATAGAGAGTCAAAGGGGTTGGTTTTAATTATTTACCTTGCTGTCTTGTCTGCTAGCTGAGAAGTATTGAAATATAATATCTGGTTCACATCTGTGCAGCTTGGCAGAATGCTATGTCTGTGTGTGTTGACATTGCCTCCTGAACAAATAAATGACTAGATGAATTCAATGGCTTAACACTGAGACACAGAGGCCTTGCCTAAGGTGACAAGTAATTAGTGACAGTTTGGGGATGGCCTTCTTTTAAAGTGGGAGAGCATGTGTAAACATACATATTATATATATATATATATATATATATATATATATATATATATATTATCATATATAATTATATATTATATATTACATGCATTATTATACATATAATATATTCATATATACATATATATTATACATTAGAAGCCTTATGCACAAAATTTGTGCACAGGAAGGGGGTCCCCTCTGCTTGGCCTGCACTCTCTCCAATCTGGGACCCCTTAGGACCTCAGCAGCCCCAGCACCTCGGCTGCGGGCCTTGGGGCTGCTGGGTGCCAGCCTCCCTGTAGGTTTGTGTCCCTGATCTGGCCCCCACAGCCCCAATGCCACCATGGCGGGTCTTGGAGCTGCAGGGTGCCGGCCATCTGGCTGCTATGGGCATGGCCATCTTTGTTGGGTAATTTTCATACTCAATCCTATTGGCTGGTAGCATAGTGGAGCCATGGTCAATTTGCATATTTCTCTTTTATTAGCATAGATGTTATATATCATATTCATATGGTGTATATACACAGGGTGGAGCAAAAGTAGGTTTAGACTTATTTGAAAAGAAAATTATACAACAATTAATAAACAATACAATAATAAATTCTGTTTCACATACTCACAGCTGTAAACCTATTTTTCCCCACCCTATATGCATATACATGTGTACATACACACATATACATAGTGTGTGTACACACACACACACATATTTTTTTCTTTCTTTCTTTTGCCAGCATATTCAATCAACTTTTGCCACTTGATTTCCAGGCCTAAGCAGTGGGTAATTGTGGGAAGCCTTTCTTGGTTTTCGGCCCCACCGTGCCTGCTGCTGTCTGCGGGGGGAGAGGTGAGCTGCCTCACAGTGGACTTCACATGGCATGATGCAGACAGGATGCTCCCCACCTGCATCTGTTCTCTCTGACAGAACAAGCCCACAGCCAACTTCACAACAATTACTTCTCTGCTCTGTTGGTACTTAATTTTATTTGGCTGTTCGGTTCTCTCAGGCCACAATGTGAAAGCACAAACATAATCAATAGCTTCCAATTAGAGCAAGCATTTGTTTTAAGAGATGATGGCTCCCATGCACTTGAAACTGAATGAGGCAGCAAACATGTGGGATTCACCCAATTAACCTCATGGGTGTGTCATTCAAGCTCGGTCCAGACAGAAGACTCACTCTGTTATTCCAAACCCTTCCTTAAACCAATTCCACCTGCAGCCCACACTTCCTGCCTTCCTTGTGATTCTGCGGGGCAGACAGTGTGATTACCTAATTTGAATAAAGAGCTAGCTCATTGCTTTCCCTGGGTGTCAACACAATTTAGAGCAATGACCTGGCTCAGGGGTAATATTCTCATATAACTAACAGATTCTATGAAAAATTAGAAAGGGCACATTAAAAACATTCACATCTCCCCTGGAGAGAGCTAGACTGAGACACACATATTTCTTAGCGCATCACAAAAGACAACAAACACCACCCCCTCCCCCGATGGCCACCGGAGTTTTAAAAGTCCCCAGTGTCAGCACTGGATTTGAGGGGCCAGCAGCCAGAGCACTGTGTCCAGGACTGGGACTCCAGGTCTTCTTTCAGCAGGTGACGGTATTCGCCCCCCCCCCCAACTCAAAACCTGCTTCTCCTGATACAGAACACATTTTCTTGGTAGGAGAGACAAAATTAAATAATCTCAATTTTATACATGATATTTAATAAAAACAAAAAGAATGTATATGTATATTTCTTGCAAAGCTATAAATCATAATAAAACAAACACCTATGAATCCATTATCCACTTAGAGACCCAGAATACGACTAATACTCCTGAATTCACCCACGGGGGGCTTCCCTACCCCATCTTCTTGCCAACTATCTCAGATCTCAGATAAAACAATATTGGAATTTTGTGTTTCTCATTCCTTGCTTATTTTGCTTTTTTCTATATAATGTTTCTATTTTTTCCTCTGTCTGCCTTCATGATTTGTCTTTACCTTGGATTTTCAGCTGTTTTATTATGATATATTTTCTTTCAAATATTACAATGCTATGGGACACAAACTATAACAACCTGAAAACAGTGTTCTCCCAGTTCCCCCCTCCCATCTTTTATTCTATGGTTATCAAACATTTCATTTTACATGTGCTACAAACACACATAACTATCTTTGCTTTAAAACGTCAATGATTTTTAGAGTGATTAAAAATTTAAATTAGATTTCCAGGAAGTGCACATATCATGTTAGGAAGAAATGGCTGGCTTTCTTGTGTATTTTCTCTATTAGACTAGAAGCTGTTGTGGGCAGGCACTTTGTCTTACTCACCTCTGAATCCTGGTGCTGAGAGTAAGATGTCAATGAAATGTGTTACATGAATGTTCAGGTTGGCTGTATAGGCATAGCTAAGTTTTTATGTACTATAATAATTCATCTTTATAAATATTAATCCATTTCCAGGTTGAATGGAAGCTGCTTTATGCTGAGATACTTTTTAAAAATATATTTTTGCCAAAACCAGTTTGGCTCAGTGGATAGAGCATCAGCCTGCGAACTGAAGGGTCCCGGGTTCGATTCCGGTCAAGGGCATGTACCTTGGTTGTGGGCACATCCCCAGTGGGGGGTGTGCAGGAGGCAGCTGATCGATGATTCTCTCTCATTGATGTTTCTAGCTCTCTATCCCTCTTCCTTCCTCTCTGTAAAAAATCAATTATATATATATATATATATATATATATATATATATATTATCGATGTATATATTGATTTCAGAGAGGAAGGGAGAGGGAGAGGGAGACAGAAACATCAGTGATGAGAGAGACTCATTAATTGGCTACCTCCTGCATGCCCTCTATTGGGGATATAGCCCACAACCAGGGCATGTGCCCTTGACCAGAATCTAACTGTGACCTCCTGGTTCATAGGTGGAAGCTCAACCACTAAACAACACCAGCTGGGCAAGACCTTTTTTAAAGTAAAATATTCTAGGTCACAGTGCAAAGCTCATAGCAATATTGGGATGCTAATCCAGGGCCAGGCAGGTATGATCATGGTTGATGGCGGTGTGTGGGGGGGGGGGGGTGTATACTAGTCAAGGTGGTGGGATTGGAGGGAACTAGAAGTCACATCCACCCAAGGGTAGCAGCTAAGCTCAGCTTCAGGAGGGGTTGACATGATGGAATACAAGACTGCTCTTTTCGGAACAGCTCATCTGAGGTTTTATATGGAGCAAACCTATTTTAAAATGTTGTCGACCAATTAAAAAAAATTTAACTTGCATTTGTCAGATAAAGTCTGCAGGCTACATTTGGCTCATGGACCAGTAGTTTGCAACTTCTGTCTTCAATACTTCTCATGAAACCCCCAAAGAACTTGAATTATCACAAAAATCATATTGAGTGAGAATTGCTCTTTCTTATATCTGAAATCTAAAAACATTCCATTGACTAGAATAGATGGGCACCCTGGGGAAGGTTGCTAGTACTCATGGGATGTGTGAAGCCATAGCCACCAGTGCAGATGTTGTTATCTCTGGGTCTGGACTAGATGCAAAGGCTTGTGAGGTCCAAGACAAGGCAGTATTGGGGGGCTTTGCCAGAGAACAGCTGGACAGGGCTGCTAGCATGTGTGTCCATCTGGAAAAGGAGTTGTGTCAGCTCCTCCAAGACCAGAGAGGGTTGCCGTGAAGAAAAGCGAGCAGGAGGCAGAACAGAAATGATTTACGAGTGAAAGGAAGACAAGGTAGTCACAGCCCTAGCGAGCAACGGAGAGGCCCCTGTGCCAGCAGCAAGGCGCCTGAAGAACGGATCTGCAGCTGTGAGGAGTGAGCAGACACCGCTCCTGTCACAGCACCAGGCCCACGCTTCCCCTTCTGGCGCCTTCAGCTGTTGAGCGAATGAAGATGCTCAGCTGCCCAGTGGGAAAGGAGGTTGGGGGACACGCAGCCACAAACTGCAATCTTCAGGTTAATTGTGCGCTCTGCAGTGCCTGCTCTTCACCGAGCCTGCTCCTGCGACCTCTTTGTGGCAATGGAGACAGGGGGGACTGTTGGCTTGACAACGTAGCGGAGACTCCCAGATGTGCTGGGTGAACTTGTGCAAAGGGTTGGGATGCTCTTTGAACAATACCCTGGAAGTTCTTCTCTGCATGAGCGGAAAGCATGTCAGGCCTCTAATAGCACAGCGTGCTGAGTTGGAAAAAGGCTTCCAGAAACCACAGGTTTAATCTAACAATAAATGGTTTCCCGGGGCCCCTTAGCCACGGCTGCGTAAATCTGTCTGCTTAAGAGGAGATGTGCACAGAGCTCGGCTCTGCTCTGCTGCTCACCAAGCCAGAAGGCCCTGGCACCACTCACGCCATGCTCTGGTCTCTGGGAGGTTCCGGTGGGAGCCTGGCCTGGACTCCGGGCTCCAGAACATGAGAACCCTCCATGTTAGGTGTGGGGCTGGGACAGAAGCTCAAAGTGGACATTTGTGTTTTGTCTATGAACTGCTCTTGTTCCCAAGGCAGTTCCACCTTCCAGAAAGCATTGTCCGCTTTGTTCCCCAATCCCAGCTCCACTAGGAAGCTCTTTAAATATTGGAAGGCTATACCCCTGTCTTCTTCCTACCTGCCCTTCTTCAAGGAGAAAAAAAAAATTCGGGTCCCATCAACCAGGACTCAAGTGACATGCACTCAATGCTCCCACCAATCTGCTGTCCCTTTTCCAGAATCACACCTATTTACCTGAGTCTGTATTTATGCAACGCAGATTTATGTAGCACTCAGAGCGGTGTGCTGGGGGAGTCAGGGAAGGTTTGACATTTTAAGCAACATCTGAGTTGGGCCTTGTGGAATGAGAAGTTCAGCAAATAAAGAATCAGTAATGTCCCCGAGAGATAAAATCAGAAGTACTGTAGGTATGGGGGATGCATTCCCCCATATACAGGCCAAATACTTCTGTTACCCACCACTGAGAATGCTGGACCCTCATTCAATGGTTACCCCACCCAGAATGAGAATGAGGAAGGTATGGCACAAAGAGGACCAGGATATTTGTTGCTTGTTCAGTGCTATATCTTCAGTTCCTGGAACTCAGAAAATGCTCAATAAACATTTGGTGAATGAGCCAAAACTAAAAAGAAGGAGGGAGTCAAGGCAGTTATTAATTAGGCTCCCAAGGGCTTGCTATTAGGGACAAAGTTCCCAACAAATGTGTGTCTCAGGAGGAGATGTCCAGATGAGAATGGGAGGTGTATGGGAATGCCAGAAGCCAGTTCCAGCATGTCATCAGGGCTAAATCATCTGGGAATGGCTAAAGGCCTTTCCCCAAACCTGAAAAGGATACATAAATTGATTGCTTGCTGACAGACAGCTCAGGCCTTAATCTATATGTTATTGCCTCCTACTGGCCAAACACCTGAATAGCCAGAGGCAAATTCTCCCTATTCTGACAATGGACTCTGTATAGGAAACCCTACCCTTTGATGTGTATATCTACCTCACCTTAGGACAAATTGTGTTAATAAAAAGCAAGGGATCCTGAGAGGAGAAGAACTTAGAACTTAGTACCTTTAGCTAAGTCTTCTCTGACTCCTTATAATGCCTTTCAAAATTATGTTTTGTCTCCAGACTCTTATTTAATTTATGCACAGCACCTTCTCCAGGTTCCTGAACCCCTCTAGATGCTGGATCAAGACCACCGGCATTATGAGAGGAGCCCCACTCTACAGATGGAATTGGCACATATACCCATGGAGGACTGAGAGAGACCAGGTGGGGCTGTAGTGGGTGGCACAGCCTACAGCTGGCTTGTAGGAGCAAGAGATAGCCAGATATTTGCACTTCATGCTTTCAGGATGAAGGGACAAATGAATAGCTGAGTCTGAAATGGAATGCTAAAAGGAAACAAAATTATTTCTTTTAAAAAGAAGAAAAACAAAGGTTTTCAGCAAAGTTCTGATAAAGGAATAAGAGGACAGAATAAAGGCAGGTATACATGCCAAGCTTTTTGCTATGCAAATGACAGACAAAGGTAAGTGGGTCAAGAGGCAATAGTAATAGTATTTTTTTCTGTGCTTACCATCTGCCAGATGTGGTGTTAAGTACTAAGGGAACAGAAGTGACTGCGGTATTAATACACTTAAGTGTTTATAGATGGTGGTAACAACCATCATGAAAATTCCCTCTATTTAATAGATAAGGCATTTCCTTATCTATTGTATTCTTGTTTTAAAAATAATTCCTATAGATATCAGTTCTGACATCACTTCTTTGTCCAGGTTTTATAGTTTTTGTGATGGAAGTTTAGTCAGGCAAAACTACTCTATATAATCCAGAAGTGATATCTATAGGAATTATTTTTAAAACAAGAATTCAAAGTTGAACTATAAAAGCAAAAAAAATCAGTGGATATAATTATATCAATATTGGGAAATTCCTCAAGAAAGGAGAGCACAGAAATAGTTAAATGATGGGTGAAAGAGTGAGAGGTAATATTTGCAAACTCTAAAACTAACAAATAGCTAGTACCTAGGACACACCAGATAAGATACCCAGTATTAAAAAAAAATGAGCAAAAATTTATGAATAAGTAGTGTACAGAAAGGTAAACTAAATCCCAAGTTTATGAAGTAGTATTCAACTAAATGAATGATTTGAGAAATAAAATAACAACATTATATTACTTTATGTTCATCCAATTGGCAAAAATTGGAAAGTCAGGTAAATGCTGATGAGAATTTGGGGAAGAAAGAATATTTCACACTGCTAGTGGGAGGGTTGGAATAAGCATTCCAGAAACCAGTCTGTTACTTTAGAACCCAGAAATCCTGCTTCAAAAAATAAATTCTAAAGAAATCCTCCTTGTACAGGTTTACAAGGAGACACATATGAGGATGCTTATGTCAGCAATGATTGAGGATTAGGCAATGGAGACACTGTGCCTGTCACTATTGAAAGAAGAGTAAGCTGGGTGGATGTGTACGATGGAATGCTTTGTGGAAACCAATGAACTAGAGGTCCATTTTGCAATAGTTTGGGATCTTAAAAGCAACGTGGAATGAAAAAAGTAAGATATAGAAAGATATCTGTAGCAGCATGATCATATTTGAACACATTTTACAAACATAAATATGTGATAGCACTGTCCTGCAGAGCGCTTGGAGCTCAGGCTCTGCACGCAGGTGCCCTGGGTTGAGTCCTCATCATGCCAGGTACTGATGGGTGATCTTAGGAAAGAGACTTAACATACCTGTGTCTCAGTTTCTTCGGCTGTTAAATAGAAACAAGAACTTAGCTCATAGCATGATGGGGGGATTAAAAAATATAAAGCATTGCACACATGTTTAAAGAGCTGAGAATAAGGCCCTGGCAAATTCAGTTAGTCAGCAAGAATTACATCCCTATCAACTGATTATAAGTTGAAAATACCATAAGTCAAAAAAATGCATTTAATATAACTCACCTACCTAACATCATAGCTTAGTCTAGCCTACCTTAAACTGCCATGAACCAATACCAGCATGTAATAATTACAAGAGTTCCATCAAAAGGTTGATGGGACTTGGGGAGCTCAACAGGATTGAGTCACATGTAGCTTACCTATTGGAAATGGCTAAGGCACTTCCCCCAAACCTGAATAGGATTATTGTTAGCTGCCAGACAGCTCAGGGCATTTTGTTGATTCCTGTTGGCCAAACACCTGAACAGCTGTAAGACATGGAGGGGTGTACAAACACAAAACACAACAGTCAAAACTCGCTGACTGGGCACTGTGGCTCTCTCCTCCACCCGGCATCAGGAGAGTATCTTGTCACACGTCACTAGCCCAGGAAAAGTTCAAAATTGAAAGTACACTTTTCTACTGAATGAATGTGTATTGCTTTCTCATCATCATCAAGTCAAAAAATCATAGACCAGCCGAAACCAGTTTGGCTTAGTGGTAGAGCGTCGGTCTGTGGACTGAAAGGTCCCGGGTTCGATTCCGGTCAAGGTCATGTACATTGGTTGCGGGCACATCCTCAGTAGGGGGTGTGCAAGAGGCAGCTGGTCGATGCTTCTCTCTCATCGATGTTTCTAGCTCTATATTCTATCCCTTCCTCTCTGTAAAATATCAATAAAATATATATTTAAAAAATCATGGACCACTATAAATTGGGGAGCATCTGTATTATTTTTAAAGAGTTGATTCAAACTTTTGGAGTGAGTATACATAGTTAGGATGAAAATGGGAGAGTAAGGATGGAGATGCAAAATTAAAATAAATCAGTGGAGAGGGATCTTCCATGGGCTGGTGGTAATGGTGTGCCCTGAACTGATAAGAAGAAATGTACTCAACTTTCTGAGCTTGAGATTACCAAAACCTGGAAGAGTTAAACTCAAAACAAACAGGAAATTTCTGGGGCCTGGACTAGCCAAGCTCCTTCTGAGAGGAGCTCAGCTTCTGAACTAACACCTCACTCATGTGGCATGCCGGTGGTGTTGAGCAAGCCTGCTGTGTAAATTCCTGTAATAATTTTCCCCTCACACTCTCTATTCATACAGCTACCCAGTTGGCCTTTAAAACCACGAATCCAATTAGTACACACCTCTACTGAAACTCACAGATGATTTCCACACAGGAAGAATAAATTCCAAACTCCCTGCGGGGCCTGTACTCTCCCACTGATCTGCCCAGTCCATTGCCTGCCTCACTGTGCCCCTCCTCCCTCCCTGTCTATGCTCTTCCTCTCTCACTGTGCCCATCCTCCCTCACTGTGCTCCTCCTCTTTCACTGTGCTCCTCCTCCCTCACTGTGCCTTCTCCCTCACTGTCCCTCCTCCCTCACTGTGCCCCTCCTCCCTCACTGTGCTCCTCCTGCCTAAGTGTCTCCTCTCTCATTGTGCCCCTCCTCCCTCACTGTGCCCCTCCTTCCTCCCTGTCTATGCTCCTCCTCTCTCACTGTGCCCCTCCTTCCTCCCTGTCTATGCTCCTCCTCCCTCACTGTGCCCCTCCTCCCTCACTGTGCTCCTCCTGCCTAAGTGTCTCCTCTCTCATTGTGCCCCTCCTCCCTCACTGTGCCCCTCCTTCCTCCCTGTCTATGCTCCTCCTCTCTCATTGTGCCCCTCCTTCCTCCCTGTCTATGCTCTTCCATTCTCACTGTGCCCCTCCTCCCTCACTGTGCCCCTCCTCCCTCACTGTGCCCCTCCTCCCTCACTGTGCCCATCCTCCCTCACTGTGCTCCTCCTCTTTCACTGTGCTCCTCCTCCTACTCTGTGCTCCTCCTCCCTCACTGTGCCCATCCTCCCTCACTGTGCTCCTCCTCTTTCACTGTGCTCCTCCTCCTACTCTGTGCTCCTCCTCCCTCACTGTGCCTTCTCCCTCACTGTGTCCCTCCTCATTCACTGTGCCCCTCCTCCTTCACTGTTCCCCTCCTCCCTCACTGTGTTCCTCCTGCTTGCTATAGTCCCCCTGCCTGGCTGTGCTCCAGCCTCTGGCTCTCTTGCTTTTATAGGAACATGCCAAGTTGTTTCCACCTCAGGACTTCATACTTGCTGTTCCTTCTGCACAAAGTGCCAATCCCTTCATCAAATCAGGTCCACCCTCTCACTCCGTTCCCAACCATTCATTTCCTCCAAGAAGCCCACCCTAGCCAGCCAGCCCCCAGTCTCTGTCCCATCACCCTGTTTTATCTTCACCAGAGCACTTAGCAGCAAGTGGCAGCCCTTGTTTAGTATCTGTCTCTCCCTCTCTCACTCACTGCGGTTCCTGATGCCCACCTGGCACACAGTAACTGTGGGTTTAATTACTCTGTTAAAGGTGACAGCCTGGTACCCCATGGCACAGCACACCTTTTCTGGATGACATATTGGGTTTGATCAGAGAGCTCTGGCACCCGGTAGCTTCAGGAGAACACTTCCCTTCCAGGGAAGAATAACAGAAAGAAGGCTTTCAGCTTTCTAGAAAACTCAGTGAGCAGTTTTACTACAGCATCCCAAAATATACCCTTTGGACTTGAAGGTGTCTCATAGCATTACTGTGACCAGCATCATAACAACCAGAGAAGCCAGCAGCTTTGGCTCACGGACTCGCTCTGACTGGTTCACCCCGAGCCAGCATGTGCAATCAAAGCTCTCGACTTTGAAGTGCAGTCAAGTGACCTGAAAAATTGTGGATCTTCTTCCTTCTCCATTTCCCCCCTCCCTGTGTTCTAGTTTGTCAAACTGCTGCTGAGTTCTCCCCCTCCCATCCCTGGAAGGGAGACTCAGCCCATCAATCATTTGCCCAAACTAACAGATGCGGCTGCTGATTGCAGAGGGAGAACCAGGGTAGGACCACCCCAGGACGGAGTCAGCTTTCTGGGGCATTTCGCAGGAAAACGATGGCTCGCTGAAGCATGAAAACGAACAGCCTTGCACTCTAACAGCTTCTTCCTTGTGCCCCAGTCAAGCCACCGATGTGTTGAACTGGATACGCTGACTGCCAACTGCTAAACTGAGGAAGTCAGAAGCCACTTGGCGGCCCCTTCCGGAGCCACAAAATCCTCCCGCTCAGGGTCCCCACGTTCTTGGCTCGATCCCTGAGGACTCAACATCCTCCTACTGGCCTCCCACACGTAAGCACAATCCTCTCTCCCTCTGGATGTCTGTTTCCAGCCCCTGCCTCCATCTACACGAGAGCCTCTCAGCCCTTGCCTGCACTAGTACAGGTTCCGGACCCGTCCACCTCACACAACCTGCTAGATTGTTCTTTCTAAAACCAAGTTCCCAGCATGCTCTTGCCAGCTCAGCACTGTGGTCTCCCAACGTCCTTTCCACCTTCACATTTAAAGTTCATCAGAACCTCCGCAGCCTCTACTCATCCTTAGTCATCTCCATAAAGTCTTCTCGGATACCTCCAGTGGTAGGAAGTGCTGCCCCCTCTAAACGTTCATACATGCCTCTATTCTTTTTTTGTGTCTCAGTCCCCCATACGTTCTCCCCGACTTACTGGTGCCTGTGGCTTATCTCCTCCACTTGGTTGCTCACCTTTGTGTCCTCCATACAGCCTGGGCCCTGCCCTGTCTACTAGTAAGTGGATACTATCAACACATCCAACTTGCCTGGCCAGCTCCTCCCTTTCTTTCAATACTGTCTCTAGCCAGGGAATTGGGTGAATTATTTTAAAAGGGTTAAATGAACACTCTAGGCCAGTGGTCAGCAAACTCATTAGTCAACAGAGCCAAATATCAATAGTACAAAGATTGAAATTTCTTTTGAGAGTCCAATTTTTTAAACTTAAACTTCTTCCAACGCCACTTCTTTAAAATAGACTAGCCCAGGCCGTGGTGTTTTGTGGAAGAGCCACACTCCAGGGACCAAAGAGCAGCATGTGGCTCGAGAGCCACAGTTTGCCGACCACGGTTCTAGGCCAATCAAATAGCTGTATCTTTGGCAGGGGAAAGATGTAGTAGTCTCTTTTGCTCCTTTAAACATTGTCATGGCTTCTATGAAACACCTATTTCATGTTTACTGTATGTTATTCTTTTCATAGTACTTTTAGCTTTCTAAGGAGTTTTTACATCTGTTATGGCATTGTATGTGCATAATAGTTCTTCTAAGATGCGTATAACAGTGTTTTGAATAATTGTAAATAAAATTTCTAAAGAAATAACTATATGCTAAATGTCATTTGAGTGTTAGGCATTGTGCTAAATGCCAGGCTTATAATGAGGCCAACAAGTATAAGATCAATTTTCATATCATGTGGCTTCTCTGATGGGAGTGTGTATATGTTTCCATAGGGGTACACAGGAGGGACCCCCTCTCGCAGAGGAAGTAAAAGCTCGAGACAGTCTTGAAAGAAAGGGAGGAGCCAGCCAGGCAAGTTGAAGTTGGCAGTGCAGAAAAATAAAAAACACATCTGAGGCCCAGAGGTAAGAGAACCTGGATTATTGGAACAATTGCAATTAATTCTTTATCACTAGAGAATCAAGGGTAGAATGGAAATGGAAACTGTCTACTATTATTTTTAGGGCAGTTATTATTGTTTAAAAAATTTTTTTTTCTCCTATGTTATTCTGTCTCCAGAGTAAGGATTTAGCTCTCTTTCATCTCCTGCCCCACCACACATATTACAACCCCTCATTCTCCAAATATGGTTATATCGTGCTTTTGCTCAGATTGATATTAGTTTTTACTTATGAATTAGAGCCTCACTTGCTGCCTTGCAGATTCAGAGCCTTAAGGAGATTATCACTGCTAATTCATAAACATGTGTGAAAGAATAAAAACATTATTGTATATGCCTTTGTGAGCTTGTGTTTGCTCATTATGCAGCAAAATTTGGCTGAGACAGCATGTCTGAAATGACCTTATTCTATCCCCACATTTTACTGACAATTTGGCAGGATATGATAGTGTCAGTTGGAAGTGAATTTCAGAATTTGAAAGCATTACTTCATTGCCTTCTGTCAATATTTGAGAAATCCAAAGCCATAATGATTTCTGATCCTTTATGTTTGATTGTTTTTAGTGAGATCTTAATTTTTTCACACTGTTCTAAAAGTTTGTAATTATGTGACCTGGTGTTGATTTATTTTCGCTTGTTATGCCAAACTTTCAGTAAGTGTTTTCAATCAGAAGCTCATGATAGATTATTTCACTGCTAAGTATTTCCCCTTTGTTTTTTTATCTAGAAAATCTATTATTAAGATGGAATACCTCCTGAACTGACCTGGTTCTCTACACACACACACACACACACACACACACAGTCCTTGGTTTACGTCAGACTCGACATACATTGTGTCCTGGTTACGTCACCATCTTCTATTTATAAAATTTATTTATAAAAAACTTTATTTATTTTAAAAAGTTCCATCATTTTGACATATGTATATATGTGCTTTATGGTTTTTTATTATTTATTTATCACAAGTAAAGGTCAGGAATTATTATCTTTCAATTTTTTTTTTTTTTTACTGTTTCACTTCATTATTGCTGTGAATGTGCTCCATGTGAGTGGAAAAGGTGCTTATATAGGTGGCTTCCGACTTATGGTGAAAATCGGGTTACTTAGCGCCGTAGGAACAGATCTCCTATGTAACCGTGGACCTACTGTGTGTGTGTGTGTGTATGTGTGTGTGTGTGTGTGTGTGTATCCTTTTTTCTATATCTTTGATTTTTTACTCTATTTTTAGGGAAGACTTCCCCAATTTTATACCTATTTCTTCTATATTTCTTCTACTTACTTATTTCTGCATTCAAAAAAATTAATAGTTCTTATTGTTCTCTTAATTTTCCTTTAGAAATAGCATTGTGTTCTTGATTCATGGATACAATATATTTTCTTGTCTCTTTAAGGGTATTCATAGTCATTTTTTAAAACCTCTCCCCTTCCACAAACTATTTTCTGCAAGTTATTTCTTTTTCCAGTCTATGTGTTTTCATTTCTATTTTTTCAGGTTAGAAGATATTCTCAGGGGAAAGGCAATCCTTGGTTGTCTACCTATACTGATGAATGAAAAACCAATGGCCCTGAGGTGGGATACATTCACCATTGTTCATCAAACGGTGGTCTGGCTGGGACATTTATTTGTGGGATATTTGATGTCAATATCTGTAGATTTTTCTTCTTGCAGTGGACAAATTCTCCAGAGAACCTTCCAGTTTCCTCCTAGAATTTCAACATCCAATATGTACTTAATACTTTAATCTATTTTCACTGCAGTATTCCAACCCTCAACTCTGCTTAATATCACAGTATCAGACAGTCTATTGTTTTTATAATAACTGTTAGGAAAGTTATTACTACTCTCAAATTTACAATGTGGAAACAGAGACTCAAAGAAGAGAGGTGACTTATGAAAGTGACTTGGTATTTTTTATCAATTTTGGAAAATTTTCAGTTAGTGGTTCTTCAGATACTGCTTCTGCCCAATTCACTTCCAACTCTCCTTTGGAAACTCCAATTATACCCATGGTATGGACTTTTAAATTATGGCTTTCTGTATTTTCTATCATTTTTCTCTTGCTTCAATAAAAGATAAGTAACATTTATTAGTATAGACAGGTAATATCCCAGGTGCTTTGCAGTTAACCACACTACAATCCAAAGAGACAGGTTGGATTAACACTGTTTTACATTTGAGGAAACAGAGGCTCAAAGGAGTAACTCGCCCAAGGTTATAGGTTAGACAAATAGATGTTGGCATTAGCATTCTGCAACTAGTCCTTTGGCTAGAAATTTTATATAAACCAAGCACTTGCATTTCTCTTAATTTTATCAACTTTGACAGCCAAGTCAGAGGAGGTATCATAAATATCTCATTTTGACATACTTAGAAATTAAGGTTCTGAAATACACTATGGTTTGTTCACAGCCATTCCTCCCATTTCCTGGCCTACACAGCTCCTCAGCAGCCTCAGCTATCCTGTCTGTAGTCTGTGAGGAGAAGTCTGGGCTTCCTCTCCAGTTGTAAGAACAGAAGCCTTCCTTCAAGGCTGGTACCCAAAGAGAGTAGAATAAGAAACACTCTAGAATATTCTTAATTCATGATCATGATGGAATTAATGCTTTAGATTTGGGTGACAATTTTGATTCTTTTCAATGTACATCTATAGCTAATATCATGTCTGCTCCTCACAATGTCCCTAGACCAGCCGTGGGCAAACTATGGCCCGAGGGCCGGATCTGGCCCGTTCAGCTGTTCTATCCTGCCCTCAGAGCCAAAAGAATGGAGGGTTCTCTTGCTCTCCCCTCCGCTCCTTCACCAGCAGCCCAAGATGAGAGTGCCAGCATGGTCAGGTTGCTTTTGTTCCGGCCCTCCGGTCCAGTTTAAGAACCCAGTGTGGCCCTCGAGTCAAAAAGTTTGCCCACCCCTGGCCTAGACTATAGAAAATTGACTTTTTAACCCATTTGGTTAGACAGGAAACTGAGACATAGTTTCATTACTTGCTGAATGAGTTTATCTGTTAGGTAGGGGAGGAAGATAATAAAGCAACAAAAATAGTTTTTAAATTTTATTTTTAAGGCAGGACAAGGGGAATAAAGGAGAACAAGAGAGGAGAAAGAAATGCTACTTTGTATAGAGCAATCAACAAAGATAAGATCTCTCTAACACCTGGGATAGGTCTGAAGAGAACAAGGGAACGAGCCCTTTGGTATTTTGGGAGAAGGGCTTTCCAACTAGCGAAAATGGCAAGTATAAAGACTCTGAGGCAGTACCACATGGGGTGTTTGAGGAGCAGTAAGAAAGCCAGTATGGCCACAGCATAATGACAGTGACGGGGGAGGAAAAGTAGCAGACTTTTGGAGTGTTTTGGCTTTTAAACAGACCGAAAGGGGAGCAAAAGAATGACATGACCTGTCTCACATTGTAAAATTATGACTCTAGTTGTGTTGGTGAAGAGGAAGTAAGCAAGAGAAGAAGCAAGATCAGCAAGGAGGCCATTTCAATAGACCAGGCAAGAGAAGATGGTGGCTTGGACCAGGAAGAGATGGGGAGAAAAGGCAGAGTCTAGGTTTGTTTCAACATGACTTACTGGTTGTTAGATGTGGTATGTGAGAGACAAAAGCAGCAGTGAGGGTGTCACTGGAGTCTGCGGGAGTCCAGGGGAAATGTCTGGATGTATAAATCTGTGAGCCTTCCGCATAGAGAGGTATTTAAAGTCATGGTCATGTGTGAGGTCTACAATGAAATTAATCCAAGGGCAAGAAGAGTCAGGACCTTCGGAGAGTTTAGCAGCAAGAGCTGAGGCAGACTCAGGAAGGGAGATGGAGGAGAAGATGCCAGAACAGAAGCCAAGTCTTAGAAGCCAAGTAAAGGGAGTGTCTCAGGGAGAGCAGTGTGGCCGGCTGTGCCAGGGCTGCTGAGAGGCCAAGAACTGGCTGTTGCATTTAGCAAGATAGAGATCATCAGTGACCTTGACTAGGGTGAAGCTATGGGGATGCAAATCTAGCCAATTAGAATGAAATCAGCAGTCAACTGCAAAGTGAGTGAACACAGACCACACTTTGAAAGGTTCAAAAGAAGGAAAATGAGTTAGAAGCTCAAGGGGACAGGGACATGAACAAAGTTTTGTTTGTTTTCTAGAATGAGAGTTGTCTTTGTGTGTGTGTGTGTGTGTGTGTGTGTGTGTGTGTGTGTGTCCTAATGGGAATGACACAGTGGAGAGGGATAGGATGATGAACATTTTACATGCTCTTTACTTTAAGCCTCAAAATGCCCAATGAGGTAGGCACGATTCCTAATTTATAAGTGAGGATGGTGTGTGAGTGAATTTAGAGATAACGTAGTAAATGGTGCAGCTGGGTTCAAACCCAGGTCTGTTGGGCCCCAACATGAGTTTCTTCCCCCTTGTTCTATGTGGGAAATGGGACATGCACATTGGTTTCCTTAGATTCCAAAACTAACTAATCAGTGTCAGGCCGCAATATGGAATGGACCAAAGAGATTGAGGGTGATAGGTCTTAACAGGTTTTGATGCTCTGGAACTCAGGAGAGTTGCCTGGGCTAGGAAGCAGATTCTAGTACGATCCGACTATGCCAGGCTGAAGGCCAAGTGTGGGGATAACTCCCCCTGGGGAGGAGAAAGCTACTGTGTAGTCTGGCTCCTGGTGGTCCCAGGTGATCACAGAGCAGACAGCTACCGTGAAAGCCTCCAACCTAGAAAATGTCAACCAAGCCTTCTACAACTCTGAAATTTTAATAGCAGACAAGAACCCTTTTTGTGATAGATGGGGTGATTGGAACACTGTGTATGCTGCTAGGGAAGAGCTGCAACCAAGAAAAGACTGCAGATTCGGGTGTCTGAAAATTTTATGATTCTGTGTGATTATAATTCAAAGTCTTGATTGAACTTAGCCAATGCAGACACAGATAGCAGGAGCATTTATATTTTACTTTTTTAATGTTAGTCCCTTCATCTCCCTTTATGGGAGGTTTATGGAGTGGTAGAGAGAGGGGAAAGCTAAATGAGATGCGGACAGAGACTTTGAAATTAATCATCTTGTTTTTATCTTGGTGAAAGTTGTGGTCTGGATATGTAGCAATCTAACAGCCACTCTCAGCTTTGACTGACAATTCCTTTTTTATTTCTGTGAAAGAATTTAGATTTGCTCATTTTTGGTGAGGTCGATAGGAGGTGGGTGGGACTGTGGCTCTTTGATTCACGATTAAACCTAATATTTTTCTTGACTGCAAGAAAGTTGTCTTTATTGATTCTGGAAAGGTGAAAACATGAAGAAATCTGATCTAAAAGCATGAAAAGTAAAATAAATGTTTTTGAAAAATAAAACATGGGACAGTCTTTTGCAGTAGGAAACTCAGGAATAAATATTTCACCCTCCAAAAATTCAAACCCCAAAATGACACTGCTCCCAAACGTTGACATTCTCATCCCCACCGCAAGGCCCTCAGCCTGCTGTCGCCTGTACTGATGACTGCAAACCCGAGATGCCTTCCTCAACTCACACATGTCAAGCCTCTGATTAAGTAACTTCAGTTCTCAGACACATGAACCCAATTGCCAGGAGGCAATAGAAATGAGCCAGTTGATACTCTGGAATTTTGTTGTTGGTTTTCTTGAACAAGGGAGAAAAATGGGACTGTTCTCACTTTAAGACTGGGAAATTTTTCTTTGAATCTCATATGGCACACTTTGGTGTCCACCTGGGAAGCTTGTGAGATTGCAACGACTGATGTTTGTATCTCTGTCCCCTGCATCTCCTGCAATGGTTTGTCTTTTTTCATTGCTCTATCAGATTGCAGGGACTGAGTGCACCATGATCTATTTCTTCTCTCCTTTGATGGGTCTCTGGGTTGTCGCTAGCTTAGAGCTGGGGTACTGCTCCTCTTGATACTGGACTCCTGGGTCTTGGTGCTCTGTGGGTTCTCCTCTATAAAGTGCACAGTGAGAGGGGTTCTTGGTCCCGGTAAGCACAGCATAAGGAGACAGTGCCAAAGGGTTTTCCAAAAACTATATCCCCCCCCCCGCTTGCAGAAAATGAGAGTTCTGGCTGCTCTGTGTCTTTGCCAACATTTAATATCGCTACGTCCCATTTTCATTTTAAGCATGCAAATAAGCATGTAGTAATATTTCATTATCATTTGTTTGATTCATCCATATCTTTACTTAATAACTTAAATGAAATTTTCACACTTCTTTTTCTCCTTGTTAAAGAAAGAAGAAAAAAAGAAGAGAGAGAGAGAGGGAGGGAAGGAGGGAGGGAGGGAGGGAGGGAGGGAGGGAGGGAGGGAGGGAGGGAGGGAGGGAGGGAGGGGAAAGGAAATGGAAATAGATGCTGACAATGCTGCATTTGCCATCCCCCTAACCCCATGGTCCGCAAACTGCGGCTCGCAAGCCACATGCGGCTCTTTGGTCCCTTGAGTGTGTCTCTTCACAAAATACCATGGCCTGGGCGAGTCTATTTTGAAGAAGTGGCGTCAGAAGAAGTTTAAGTTTAAAAAATTTGGCTCTCAAAAGAAATTTCAATTATACTGTTGATATTTGGCTCTGTTAACTGAGTTTGCCGACCACTGCCCTAATTCATCCTCTACACTGCTCTGTCCTGGGCCCTGGAAAGCTGATTCCTGTGTGTGACATCTCCTAGACAGCCTTGCTTCTGGTAGTGCTCAGCCAGTGGGGGACAAAGATAGGAAATAGGGGGCAGTGGGGAGGGGATGGCGACGGGGGGGAGGGTGGGGTGTTTCCCTCCTGCTCACTTCCTAATAGGGCTCTGCTATGCTAGCACACCTGAGCTTCACCTCTTCCAGCTTTAATGGAGTTCCAGTACCTCTTCTTCTAAGCCTTGGGGGCAAGGGGATGGACATCTTCCAGCTACATTAGAATTGGGAACCTCACAATCTCTTGTTCCTTCAACCTGCCTACGCTATGTAAGCAGCCTCTTCATTAATGCCTCCTGCTTGGCATCTGGGTGCATTCTGTTTCCTCATGAAATTCTGATACAAAATGCAAGTGATGGAGAGGGAAATTATCAGAGGAATAACTTTAATCAACTCACATATGCACACTATATTAATGACAGAAGCCAATAACTTATAACCTCACAACCCACACCGCCTCCATGTTGGGGAACTGCTGACGGAGGCCCGTTATATTTGGCCCCAGCCTACGTCTGGATGGATGTTCTGGATGATATGAAGACTGAGTGAGTTCCCCTCCTTTAACCCTTTACGTTGATGAGCGTGGAGGCTCAGAAGAATGAGATTGACTAGGAAGATTTCAAATCCCACCAGAAACCTTTCATGATTCAATGGCCTTTCAAAATTCTGTCTTGGGTGCGTTGAGGAAGACTTCTCTTCCCCATCTTATCTACAAATTGTTGAAAAGTTAAAACCAGTTTTATCTATGTCATGGCGAATGTGGTCTCTCCTTTCTGGTTCCTGTGCTGTCAGGGATGCCAGGTCCCCGCAGGAAAAGACAAACCCTGACGAGATGAGCGAAGTGACAGGGAAAGTGACATCAGAAGCCAGCAGCAGAGATCTCATCAATTCAGCACTTAATCACCTTTCTAGTAACCTTGAATAGTGCAGGTAAAATAAATTCTCACACGAGGATTGAAGTTTGACTTTCAGATACTATAGTGAGGACAGCCCTAGACACTGGCATCCAGTATCTGAAAGTGGTATTGACGTTTTGGAATCTCAGATACTAGGGAAACCCAGAAAATTTACTCTTTCCAGTGTCACAAATAAAGGTCACCCGCCCCAAACTAAGCTCTAAACAACTTCTTTTTCCCCGCTCCCCTCTCCATCTCCAAATATCACTCCCTTTCCCTTACTAAAGTGTTTGATACCTGTCTTTATGCATATTCATTGATAACAATGGTTATAAATAGATAACACTCACAGGGCACTTTCTATATGTTCTAAATGTTTTGCCTACATTAACTCATCTAATCTGGAGAACAACACAATGAAGTATCAACATTTTGGGCCCAAGCAATACTCATTCAATCCCTTCCTTCCTTCTTCCTTCCTTTCCTCTCTCCCTTCCTCCCTCCCTCCCTCCCTCCCTTCCTCCCTCCACTCCTTTCTTCCTTCCTTCCTACCTTCTTTCCTAATTCTGTGTGATAAGCACTGAGCTAGGCAATGAGGACAAGAAAGAGGCGGAGACTAAGCACACTGAGCTTAGGATCTAGTCCTTGCCACCTTAAAAGTATTTCCATTAAACAGAAAAGACACATACTGTATAGTTTCACATATATGCCTATTAGTGTGTCAAAATTTTAAAAGAAAGAAAAAGCTGAGACTATCAAGTGACATGGGTGTGAAGCAACTGGGACTTGAACTCTCACACATGGCTGGAGGGAACGAAAAATGATTCAGCAACTTTAGAAAACATTTTGGTAATTTTTTGTAACAACAATCATACTCTATGTGATCCAGCATTCCCATACACACATATTTACTCAAGAGAAATGAAAACATACATCCACATTAAGACTTGTATGTGAAATTTTATAGCAACTTTATTTATAATCACTCTGCAATGAACTGGATGTTCATGTCCCACAAATCTATTTTTCAAATCCTAACCCCCAAGGTGATGGGGCCTTTGGGAAGTGAGTGAAGCCCTTGTGAATGGGATTCGTGTCCTTATAAAAGGGACCCCGAGAGCTTGTTGCCCCCGCCATGAGAAGACACACTGGAAAGACAGCTGTCTATGAACCAGGAACAAGTCTGACACCAAACCTGGTGGCGCCTTGATCTTAACTTCCAGCCTCCAGAACTGTGAGCGATACTGTCCTATTGTTTATAAGCCACCTAGTCAATGACAGGTTATGCTAACAGCCCAAACGGACTAAGACACACTCCAGTGGGAAACAACTCAAATGCCTCTAACTGGTGAGGGGATAAATTAACTGGGTGCGGGGCTGCAGAGACCACTGTTGAGAAATGGAAAGGAATGGACCGTTGATCCACCACAACACGAGTGAACCTGGAAAGCGCTCTGCTGAATGAAAGAAGCCAATGAAAAGGCTACGTACTGCGTGATTCCATTTATATGACCTAGAGAAGGCAAAACCACAGGAAATGAGATGAGATCAGCAGTTGCTAGGAGCTGGGGTTGGGGGAGCTGGCTCCAAAGTGCATATAACCATTGACATGTATGTTGTTGGTGAAGTATTACTTGGGCAACTTCTAGGGGTGATGGAAGTATTTCTTATCTTTATTATGATAGTGGCTACATGAGTATGTATGTTTTTTTAAAATTCAAAGAAAGGCATAAAAAGACATTTTGGAAATTTTATCTCAAAATACTCCATCAAGCGTCCTTTTCCTATGGAGCTATAGAAGACTCATCTCAGAACCATAAATGGTTGCACTACTACTGAGAACCGGGTTGTTTTTATCCTTGGAGACTGAATCATGTAACTGATCAGTGCTACCTCTCTGCGTGGGTTGTGAAAAGCTGGAAGCTGGGTGTCCCAATGTGTATTTTGGGTATCCATCTTATCTTTGACATCAACTTGTTTCTCCTATTTTCATGTGCCTTTTGACCTGATTTCTTCCTGGCAAATTGTTTTAGCTTAATGTGATCTATGTGCTTTTCAGAGACTAAGTAAGTTTCCATCAAGGTGCAGTCTACATGACCAAATCAATAAATATGGGGAGGGATATGGAATAAGTCATAAAAGTGGCTCCTCCTGACACACATTAATAACAGTGCAGGCCATAAAATCCCAGTTCATTAAAGTATACTATAATGCAATGCCTAAGTTGTTTTATTCATTTCTGGATGCTTCCCTTTACGAGGAATGAGGATCAAACATAGCATTATCAGGAACAAATAAACTGAATGGTATGGAGGAAGCAGGAACACTAGAGGCTTAATATAAATCATATATTTGCAATGGAGCACAGCTCGGATGAAATGTATTGCCTGAGGAAAGAGAGATTCTGGTGGTGTATATAACCAGGCATAGGTTGGATAACATTTGGCTGAGGTCTCATACAATACAAAGATTCATTTAAATAAGTGGTCACTTCCTTTTAATACCAACCTTCAATAGTTACTTAATCCTCTGAGAAAATAGTACCCTTCCAATATGAAACAAGTTCCCTTAAAAAAATGAAACACAAAAAGTTTTTGGGAATTCTATTTTCCAAACAACTCTTATCCATGCACAGCCAGCTGTCCTTTTTATCCTCTAGAAACAGCAGGGCAATAGAACACTTTCTGAATGGAAGTCCGATTGCCCATTTTGTCCTTGTGGTTTAACATTTAGTAATGAAGCTCCTGACAGTTTCAATAAAAAGCAGAGAAGGAGAAGTGCTCCTTATTCACGGAGAGCTCAAGCCAGCACCACCCCTGCCTTTCCCTATTTGACAAAGCCCAGCCTTTGCCAAACAGCCAGACCTACGATTTAGAACTCCCTTCCATCAGCATGAGGGACCTGAGGCTGATTGGTTCTGCAGAACCGAGAACAATGGCAGATTGCCCCCAATGCCTGGGCTCCAGGGCTGCGTGGGTTTGCCCAGCATTCCCCACACACCTGAGTAACTGGTGGGAAACACGCTGAAGGTATTTTAGGTCTGATAACCAAACTAGGGACTGAGCAAAGTAGAGTAAAAGCAATATGGTGTCATTACTGGGAACTGCAGGCACAGAGCCATGAAAGACTGGTAGGGGTGGGATGGGGGCAAGATAATGAGAGTGTTTACTAGAAGGCACAGTAGTAAAAAGCCAAAAACAAAGGACCTGAAGGGACATTTTTCCAAGGTCATATATAAATGACCAAGGTTGTACCTGAAACAATGCTCAATATCTCTAATAATCTGAGAAATGCAAATCAAAACCACAATGAGATATCACCTCACACCTGTTAGAATGGATATCATCAGACAAGAGATACAAAATATTAAAAATGGAACCCCACTTTGACCAGTGTGCACAGTGGTTAGAGTGTTGGCCCATCCACTGAAGGATTGCAGGATCAATTTCTGGCATGTATCTGGGTTGCTGATGCCATCCCAGGCAACCAATGATGTATCTCTCTCACATTGATGTTTCTCTCTCTCTCTCTCTCTCTCTCTCTCTCTCTCTCTCTCTCTCTCTTTCTCTCTCTCTCTCTCTCTCTCTCTCCCCTCCCTTCCACACTCTCTCAAAAAATCAATGGAAAATAAATTAAATTTAAAAAATCAATGGAAAAAATATCCTCAGGTAGAATTAAGAAAACAAAATTTTAAAAAATAGCAAAAATGGATCTGCCTAATGACCCAGATTTCAATTCTGGATATGTATCTGAAGAAACTCAAAACACTAATTCAAAAGAATCTTTGCAACCCCTATATCCATTGCAGCATTATTTACAATAGCCAAGATATGGAAGCAACCCAAATGTCCTTCAATAGACAAGTAGATACAAAAGCTGTGGTACATATATAATGGAATATTACTTGGTCATAAAAATATAAAAACATTGCCATTTGCAACGGCGTGGATGGAACTAGAGGAAATTATGCTAAGTGGAGCAAGTCAGGCAGAAAAAGACAAATACCATATGATTTCACTGATTTGTGGAATCCAAGAACAAAATAAACAAACAAAATTGAAATGGACTCATAGATACAGAGAACAGACTGATGTTTGCTAGGGGGCAGGTGGGGGGGAAGGAGGTTAAGTGGAAAAGGTGACAGAATTTAGAAGTACGAATTGGTATTTACACAATAGTCACAGGAATGAAAAGGACAGCGTAGAGAATATAGACAACGATCCTATATAATAAGAGAGGAATATGCTAATTACCCATTACACCTTGAAGTGTAATGACCAGATCATGGATCTGCAGGAAGGTGGGGCAGCAAACTACAAGCTATAGGAGGGAACAGGGCAGCAAGCTATGAGTGGGGGGAGGGAAGAGAGAGCAGGGGGAGCTAGAGGAGGGCAGGGAGCTATAGGAGGGTGGCAGAGAGCTACTGGCACATGGATTTGTGTGCAGGGCTACTAGTATTGTAATAACTATATATGGTGTCAGATGGATACTGGAAATACCAGGGAGAACACGTTGTAAAGTATATGATTGTCTAAGTACTATGCTGTACACTGAAATTAATACAAATCATGTTGAATGTAAACTTCAATTGGAAAAAATATACAAAAATAATAAAATCTCATTTTGACAACAAAAGCTCCTTTCGGAACATTTGTCTTTTCCCGGTGACCCGAGTTAGCACTCATCATGGTCTTCTTTATATGCCATCGTTATGGAAGTGTCACCGTGTGAGACTGAGATGCTTTATGGCTGGTAATCTCTGTCTTGTGATGCAGGATTTATGAGACCAGAGAGCAGCCCCCATCACTGGCCTTGAGCTTAATGTTGATGTTTTATACATTTCCCCTTCTTCCTTGTTAAGGAATGAAAGATTCATTTTACCCTGTATTATCTATTGATTTTCCTTTCCTTCCACTATTTTGCTAAATACTTTTTAAAAATAGAAGAAAAAACAAACAAAAGTCTTGGCCAAAACACAGAGACAAAAGAACCCTTGGGCGCTGTTGGTGTGAACGGAAAGTGGTTCAATTGTTATGAAAAACCGTTTGGGGATTCCTCAAAATATTAAAAATAGGATTACCATTAAAAATAGCAATCCCAATTCTGAGTATATATCTGGAAGAAATGAGCTCATTATGTTGAAATGATAACTGCAGCCCCAAATTCAATGCAGCATTACTCATAATTGCCAAGGCATAGAAACAATCTAAGAGTCTATAACAGATGAGTGGATAAAGAAAACACCAACTTCTTTTTATGTAAACAAACATTTTAGTGGTGGAGTAAAAGTAATAATATTAATATGACTAAATAATAATCATATATACACACAAATACAAGGCATGTGCTTGTGTGTATATATGATATAGGTAATGCAGGAAAGGGAATCCTACTGTTGGATAAACTTGGAGGGCATTACGCTAAATGTAATACTTCAGAGAAAGACAAACACTGTATGATCTCACGTGTACATGAAATCTAGCAAAGCTGAAATAGAACAAGAGGTTGCTGGGGCTGGGGACAGGGTAAGTAGTATATCTGAAAGAATATTTTTTTTACCTTTTCTTCTATTTTTGTCTGCTAAGAGAGAGGTAAGTCAACCCCCGTACACAGAATAAATAAAGCCAAAGAGTAATAATGTGGCCAAAGGTGTGTTAGTATTTTGTCACAAGTGATAAATGATGTCAAACAGAAGTTGTCAGGAGAGTTAGAAGGTGTGTGGAGTGGCAGCAATCAATTTTCAAATTAGGGAATTTAATGTATTTTAATGAGCTAATCTCTGTTGATTACCAGACAGATTTTGACTTTGAGCTTCACTTGCTCGTGTGCTTGGCCGTGATTGATGGGTGTTTTAACCCCCCTAATTTGAGTCCAGTAAAGCCATCATCAGCTCTCGCAGCAATCAGGAGAAGCTGGTCTGGAGACCTGCAAAGCGCGTGGCCACTGTGGGATCCCTTCTGCTGTCTCCTTTGTTCCCCAAATTTTGCAGCTCAGAACAATCTTGTGATACTCCCAGCACTGAACCCAGGGCAACGCCCAGCAGGTCACAGCCATGCTTGCCCTTTGAACCTCTCACACTCCCCCAGACAGAATGGTGGGTTCTTCAATGGTAGACACTGATGTAGTCTGGTCAGTGGTTTCATAGCACCCAGCACAAGTAGGTACTAGATACATTAAAAATAATAATAATCTTGTACTACTGAACAGATGCATTTCCGGAAACCTAAATTCTGTGACAAGTAGCCCCTAGTTCTAACGTTTGCACTGTAGAGAAAAATGGATAAGCTAGTAGATATGGGTCTGTGGGCAGACTCATGGTGTGGTGAGAGCAGACGTGTGTCTTCCTTCTCCTTGCTCAAGACGTAGGCTTTGAAAACCAGAGAGGCATTTATAAGCTGGAAACCCTCACGCAGAATTCTGGGCCTGGCAAATTTAAAACTTATGGCAACTTGATGTGAGTAGGGTACAAGTCTTCCCCTCCATTATCATCGAAGAAGAGCTGCCTGGGCAGACAAATCGAGTAAACAAAATTAGGGAGCTCTATTTAAGAAATGTGAGGGGAAAAGAAAACTACTAGGGACTTTGGCAGTTTAATTGAGGGGTATCAGGGTGCTAATTATCCATGTGTCTCAGAGCTTCCTTTTAAAAACACTTTTTAAAACTAGCAGTTAATTTCGATTACCTTAGATATACAAAACTGTGGGGAAATGTTGTGTTAAAACCCCATTTCTTAAAAATGCCTATGTAGCCCAGCCGGTGTGGCTCAGTGATTGTGCATCAACCCATGGACCAGGAGGTCACAGCTCAATTCCCAGTCAGGGCACCTGCCAGGGGTTGTAGGCTCGATCCCCAGTGTGGGGTGTGCAGGAAACAGCCAATCAATGATTCTCTCTCATTATTAATGTTTCTGTCTCTCTCTCCCTCTCCTTTCCTCTCTAAAATCACTAAAAATATATTTTTAAAATAATAAAATAAAAATGATATCTTTTTTTTAAGCCTAAGAAATGAGATATCTCTAACGAATATAGGCTGACTACATGGTCTGAATTGAAGCAATTCAACTGAGTAGGCAGTAAACAACACGTTCATCTTTATTTATTTAGGTCATCGTTGCAGCAAAGGCAGAGAAGCCACTGCTGATGGCCTGTCTGAGCGAGTGGCCAGGTCCTCCCAGTGTTCTGCTGTTTCTTCTGCTGCCATACTAACTGATCGTCCTGTGCCTACAGGCACAATTTGGTGGACAACTGTGGCCATTGTGATACTCTGTGACCTAGATGAGTTGGCAAAAACAAGTGGGCACATGCTGGCAAGTTCTAAGGAACAAGCCATCAGCAGGGACAGCTGTGAGTGGGAACTATAAGAGCAGATGTTCCCCCCCAGCCCTGCTGTCAGCTGGAAGGAGCCGGTCACAACCTGGCTCCGGCTCTGCTCCAGCTCTGGAGCCCCTGCCTGGGCTGGGGCGGTTCTGCTCAGATTGACAACTAGGTTGGAAGCAGCATAGGCTCCATTGGAGCAGCTGTTTCTGGAACTGGGACCAAGGCTCCTGGGATAACTCTGCTCTTTGTCATTAACTTTCTGACGGGGGGGGGGGGGGGGGGGGGGGGGGGGGAGGGGAAGGTCCTGTCCTCCAGCCAAGCACCCACAGCGGAGCTTCCTGAGCTGGGCCTTCCTGTGAATCTAATTAGTTGCCCGCTCAGTTTCCCCTCATTGGGAAGAAGGGTGCTAGGCATATACAGATGCGATTTTCTGGCCCAGAGAGAGGCGCGTATCCAGCTGTGAATCAGAGCTACGTTCCAGCCTCCATCTCTCTGGTGCCACCTGCCTGACATTTGGCTCTTCTGGTGAGTGATATCTGTGTTCTCAGTCATTTAAAAGAATGAAGTTTAAGCACTCACTCGAAAAGATATCTGCACCCCACCCCATGATCACTACAGCATTATTCACAGTAGCCAAGACATGGAAACAACCTAAGTGGCCATCAATGGATGAATGGATAAAGAAAATGTGCTAGGCATAGATATAAATATTATTCAGCCATAAAAAGAAGGAAATCTTGCCATTTGGAACAGCATGAGTGAAGCTTGAAGACATTATTCTAAGTAAAATAAGCCAGACAGAGAAAGGCAATACCATATGATCTCACTTATATATGGAGTCAAAAAACAAACAAACAAAAAAGAGCCTGAACTCATAGATACAGAGAACAGATTGGTGGTTGCCAGAGGAAGGGAAGAGGTTGCATGGGAAGAGGGCAAAGTGGGTAAAGATGGTCAAAAGTAGTACAAACTTCCAGTTATAAAATAAATAAATGGTGGGGACGTAATATGATGACTCCAGTTAATAACACTCTACTGTATATTTAAAAGTGGCTAAGAGAGTAGATCTAAAAAGTTCTGATCGCTGAAACCGGTTTGGCTCAGTGGATAGAGCATCGGCCTGTGTACTGAAGAGTCCTAGGTTCAATTCCGGTAGGGGGCATGTACCTTGTGTATAGAAGGCAGATGATTGATGTTTCTCTCTTATCAAAGTTCCTAACTCTCTATCCCTCTCCCTTCCTCTCTGTAAAAAAAAAAATCAATAAAATATATATTTTTTAAAAAGTTCTGATCATGAGAACAAAAGTTATAATTGTGTGGTGATAGATGTTAACCCAATTTTCCACAGTGATCATTTTGCAATTATGCAAACATCAAATCATTATATTGTATACCTGAACTAATATAATGTTACCTATCAGTTATATCTCAATAAAAATACTAAAAAAAATGAATGAAGTTTAAGCCTAATGTCAGAATCAATATTTGTATTCCTTCTCCCATACAGCACCCCTTTTTAAGTTTCCTAACATGATTTAAGCCTAATATCTACCACTAGAGACCCAGTGCATGAAATTCGTGCATTGGGGGGGGGGGTGTCCCTCAACCCAGCCTGCACCCTCTCCAATCAGGGATCCCTCAGGGGATATCCAACTGCCAACACCGGTTTAGGCCCAATGCACAGGGCAGTCGGACATCCCTCTCGCAATCCAGAACCGCTGGCTCCTAACCCCTCGCCTGCCTGCCTGCCTGCCTGCCTGGCCATTCCCAACTGCCCGCCCCTGCTAGCATGGTTGCCCCCTTACTGTCCAGAAGGAAGTCGGTCATCCGGAAGATGTCCAGTCACCTGGTCTAATTAGCATATTACTCTTTTATTAGACAGGATGAGCTTCATGGGTAATGCTTGTGCTCTTGAAGGCTCTGTGCCCCGTGGTCCCTCTCTTATGCACTAACTTTCACACCTTCTTGCTCTTTCATCCTCTCTTCATGATACCTGTTCCAGCATGAAACATAGTATAATCAGCTATATTAAGGTGCTTCCATTTGAAATCTCCAGTACATTCTAATTATGCCAGACTTAGGGCTCCAAGAGAGACAAGTTCCAACTATGCACAGCTGATTTACAGGAGTCTGAAGATAAACATTTTTTCTTAAGAGGGGAGTGTTTGGGCCTGTGTCAACCTCTGACTTCGTTTAGACAATGATTTCAGTCAAGAACAAAAGAGTGTCATAGGATAAAATGGAGGGAAACATATGAGGGTGAAGAACAAGGCTGCCCACTTGGTCATGGCAATGACTAAAAGGTCACGGACATCATAGTGTCCCTGAGCAGGGTTGCTGAGAAACTAGAGAAAAAGGCAAATTTGGCAACTGGACAGATAGCCTAGACAGCCCTTCTTTCAAGGAGTCTTCCTCCTCCTAGGCCTCTCACATTTCTGCATGCCGTACAGTGCAGGCAATGATGGCATTTGCTCTGGATAATCTTCTCAAGGATGCTTGTAGGAGAACAAGGTAGAATGCATCCCTTCAAAAGGCAAGTTTTATTATGGTCCAATATGGCGTGTCTCTCCAAGACAAATGCAGCAGGTTTACTGCCTATTATAAAAGATTCGGTTTCCTTAAGCTCAGGGTTCCTCCCCTATAATTTTATACAGATGACACCAGGCTCTTCTAGTGTCACCTCATGGGAATTGGGGCTCAGAGAACAAGCTAAATATGATGATGCTTTGGCTACGGCTATTACTGTCAGTAATAGTCCTGGTTTCTCACCAGGGGTCTCGTGTCTTCAGCCAGCATCCATGAAACTGTGGCAGGCTCAGTTGCTAACTTGCAAGGACTATACAATCTCAGACCCATCAGAGTTCTTTTTTTAAAGTATTTTATTGATTTTTTTACAGAGAGGAAGAGAGAGGGATAGAGAGTTAGAAACATCGATGAAAGAGAATCATCGATCAGCTGCCTCTTGCACCCCCCCACCCCCACTGGTGATGTGCCCGTAACCAAGGTACATGACCTTGACCGGAATCCAACCCGGGACCTTTGGGTCCGCAGGCCGACGCTCTATCCACTGAGCCAAACCTGTTTCAGACCATCACAGTTCTTGACACTACTTTATAAAGCTTGCACAGTGCTCCGCATTAGGGGTACTCAAATGAAGAAAATTTTCCCCTCAAGAAACGCAAAATCTACAGGAGTCACATTGGCACTAGAAGTGGCATGCTTTGAGCACCCATCCCTCCCCCCCTCACTCCAATATCAATAACAAAAAGGAAAGACATGGTCCCACCAAAGAACAAAGCCATCTTTTCCATAGGCTAAAAATGAAGCCCAGATGCCATGCAGGACACTGCTGAACCTGAGGGCCTGCTGCCTTAGGGTAGCCAGGTGCTCCTCTCCCCGTGGGAAAGGAGGTAAAACTGCCCCTCATGAAATGAGGAACCTGAGCTGTCTCGCTGAGACCAGGCACTGAAACTAGCTCTCCTATTATGTAGGAAAGGGGGCCACAAAGTTACCACCCCCCCAGGGCTGAAGCAGAGGAAGCAGGCAAACCTCACATTGGGACACGGAACAGGCTGGCAGACACACTGGCTCTATAACATCATCAGTCACCTAAATTCTATACAATAATCCCCAAGGACATGAGGGTGGGGGTCACTCTCTTACTTATGAGGATCATACAGATGCTGAATAATTTTTAACTTTGTAGAAAAATATTAAAGCTCATATTTTAATTGTAAAATAATGAAAATATAATTTATACAATGTATAGCTTCCAAGTCAGGAAAAAAGAAAAAAGGAGGGTGGTTAATCTATTTAATAGGGAACAATGTAATCCATCTAATTGATAAACCAAAAACACAAAATAAGGCTAATACAGATGATTCCCAGTGTCTATAATCTCACATGTACACACTCACTCAGGAAATGGATTGCACTTACTATTTAAAGACAAAGACTATCTGACTGGATAAAATCCAGTTACATGCTACTTATAAAGGCAAACCCTAGAAAAATACACAGAAATGTTGAAAATAAATAGAATGAGCCTGTGATAAAGAGCAGACATTAATAAAGTAGAAGCTAAAAAAAAGAGATAATAAACCAAACCCTATAATAATCGATTAATAACATGGATGGATCTCTAGCTAATCTTCTCAAAATTTTTCTATAAATCATTAAGTATAAACAATCCAAGGGACAATCTCTTACAAAGAGATCAAGAATAATGCCAGGGCTACCTAGCCAGTGAACTCATTAAATTCAGGAGTAACGGCTTGTCTGGGCCTGGTGGGAAATCAGATCTTATGGGAGAAGGCAGGAGAGAGCAAGAGCAACAGGCAGAAGTGAGAAATGGTTTGGGTTCTCCTGACCACACCAATGAGGAGGCCCAGAAACTAGGAGGAATCCAGCCACGTAGTTAAATGCTTGATCAAGGCTGCATGGTGTGTCACCCATTCTGGGTTACGCTGACTCCGAGACTCATTCATCCCATGGAATAAGCAGTAATTTGAAGAGAGCTTTAGTGAGTCCCCCTTAAGAATCACAATAGCAAAAACAGCACGAATGAGGTGACAGAGGGGAACAATTTGCCCCAAGAACTCAGAGAAGCATCCAGGTAATGCCAACCAGTTCCAGCATCCCGGTGGTGCTGGCTAAGCCGGTGTAAGAAATAAGTCACTGGGTGCAAAGCCTGCAGGCACACAGCCACACTTATCTAGAGTATTGTACTCATTTCATCTAGATCCTTTTACTGGGGAGAGGTGGAAGTTCTCTCCCTCCCGGGGATGGGGGGATTCGGCTTGAGTTTGCAGCAGCCTGGGCTTAAATTATTCTCTCTGCCTCTGCTATTACCCAGGAGCACTGAGTCACCCAGAGGAAGGAGCAAAACAATGAGTCAAACAAATCAATAAGAAAAAGACACACCACCAAATTGAAAAATTGGCACAGGATATGAAGCGGTAAGTCAAAGAGAAACCCCAAATGGCCAATGCACAGCGGGGGGAATGGCCGCCCTCCCCGGTATTAAAGGCAGAACAAATTGAAACAACAACGAAATAGCATTTCGTGGGCTGCATTTCGGCAAAGATTAAGTTGCCAAGATGTGGGTAAGCAGGAGTTCCTATAAAGCATCGGAGAGATTGTAAATTGAAACTAGCTCTTTAACAAGCCATCTGGCAATTCTTAATGGCACTGAAGATGTGCATCGCCAAGCAGCCGGTTCAGCTTCCAGATCTGTGTCCTACAGAGACACTCACGCACAGGTCCTTAAGAAGACGTTAAGAGCAGGGCCACCAATAATAACAAAAGCCTGGAAACAATCCAAATGACCAATGGTACGCCATTGAAAATGACGACAGTGCAGTGGAATCTCGGCAGCACTAAAATGATCAAGAGCTACAACTTCAGTATGGATAAACCTTAGAAAAGCATCCTGAGTAAAAATTACAACCCAGCTAGTTGCTTATTCCACCCTTTGGATGCAATTTTTAAAAATGCTTTTATTGATTTCTTATAGGGAGAGGAAGGGAGAGGGACACAGAGAGAGAAATACCAATGAGAGAGAAACATCAATTGGATGCTTCCTCGCACACACCCCTGCCCCTGCCCCACTAGAGATCGAGCCTGCAAGTGGGCATGTACTGTGATGGGGAATCGGGCCTCCACTTCCCAGTTCATGGGTCAAAGCTCAACCACTGAGCCACATCGGCCGGGCTACATGAAATTTAAAGACAATTAAGATGAGAGCTTGTTCTAGACACACAGAGTGTGGGGGAATCTGAGTGGAGATCAAAGTCTTGATCATAAAATGAATCATAGGGGTTTGCAGGCACCACTTCCAAGGATACCTTTTATGTAAAGCTTTAAAGCAAATGACGGCTTACGGAATGGGCATACATAGTAGAAAGATTTTTTTAAAAAAAAAATTAGCATAATGGGATAAAGGGAGGAACAAGAGACCAGGTCTATCATATTTGATTTCTTAAGAAATTCTGAAGCAAATACTCCATCGCGATGCCATTTGCTCAACATGTGTGATCTATTATATAACAGTGCACTTCTTACATTTGCTCTGTACTTTCCTACAGGAGGGAAATATTTAATTCCTGAAAGTCTTATGAACAAAGTCACGGCCTGCCACGGGGGTTTTCATCTAGGGACTGAGTGACATGGCTGTGGCTGGCTGTGTTTTAAAGGGGCAACAGAGGACAAAACTGAAGTTGCTTTGATGATGTGACGAGCGGTGCTTACTCAGCATCCTGTTCCCATCAGAAACCGCTGCTTTCAGGCTGGAGGCCCAAGTGTGTTACATAAGCCGAGGCCGGGTGCTGCGAGGACACGGGCAGGGTCCCAGGGCCGGCGCACGGGGTCTGCTTCCTGAGCGAGGGCTGCAGGAGGCCCAGACATCTCCTCAGGGTGGGAGCACTGGAGTCTCCCCAGGGGAGGAGGGGCTGTCTGGGCAGAGGGCAGGGTCAGAGGACAGGGCCAAGGGGATGGTGTGTGTGGAGGATCGAAGAAGTGCAGTGTGGTAGGGACCGTGGGTAATTCTGCTCCTGCCAGGGTGGGCTTGTGAGGGTGCCATGAGGGGCTGGGCTGAAGAGGAGAGCAGGGCACGTTCTGAAGGGTTGTGGAATTCGGGCCGCATCCTGAGGGAGAAGTGGATCTTTGAAAGATGTTAGGCGGAGGCATGCCCTTGAAGGATCATCCAGTTCCGTTTCCTGCCTTGAGGCAGATAGATGTCTGAATCTTTCCAGATGGCGGGCTTGTCTCCTTCTCAGTGTCTCCAAGGACAAAGGCTCAGCAGCCTCCATCCTTTATCTTTCATGGGTTGAGTGCGTATTGCCGGAGGTGGGGAGGTGGGGAGGTGACTGCCATGGGGCAAGACAGGTGGGGAAGGCGATCGGACCCAACGCCTGGGGTCCACCAGGCATAGGGGTGGGGGAGGGTCGCAGAGGAGGGCAGGCTCAGCTGCAACAAGGGGAGGATGCATCGGGTCAGCCGAGCACCGTGTGCCCAGATGTGGCATCTGCAGCAGGAGGGTCTGCTGACGAGGATGGCGGTGACTGCCATCATCGTGGTCATCACCGCAGTGAACACTGATGCCACGTGTCAGGAAGTGCCGCAGGGGCTTCACAGAGCTCACGTAACCCTGTGAGTCGGGCACATCGATATCCCCACTATAAGATGAGGACAGTGAAGCACAGAGAAGAAGCAGGAGTCTGATGTGGTCCCACAGCTCCTAGGAGGCAGGCAGGTCTGGGATTCACAAGCAGCCTATGAAGCTAACCACTACCCTCTGCTGCCTCTCAAGAAGGGAGTGTCCTGCCTGTAAGAGAAAAGATGTCTGGTGGGGGGGAGACTCTGGGACAGCACATCCTGCACCCCAACCCCACAGCCCATGTGGGATGTGTGTCCACACGTGAAGCGGGCCCTGACTCTGCCAATGGGTCTGGGCACAGGCCGGGAGCTGGGCCACGAGAGCAGATGACAGGAGCTGGATGACAGGAGGTCCAAATGGGTGCCCGCTATCTGTGCACAGAGCATCAGGAATAGGAAGGGGGTGGCAGAAGCACAAGCCTTCAGGTGTGGTGTCCCAATTCATCCTCACGGCAACCTCTCAAGAGGATATTCCTCGCACAGCCCAGGCGGTAGAGGCTCCGAGGGGTGGTGTAGCAGGCTTACCGTCCACAGCAAGCTCGGCGCAGAGGAGGAAGGCTGCCTGCCTGGGAAGCCCTGTGCCTTTTCCTGTAACTGCAGCGGCCTCGATGGGAATTTCCCAAGTGCCTACCAACTGGGTATGAGTGCTGGCCTGGAGTCAACGAGATATCCTTGCTAATTTCCCCAAAGAATATACACAGAAATAAATAAAAAAGGGAGACCGTCAGTACCGACTGTGGACGGGAGATAAGAGAAGACCAAGGGCCAAAATCTGGGAGGAACTTCCACGTGGCCGCGCGGGGATGGATGTAGAAAGTAAACGTCAAATGTAACCTCTGAGCCCTGGGAGGAAAACCACAGACCAAAGAAGCTGGGAAACCATGATAAATAACGTCTATGCGCTGTGACAAGTCCCAGGATACTGGGTAATGTGGATTAGAAGAAAAAAAAATGTTAACATAGTACTTTTGAAAAGATAATGAAGAACAGGGGAATATAAACATTACCCTGATTAGGGGGTGGGGGAAGTAACCCTGAAAAGAAAAGAAAAAAACACGCACCACACTGATCACAGAAAATGATGATACTTTAAACATTTTAGTTTCGAGTCTTCAAGAGGATTTGCTCACTGTGGGAAGAAATAGGAAGCCATAGGGGAGTGGGGGGGGAGGGGGGTGTTGAAACAAAGACAGAAACAGAAAGGGATTTAAATAAGAGAATGTTGAGCTCAAAAGGCAAGAGCAAAATTAAAACTTCATTGAAGTCATACACAACAGACCATGCACTTCAGAAATCAGAGTTAATATGCAGAGAACTGATGCTAGAATTTCTCAGAATTATGACAGAAAAGGAATAAAACAAAACAGAGATAGAGAAATAAGTTGACAAATAACATGGAAAAGAACAAAAATTTAACTTAGGAATTTTATCTTTTGCACAAGGGGGGGGGAGAAACAAACAATAGCAGAAGCAATAATTATAAAGAATAACAGATCCTGGCCAGTGTGGCTCAGTGGTTGAGCGTGGACCTATGGATCAGGAGGTCTCTGTTCAATTCCCAGTCTGGGCACATGCCCAGTGTGAGGTGTGCAGGAGGCAGCCAATCAATGATTTTCTCTCATAATTGATGTTTCTATATCTTTCTCCCTCTCCCTTCCTCTCTAAAATAAATAAATATATATGTATATTTTTAAAGAGAGTAACAGAAAACTATTGGTTAGAAGAAAGGCTTGAGTTTACTTATCAGAAGAGTTTTCTGAGATCCAGGCAAAGTAAAAAAAAAAAAAAGGGGGGGGTAATTTATTATTTTAAATAAACAAGAAACATTACAAGTATCAGAACAAAACAGGTTCTCTGGTGATGAATATAATCAAGCCACTCTACAAAGTACAGAAACAATGGGCGGATACTTCCATCTATTTCCACTGATGAATTCTGCCTGCCAGAAAGACTCACAGGAAGGTGATGGCGGCACTGTCTGTGGCATGCCTAGCAGCCACTTACCTCCCATCTTCCTTTCCCAAAGAAACTTTATTTGAGAGAACAATGCGTTGAGCCCCAAGAATGGATGAGATCCAAGCTAGTTAAGCTATCGCATTCCTCTTTGCCAGGTACCCATCTTCTCAGCCTCCCCTAGGAGTAGACATCTGGTCTCGCCAATGATGTTTAAATGGGAAACCTGCTAGGAGCCTCTTAAGGAAGCCTTTACTTTGCTTATAAGAAAGATACCCATTATCAGAAACACAAGCACAAGACCTCTTGCTGCCTCTACCCCATTCCAAATACAGTTTTGGTCTCTGAAGATGGAGCAGCCACCTTGCAGCCAGAAGGCAACATGAATGAAGATGAGCCTCTGGCAGGCTGAGAGAGGGGCACGGAAGACTGAGGCTCGGAGGCCCAGGATGACCTGGCTGAGCCTCTGCTCCCATCCCTACAGCCGCCCAGACTTCCTAAGTTAGATCTGTGTCTCTGCTACTCAATCTATGCTCTTACTCAGAAAAGAAAGCATTGAGGATATATGCTAGCAGAAAGAGCACACAAAGGGATCCCATTATTGTCATTGCATTATTTGAGAAACAATAAGCTACACAAAATTAAACAAAGTTCTTCAATGAAGGCTGTCTGAGAGTTTTCACTAAACCAATGTACATTCCGAATCTCCAAGAAATATGAAGCATTTCTACCATTTATTTGATCAAGGAACTTTTCCCTCTAGGAGGCAATGGAAAAGTACTATGAAAAATGACTACAAGATACTGAGATTAACATTTTGTGACCCAAGAACTCTATATTCAACCATATTTTTATTCATGAGCAAAGTTAGCAGAAAGATATTTTCAAATCTGCAAAGGACTTGAAAAACATATCGGCATAACCCCCCAACCCCTGATTTAAAAAATTACCAAGGAGAAAATATTCTACAGCCAACTGAAAAATGAATTTTTTAGAACGGGGCATGAAATACTGAGGCTCAGAGGCCCAGGATGACTAACATTCAACCACTGAGCCTCACTGGTGGGGCCTGCGTGCTAATCTTTTATTTTTAATATATTTTATTAATTTTTTACAGAGAGGAAAGAAGAGGGATACAGAGTCAGAAACATCGATGAGAGAGAAACATCGATTCAGCTGCCTCCTGCACACTCCCCACTGGGGGTGTGCCCGCAACCAAGGTACATGCCCTTGACCGGAATCAAACCTGGGACCCTTGAGTCCGCAGGCTGACGCTCTATCTACTGAGCAAAACCAGTTAGGGTCTGCATGCTAATCTTAAACAGGGTGAGCTCCTACTTAAATAGAACCCAGAGACTACTAATACATTAGCCAAAATATCCAGGATATAACAGAAAATTACCCATCGTATCAACAACCAAGAAAATCACAACTTGCATGAGAAAAGAAAAATGATAGCAACACCGAGCTGAATCAGATGTTGAAATTTTCTGATAAGGATTTTAAAGAAGGCATCCTAAAAATCTTTCAAAAATCATTTATGCCCTAGCTGGTTTGGTTTAGTGGATAGAGCATTGGCCTGCTGAATGAAGGATCCCAGGTTTGATTCCAGCCAACGGCATATACAAGGGTTGCAGGCTTGATCCCCACTGTAGGGCATGTGGGAAGCAGCCAATCAATGATTCTCTCTCATCATAGATGTTTCTATCTCTCCCTCTCCCTTCTTCTCTGAAATGAATAAAAATAAACTTTAAAAAATCATTCATAACTTCTCTTGAAACAAATTAAAAAATGAGAAAAATTTCAATAAGGAAATGCAAGTTATAGGAAACAAATGGAAATTATAGAACTGAAAAATAGAATTGCTGAAACAAAAATCAAGCTGCTGGGAGGAATAGCAGAGTAAAGATGACAGAGGTCAGAACCAGTGAACCTGTGGAGAGATTAATAGAGTTCACTCAATATGGATAACAGAAAGAAAATAGATTTTTTTTAAAATAACAGAACTGCAGGGACTTACAGGCAAAAATGATCCAGCACTCATCAGAACCCCAGGAGAGGAGACATAAGTGGTAGGGAAAGAGTATTTGAAGAAGTAATGACCCAAAATTTCCAAAACACACACCTGTAATTCAAAACATTAATCGTACCTCAAACTGTATAAACCCAAATGCATCCATTTCAAAGTGTATCATAATTAAACTTTTAATAATTAAAAACTCAGAAAAACCCTGGAAAGCAGCCATGGAGAAACAATGTGTGACCTACAGTGGATCGACAATTCAAATGAAAACACACTGCTCATCTGAAATCGTGGAGACCTGAAGAAATTGGCACAACGTTTTTCAAATGCTGAAAAAGGAAGAACTATTATCTGTGGTATATAACTGGCAAAATCATCCTCGGGGAAATCAAGACATTCTCACAAGAAGGAAAGAATTTATCACTCTCAGACTTATCCTTAAAGACTGCCTAAAGTAAGTTCTTCAAACAAAAAGGATATAACAAAAGAATCTTGGAGCAGCAAGAAAGAAGAGGGAATGTCAGAAAGAGTAGAAATATGGATACAGACATTAAACTTCCTTTTCCTCATGACTTTTATAAATCATATATAATGACTGAGGCAAAAAACAACAACTCATAATTTCACTTGATACACAACGCAATATTTTAGAAGTGGGAGGTAAAAGGACATAAATGGAAATGCTGTTTTTTACATTCTACTCAAACAGATAAAATGTCCATACTAGTTTATTGTGATGTCACATGAGTTATCTCATAATAACCAGTGTAACCACTATGAAAACTATACAAAGAGATATATTAAAAAATACTATAAGTAAATCAAGATGAGCTTCTTTAAAATGTTCAAATAGGGAGAACGAAGATGGCAGCATAGGTAAACACACCTAATCTGCTGCCTGCTGCTGTGCACAACAATTGAAATATACAACTATAAAGTAAAACGTTTATCACTCTAAACCCAAGGGAAATCTGGCTGAAAGGAAGCCCTACAACTAGACTGAAAGAGAAAAAGGAGAATTCAGGACACAAACACTGAAAAACTGAAGTAGGAGGGTGCAGACGCAATACTGGCTGGTGGCAGATCCCAGCTGGTGGAGGGCGTTGCTTTCTTCAACCCAAAGAGAGACAAGCTCCCAATCTCTCTGAAATCCAGTTTCTGGGGAGAGGCTAGACCAGGGGTGGGCAAACTTTTTGACTCGAGGGCTACAATGGGTTCTTAAACTGGACCGGAGGGCCGGAACAAAAGCATGGATGCAGTGTTTGTGTGAACTAATATAAATTCAAAGTGAACATCATTACATAAAAGGGTATGCCCGCTCTTTCGGCTTCTAGCAGGCCGGATAGAACAGCCGAATGGGCAGGATCCAGCCCACGGCCATAGTTTGCCCACGCCTGGGCTAGACTGTCTGCCATTGGGTCTGAAAGTGAGGGTGGCTGGCTTGCAGAGTTTCGAGGAAAAATATTTGTTTGCTGTGCTGTGGTGCGAGACATGGGAAGATGAGGAGACGTGGAGACACGGAGATGCGGGTATGCAGATCGGAGAGGTGGCTGACGGACAGCCATCACTGTTGGCCAGGCCCCAGCCTAGTGATGCCCTGAGACTCCACCTTGAGACTCCGCCCCTCACAACATATCCACACTCCAAGCAATGGCTTCTGCATACAAATGGCCCTCTTAGTTGCAGTTTAACCTAGCAAAGGAGGAGAGGACTATGGTTCACACTGTAGCTCCTGCAGGGTACAGTAGCTGAACTGCACCCATTGGAGATTCAGAAGCCAGTATTCCTAGTGCTCAGTTTTAACCCCTCACACCTATGAGTGACACATTCGGGAGGCAGCCTCAGTGAGCACCAAAGCCCCACTGAAACAAAGTGTGTCTCCAGCGCAGCAGTTCTTCCTTTATAGACACAGCAAGTCCTCCCAGACAATTGAACTGGAGTCAATTCCTCCCAGTGTACCAACAGCAATCAAGGCTTAATTACACCAAGACTTTGCACTCAGCCCACAAAGAGATATAGCAAAAACGACCACCTCAGGTGATTGGGGAAGATGAGCTACTGACTCCTATAGGTCACCAACCACATAAAGCCACTCCATCAACACAGGGAGGCAGCCAAAATGAGGAGACATAGAAGCATGTCACGAATGAGAGAGATTGAGGGAAGTAAACTACTGGATGACACAGAGTTCATAATCTCATTTATAAGGTTACTCAAGAATCTTCTAAAAACCTTTGAGAAACTTGATGAGACCTCCAAGAAGCTTGGTGAGACCTAAAAAGACCTTAATGAGAATATAAAAAAAAATGGAAACAGACTAGCCAGAAATTAAGCATAAAATGTCTGAAATAAAGAATATATAGAAACTCAACTATAGATCAATGTGCCCCCAGAATCAAACCAAATATCTGGAATATAAGGAAGCAAAAATCACCCAACCAGAGTGGCAAAAAGAAAGAAGAATCCAAAAGTGTGAGGATAACATAAGGAGCCTCCGGGATAGCTTAAAGCATATCAACATCCAGATTTTTGGGGTGCCAGAAGAAGAAAGCAAGCAGGATATTAAAGGCCTTCTGGAAGAAATAATGACAGAAAACTTTCCCTACCTGGTGAAATAAATAGACATACAAGTTCAGGAAGTGCACAAAACCCCAAACAAGAGGAATCCAAAGAGGACCACACCAAGACACATCATAATTAAAATGCCACTGGCAAAAGACAAAGAGAAAATCTTACAAGCAGCGAGAGAAAAACAGCTAGTTACCTAAAAAGGAATATCCATACAACTGTCAGCTAATTTCTCAACAGAAACTATGCAGGCCAGACAGAAATGGCAAGAAATATTCAAAATGATGAACAACCAGAACCTACAACCAAGATTACTCTACCCAGCAAAGCTATCATTCATAATTGAAGGGCAGATAAAGGGCTTCACAGAAAAGAAAAAGTTAAAGGAGTTTATCAACACCAAACCAGGATTACATGAAATGTTGAAGGGTACTCTTTAAGAAGAGGAAGATGAAAAAGGTAAAGATAAAACATTTTGAACAACAAATAGATATCAAATACATACCTACTAACAAGTGAATCTAAAAATCAAGTGAATAAAAAATCTAAAGAACAGAATGGACTGGTGAATACAATAGAATCAGGGACATAGAAAGGGATTGGACTAACAATTCTCAGGGGTAAAGGGGTCTAGGGGGTGCTGGAATAGATTGGACAAAAATCTTATACATATAGATGAAGACTGGCGGGGTAAGGGCATGGGGTGGGGTTGGGAATCAGGTGGAGGGGAGCTATTTGGGGATCGGGGAAGAGGAACACCTGTAATAATCTGAACAATAAAGACTTATTATATTAAAAAAATGGTAAAAAAAATAAAGATCATTTCCTAAAAAAAAAAAAAATAAAATAAAATGTTCAAATATCTCACAGGAAAACAAGTAAAACAGAGGAATAAGAACCAAAGGAAACAAGCAGAAAACATAAAATGGCAGACTTATATACTTCAATAACTTAAATGTAAATGGCCCAAGTATGTAAATAAAAAAAAACAGATCAACAGAGAGGATAAAAAAACACTACACAATTGTATGCTGTTTACAAGAAACACTTCCAATACAACATAGATAGGATAGGAAAAGGTATACTATGCATATATTAATTTTAAGAGGCAGGAGTGGCTATATTAACATTCAATGAAGTAGACTTAAGAGCTGGAAAATTACAAAACAAAGGAGGATATTATACAACAGTAAAAGGATGAATCCACCAAACAGATCAGTAAGAAGATTTATGATCTTAAACGTGAACACACCAAAAAACAGATGTGAACACATTCAAAATACACGTGGCAAAAATGATTAGGACCTAAAGGAGAAATAAATCCACAATTATAGTTGGGGACTTCAATGCTCCCTGCCACTCACTAGCAAATGATAAACTACTAGAGAGAAAATCAACAAGTGCATGGAGGATCAAAACAGTAAAGTCAACCAGTAGAATCCAATTGACATATACAGAAAACTCCATCCAACAGAGAAATATAAATCTTTTAAAAGTACTAATTCACCAAGATAGATTCTATCTGAGAGTATTAAACCTCAAAAATCTAAATAATTGAAATCAGAATGTGTTCTTTGATTGCAATGGAATCAGACTAGACACCAGTAACAGAAAGATATTAGAAAAATCTCTAAATATCTGAAAATTTAACAACGTAATTCTAAATAGCCCATGAATTAAAAGAGACCACTCAAAGTTAATATGGAGAAATTGAGTAAAGTGAAAGTATAACATCAACCAATAATATAAGTTCTTACAGTAAAAAATAAAATAAAAAAATATAAAAAAAAAACTAGAAAAAGAAGAGGAAAAAATAGCCAGGCCAGTGTAACTCAGTGTTTGAGTATCAACCTATGAACCAAGACATCACGGTTTGATTCCCAGTCAGGGCACATGCCTTGATTACAGACTCAATCCCCACAGTGGGGCGTGCAGGCAGCAGCCAATCAATGGTTCTCTCTCATCATTGATGTTTTTATCTCTTTCTCCCCTTCCAATCCTTTCTTAAATAAATAAAAATAATTTTTAAGAGAGAGAAACAAAAACAGGGGGGAAAACAAAGCAGACAGAAAAATAATAAAAATTAAAAGTCAATGAATTGGTAGATATAGGAAACAGGAATTGTAGAAAAAAACAAAACAATGAGACAAAAAAGCAGATACTTTGAAAATAATGAATAAAATATACAAGCCTCTAGAAAGAGTGACAAAAAATAAAAAGAGATGACATCACAAATATCAGGACTAAAATAGGGAATATCACTATAAATCCTGCAAGCATTAAAAGATAGAAGAGAATACTGAAAACAACATTACATTAATAAATGCAACAACATAAGAATTGGACCAATTCCTTAAAAACCACAAGCTGTCAAAACCTCAAGCAGATGAAATAGATATCTGAACTATGCTAGAAACATTAACGAAATTGAATTCATAATTCAAAAGCTCCTGAGAAATAAATCTCCAGGCCCTGACAGTTTCAGTGGAGAATTTTACTAAACATTTAAAAGAGAATTAACACTGATTCCACACAATCTCTTCCATAAAATAGAAAGCACTTCCCAAATGACTTTATGAGACCTGATACCAAAATCAGATAAATGATACCAAGAAAGAGTCAACTTCAGACTAATTATCTCTGATGAAATTAGATGTGAGAACCTAAGTAACTAGCAAGCTAAATCCAATAATATCTTTTTAAAAAAAAAGTATATATCCTGACCAAGTCATATTCATTTCAGATATGCAAGGCAAGTTCAACAGTTTAAAAAAATCACCATATCATCCAGTTATATAACATTGAGTTATAAAATAATTCATAGAATATAAAGTACAGCATAGAGAATAGAGTTAATCCTATATAATAAAAGGGTAATAAGCAAATCAACCGAACATCAGAAGGACTGGTTGCTATGACATGCACTGACCACCAGGGAGCAGATGCTCAACACAAGAGCCCTCCCCTGGTGGTCAGTGAGCTCCCACAGGAGGAGTGCAGCTCAGCCACAAGCCGGGCTGATGGCTGGCAATCAAAGTGGCAATAGTGGAGGCCTCTCCTGCCTCTGCAACAGCTCTAAGGATATCCAATTGAGGGCTTACGCCCATTCTCTGAGGGCTACCAGACTGCTAAAGGGTGCAGGTCGGGCTGAGGGACCTCTGTCCCCCCAGTGTACGAATGTCATGCACCAGGCCTCTAGTCATAATAACTATGCACAGTGACAAATGGTTCCTAGTCTTATTGTGGTCAACCTACAATTTTATATCCATCAAAAATATCCTTCAAAAATGAAAGCAAGCTGAAACCGGTTTGGCTCAGTGGATAGAGTGTTGACCTGCGGACTGAATGCTTTCACCATGAGATTGGGAATAATCTTTACTCTCATCACTGCTATTCAACATATTACTGAGGTGATAGCCAGCTTAATAAGGTAAGAAACTAAAAGACATGCAGTTTGAAAGGAAAGAAATAAAACAGTCTCTATTGGAGATCACATCATAATCCCAAGAAACAAGCTCACATTTCTTTTTACTACCCATGAACACGTTACATTTGTTCCAAAGAAGATGGAATTCCTAGGTGTTCACTTGTAAATGAAGTAAATGAAGAGACAGATTGTGGTCATGGACTGACAGACTCGACATAAAGGACTCCATTCTCCCCCAAATTCATCTATATGTTTAATGCAATTCTTATAAAAATTCTAGCAAAGTTTTGGTAGTCATAGCTGAGCTTATTCTAGAATTTATATGGAAAAACACAGAGCCTAGAATAGCTAAAATAATCTTGATATGAAAGAATAAAGTTGGAGGAATTATTTACTTGATATGAAGGCTTACTGTATAGTTATAGTAATCAAAACAGTGTGCACTTGGAAGAGAGAGAGACAGACACACAGACCAATGGAGCAAACAGGATTAACCCACATTAATATGCTCAACTGGCAAAGTTGTCAAAGCAACTCATTGGACAAAGAAGAGCCTTTTCAACAAACATTGCTGAGGCAAGTAGACATCCAAAGGCAAAAAATAAACTGTGACTTAAACCATATACCTCCTACAAAAGTTTACTCAATATGAGACATATATTTAAATGTAAAATAATAAAACCTTTTGGTGGGGGGCACACAGGAGAAAATCTTTGTGATTTAGTGCTAGGTAAATAGTTCTTAGACTTGACACCACAAGCATGGTCTATAGTGGGAAAATGGATAAAGGGGACCTCATCAAAATGAAACCCTTTTGCTATGCCAAAGCCTATATAAAGAGGAGGAAAAGATGATCTATGTATGGGAGGAGGTATTTGAAAACAATATAGCTAACAAAGGAATAGTATCTAGAATGTATAAAGAATTATCAAATCATAACAGTACAACAAAACAAAACAAAAACAACTATCCAATTGGAATATGAGCAAAAGACTTGAACAGATGAAGATAGAGATGGTAAATAAGCCTGGGAAAGATTGTCCATCGGGGGAATGCAAATTAAACAATGAAACGTCACTGCACACCTATCAGGATGGCTGAGATCAAAAGAAGGATGACACCAAAGCTGAAGATGATATGGAAGAACTGGATCACTCACACATTGCTGGTAAAAATGTGAAATATTACCGTCTTTCTGGGAAACAGGTGGGCAATTTCTTATAAAATAAAAAAGACCTGATACGGCAACAAGATGGCGGCAGAGGTAAACGCCTAGCTGCAGCCGCACTCAACAATTTCAAAAAATACAACTAAAATATAAAGTGGACACTATCCAGAACTACAGGAAAGTTGACTGACTGGAAATTCTACAACCAGAAGGAAAGAGAAAACCTGAAGGACAATCAGAGGAGCTGTAAAAGCCTAAGGTACTGAGGCGTGGTGCGAGCGCGTGGAGAGGACAGAGCCGGAGAGGAGGGGCGGCGGAGTGCCTGGCTGGCGTTCCCTAGCGGGAAGGAGATAAAAGCTCCAGACTGTGCTGAACCCCAACTCCGACTGCACTGAACCCCAGTTCCGGGCGAGACCCTGGGGTCCAGGCTCATACAGGGGGAATCTGGGCTGTAAGGCGGAAGCTCAGCCAAGCAGCGAGAAAGGCAGAGCTCCGGAGTCGCGCACATTGCGCGCAGAGGAGGGACTGTTCCCTGAGCTGCTGAATTGCCCCAGCGGGAAGGACTCAAAAGCTCAGGACTGTGCTGAGCCCCAGTTCTGACTGCACTGAACCCCAGTCCTGGGCAAGACCCTGGGGACCCAGCCTCATACAGGGGGAATCTGGGCTGTAAGGCAGAAGCTCAGGGAGAGCAGCAAAAAGCAGAGCCCCTGAGTCGCGCACATTGCGCGCACAGAGGACAGACTGTTGTTAGGGCCACGAGATCGCCCTGGCGGGAAGGAGACATAAGCTCCGGACTGTTCTTAACCCCACTTCCAACTGCTCTGAACCCCAGTTGTGGGCTTGTTGGGGGAGAGACTACACTGTCTGGTAGCAGGCGAAGCTCTAGGGCGCCTTTCTCTCAGAGGTGCTTGCAGCGAGTACCAAAGGACACTGAGGAACACTGAGACTCAGGAACCTCCGAGGGCGGGGCTGACAGGAAGCCAAGGCTGTAGGCTCCACCCTGAAACTCCGCCCCATCCAAGCTGAACTCAGAGAGGCTTTTGCAGGTTTCCAAGTCTAGTGGAATAAGGGTGTCTCCTGGCATAGACACAGCTGATCCTCCCAACCTACCAACCCAGGGAAGCAGCGAAAATGTCGAAACGAGGAAACAGATCACAAACGAAAGAAATGGAGGACAAAAAGCGACTGGATATAGAGTTCAAAACCACGCTTATAAGGATGTTCAACAATCTCTTAGAAAAGGCAGATAAAATAAATGAGACCTATGAGGATATGAAAAGGGATCAACAAGAAATAATAAAGATTCAACAAGAAATGATAAAGGATCAACAAGAAATGAAGAACACATTCTCTGAAATAAAAAATATTATGCAGAGTCCTAAAAACAGATTGGAAGATTGCAAGAATCAAGTCCAAGATTTGGAACACAAAGAGCCAGAGGACACTCCTCCACAGAAGCAAGAAGACAAGAGAATCCAGAAAGTTGAAGATAATGTAAGAAACCTCTGGGACAACTTCAAGCGAACTAACATCAGAATTATGGGCATCCCAGAAGATGACAGAGAGCAAGATACCGAAAACATATTAAAAGAAATAGTGACAGAAAACTTCCCCCACCTGGTGAAAGAAATAGACTTACATGTACAGGAAGCACACAGAACCCCAAACAAAAGGAATCCAAAAAGGACCACACCAAGACACATCATAATTAAAATTCCAAGAGCTAAAGACAAAGAGAGAATATTAAAAGCAGCAAGACAAAAGCAGGTAGTTACCTATAAAGGGGCACCCATAAGACTGTCAGCTGATTTCTCAACAGAAACCATGCAGGCCAGACGGGAATGGCAAGAAATATTCAAGGTGATGAATAACAAGAACCTACAGCCAAAAATACTCTACCCAGCAAAGCTATCACTCAGAATCGAAGGCCAGATAAAGAGCTTCACAAATAAATTTAAGCTAAAGGAGTTCATTACTGCCAAGCCAGAACTATATGAATTGCTAAAAGGGGTTCTCTAGGAAGAGGAAGAAAATAAAGATAAAAATTATGAACAAACACGTAACTATCAACAAGTGAGTCTAAAAACCAAGGGAAGTAAAAATCCTGATGAACAATATTAACTGGTGAATATAATAGATTCAGAGTTATGGAAGGGGAGTGGACTGATGATTCTCGGGGAAATGGGGAGTGGGGTGGGGCGGGAAGAGACTGAATATAAACTGCACATATGGATGAGGACAATAGGGGATGGGGAAAGGGCAGAGAGTTGAATGGAAACTTGGTGGAGGGGAGCAATGGGGGGGGGAATGAGGAACATTTGTAATAATATGAACAATAAAGATTTATTTAAAAAAAAAAAAAAAAGACCTGAACACAATTATTCATAGAAGCTTTATTCATAACAGCCAAACACTTGAAACAGCCCACACTCCCAGGCGAATGGTTAAGTAAACTGTGGCACATCAATACCATGATATATTATTATTCATATACAACTTGAACAGAGAAAACTATTGATGTGCAGAAACTTGACTGACTGACTAAATCTCAGGGATATTATGCTGAGTGTGGGGGTTGGGGGGAGAGTCAATCCCCAAAGGTTCCATACTATAGGATTCTATTTATATAACATTTTTGAAATGACAAAGTTTTAAAAAGGGAAAACAGCTTAGTGGTTGGCAGCAGTAAGGGGTGAGGGGAAGTTGGGAGGTGTGATGGAAGTGTTCACCATCTTGATGGTGATGGTGGAGATGCAAACCTACACATACAATAAAATTGTACGGCAGGACACATGCGCACACACGTGAGTACAGTAAAACCGGGGAAATGAGAAGGATATTGGTGGATCTATCAATGTCAAAATCCCATTTATATATTGTATTATGGCTTTTGCGTGTGTTACCATTAGAGAAAATTGGGTGGAATGTACAGGGGCTCTTTCTGAATTGTTTCTTAAAATCGCATGTGAATCTTACAACCATTTTGACAAGCCTTAAAAAAAACACACACAGTATTTATAATACCAGATTGAATTAACAAAAATTGGAAACTGAAAGAAGATAATAAATAAAAATCAAGCTTCCTTTCAGGAAAAGTCAGATGTCATTTATTGTTTGACTTTAATAATTCAGACAAATATAATTCTAAATATATGTTTCATTAAAAAATCAGTAAAAGGATTAGAGAAGAGCTATATTTGCATTTAATTTATAAGATAAAGCATAAAAAACAGTCAGTATAGGAAAAGACAGAAAACAAAGGACAAAGCTTAAATACCAGGAAAAAAAATAGAACTATTGTACAGTGAACAAATACCAGTTACAAAAGGATTTCCGATATACTAAACCACAGTATTAAAAGACAAATTCTGTCAGAATGGCTTATGAAACAAAGCTGACACTATGATTTGTTTAGAAAGAGAGGGCCATCTACAAAAGTAGACATTTTTAAAGGAGAAGAATGAGTAAGAATATACCCAGTAAAGTCAATAAAAAAGATGAGATACGGTTAGTATTAATATCCGAAAAGGAGCATTCAGGCAAAAAATAGTGGGAGGGCCCTTAAGGCTACTTGTAGGTATAAATGGTAATGATGGAGATACATAATGAAAAGAACACAATTTTATTTCGTGAACAGCTCTACCTCCAAAATAAAGCTGTACCTGTCCCTTCTCGTTACCTCAGCTGCTCCCACCCTGGTGTTAGAGAGACATCAGCTGTCCCCCTAACTCTTGAAATAGTTCCCCAAATCCTCATTTCCACTCTTGCTCCCTACACTGCTTCCACACAGGGGCAGTGGTGTGGTCTGCATATAAATCACACGCCACTCCATCACCTAAAACACTCCGATGAGTACTGCTACGACATCAGTCATCCAAATTCTTTGTCTTGATTGGACCTGAACACTCATCCCTAACTGTCAATTCACTTTCTTTATAGCCACAACACCCTCAGTTTTAAAAGCTGGGACATGCCTGTCCATGTTAGTCTTTACTATGGACAGCCAGTGACGTCAGCTCTTGAGGTCCACAGAGCACAGCGCCTGGAGCTAACAGCATGGTCCACTTTATTTTTTTCTTAATATATTTTACTAGTGACCAGGTGCACAGATTTATGCACATTGAAAGGAAATTAATTAGAAGATGGCTGGTGGGGCGAAAAGGGCCAGACACATCCTAGAGCCAACCTCCCACAGTTCTTCCTCCTGTGTATGCGGAGTGAGAGGGGTTCCCTCCAGGAGGTGGGGTCCCTTGGCCAGAACTGTGGGGATCAGGCCGAAACTGGCTCTCCAACATCCCCCAAGGGGTTCCGGAGTGCAAGAGGGCACTCGGCAAAGTTGCTGTCGTGCAGGGTGTGGAACACAAACGCAAGTGTGCCGTAAACCAGATTTGGGGCAAGGGTGCCCCGGCAACAACATAACCCATGGCCAAAGGTGGAATTGCTGGGCCCTGCAAGGAATCAGGATTCTTCCTCTCTGGTTTCAGGGAACCACCTGAGAACCACGGCTGCCAAGTCACTGCAGCTTGGCAGCTCCATTGTTGAGTGTCTGCCCCTGGTGGTCAGTGTGCATTAGAGCAACTGGTCGGTCAGTAGGAGGGACACTTAGCATATTAGCTTTTTATGTATATAGATTTATTTCAGAGAGGAATAGAGAGGGAGAGAGAGATAGAAATACCAAAGATGAGAGTCACTGCACACCCCACACTTGGGGATCAAGCCCACAACTGGGGCATATGCCCTGATCAGGAATTGAACTCTGACCTCATGGTTCTCAGGTCAATGCTCGATCACTGAGCTACACCAGCCGTGCACTTTAAATTTGCCAGGAGAATGGATCTTATCACACATACAAAATAATAATAACAGTAATAGGAATAATAATAATAATAATAATAATACAGAGAGGAAAGGACACTTTAGGAGATGAATATGTGTATAGACTTAATGGTGGCGATGGTTTCACAAGTGTATACTTATTCCCGAACTCATGGAGTTCTATACATTAAATATGTACAGCTTTTTACATGTCAATCATAACTCAATAACATGTGTTTTCTTTAAGTGTCTCCAAAACATCATCCCTTAAGCCCAGGAGACTTCTGGCCCCTTCAGAAGCCTGCCTTTGGGTGCTGCATGTTGCGGGTTTCAGAGGATGTGTCTGTCTGACCCCTGGACATCCCTACAGCTTTCATGCCTCCCTTGCTCCTTTCTCTGCCCCCCGGAACTTTAATGCAAGATTCTGCTCTTGATAGAATCAGTTCAACCATCTTTCCTCTTCCTCCCATCCTCTTACTTTACGTTACTTTGGATGAAAACTCTGTGCTGTCCTGAGAGTCTAGAGTGTACACATAAGATGTAGAATGTTGGTTAGACCCCTGAGTTTAAGTAGGTAAATGAACGAAAGAAAATAACTTCATAAAACACTTGGGAAAATTCAACTGAATGTGGGGATTGAGCCACTGGTGCCAGGCTTCCCTGATAATGGAACCAGTGACATTTTCCTGTTCTTGGCTGAGGTCATCTGTCAGTACATCCTGACCCGGGACACAGGAAGCAGTCAAGAACTTATTTAAAAGAGATTTTTAAAATTACTCTACATGTATTTGTTTCTGATTATAAAAATCAGTTCAGATGTTCTCCTAACATGTGTGTTTTAAGCATACTAATTGGACATAAGGTGACTGACATGTGGGCACTGTAGCCAGCGTGGGTGCCCTGCAGCTACCACAGCAGCTCTGGGTGGGCAGCTGTCACTCAGAAGTCTCCAAAGCGTCTCTTGCCTTCTGGTGGCTGGCGCTGTCGTTCTGATTACATCCTCTTAGATTCTCAGATCAACTTTGTGCTTGGTTGACCACAACGATGAGCATATGTATGAGAAACTCTAATCACCTTTTGTTGCCACTGAAAACAGCTGCTTTAGAATGTGATTTTTGTTAATTTGATATATTGTTAATTTCATTGAATAATAACAGAGTAGAACATCTGGTCTCATTGTAGAAATTCCAGAAAATAAAAAGAATGATTAAGAAAAAAATTACATTCACCTTTATGCCGACCAATAATAATTAGTATTGTCAGCATTATTACATTTTCTCCAGTTTTTATCTCTCAGTGAATATAAATGGAAATAGAATAGATGCTGAACAGCAATGTAATTATGCTGGAAAGTCAATCTCTACAGACTATAAAGGGAAAATGGTACTTTTAATAACTGTACAGTATCCCATCTTTGTAACTGTATTTTCTACCTCTCTGAGTAATTTCAAATCATAAAGTCCTGAACATAGAATTATTTTTAATTATCAGGTTGAAACATTTGAAAAGTTGGGGCAAAGTATCTCCAGGTAGCTTTCCAAAAAGTTTTACAATTTACATTTCTACCAGTTTGTACATTTTATCTCACTCTTGACAGCACTGAGTATTATCATATGTCTTATTCTTTTCTAATCTGATAGCAGGAAAATGTTATCCAATTACTATTTTAATTGATATTTCTTAGATTTCCAGTGAGGTTCAACTGCTTTAATATGTTTACTGAGAGATGCATTAATCTCATGCTGTTCCTTATCCCATCTCTCTGTTGTCGTGTTAAGAGGTTTCCACGTGGCTTCAGAAATGCTCTGCACATATGCTTCAGTCTATCATGGCCATGTTTTTCCGGTTGGTTAGTTCCGAAACAAGTCTTTTACTTTGATTGTTTAATGGTTTTTATTTATGAGTTCTTCCATTACCTTAATGCTTTGAGAGACATTTCCAAATTAGAAAATTACTTATTGACATGTAATTTCTTCCCTTTTAGAAACAGTGAAAATTTATACAGGCATTCCTCCTCATTTTATTGTGCTTTGCTTTATTGCACATCAGAGTGTGGGGATTTTTTTAATCCTTATGTGAGGAAATGTCTTTTATTGATTTTAGAGAGAGAGGGGAAGAGGGAGGGAGAGAGAGAAATATTGATGTACTCACCCTGACCCTCCTATACACAACCTGGCCAGGGACTGAAACCATAACCTGGTTATGTGCCCTAATCGGGAATGAACCTGCAACCCTTCAGTGCGCTCTGCAATGCTCCAACCAACTGAGCCACACTAGCCAGGACAAGTGTTGAGCTTTTTATAAACTGAACTCAAGACCTTCCACTGGCAACAAAAATTACAGCTGGCTTTATTGTGATACTCACTTTAGCTTTATTACAGTGGTCTGGAATGGAACCTGCAATATCTCCAAGGTATGCCTATAGTGTTATATAGACTAGAGACCAACTGCACTCATAAATGTGGGTAAAACAGTAAAAAGTAAACCAATTATCAAGGTCTGAGTCAGACCAGTCAGCCTGCCTAGATGTCCCCCTCCCATGACAGTTCACTGGAATCTCAGTGGCTCTCACATCTGGGCGCGAATTGGCCACCTGGAGGGTTCAGGGGAACCCACACTGCTGGGCCCACCTCTGGAGTTTCTCATTCAGTGTTGCGGGGTGGGCTGGCATTTGTATTCCTAACACATCCCAGGTGATGCTGCCGCTGGTTCAGGAACCACACTTGGAGTCCCACTGCTTCCCACCCTCCATATTTCAAATGCAGTAAGCGCTCTGTGGATTTAAGCACTGGCTGTCAATCAAACCGGCCTCGTGATGGGCATCTCTGCTAACAGCTGTTTAGGTTCCATTAGATGATTAAGAACTGAGGAGCAGCAGCTCTGGATCTAAAACTCTGATAGAGTGGCACGTTGGCAAAATATTGAGGGGAGAACAATCCGGTTGGTGCCAGATCTGCTGTGAGGAGAGAGTGCCTCCTGGAATGTGAGTTATCCTTAAAAAAAACACCAAAGATGGTATTCTCTATGTCCTGACCCCAAAGCAACAAATAAATGCCTCAAAGGGATATACATGATTTCTTCTGTCTTTTTTTTAAAAAAATTTGCTTTCCCTGCAAGTTTTATCAACAGCCAGCCTCATCGGACAGGTAATCTCCGGTTTTACAGATGAAAAAATTATAGATATTTCATAGATACCTAACTGGCTGGGGACTGCATTTTTCTGTTTCTGATTATAGAAATAACACATGCCCCCTGTCAAGATTTTGGGAAATACAGGGAGATATGATCACTCATCATCCTACCATACATGAAAAATCACTGATGTTCCGACATATTTCTCTTCAGTCCTTTTATGCAAAAGAGATATGGATTACACTGTGCCTGTAGCTTCGTGTCATGTTTCTCTCATGCATCATGAACATGGAACATCAAGTGCTCTCAACTGACTAGGAGTCAAGAATTTTAAGTCCAGCTCCTCGCCCATCTCAGCCATGGCCTGGGGACCAGCGCCTACACACCCCCATGGGACAGAACTCAAAAGCTGAGAACCATAGCAGAAATGGAAAGCCAGGGAAGGCATGAGACCACAGAATTCTGGGTGGAGGGACAGAGGGCAAGCCTGGGAGCAGCTCTGGGTATCATCCCACCAGATGGGGAGGAGTGAGCAGCTGGAAAGGATGCTGTGCATGTCTGCTGTTAGAGAAGTCAGTGTGACAAACAGGTCCTGGTCTGGACCAAATCTGGGGATGGATGTCCCACACACTTTTATGTTAGAGAAACTTACAATGTCATGGACATTGCACACAGCTGTGAGGTAAGCCAGCTATGGTAACAATCAGCTTGCATATGGCCAACGGAGGCTCAGGTCATTTAGGCAACGCTCTCCAGCGCACACACACAAAGACCAAGGAGCCAGCATGAATTCCTTGTTTCTTGACCTCCAGTCCCAGACGCAGTCCCATACACTCAGCGCCATCCAGTCAGCAGATCCATTTGTGTAAATATTAATGTGTTTCATTCCTTAAAACAAAACCTCTAAAGCAGCGAAGTTTTACTAGTAATGGATGATGTTTGACTGTGGATAAGATAAAAATGGGAGCAAAGGAGCCCAGTGCTAGAGCATCCATTTGATGATTTCCAGAGTCACTGTGGCCCGGGGGTTTTACTCACTCTTTCCAGCATCCACAGAAAGACACAGAGATAGCTCAGCTCCCCTCCATAAGAAACTCATTTCTCTTCCTTCAGAGGGAGAAGAGTTTAACAGAGTGAAGGCTGGACCCTGGATTGGCAGAGCTGTCAGATTTCCCATGATCCTTGTCATTCTCCTCATTATGTGCTGTCTGCACACTCAGAGCAGAACAGTGTTGCAGGGGTGGAGGTTAAAGAGGAGACCCTGTAAGGAACACTGTGGTGACTCGGGTGAACCTTGGGATGCCACAGAAGAGCTCTCCTCTGCCACTTGGAGGCATCTACTGTATCAAAGACTCTCATCGTTGGGTACAAGTGGACTCACAGTATACGGTGAGAATGGATGGTGGAACAACAGTGATTCTGAGGACCCCACTTCTCATGCAGGGACAATCCACCTGAAGCACTGAGCATGAAAGCCACTCCCCCATCCCGAGTTCCAGGTCTTTACTCCCCGCATTCCCTCCTCTCTACCATCAACATATATCAAGTCCTAAGGCTGGCTCCAAATACAAGTTCACATTCCCTCCCCATTACATCGCTGCAAATACAGAAAACACACAGAAATGTGATGAACGAAGAATAAAATACACTACGCCTTATGTGTATTATCCCACCAGATGGGGAGGAGTGGTCAGCTGAAAAGAATGCTGAGCAGGTCTGCTATTGGAGAAGCCAGTGTCACAATCAGGCCCTGGTCTGGACCAAGTCTGGGGATGGGCGTCCCACACACTTTAATATTGAGGTCACTTACAGTGTCTTGGACATTGTCCACAGCTGTGGGATAAGCCAGCTATGGTAACAACCAGCTTGCAGGTGGCCAGTGGAGGCTCAGGACATTTACATTCCAAACTGGTTGCCCAGGGATCTGTGAGACTCACACGCCAAGGGCTGAACAGCCTGGGAGGAAGGAGAAAGACTTTGGGGCATGGCCCTCAGATTATCTTCCTTAGGGAGGAGGCTAGTAGCCAATTACATTCTGTCTTCGCTGCTACCAATTTCCTGCAAAGAGCCAGGGGCTCACGCTTTTGGGACTAGCACCAACTGACAAATAGCTGCTTTTGCAGAATCCTATTTTATTTTTACCTTGGCACTGCAGGCTAGAAATCCAACAAATAGATTGGATTAGCAAAATGAGCCCAGTGCCTGGTAGGATCACCTCTCAGAATATAGAAAGCAGCCTGGTCACAGGTCTCTTCTAAGGTAGGAATAAACCAATGTCTGCGGGGGATGGAAGGCTGTGGCAGCAATATTGGATCAGAAGTTAAAGCCCAACTATAGAATCTTTACCCTGTGGTAGCCAGCCTCTGCAGGGCCCCAATGATCCTTGCCTCAGAGTTTGTCCTACTACCCTGTCTGGGGATGACCTGTGTTTACCAAAAGAATTTTGCAAAAATCATGGAGCTTGACTTTTAAAGCTAGGTCATACAAAAACATCACAGCTTCTGCCTTGTCCTCTCTTGGATCGGTTGTCTTTCAGGAAGCCAGCTGCCATGTCACAAGGACACTCAAGCAGCACCGAGGAGGCGTCCTTGTGGCAAGGACCTGAGTTCTCCTGCCAACAGCCAGCATCACCATGCCATCAACATGAGGGAGCCTGCAGCACATCCTCCATCCCAGTCAAACCTTCAGATGATCACAGCCCCAATCAGCATCCTGATTGCAAACTCGTGAGAGACCCTGAGCTAGAATCACCCAGGTGAGCTGCTTTCAAATTCCTGACCCACAGAAACCGTGTGAGATAGTAAGTATTTAGTGTCATTTTATGTCACTAGCACTAGCTCTTGGTGTAATGTATTACTGCAGCAAATGCATCATTAATGCACCCTGCCAGGTGTACCATTAAGTCTATTAATGCAGGAAACTGACTTTGTCCCTGGTGGGAAGCCTTGTCGGCGTGTCTTAAATGGATAGCCTTCTTCTTTCAGAATATTGGTATTTCCTGAGATATATGGGTATCCAGTGCAGTAACCTGCCTTCCTGCTTCTCTTCTTCCATACCACCCTTAACCACTGTGCCAAGCAAACATACCCATGTACATATGCATACGCACACATGCACACACACAACTTTCTTTTAAACCTGAAAAATCACCAAATCACTCAAGCGCTGAAAATATGAACTTTTTTCTATGAAGAACCAGATGCTTTGGATGTTTTAAGTAGTATTTTTCACTCTGTCTCTGAATGGACAGATGGCAGGGGCGGGAAGAACACAGCTGATGACTGAGAATTGATTGATGTGTCTGTTCTCCTTTGCTAGTCATATAATTCTGAGCTGAGTGAGCAAGAGCAGGGGAGGAAAGCCACAGCCACAAATGTGTGCATTCCCAAATTCGTTTAAATATTCCAGAATGGAATTTCTCCTTTTCTCTCATTTCCCCATCCCATTTACCACTATAGGTGAGGAGGAGAGTCTTTGATGAGATAAAAGCATAGAGGCTTTGTGAACATAATAAATAGCCCATCCAAATTATGGTAGAGGCCATCAAGCTATTACAAGAGAAATATTTCCTCACTGTATAGAAGTTCTGCTATGAAGAACCCGGAAGATGTGAGGCTCTAAGTATCTGCAGGTCCTTCCTCTCCAGGTTGGGGGCCAGGAAGAAGGCTTAGTGCTGGAAAGCCTTGCAGCATCCTCCTTGGCTGGAGTGGGCCCTGAAGGCAGAGGCGAAAGGTAGACAACAGGGGAATAGAGGAGAGCAGAGAAGAAAGGGCTCCAGGGAGAGAACTCCCGGTACTCTCCCAGAATGGACCTGCATGGGTTGAAAGATGGCCAGGTGGGAAACTATTGCTCAGCCTCCCGTGTGTTTCTTTTTATTTCTGTCAGAGAACTCTACCTGTTTGTCCTTCTAAGTATGGAGTCATACATGAAGGGTTACACGTGAAATATTCTATCACGAGGTGAGTAGGGTCATGGAGGTCCTTCTCTAGAAAAAGTCAGGGTTGATCATGACCACAGTTTGGGGAGACAGTTTTCTCCCGGTGTTTCTGAGCAGAGTAGATATCAGAGGCCCCATGTCCTGTCCTGGCCCTGGATTCTCCAGGAACTGGCCCTGTGTCTCTGCCCATCTTCATCCCTGCATCTTCCCCTGCTGAGCTCTGCCACCAGCTCTGATGAATCCCAGGGTTTCCAGCCCTGGTCTCTTGCCTGTGATCCATCCCTGATTTCAGCTATGCATAGACTTTTCTCCTCTTGGTTATCTGAGCCTCACCTTACACTCAGCATGTCCAATTTGGAATTCCACAAAGACTCCTTTTCTCCGTGATCTTATTTCTGGTAATTTCAGCTGCGAACTTTGGAGTCATCTCGGATCTTCTTTCCTCAGGACCTAAATCCATCCTGCCAGTGGTCCTGAGGTCTTTCCCTTTAAACTGTACCTTTGTTATGTTCAATGATGGACTGTGCTCAGAGCCTCCACCCTTTGCAAACTCTCATCCTGACAGGCCGGAAATGTGCTCTTTTCTTCCTTTGTCCCCTTCATCTCCCTCATATTTCAGTTGAAACAAGGGGCCCCATTTCCTTAAGCCTTACCTGACCCCTCAAGACCACATTTGTCTCCTTTCTTGAACTTCTATTCCTCCTATTCAAAGAAACTTGTTAATGAGGGCCTGCTGTGTGCAATGTGCCAAGTGCCAAGGGGGCAACAACAGTGAAATTCTGGGCTTCAAGGAGATTACAGTCTAGTAATTATAACACCAATTAACAACTTATTTTTTTCTCTTTCTTTTTTAAATAGTATTTCATTTATTTTGATTTTTTAAAATATATTTAATTGATTTTTTACAGAGAGAAAGGGAGAGAAATAGAGAGGTAGAAACATCGATGAGAGAGAAACACCCATCAGCTGCCTCCTGCACATCTCCTACTGGGGATGTACCCACAACCAAGATACATGCCCTTTCAGTCCACAGGATGATGCTCTATCCACTGAGCCAAACCAGTTAGGGTTTTTTCACTTTCTTTTTTAAAAATATGTTTTCATTGGTTTTTAGAGAGATATGAAAAGAAAAACATCAATGAGAAAGAAACACCCACTTATTGCCTCCTGCATGACCCCCACTGAGGATGGTGCCCACAACCCAGGCAAGTGCCTGGTCTGGGAATCAAACTAGCAACCTCTTGAACTCAATACAGACTGATTCATTTGCCTCTCAGCAATGGCTTGTCTCAATATAGGTTCTTACAAGGGTATTTCTTAGATCACATGATCTCACACATCTAGAGGAAATAATGAACAACATAAACTGATGAACAAAAACAGACCCAGAGAAAGATAAGCAACGATCAGACTCTCAAACCTCAAAGGGAAAGTAGGGGAGGGTGAGGGGAAGGGGAAGAGATCAACCAAAGGACTTGTGTGCATGCATATGGGCCTAGCCAGTGGCCATGGACAACAGGGGATGGGGGCATGTCTAGGGAGGGGTTTGGGAAGAGAATGGGGGGATGAAGACAATTATGTGATACCATAATCAATAAAAAAAAAAAAAAAAAACTAGCGACCTCTTGGGCATTGGGTCAATGCTTAACTACTAAGCCACACCAGCTGGGCTATTTCCTCTTTCTTAATTGTGCTTCCCCAACCAAACTCTTAAATAGCCAGGACTGTGTCTTAAACATCTTTTTGTAAAACCCACAGTGACTGTTAGACTACAGGGCACATGACATGTTCTTACTACTTGTTGGTTATATGCAAGACCGGTAATGGAATCAGATTAAAAAAAAATACATGTCAACTACAATCCTTATCTAGGTTACAGAAATATCTTTGGTATGAAAAAAAAAAAAACTTCAAGAAATTAAAGAAACTAAACTATGTTTGAATGATGTCTTACATGTCTAATCAATAAATCAATTTAACTTGTCAAATTATTTTTAATATAATCATTGGTAATTCATTCCTCAAATTCCATAATCTTGAAACAATAATCATATTGTAAGATTAATTATTCAAAGCACATTAGTAATTCAAAGGTAGATATCTGGAATTTCCTAAGAGATTTCATAAGACAGAAATAGGAGCAAATTGAGAAGCACTGAACATAATCCCTAGGTAAAACCATTCTGTTCTATTAAGGACAAGATTGTTGATAAGATCCCAACACACAAGAAAACCATGACATCCTCTCAGCAAGGGGCTCCTGAACCAGGGACAGAACTGGACTCAGATAATATTGATATGTCCTTTTGAAATGTCCCAAGGAAAAAGATTTTGTGAATCAGAAGTAGAGAAATCTTATTTCTCCAAAAAAACTCTTTTTGACATAAGAAAAAAATAGGGAGATATTTCACTCCTCCCCGCCTTAAATGAGCATAGTTTTGGTTCTTTGTTCAGAGGACCTAGATGTACCTCAGGTTAGACTACAAGGAATGCACGTCAATCCAGCCTGGAAGAGATCTTCATGTGCTCAAGAACACAGCGTCAAAAATTTATCTCAGATACATGTTTACCATCAAAGTAAATCTTTTTAAAAAATTCTTACTCACCTGCCAGAATATGCTGTCTATTGTGTTTCCAAGAAAACCATCACGGCCTTCTGAAGACACCAGTTTCGGGCCAAGAATTGTCATGAATTCATCAAAATCCACCTGGCCATCCCCTGGAAAGAGAAGATAAAAATATAAATGGAAAAGTAGTTGAAATTGACCTATTTAACCCATGAAATAAACATCTTCATATTTTCCTCCTTAGCATGAACTCAATGAAATACTAGTGGCGTTACTGAAAGTTGTGCAATGTTCTTCAAATACCAAAAGAAACACAATAAATTATTGGTAATTATTAGTACATCCCAATACCACATATCCCTAATTATTTGTCAGTATTTCTATCTAAATGCTCTACCAGCACCTTAAATTGCCCAACTATGCATGATAAAAATTGCAGCTTCATTCATATCTCTCCCTTCATCTTTGTCACTCACAAATACATTTAGTCATTACGTTTTATGAAATTCACCTTTTAGATACCTGTGGCTGTTTTATTTTTCTTGTTAATCCAACTGCTAATCCCTTTCCAAAGACTATGGTGGGAAAGTGGTTCCAAGGATTCAAGTTCCTAGTTATCATTATGTTATTAGAATTGCTTTCTGACCTCACACTCTCAACTCCTCACTTTCCTCCAAACAATTCCAAGTTTACTTCCCTTAAACAGATCTGATCATGCTTTATAAATCAATTCCTCTTTGAAAATAAGGAAACCACCTCAGGATGGCATTCAAGTCCCATTACCCCTCTTGCCACCTTTTGCTCCCCACCTCTGCACAAATTGCCCTGCTTTTTCAGAGCTTCAGGCTTCCGTACACCCAGGATGCTTTCCCCCACTGGTTTACCTGGTGAACACCATCAGTGTTCTAAGATGGAGCTTAAGTATCGTAGTTTCTTTTCATTTTCTCCCTGACCCTTCCTCAGCTCACTAGACAGAGTTGGCCAAACTTTCTCCGTCTCTCCCACTAACTTAATGTGCATCCTTTATAGAACTTATCACCTGTATCTCAGTCACTGATTTGCATGCCTGTCTCCCACCTAGACTGTGAGCCCCTGACCTACTCTGAAACTTCTTTGTACATTCAACACCGTGGTGGGCCCTCAGTATCTGCTTGCAGGATGAACAGATGCTGTCTCTTGCTTGATCTTCCTTTGCTCAGTTCAGCATCCATTGGATCTTTCAAGCCTGAGCTGCTATTGACCAAAAGGTAAACTTGAGCCAAGGCAGACAAAAGCTGACCTTCAAGGTATTGCCCAAGCCTCAATGACTCATTAGTGTGGCATTCTTAATGAGTCATTGAGGCTTGGACGAGACCTTGAAAGTATTGTCCAAGAGAGAGTCTCCACCAAGAGCTCACCACATCTTGGCTCCCAAGGATGAAGACAGCCTACGTGTCTGCACACAATTTGCCAAAGTGCAGACATTGATCCGCCCTCAGAATGCAACTGCCTTTAAAGAGCCTTCATGCAAAACCTATTTCAAAAATCCAAGCAGATGTCATCATCAAGCTGTCAATAATTCAGATAAGACCTTCTAGAAGATAAAAGAGGCATGAGAAGTCAATAGGAAAGAACAGATTTAGCCACCAAATGGGTGGGGCAGTCAGTGGGCTACTGAGAGGAAACTGATTTATCTTTCAACCTTCAATAAGATAAAGGGACCTAAAACTTCACCCTCATTGATCATAAGAAAGCTAATGCAAGCAACAATGCATTACCATCTTGACTTTCAAATTAGAGGATACTTGTAAAAGAATATTGCTCAAGCCGAAACCGGTTTGGGTCAATGGATGGAGCATTGGCCCGAGGACTGAAGGGTCCCAGGTTCGATTCCGGTCAGGGGCATGTGCCTTGGTTGTGGGCACATCCCCAGTGGGGGGTGTGCAGGAGGCGGCTGATCGATGTTTCTCTCTCATCGATATTTCTAGCTCTCTATCCCTCTCAGTTCCTCTCTGTAAAAAATCAATAAAATATATATTTTTTAAAAGAATACTACCCAAGCCTGACAGAGATCCAGAGAAGAGCCAGGCTCTCTTCTGCATTCCCAGTACACTTATCTGAATATTGGATATTGACTGGCAGTATTTAAGGTGCTGTAACATGCTGGCTTTTTTTTTTAACATAATAACTTTACTTTTAATAATAATAAAAAAGAAAACAGGGACATTATCTTACATGCAGACCAAGATGCTTGCCTCAAGGTAATCATCTAGTATTTGTGAAAGTGGAAAATTGGAAACTGGGAAAGAGAATGCCCAGTCTTCCTGAAATTCACACTGAGCTGGCTCCAAGTCTCAGACAGGCATACTTGTTATGCACATACACCAACCCTCTGTGTTGTGTTACATGCCACTGAGTTGGCTCTGACTCCTGATGACCCCATGAATGAGTGATGTCCACAGTGTCCTGCCCTCAACAGCCCCGCTCCGCTCCTGTAGACTCAAGGCCTTGGCTTCTTATGTGGAGTCAATCCATCTCATATTTGGCTACCTCTATTTCTGATCACCCCAAAACACCCCTGTTATTATAGGTGGGACTGGAGGGCCAAAGAGTCTCAGACTAAAATATCCATTCTCAATAGAGACACTATCTCCCTTACTAAAGTGATTCTTAGAGGACAAAAAATATCTTAGATATTATAATGGTTTGTGGCCCTCTGGGATCACTGTACATAAACACATAGACAGTATATCTTTGTATTAAAATTTCATGGGGGTAGGGCAACAATGGAAACCAATGTCCTTAAGGCTCCTGGGGGTGGGATGGCTATTTAAAAAAGAAGGTCAAGAAACACTGGATCAGAAGATGCCCCAAGTACTATGGTTGTCCTTCCCTGAGTCCATTAGCAGTGGACCAACATTATCCCAACTCTCTATCACCCATGACGAGGCCTAATAGTTCATAAAGGCTTAGCATTTCAAGAGCATGAATCATGAGACCTTAACTACCAGGTTTGGTCATTCAAGCTCCTGGCCATGGTATAATGGGCACTGCTGTCTCTCAATTGGGAGCCTTGCAGGGGAGTGGTCCATAGGACATGGCAAAACACCTGCTCCTCATTGCCAGGAAAATGGGATTGTCTTTGAACAGTCTACCTTCCAGGTAGGAGGAGAGGCCACCCATCTCTTCAAAATCTCCCCCCAGAGTGATGGGAGTAAAGCAGCATGCAACTGGTGCATTTCAAGGGCCCACACAGAACTCTGGTCAAATCACCAAGGAATGCTCACAGACGGTGCCCTTGGCTGACAACACCAAGCCCAAAGCTGACAAGCAGACACAATGCTTCAAAACTATCCTGGTGCTGGCTAACTGCTCTTTTATGACTCAATCCTTGGCCAGAGGGGAAGCGCTGGGGGCGGGGTGCTCAGGATGCTGTGGGCAGTGCCAACTGCAGTGCCACAGAACAGGTGGCTTGGTGCAGACTTTCTGCTACTGGGGGAAGAGGTCTAGTTCATGGAGATTTGCTTCCAGCTACTTAGAGGAGGACATTTGGAACACTGGATTTTTTTACTGGTAAAAATATGATTCCGCCGCTCCTTTTTAACTATCATTGAGCAAAGGGAGGTTCCTGCAGGAGAAATAAATCAGGGTGGGGTCCCCATCTCTGTATCTCTCTCAGGACTTCTTCAGCTCTGACTCCTGAGGATGTGTGTACACAGTGCATTTTCTGTAGACCTTCCATAAGTGAGGGGTCCCCTTGCTACTGCACAATTTGACAGCACAAGGTTCTATTCAGATTTCATGTGAAGAAAAGCTCTCTTCAGCAGTTTACAGTTTTAACAAGCAGAACTGGAAATATCCTACAAGCTATCAATCCTGGTCCCAGAATACTAGTCCCATAGCCCTATCCCCTCACTCCATCATCTCAAGAGGACTGAGACAAATGGAATCTCAGGAAGAGGTTTTTCACTAAGTCCCTTGTAGGAAAACCATTCCCAGGCCGAGGTAAGGTCTGGGAAGCCTGATGATGCTAGAAATACCTAACATTTACTGAGCACTCGTTCACAATGTGCAGGGCACTGTGTAAAGAAATTTCTTTACACTAGTTCATTTAAGTCTTTCAGCAGCCCACTCTACAGATGAGAAAACTGAGGTACAGAGAGGTGCCATAGCCTGCTGAAGCTCATGCAATAAGCAGAGCTCGGATTCCAAACCCAGCAGTCTGTTGTGCTTTTGCTGCATCTAAGGAGGCTGGGTCACACATGGGCCTGTCTGGAACCCTCTTTCCCCCAACCCCAGCATTTCCTGGCAGGGGAGTGCCACGGCTGCCTGGTACCTATAGGCGAAGTGAAATCTACATTGTTCTCTCTGATCTAGTTATTGAGTCTCAGATCAACCTCTATAGGTCTTTCTTAATCATTTAAAAGACTAATACTAAAAGAAAGAGGAGATACATATTTTACAGTTGTTTTATGTCAGGCACTGAATTCAGGGCTTTACATTTTATTATCTTGTTTGATTTTATCCCAACACTATGAACAGATTCTGCCCTTCCACATTTACCCAAAAAGAAAACTTAGGCAAGAAGTTCAAGGCCATGCAGCACATATCAGTTTGGAACCCTGATATTAACCTCCATGTTGTACCGTCCCCGCTTCTGCATCAGGGACCCCAGCATAAGTCCTGGCTTAGGTTCATATCTCTCTTCAAAGTGTCAGAGTTTAACATGGTGTCCCACCTGGGCATTTAGGAAGGAATTCAGTGGGAGATTGGGAGAGATGGCCTTCACGGTTCTAATGCAAAAGATCATTGCCTGAAAGCCACTTATTTGTTCCCAAATTTCTATTTTGCCTGCAGTTGCTGTCTCAGTAATTCTCCTTCTATGGTCAATTCTTAGCGGACACCGGTCTCTTTCATACAACCTTCTGGGTGTCTGACACCTTTTCCACCTGAAAGCATTTATCTAATGAAGGAGGCTTGGAGGGAATCTGGATTCACAAGCTCCCAATGAAAGGATCGGCATCTTATCAGACCCACCCCCTTTTGCAGAATGTGACTGCAGAAATGTCATTGGGTTAAGTTTTTTTGTTTGTTTGTTTGTTTGTTTGTTTTTACCAATTTTGAACATGCAAGTAACTGCAGAATTAAAGAATGGAATTCACCCCTGCCTTCCTTCTCCCTCCTCAAGCCTTCTAATATCATGAGCCACTTAGCAGGAAGTGCAGGAAGCTAACCTGCTAAGGTCTAGCTGCTATGTAAGTCAAAGTAATGAACTTGAACTGGGGCAGGAAGCTGCAGGAGGGCCAGGACTGTGCAGCATTCATTAAAACCAACCAGCTGAAACTTGCACAAAGAGCTAAAATAACAAAAATCAATGCAAAAAATAAGAATAATAAAAAGGATGAGCTCTGAAGGACAATAAGGACACAGTTACGGGGAAGAAAAGATGTCTGAGATCCCATTCAAATCACACCTGCAAGGCAGCAGGCCAGTGGACCATGGACTGTGGGCAACAGGAGATAAGTAAAGCACAGGCTTACCCTCCGGGTGCTTGGGATCTGTTACCAGGACAGAATCAGGTGGGTGCCATGACTGGCCTAACAGCATTGTGCTAAGGCAGCATGAAAGTGAGAGCAAAAACTCCAGTTAGGAAATTCTCAGGGGTTTGGCAGTGATCCTTTAAGGAGGAGAGGAACAGGCTTTAACAAACCAAAGGGAGGTGAGGGAGCAGCCTGGGCAGAGCAGGGGCACCAGGAAGGATGGAGGATGGTTGGGAGCAGTGACTGACCTCTCTTCGTGCTGGATTGAGAGTTCGTGTGGGAAGAAAGGAGGACAAGAGAAGCCTCTGCGTGTCAATGATCTATAATCCATGGAAAGTGGGAATCAGAATACCTGTGTTGTCTACCAAAGATCAGCCAGGTCACAGTGCACAGGCTGGATGGGAGGGGCAGCGCTGGCCCAGGAAGTGGTGTTGGGTCAGATTAGTGGTTGGCAAACTCATTAGTCAACAGAGCAGCATGTGGCTCTCGAACTGCAGTGTGCCAACCACTGGTTTAGACAAAGGAGAGGAAGGCTCCCACCTGGGAGGAGGAGGCGTGGAGAAGACTGGATCCAGGTAACTACAACACTTGGCAACTGACTGCAAGGACAGGAAAGGGGAAGAGGCAATGGTGACTCTGGGCTGAGGCTGGGATAGGGGATGGGCCATGGAGCTAATGAGGAACAAAGGGGAAGTCAGGAAGGGTTAAGTAGGAACAAAGAAGAGGTCAGGAGGAGCACATATTTGGTAAAAGCTAGCTTTAAGATGCTGGCAGAATGGGAGGATGGGAAGTAACTAACAGCTAGAAATGTGGATCCAAAAGTCTTCAGGATCTATGGAAAGATCTCTAAGATCTCCAAGATAGAATCTCAGGTAAACAAAAGCAAGGTACATAACTGTATTACAGTGTGCTGTAATTTGATTTTAAAAGATCAAGGAGAATATATATACCTATTTTCTCGAGTCAATCTTTTCATAAAAGTATCTGGAAGTGTACCCTTATCACCCTCCAAAAATTAATATTAGTTCATGGTTTATTCATGGCTAAGTCTGGGCAAGTAGGGTAGAAGAACGAATCTTCTCACCAAATATATTTTTATACTTTTTTATTTTTGAAACTTGTCACATGTGATCTGTTTAAAAATAGATAATTTTTAAAATTAAGCAATGAATTCAGACTTTAGCATCCATGTGTATGAACTCATCAAGAGCAGAGGGGAGAGGGAAGCAAAGACCGAGGAGGGCCTTGGGAGCACCGCACAGCTGTTTTCTTAGATGCCTAGGCCAGTGGTCGGCAAACTGCGGCTCATGAACCACATGCGGCTCTTTGGCCCCTTGAGTGTGGCTCTTCCACAAAATACCACATGCGGGTGCGCACCTACAGTACAATTGAAACTTCGTGGCCCATGCACAGAAGTCAGTTTTTGGGTCAAAAGAAATTTTAATCGTTGTACTGTTGATGTTTGGCTCTGTTGACTAATGAGTTTGCTGACCACTGTTAGGCTCCACAAGGTGTAGGCAGAAAAAACTTCCTCACACTCCCTGTGCAAGCCACCCTGCCTTATGCTCTCTCCGGCTCTGGGTGAAGCACGGCGCTGGCCCATAGCTTTGTTATTGACTCTTAAAGATTCAAACTCCAGTCCAGTCTACCAAGAACACAACTCCAGACCTCCTTTAGTTGGAAACATCTTCCTCCCTTTCACTTGGACCTGATCCAGGCTAGTGACCTGGATGGGGAAGAAGAGATCCATTTCTTCATGCTTTCCTTGGCCCACCGCTCTCTCCATCCTCCAGCTGTGGTTTCTGGCCACACCTGGGCTGGGAGAGGCTCCGGAGGAGGCTGGGGTTTCTCCACATCGGCTTTACCTCCACCACGTCAGATGCTTGTTAACCCCCCTCCCTGGGCCCCTGGGCTTCTGGTGATATCTCCCTTCACTGGGTGTCACTCTAAGACAGGTCTAGGGTAGGGAATGAGCATCCCATGAACCATATAAGGCCTGCGAAACCATTTGGTCTGGCCCTGCCAAGGCAGTATTGGTGAGTTAATTAAACATTTGAGCAAATACAGCAGGGTAGTTTTTAAGTTGATAATTTTGTATGGCCCGTGAACAATGTTATAAATATTCAAATGGCCCTTAGGATAAAGGTTCCCCACCCCTGCAGAGTACAGGCCATCCTAAACGCCACACTGGCTCCTGCTTTGCTCCACGTGTCACTGAAAGGTAGCTCTTTCCAAAGCAGGCCTGGTCCTCTCTACTTGGCTACCCAAAGCAGGCAGCAGCTCCAGCTCCAACACAGGCCTCAGGCGGTTCACGTGTGGTACCAACACCAGCCCCTACATACTTTCAACTCCATCAAACACAGGTCAGTCTCTCTAAGAGCAGCTCTTCGGAAATACTTTTAGCTCAAACTGAATGGGGAACACCCCTCCCCACTGCAAGGAGTTTAGGGAAAATGCAAAACCCACCACCAGTTTCCTCCAATGCCTAATGCTTCAACTTCAATATCTCATAAAGTGTCAGGAGCAAAACTGTGCCTCCCCCTCTCCCCAAATGCATAGGTGGAAGCCTCAACACCCCCAATGTAGCTGTATTAGGAGATAGGGCCTTTCAGGAGGTAATTGAGTTAAATGGGAGCAGTATCCTTAGAAGAAGAGGAAGAGACACCAGGAGTGCAAGCACAGAGAAAGGCCACGTGAGGACACAGTGAGAGTGGTATCTGCAAGCCCAGAAGCAGGCTCCCATCAGACACCAGTCTTGCCTGAGCTTTGATCTTAGACTTTCAGCTCCTAGAACTGAGAGAAATAAAATCCTGTTGTTTAGGCCACCCCGTCTGAGTTACTTTGTTATAGCAGCCCTAGCTGACTAACACATAAAGTAGAGAAGAACAACGGGCTCTTGGGAAACTTAGCACTTACTGTGTTGTATTGTTCCTGTGCTTTATGGCCTACCATTGAGACATAAGAGCGTTATTTTTGATAAACTGTTAAGCTCTGTCTTGATGGAGCAACAACATGGTTTCAAGGAGATTATAGCTTTTCAGGTGGGATATGTATTAGAGAAACCTCAAGATCATTCCCAAGTTCAATGGTTTGCCAAGAGGACACCCAGGACAGCATGTGGTCCTACTCATGACTATGATTTATTAATGTGAAATAATATCAAGCCCAATCACCAAAGGGAAAGAAGCACAGGGCTAAGACTGAAGGAAATCAGGCACAAGCTTCCAAAATCCCTCCAAGAGGAGTTAACAGGACATGCTCAATTCCCTCAGCAATCAGTAGTGGTAACACATGGGAAATCCTGTCTACCAGGAAAGCTCCTTAGAGCTATTTAGTAGGGGCTGGTAGTGCAGGCACTCTATTCCTGGCATGCACTAAACTTCAAGACTTCCAGAAGGAAAGCAGGTGCTTAGCATGAAGCATGTTGCATGCCCAAACAATTTAGGCATGGTGAGTGACTCTTATCAGTTCTAGGAATGATGAAAACCCTCCCCAAATCCAATTTCCCAGATGCCAGCCAAGGACTAATCTTGCAAGCAGGACTTTCTGAGGAAAGCCTGCTGTGTTAACTCTCTTCCACACACATCTTCACCCTCATTCCAAGTCCTCCAGTCACTAAGCTAAGGCCACTGACACTTACCAAAGTCAACATTGTCACCTAGAACAGGAGCAGCTGCATAGCTTCTTAGGGTTCAGAGTCCCTAATATCAGTCTTATAGCTAATAATGGTACAGGTAGGGTATTCCTAGACCTGAATTCAGCATTCTGAAGAGTTCGTTTTCCATGAGAGCTAAATACCAAACACATAGTAGAAGTTTTTACATACATTATATAGAATAATAAAAATAGAAAAGATGCTTTTATTTACACATTACATTTAAGTGGAAAGTACTACCTGACCCTTGCTGAGTAAAACAGGAAGTGAGGAAGTGCTGCCGAAGCAAAAGCTGATATTGTCTATGACAGTGGTCTCCAAGGTGGGAGCAAGTCAAGGATGCTCAAGAACATTCACTGCAATGCCAGAATGCAATTACAAGCTCCATCATATCTATTTGTATTCATCCTTTCTATTTCCACTTTTTGGGATGTGTCATAAGGTCCAACAAATATTAGTAGAACAGTGTATGCATATAACATGATGATAGAAAAAAAACAGGAAGGGACATGGTATAGAAAAGAGAAGTCACTGCATATTAAAAAAGCTGAAAGCTGCACATTATGAACTCTCTACTTATATACTTCTAATTAGTGTACTATTTTTATGTTACTTAAAAGTAGTAGATTAGTATATTCATTTTATGTAGGCAAACATAACTGCTACTTGGAAAATATAACATCAATTATGTGAGGGGGAAAGCAATAGCAATTGCAGAAATAAGTAGCAGTAGCAGCAGAAACAATCATATAAATAACCTACAGCCCAAACTTACTCGAAATATCAACAGAAACAAAATGGTGAAAGTGTTACCAATGTAACTAGCTAATTATTAATATTGATAATAGCAAGAAAGCAAAGGGAAGGCCAGACATTATAAGCAGAGCCATCTGGGCAGCTTCACCAGGAAGCTGTAGCTTCACATTTCCCAGGGAACCCCTGGTCCATTCCCTGCAAATCACTGGGAGAAGGGGGTCCAAAAAAGGGGAAGACAGATGTGCAGTGAAGTCAGATGGCATAGGGAAGGTGCCTGCCTGTCAGGCTAAGCTAGGAACAAGGATCACTGGCTAGGAGGGCAGACTCCCATGCAAGCCCACTTGTGAGTACATGATCCCCAGACAAAGAAATCCTCTCTCTCTTGTTCCTCTTGCTTCACTCTTGCTTCCTTGCACTTGCCCTTGCTTCCTCCATAACCATGTGGCCCCAAAAGCCACATAGCCATGGCCATGTGGACCCTACACCCAATGGACTATAGCTGGGAACACACGGTAACCTAGCCAGGTGCTAAACTAGACTGCAAATATGGAGTGAAAACTCCAGGAAATAACTTTAATCATAGCTCTGCTGAAGACAAAATGGGACATTTTAGGAACAGAAAAAGATGGGACCTTGGAAACCCAGGAGTTTGATTCCACAGAAATGAAGTTTTCCACATTACCTCATCCTCCCATGGGAATTCCTGTTCCCCTGGCACCTCAAAAAAGCCACTGCTACCAGCAACAGGTGGTGACACAGAAAGCACCCCACCAATAGCCAAACAGATGATGATAGAGATAGAAGTCAGAAATTGGACACAAAGTTTACAAGGAAGGAAAATACAAATCCAGGAATATTCAAGCCACAATCACAAGACATTTTCCTGAGTTGAGAGAGATAACTCTGATGTACTACCAGTCAATATCCAATCAATAGGCAATAATAAAAGCTGCCAATATTATGACAAACTGTAGGCCAGGCACACTGCTAAGGCATCTTACCTAAAGAGCCTCATTTACTTCTCACAACAACAAGTAAAACAGATGTCCCCATTTTACTAAGGCATAGAAGAGATTCAGATATTAGGTCACCTGTATAAGATTATGCTGTTAATTTCAACAAAATGCAGATTTGAACTAGGTGAGCTTGATTCCACATTTGCTCTTTCATAGGCCATTGTGACATATAATATATATATATATATATATATATATATATATATATATATATATATATATATATAAATATCCTAAATGACAATAAAGGAATACAGCTTTTGTTATGCTAATGAAGTGACTTTTGGAATACAGCTAAGGACCCCTCTGGTTGCCAGAAGAACCAAACATGTGATTAGAGAGTCAGAACTGTCAGTGCTTTCCCCTGACCTCCAGGTAGGGGAAAGCTGCTGAAATTTGGATCAATTACCAATGACCAGTGATTTAATCAATCATGCCCATACAATGAAGCATCCACAAAAATCCTTCTTCTCTGAAATCAATAAAAATATATATATTCATTTAAAGTTAGGGGCAGAAATATAATATTGGAGACTAGCTATTAGCTATAAGAAATAGTAATTATGCTCTGTTAACCATAATAATTCTGTTCTGATTAGAGAAAGCATATTCTCACCTGGCTGAGAGTTCTATAGTCTGGGACATGGGCACTAACATCCCCCTTTCCCGAGAACTGCCTATCATTATGGAAATATTTACAACCTCGTGGCTGACACAATCTAGTCCTGGAGGCACCCTGTCTTTACAACCCCCAGCTCCTATTGCCTATCATCTATCTGGTCCCTGGGCACCTGAAGACACCCACCCTCTGCGACACCCGTCGCCCTCCCCAGCCCGCCTGACTTGTAACTTGTAATTATTATCCCTGTGCCTACTTTCCCATGCCTGTCATTCATACTTCCATGTGTAATCTTTGTTCTACTATCCAATATAAGCAGCTGGCTTATGGTGGGCTGCAGAGCAGATTTTTGTGGATGACCTGCTGTTCTCCCAGGCTGCCAACATTATTGGAATAAGCACTCATATATGATTCAACTCTGTCTCTGCTTAATTGGCTCAAGGAGTGACAGCAGCCCTGCCCCCTTGATTGTCAAATTACATGAAGTGGGGCAGTCTGTGGGGCTGATCCCTTAACCTGGGAATCTGAGTTGAATTACAGGACACCAGCTGGTGTTGGAGAATTGTTTGGTGGGGTAGGAGGGTGGTGGGGGTATGTGAGGGACACACACTAATTAGTACTAGAAGTAGAGCTATGTCATAACCCAAGATAATAATATAAGTACTATAACTGCAACGAGTAAATTATCAGCCATATACTGAATGCTGTGGCAAAGACTACTCCTCTCAAAATATCCATGCAACATTTGTAAATATAGGTTTATATGCAACTAATTTTCCAGAGCTGAAATTAGCAAGCCACATTCTCCCACTCATACTCAAAGAAACTAGGACTTAATAGTAATCACTTCAGCAAAAATCCCTAAACCTTTCTGTAATTGCAAAACATCTCCTGATGGAGAAACCAAGATGGCGGCATAAGGTAGCCACCCAAATGCAGCCTACCACAACAATTTTGAATTTATAACTGGAAAACAGAGGAAACATTGCCCTGAAGCACTGGACAGCTGGCTGAGAGGAGGCTCTACCATCTGGGAAGGAGAGAGAAGGCATGCTGAGCCTCAGAAACTGTGAAGGTGCAGAGAACTGTGTGTGCGAAAGGGCGGCCGCGGAGTTCTCTGCTGGATTTCTCACAGCGCTCAGAGAGAGTGGCTGAGTTCGCTGCTTGCCTACTCCTGGCGAGCACAGAGGGTGGGCCGAGTTCACTACTGGCTTACTCCCCGTGCAGAGAGGGTGGCCGAATTCACTGCCAGCTTACTCCAGGTGCACAAAGAGGGTGGACAGCTTATGCGCAGCTGGCTTTCTTGTTCGGGAGGAAAACAGAGTCACCCTATTGCTCTGATAGACGGCCCCAGTCAGGGAGAGGCCAGACTGTCAGGCAGTGGGCAGAGATCTCTTGGAGGTGTGTGAAGCCAGTGGCCATTACTGTGGGACTCAGAGAGGAGCCAATGGGAAACCAAAGCTTGTCTGCACCATCCTAAGACTCCGCCCCATCCAAGCTGAGCACAGAAGCTCTCCCAGAGGGTGGCTTTCTCTAAAGAGGAACTGACCAGAATCCAAAGCTTGTCTGATCCTTAACCAAAGCGGTGCACATGCCTGCAACCAATCTTGCGGGACTCACCACAAATAGGACTTTCCTAAATTGAGACTGACAGGCAACCAATGCTTGTCTGCACCACCCCGAGACTCCACTCCATCCAAGCGGAGTACAGAAGCCCTCCTAGCTGAGACACTGCTGATCCTCATAGCCAATTGGCTTGGAGATAAACGCTTCCCAGTGATATCAACAATAAGCAAGGCTTAACAACAAGGCTGCACACACAGCCCACAAAGGGCTACACCAAGACTGTCCACCTCAGGTAACGGGGAAGGCTGTGCTACTGGGCTCTACCAGAACACCTAGCACACAAAACTATTCCATCAAATCAGGGAAACAACTAAAATGCAGAGAAGAGGCAGGACACAAAGGAAGGAGATGGAGGAAAAGAAAAGAGTGGACATTGAATTCAAAACTACAGTTATAAGGTTTTTCAAGAATTTCCTAAAAAAGGCCGAAAAAATAAATGAGACCTATGAGGATATGAAAAGGAATCAACTAGAAATAAAAAGGGATCAACTAAGAAATAAAGAAAACATTGTCTGAAATAAAAAAAAAATATTACACAGAGTCCTAAAAACAGACTGCAAGAATCAAGACAAAAATTTGGAACACAAAGAACCAGAGGACACTCCTCCGCAGAAGCAAGAAGATAAGAGAATCCAGAAAGTTGAAGATAGTGTAAGAAACCTCTGGGACAATTTCAAGTGAACCAACATTAGAATTATGGGGGTCCCAGAAGAAGAGAGAGAGCAAGACACCAAAAGCATATTTGAAGAAATAGTGACAGAAAACTTCCCCCACCTGGTGAAAGAAATAGATTTACAAGTCCAGGAAGTACACAGAACCCCAAACAAAAGGAATCCAAAGAGGACCACACCAAGACACATCATAATTAAAATTCCAAGAGCAAAAGACAAAGAGAGAACATTAAAAGCAGCAAGAGAAAAGCAGATAGTTACTTATAAAGAATCACCCATATGATTGTCAGCTGATTTTTCAACAGAAACCATGCAGGCCAGATGGGAATGGCAAGAAATATTCAAGGTGATGAATAGCAAGAACCTACAGCCAAAAATACTCTACCCAGCAAAATTATCACTCAGGACCTAATGCCAGATAAAGAGCTTCACAAATAAAAAAAAAAAAAAGCTAAAGGAGTTCAACACCGCCAAACCAGAATTATATGGATTGAAGAGGGTTCTTTAAGAAGAGGAAGAAGATAAAGATAAAAATTATGAACAACAAATATGTAACTATCAACAAGTGAAACTAAAAACTAAGGAAATTAAAAATCTGATAAACAATATTAACTGGTGAATATAATAGAATCAGAGGTATGGAAGGGGAGTGAACTGACGATTCTCGGGGAAAAGGGGAGTGGGGAGTGCAGTGCAGGAAGAGACTGAACAAAAACTGTGCACCTATGGATGAGGACAATGGGGGGTGGGGAAAGGGCAGAGGGTGGGATGGGAACCTGGTGGAGGGGAGCAATTGAGAGGGGGGTGAAGAGGAACACATTTTTAATAATCTGAACAATAAAGATTTACTTAAAAAATAAATAAAAATGCAAGTTTACTGTTTTTTATTTTAAAAAATCTGATCAATGAAGAATATAAATTTGAGACAAATTTTAAAGAAAACAACAAAGAGGACATTACATATCTCAAATATGTAGGTACTAATCAAAGCTGTCCTCAGAGGTAAATTCAAAGCATTAAAGGAAAGAAAACACTCAAAGAAAAATTTAGAAAAGAACTTAGATATAAAGATATAGGGGAAATGATATAATAAAATAGGGGTAAGAGCAGAATTAATTGGGACAAACACAAACAGTATGGTAACCACTGTATTCAGAAGAAACCAGCCTTAGCTGGTTTGGTTTGGTGGATAGAGCGTCAGCCTGCAGGACCCAAGGGTCCCAGGTTTGATTAGTTCACATGCCTGAGTTTCGGGCTCAGTCCAATGTGCAGTCCAATCCCTCTCATCATTGATGTTTCTCTCTCTCTCTCTTCCTCTCCCTTCTTCTCTGAAATAAATTAAAATATATATTATTTTAAAAATAAAAAGAAAGAGCAGCCTTAGCCAGTTTGGCTCAGTGAATATAGAGAGTAGGCCTGCGGACTGAAGGGTTCCAGGTCTGATTTTGGTCAAGGGCACATGCCCAGGTTGCTAGCCCGATCCCCATGGGTGGGGGAGAAGGGAGGGCATGCAGGAGGCAGCCAATCAATGATTCTTTTTGATCATTCATGTTTCTCTCTCTTCTTCTCCCTTTCTCTCTAAAACCAATTAAAAAAATCATATATTTTTTTAAAGAAATGAGAGAAATTTTGGAAAAAACTGTATAGCATTTAAATTATTGATATATCAAATCTAGAAAGACTCAAGTAAAATGACAACTGAGGCCCTGGCCAGGTGCTCAGTTGTTGGGAGCGTCACCCCTATACACCTCAAAGGTCTCAGGTTCTATTCTGGGTCACGGCACATCCTAGAGACAACTGATCGTTTGTCTCTCAAATGGATGTTTCTCTCAGTCTCTTTTCCTTCTTCTGTCTAAAATACCCATTAAAAAGCATATCATTGAGTGAGTATTAAAAATTTTAAAAATACAGCTGAGAAAAGATGTAGCAACAAATATAAAAGAAACAAAATTATGAAATACTTTGTATAACTGAAATCTAATGTTTTTTTAAATATATATATATATATATATATATAAAATATATATATTTAAAATATATAAATATATATTATTTAAAATATATAAATATATATATTTTATTGATATTTTACAGAGAGGAAGGGAGAGAGATAGAGAGCTAGAAATGTTGATGAGAGAGAAACATCTACCAGCTGCCTCTTGCACACCCCCTACCGGGGATGTGCCCGCAACCAAGGTACATGCCCTTGACCGGAATCGAACCTGGGACCTTTCAGTCCGAAGACCAACGCTCTACCACTGAGCCAAACCGGTCTCGGCAAAATCTAATGTTTTTTTTTTAAAAAAAAAAATTTGTAAAACTATTGCTTTTATTTTAAAAAGAAAAATTTACCAGTACTTAAAAAATTTTATTAAAAAAATGGAATAAGCCCTGGCTGGTTTGGTTCAGTGGATAGAGTGTTGGCCTGTGAACTAAAGAGTCCTGGCTTCAATACCAGTCAAGGGCACATGCCCGGGTTGTGGGCTCAATCCCCAGTTGGGGGGTGGGCTGGAGGCAACTAATCAATAATTCTTTCTCATCTTTCCTTCTCCCTTCCTCTCTGAAATCAATAAAAAAATATTTTTAAAAAATGGAATAAGATTTAAGCTGAAAAAAGAAAAACCAAAAAGCTTCTCAAAAAGAAAAATTATAAAGTGAGATTTTCCGTGGTTTTGTGAAGTAAATATTTCTCATGTTATATAAACTGTTGCATCAACATGTACCAGGATGATGAAAAAAGCGAAAACGTCAGTATAAGTCTGATATCAAAACACGCAAAAAGAAAACAACTATAGGACCTCACTTACGAATACAAAAATCCTAAAGCCTACACTGGAAAATCTCAACTGAAATACAGTAAAAGCATAGGCTATCATAACCAAGTTCAGATCATTTCAGGACTTGTGCACAATATTAGAAAAATCAATTAATAAGACAAGTCAAATCAATAGTCCTATCTAATTACACAATTACAAAAGTGGTGATGTCCATAAATATTACAAAGGAGCTGAGTAAAATAAAATGTTCCTTCTGGACTTTTTTTAACTGTGAAAAGAATAATATTTCCTTAAGATACGAAGAGTGATCTATGGCCAGACAATAGCAGGTCTCCTCACACAGGGAGGACTCTGCGCTCCTCTAAGCAAGACCCCAGGATCCTCTCCATCATTCTTATTCCATATTGTTCTCAACGTGCCGGCCAGTATTGTGCTGGGCAATAGAAGTGAGAAATTAGTCTGAGGGGATGGAGAAGACGACATGATCCCTGTTCCTAAAGCAGTGTTATTATTGTCCGTATAGCGAGACAGTTGTAATTCTGGGGATTTAGTAACAGTGGCTAAGTACAGACGGGCATTTAAAAATCAATAGTTTTTCTTGTGTGGCAGCAGTAACCGTTTGGAAAATTTAACACAACAGCCAAGGGACCTCTGAGCAGATAGCAGGAGGCGCGTTCCTAACTCGCAGTCCCTCCCAGCCTCCTGGCAAGTCCCCTGGGCAGTGGGCAAGGCCCTGAAGGCGGGGCTCCCGAGAAGGTGGGAGGAGGGGGCAGAGGGCCTGCACCCTGCAGCCAGCAGAAACCCAGCCCGCCTCACTGGTTGGGGGTGCTGACCTCACTGACTCCCCACAGCCTGGAGAAAATCTGATCTGTGGGCTGGGGTCTTCCTGCTCCAGGGTATCCCCACTAGAGAGGGCTTCCTCCTGCACCCTCAGAGGTCAAGCACTCGTTCCCTGCTGGGCCACAGAGGCCAGAGCGGAGAGGGCTTGGGGGCCTGGGTGACGGTGAGGACAGGATTAAGAAGTACACATTGATAGTTAAAACAGTCACCGGGGATGTGGGGTACAGTGTGGACTACAGTCAGTACTGTTGTAGTAACTATGTAGATGCTGGAGGTATGATCAGGGCACTTTGAGGTAGGTGACTGTTTGCTGTGCTGTACACCCGAAACCAATACAAAATAATGTTGAAGGTAAACTGTAATTGAAAAAATATATACTAAAAAAGAAAAGATGGAACCTGTACAGATGTCCTCTACCTGTGGCTTTGCCACTGCCCAGGAGGCCCTGACTTGGTGGTGGAATTAGACAGAAAAGCAGAAGTGGGAGAAGGTGCAGGGACCAGAGGGGGTGACCAAACCGAGCCTTTGAGCACTCTGCTCCTACCCCGGCACCTGGGGCCTGACCAGAACTTAGAGGGGGAAAACGGGAAAGGAATATGAGCTCTCGGCGTGGAAGCAATATGCCACAGGTTCTCAGAAGGAACAAACAGCTTGCTTTCCAAAGACACAAATTCACAGACACTGGAATGGAGGCTGGTAAGTGTGGATGGAGGCTGAGGCAGCAGCCTTGGCTGATGGGCCCAGAGCCCAGAGCCCTGCGATTTGACCTCAAAGAAAGAGCAAAAGAGCAGGTGGGGGGAATGTTATTCATGATGTCTAGCTGACAGTCATTGAGCATTTTCTATCTTCCATGCACTGTGCTGGGAATTACATGAACTAACTAGCTTAGTTATCCAAGCACTTAGGAGGTAGGTCTTATTTCTACTATTCCATGTCCTACATCAGCATGCAGAGACCAGGGCAGGCTGGGCCTGATTTGCAGGGGCCAGGCCTGGGCTGGATGGAGTCAGGATGTGGGCAGCCTAACTCTGGGGTCTGTGATTTTAGCCACAAAGCCAAATGAATAATTAAACAAGGAACATGGAAAATGATCCCATGTAAAGAGAACAGTCTCTCATTTATACCACAAAGAAGAGATAAACTAAACAGGGGTAAACTTGAAAATAGTATTTGGGGCCCATAGAAAAAGATCTACAGAACTTTAGTGAGATATTTTTAAAACCTTTAAAGAAAATGGCAAATAATACCATGGTCCCTTATTTTTAAAGATATATTATTGATTTTTTTTACAGAGAGGAAGGGAGAGGGATAGAGTTAGAAATATGGGTGAGAGAAAAACATAGATGAGAGAGCTGCCTCCTGCACACCTCCTACTGGGGATGTGCCTGCAACCAAGGTACATGCCCTTGACCAGAATGGAACCTGGGACCCTTCACTGAGCCAAACTGGCTAGGGCAATACCATGGTTCTTGATGGAAAGATTTATGTAAAGACGTTCATTCATCCCAAATTAACTCTCATGTTTAATGCAATTCCAATATAAATCGCTGTGGAATTTTTTTTTTGAAGCTTTCCCAATGATTCTTATGGTCATTAGGAAGAAGGAGCAGACAAGAAAAGTTTGAGAAATAATTAAGAACAGCAATGCTGTATCTAATAATAATATGTATTATAAAACTAGAATAATGAAAAAAGTACCAATGTAGGAATGGATAGGATATAATTAAAACAGGACTATTCACAAACAAGCTACAATAGATACAGATAATAAATAAAAGTAATTGAATAGAAAATAGGTTTACTTGACAAATGGTGCCAGAAAGATAAGTTAGGAATTTGGAAAGAGAAATCAATTTTGCTCCTCACTTTGTATTTTATTCTAAAACACCAAAGATATAAATTAGAGGAATATATAGATAACACACAAGGAAAATCTTTTCTAAGCTTAAATTCAATAAAATAAAAGCAGAAAAGTAGAGATTTGTAGACATGACAACATACCCTACATTTGAAAAGCATCAGAATCTAATTAAACATTTATTTAAAAAAATAGGAAAACTATGCAATAAATATGGCAAAGGGATAATACTCTTTAAGTACAAGGGACTTTATTAAAAGACATGCTAAAGCATATAGACAGATAATTCACAAAGCAAGAATACAATTGTTAAATGTGGGAAATGTCCAACTTCAATCGACCGAAAATAAATGCAAATTAAAGCAATAGTGAGACAGCATTTTCCACATTGCAAGTACGTGAAGATTTTATGTTTTAAGTGTGAGGACGGAGTGTGCACAGCTTGCCGAGACTGCTCATTCACAAGGATCAGAACAGGCCTTGGCACAGCCTTTCTGGATATTAATTTGGAAATGCCATTTAGATTAAAAATGCCTTATTTATTTTAAAAATGTTCTTTTCCTTTGATTCAGTAATTCTTTTTCTGGAATCTATCCTAAGAAATTAATCAGAAATTTAGACAAATATCTCTGTACCATGTTGCTTATTAAAGCATTATTTATAATAGCAAAAAATGAAAAGGAATAAAGACAATAAATACAAAATCGAAAAACAACCCACCATCCGGAGATAACATTCAAGTATTTTCTTTTAAGCAAATAAATAACATAATTGAAATAATATTTTCCTATCCTTTCTACTTGACATTCTATTGTGAATATTTCCCATGTTATTAAAAATACTAGAGGCCTGGTGCACAAAATTTGTACATGGGATAGGGGTGTCTCTCAGCCCATCTGCACCCTCTCCAATCTGGGGCCCTTTGAAGGATGTCCTTCTCACAATCCAGGACTGTTGGCTCCCAACTGTTCACCTGCCTCTGCCTGATTGTCCCTAACTGCTTCTGCCTGCCAACCTGATCATCCCCTAACCACTCCCCTGCCACCCTGATCGACACCTAACTGCTCCCTGGCTGGCCTGATTGCTCCTTACTACCTTCCCCTGCTGGCCTAGTCACCCCTAATTGCCCTCCCCTACTGGCCTGGTCACCCCGAACTGCCCCCCCCCGCGCACAGGTCTGCCACCCCCCCACACACACAACTGCCCTCCCTGCTGGCCTGATCGCCCACAACTGCCCTCCTCTGCATACCTGGTCTCCTCCAACTGCCCTCCGAAGCCAACCTGGGCATCCCCAAATGCCCACAAGTGCCCTCCTTGTCAGCCATCTTGTGGTGGCCATCTTGTGTCCACATGGGGGCAGCTATCTTTGACGACATGGGGGTGGCCATCTTGTGCTTAGAATGATGGTCAATTTGCATATTACTCTTTTATTAGATAGGATTTAAAACATACTTGGTCATGTAAAACCTTACAGAGACACATAGTTTTCTCAATTGGTTTTCCCTATTTCTAGAAGGTCTAATGGTTTCTATAATAACATGTAATATGGTTATAATAAAACAGTAAGTTATTTCCATTTTTTAATGCTTTTAAAAATATTTTTTATTGATTTCAGAGAGAGGAAGGGAAAGGGAGAGAGAGAGAGATAGAACCATCAACGATGAAAGAGAATTACTGATCAGCTGCCTCCTACACACCCCCTAGAGGGGTTGAGCCTGCAACCTGCACATATGCCCTGAAGGGGAATCAAACTATGATCTCTTGGGTGTTCATAGGTCAACACCCAACCACTGAGCCACATTGCATGGGCTTAAGAGTCCATAAGGGGCAATGATTCTACTGGACCAAGAGTATGGCTGGATCTTGAGGACTTCCTTTGTGGAACATGGACCAGAGCCAGGTTGTATAGAAGTAAAATTTAACCTGGCACCAATTCATCTTTGATAGTGTTATACAACCACCACCCAGATCATTTCATTCAAAATCAAAACTGTCTAGAAAATTGCTCTTCTGGGCCTTAATTGCTATGCCACATATAAAAAAAAACCTCACAACATGATTAATCTCTATATAAGCTATACATCTCATTCCAATGAGTCCCTGGGTGATAATTAGCTCTATTGTTCTTCCTCCCAGATTATTAGCTTGCTTGAGTGCAAAGTAGGAGTAAATACTGTGTGTGACTGCTGGGGATGATGGAGGCTGAAACTCCTGGGATCTTCACATCACGCCATGGGAAAAGCCCAAGGGCCCAGGACTTTGGAAGATGGTGATTTCTGAACTGATATAGTTGAGAAAAATAACATCACCAAATACCCTGTGAAAAATATGTCATTCCTACATGCAGATCTTGCAATAAAGAAAGCCATAACATTCTGCATTGAACAAACACGGGTCCAAAATAAACAACTTTTGTAACAGTCTGGCCTTAAAACCTGCTGTCAACAGGGTGTGTGTGTGGTAGCCGGGAGGAGAGAGGATAATCACTTTGATATGTTTCCATTTTGTTGACGATTCAAGGTTTTTAGATTTGGACTTAAACATAAATGCTGTGCTTCCTGGATAGTGAATATCCAATTTCATTTATATCTTTAAGCTGACACTTTAGAAGTATGCAGAATAGTTCAAAAATTTATAGACTATACAAGACACATGCAGAATTTATTTCTTTTAAATGGTCTCTTAAAAATTTTTTGTCAAAGAAAATGAACAAACTACTCTTATGAATGCTATCCCAGGCTATGGTGTTCAGAGTCTTTCTCCGTGGATTTCTTTCCAAGGCCTAATCCTCCTAACCTGGGTCAGGAAGACTAATCCTACCTCCTCCTTAAGAGCAACACTCCACTGAGAATATTAGCGATGAAAGTTTCTTTGATAACATGTGCCAAGGAAACACGGACAGACTGACCAAAAATCCTGACACTCCTCATACTTAGGGAGCTCATTAAGAATTCTTGCCTTGACAAGAGTTTTCTGAAAAGAAAATCAGTGCTTTAAATTTGAAGGAAACTATTTGGAAATTAGTTTGCTTTGAAACCTTATTAAAAACACAGTGTTTCAAAAAAGAAATTGAATTATAATAGACTTCAGAGCTCAGCTATCAAGATTGAGAATGGATGTCAATCACGAACCCAGATGCTCCTAGTTTACTGACAGCGAAGACTCGTGACAGTTGATGTCCCTGTTTCTGTTGAGTCCTGTGGCTTCTATTCAGTATTTTACAGACCCCCGATTCTCCATGGCTCACCTATAGCGACCTCTTTAAGATAGAACATTCAATTAGCCACAGGCTGAAGAAAACTTTTGTGAAAATTTTCCCCGGGTCTCTGATTATGGGTAGTGAAAATTTTCCACTCCATCTCTTGCATGCGATGCAGCTATGAACCCTGAACCAAGTTCACAAAGCAGCTATATGAAGATTCTGAGAAGTAAACAGTAGCAGGAGAATTGAGGAAGAAGACCTGAACTTGAAGTGCTACCAAACCAGCGAAGAGAAAATTGTATTTTTCCCTCTGGTATTCCCAGCTCGATGCAATGCAGTGTGAAGCCTGGAGTGGGCACTGGTGTGCTCAGCAAGAGCTCTGGGAAGCCCTCTGGTCTGGCTCCCAGGATGGGGAAGGGTTTGCCAATGCTTACAGCGGGTGGCAAAAATAGTTACTATTTTTTCATTTCCTCCATTCCCTCAAGTTCCAACTGACTGTAACCTGTAGGCACCTGAAAGCTCTGAGGTAAGACCTTCCCCTCTAATCAGAGGAGCATTGTCTCAAGGAGAGAGGAAAACCCTGGTGTTTTTTTCTTCCTCTTTCTATTCTCTTGTTATTTGAACCAGGAAGCTGGCACAGCCATGGAAAGTGTACCCAGAATTGAACAAACAAAACCCAGATGTTTACCTGTAGGAATAAGAAAGAACTAGGCAGATCTGGAAGAGTGAGGAGCTAGGCAAAGCTACTGCATTTTATATATATATATATATATATATATATATATATATATATATATTTTTTTTTTTTTTTTTTTTTTTTAACGGAATCCTGGACTTGCCCACAAGCTGCTCATACATGAGTTTGACCCTAACAGCATTCCACGAACTTTACCTGGAGAACAGGACTGACTACTACTCAGGTCCCAGAATGGCCAGTGGGTAGAGCATAAGCAGAGCGATCTGAACAGCACTGCAAAGGCTTTGAAAACTGAACAGACATTGGAACCACAACCCAAAAAAAAGCCAGTTGGAATTTGTGGCTTAAACCCAACCAAATCAATTTCCTACTTAAACAAAAATATTAACAATCTGCCTGGCCAGGATGGCTCAATGATTGAGCTTCGATCCAGGAACCAAGAGATCATTGGTTCAATTCCCAGACAAGGCACATGCCTTGGTTGGTTGGAGCTCAACCCTCAGTGAGGGGCTTGCGGGAGGCAGCAGGCTGATCAATGATGTTTCTCTATCTTAGATGTTTCCATCAGTCTTTCCCTCTCCCTTCCTCTCTCTAAAAATCAATAAAAGCATTTTAAAAACATTAACATTCTCCATAGGATTCAAAGAAGGCCCAGAGTCTTATAGCATAATATTCAAAATATCCAGAGTAGACTACAAAATTATTCAGCATCAGAAGAACCAGGAAAGTTTTAACCTGGATAAGAAAACAAAACCAACAGATGCCAATGACACATGTTGAAGTTATCTGAAAAAATCTTTAATACAACCATTATGGAAATACTGCAACAAGTAAGGACAAATATTCTTAAAAGGAATGTAATAGAAAATGTCAACAAAGAAATAAATAAGAACATATTGGATATTTTAGAACTGGGGGGGAAAAAAACAAAACCACCCAACAACAATAACAAAAAACCTTTATAGGTAAGCTCAATTATAAAATGGAAATGATAGAAGAAGAGTTAATAAAGTTGAAGGCATATCAATATAAATTACAGTTCTTTCTCCTCTCCTTTTATCAGAACTACAAATGGAGATGAAAAAGGCTATAGAGAAGGAAAATATTTAAAGAAATAGACTGAAAACTTCCCAAATTTGTTAACAGGAAAAAAAGATGTGTTACTAATAGGAAATCAGTGATTCAAATACTGTGCTTTCTTATCATAAAATATGGAGACCAGGTGGAAGTGAAACAATATATTTAAGTGCTAAGAGAAAAGAACGCTTTACCCAGAATTCTATACCCAGTTGAAAATATCCTTCAGGAATGGATGTAAAATAAAGAAATTTTCAGATGAACAACAGCATAGAAATTCATTGTTATAATGCTTGTTCTAAAATAATTTTTAAAGAAAATTCCTCAAGAGAAATAAAATTATTTCAGAAAAGAACTTAGAACCTCAGGAATGAAGAAAAGATAAGTATCTGGGTAAACATAATACGCACTCAATATTATTTTTTAAGTTTCTTTTTACTGATTTCAGAAAGGAAGGGAGAGGGAGAGAGGGAGAAACATCAATGATGAGAGAGAATCATTGATTGGCTGCCTCCTCCACATCCTCCATTGGGGATTGAGCCCGAAACCCGGGCATGTCCTCTGACTGAGAATCCAACTATGACCTCCTGGTTCATACGTCAACACTCAATCCCTGAGCCACACCAGTCAGGTCACAATCATGATTCTTATCCCATTTTGTTCTTTAAAAAGTGAATGATTGTTGAAAACAAAAATTAGAACATGTCTGATGGAGTTTTCCTTGTAGGTATATATATAAACTCCAAGCAAGAATGACAAAGTGAACTGATTCTTCAAGATAACACAAAAGATGAAAGACATAATGATATAACTTAAGAAATTACATTCATAATTAAAACTTCTCTGAAAAAGAAATCTGGATGCCCAGATGGCTTTATTGGCCTATTCTACCAAACATTTAAAGAACTAATACCAGTTCTACACAATCTCTTACATAAAATAAAAGAGAAAGGAACATTTCCCAGCTTGTTTTATGAGGCTAACATTACCCTGATACCAAAACTAGTCAAAGACATAAAAAGGAAAAACAAAACAAAATTTTAAAAAATACAGCCCAATAACTCTCATGAACACAAGCATGAAGAGCTTTTTGGATGATCAAGCCGACCTGTATGTTGAATGGGTTAGTGGTTACTTGAATCTGCTCGTGTTAAAATTCATAGAGCTATATATCCCCAAAAGTCAATTGTCAGAAACACAAATGGAGATGAAAAAGGCTATAGAGAAGAAAAATATTTAAAGAAATGACTGTTTTAATTAAAAAATCAAAATTAAAAAGAATGAAATCTTTTACAGATTTCAGACTACATGAATTGGCAGGCTTCAATGTCCGCAAATCCATGTTTCATTTTTCAAAATGGTGTTACAAGGGATGCAATGTAAGGCAAGGGAGTTGGGGGTCTCTTGGGAAAAGTTTTCCTTTCTTTTAAATGGGGACACGATTGGTTTGGATGTTGTCTTGTGGAGATATGATATGTGACAGCTGTCTTACTCCATGAGGGAAAACCAGGAAAACTACAGAGCTGCTGACTTAAAATTCTGACAACTTGAGTGGCTGAATTAACCAGCCAGTAATTCATCTTACCTCCAGACTTGTCATGAGAGTTAATAAAGCCATATCATTTCACATAGTGGCAGCTAAAGCCATCTAAGTTGGATGGTATACCTGAATGTATACTTGAACTACTTTGCATAGCTTTTATAGATGAATTGAACACATGTCTTCTTGGTAAAGGAAATAATAAAATTCTCTGGGAAGATTCTATGAACCATCAAGGTGTGATTGAACCTTTTACTGGAAAGCTACTCACAGCCAATTAACATAATATAAAACTAATCACTTTTGGCAGGTACTTTTGTTCTCCAGATGGACAATTCTAAACAACTCTGTTAAATGGGGTAACCCATCCGGTTAGGTTGGGCAGGAGGGTTTTGTAGCCAGCTCATCCTGTGAAGCTATGATGATGTAATCTCATTGAAAATTTTATATTTTGCAGTAAACTATATTATTTTAACATAGAAAGAAGTGTTTGCAAATCCTGACCTTTTAACTCAAGATCATCTCCTTCACACTCCAGGATGTAGAAATGCCTGAGCTAGCATCACTGTTGAGGGATGCTAGCTCAGGCATTTAGCTGATTGATCCCAAACTCATCTATTGGGGGGGGGGAGGGAAATCCTGGCTGTGCTTTCATGTGGTCTAGGACCACCACAACTCAGGTATGACCACACATCAGGCTATTACATTTTAATGATCTTTGTCACTTATACATTTGGAATCTAAAAAATCCACCAGCCACCTTTGAATCAACAACAATATATCTTCAATCTTGGCCAGAAATCTCAAATCAACTCTTAGCTCCTAATTCTGAGGCACAGGCCCACGGCATTCCAATCTTCTGTGGACTGCTGGGAGTGGCAGTGGTAAGGGCATTCCTTCCTTTACATCAGCCTCTGCCTTCACAGCAGTGGCCTCCGCCATTGCCCCTTGTTTTATGGGATCTTAAAGTCAGGAGTCCGGAACTGAACTCCATGCTTCATCTGTCATCTGGACAGCAGCGAGGACAGAGGGACATAATTACTTTGCTCATCGGGACACAATATCTCTAACAGCGCAGCCCACGAGTACAATTTCACCGTCGTGTGAATCCACGCCACACCTAGTGCCATGCATTGGCACCTGGGCTGAGAGTTGCCCCTCTCTTTCCTGCTTTTCTCCTCCTGTGTCTGGGCAATTGCTTGTTGGGATGCAAATACAAGAACTTCCGGTTGTTTCTGCTAAATATCAGCTTGTTGGATTCAGCCTCATTGCTCTAGCCTGTCAAGACCTTTTTGGATCCTAATTACACAGGCGCTGGCTTCATGAAACCACAGCTAAAATTGTTTGAACAAAATAAAGTTGGGGACAAAGCCCTGTGGCATGTTACTGGGGCCTTCCCAGGAGCACAGTTCTCCGCCCCGTTATGAGCCTACCTAATTGGAGGAGCAAGTTCTTTCCTTTTACTCATAGAAAGCAAACCTGTTGGATGCCTTGCTGAAACCCAGATACACTCTGTCTGCCTAGAGCTGCCATTCTCATTAGTTCCCAGTAGGTATACATGTTTTCAATAAAACGAATATTTTCCAGGGACCAAGTGTACTTTTCTGCTTCCCGCTCTGTGACCAACCACAACCATACATGGTGTGATCTGCCCTTGGTGACAATCACTCCGTGAATCTTAAGAAGGATTCAAATCTTCGACAAAAACAGCACTAAAATAATGACAGAATTCTGGGTGATTTGTCCTCTGTAGAGGCCAGTGGAAGTGCCACGAATCAGTAAGGACCAGCCGTTGGAACACCCCTGCACTAAGGACATAGGTTTGTCCTGAGGGTCTGATGACACATAGAAACTTCTAAAGGAACCTTGAGCATCATTGTGGACATGGCACACAACTTGGTGGCTTAGAACAACAAAACCACTCTCTCACAGTTCCGGAGGCCAGGGCTCTGAAATCTGCCTCACTCAACCAAATTCAGGAATTCAGGAGCACTCCCTCCAGAGGCTTTAGGGGCGAATGCATTCCTGGCCTCTTTCGGTTTCTGGTGTCTGCCTGCATCCCTTTGGGCATCACTCCAGCCCACTTGTGTCTTCATACGGCCTTCTCTGTGTGTCAGATCTCCCTCGGCTCCCTCTTGTAAGAATGCAATTTGGGCCCACCCTGACAATGTAGAATCATCTCTCCAGCTCAAAATCCTTAACTTCATCACATCTGCAAAGACCCTTTTCCCAAATAAGGAAATAAGTTCCAAATGTTAGAACCTGATATCTTTGGGAGCCACTTTTCTTTTTTTAAAAAATATATTTTATTGATATTTTACAGAGAAGAAGGGAGAGAGATAGAGAGCTAGAAACATCGATGAAAGAGAAACATCAACCAGCTGCCTCTTACACACCCCCTACCGGGGATGTGTCTGCAGCCAAGGTACATGCCCTTGACAAGAATCTAACCTGGGACCTTTCAGTCCGCAGACCGACGCTCTACCACTGAGCCAAACCGATTTCGGCGAGGGAGCCACTTTTCAATCTATCGTACCTCTCCCAGTTTCCTGATTCCTGAGCACCTATGACCCACAGTTATGCATATGCGATAGAATTCATACAAATAAAGGGAAGTATTATATAAGTGGCATCATGAGTGCAAAAGCAGTGAGGGAAGGAGAGCCCAACCATGGCCTCCTGGGGATAAAGAGGCCCCCATAATGAGCATCCTTTCCCACAAACACGGCATCTGTCCCAAACCCTGAGGGGCACAGAGGAGGATCCCAGTGCCCAAGAGTCTCCAGGCAGCCATCTTCCCCTCCCCCACCCCACCCCCGCCTATTCTCCTCTCCCTCCCACCGAATTTTTCCTAATTGCTTTAGGAAAAACTCTTGTCACTACAAAGCAAACAAACTCTCTGTCAAGACCAGTTAAATCAGTCAACCACAACCCATAAAGAAGGAAGAGGGCAGAAGAAGGTGAAATGCAATCAGGAATTCAGAATAGTTATTACATTCTAATCTTTTCCTTTCCAAAACGTAAGGAAAAACATGCAGTAGGCCATCATTTTTACATTGCATCCGGAGGATGCCAGGCCAGAATACATGAGGTGTGTTCAAGGAATTTGTCCCACTGCCTCAGAACCCTGACGTCCTACCTAGTGAAGCATTCTGCTGTTCACAGAGGCGTGTGGGACTCAGCCAGGTAATCTCCCCTGATAGCACCTTAACCACCTCCCATCTGCTCTGCATAGCAACTGGTGCTACATGAATCTACTTGCATCTTTGGAATCCATTTATATCCCCCAATTCCATCCTCTTCAAGGGGTAAGAGTCCCCTGAGCTTATGATGTACCTATGAAGTAGAACTTACCTTTTTGTATCTAAAACCTCTCATTCCAGATCAAAGGGACCCCGGAGATCAATTTCAAAGTTTGATGCATAATCCTAGGTTAACAGTTTACAATGACAATATTATAGGTTTTGTCTCCCCCTAGCCCACACATCTTCATTCTGAGAGGCCCAAACTTTGTCCTATGTTTTAGTAAGCCTCTCCCCATCCGTGACTCAGTTTCTTAAGCCTACTGCAAATTTGGTTCATAAAGCCTTGCTATAAAATAAAAGAGGCACATCCCATTTCCATGCCTGACTGTGCTCACCTAGGAGAGCAAAACAGAGCTAGATGGGAATCCTCCAATCAATCCCGTTTCTTTCCAGTCCACTGTGGCTTCAAGAACTTACAATTCCAGGCTACAAGTGGAGGCGCTAAACATTAGCCTGGGCTGTGTGCTAGCTGTCATAAAAGTGTTTCTCTGGGTAGGATTAGGCTTGAATTTAGTTCCTCTTGCTGAGCACCTACTATGCATGAGGGGTCAGTTATGAACTGAGGCAATCAAATGTAAATGTGCCAGTTCCCTGCCCTTAAGAAGCTGACAATCCCAAATGAATAAAGGAAGTGTGATAAAGCTCATATATACATATATATTTACATATGTGAATATATATATATATATATATATATATATATATATATACACACACACACACACACTAGGCACCTAGGGCATGAAAATTTGCACACTCTGGGGGTCCCTCAGCTCGGCATGCACCCTCTTGCAGTCTGGGACCCCTCAGGAGATATCTGATCCCCCCCCACCCCGGGATTGGGCCTGAGCTGTCAATCAGTGGAAGCACACTGACCATCAGGGGGCAGCTCCTGCATTGAACATCTGCCCTCTGGTGATCAGTGTGCGTCATAGTGACTGGTCATTCTGGCGTTAGAGTCAATTTGAATATTACCCTTTTATTATACAGGATAATTCTGTAAATATGTATAGTAAAATATTATATAAGTGTAAAATAGAAATTATGCCATTTGTGACAAGGAAGGCATTATGCTATGTGAAATAAGTCAGACGGACAATGACAAATACTGTATTATATCACTTATATGTGCAATCTTAAAAAAGAGCGCGCGCACGTGTGTGCGCGCACGCACACACACACACACATCACCTGAAATCATGGAAACAGAGAACAGGCTGGTGGTGGCTGAACAGGGGATAGGTGGAATGCATGAAGGTGGTCAAAAGGCACAAACTCCCAGTTAAAGTGAGTCCTGAGGAAGTAATGTATAGCATGGTGACTACAGTTAACAATCCTGTAATATATTTTTGAACAATGTTAAGGGAGTTCATCTTAAAAAGTTCTCATCTTAAGGAAACTGATGTGTAAGTACGTGTGGTGAAGGATGTTAATCATTTAGCAATGTGTACATGTATCAAATCATTATGTTCTAGGCCTAAAACAAGTACAATATTATATGTCAATTATATCTCGGTATAAAAATTAATGTAAGAAAACAGAATATGACTAACCCATAGAATCAAAAAGCACATCTATCTTTCTGGATGACACAGTCAAGACCAGTTTTGAAGGAGGTTCATGGAGAAAGTGAGCCAGAAAGGTCACATGAAGAACCAAGTTGTGGGTTCAGAGAAGAAAAATAGTCCCTTTGGACTCAGGACCAGAAGCATTTCCAGAGAGAAGATGCAGTCCAGTGAGTCTCAGAGGCAAGCAGGGAGCACCTCAGTGAAGGGCAGGACCCCTCAGAGGTCAGAGGGGCAAGGACCCAAAGCCAGAGTCTTGCAGACTGCTTCCCCGCAAAATGCTCTCCTTCCTATATCCACTCACAGGCATCGGTGGTGTGCATCGGAAATCTTGGGGCTCCGGCCCCCTAAAATCCTTACCTGTCAAGGACTGTAAGGTAGTACAAGGCTCCCAGACAGGTTCCAAAATGAAGTGCTGCACCCAAGGGTCTGTCTGGAAGGCACAGTTGCCATGGCAACCCTCGCTAATGAACAGGCATGTAAATGAGGGGAGAATCTATTCATCATTTGCCAGTTTGTGCTGAGTGCTTGCCCTTTGCGGAGGCTTCAGGCGTGAGGGATGGGGTATTAGGAAAGCATATGTTTAGTAAACTGTTGGTGGAATGTCTGTGTTCGGAGGTCACCATGAGGAATGATTATTTTTGCTAGTAGCCTCATACGATGATTTTATCTGCAGCTAATCTGATAAGGATTAAACTGGAATTCAACAAAAGCGCATGGGACAGGCTACGTGCACTCTGTGTCCCGTGGAGAAAACGGCAGCCAACATTTGTTTCACACGCAGCACGCCCAAATGTTGGCCCCTGTGGGTGAGTAAGGCCTAAGAGACAGCCAAGCCATGCCGGCAGCAGGCGAGCAGTGTCTGACTTTACCCTCCCCTGATTCCTAATTAAAACATCCTGACAAAATCCATCCACGGACAAAAGCTGGCAACAGTGACTGAAAGTGAGGACCAGGGAAAGCCAGAGCCCAGATCCACGGACTGCCCAGCAGCCACGCTGCCCGGAGGAGGGAGCTCAGGTAAGAAAATGCCCATGGCCCCAATGACTGGGAGGGAAACAGCCCCTCCCACGCTGCAAATGAAGTCTGTCCCCACAGAAATCGTCATCTGGATCATGTCAGCAATTCACCTAATTTCTCTGTGCTCCCATTTTCTCCTGTGGAAAGCGGGAATAAAGGAACCGGGCTCGTGAGGTTGTTATGAAAATTAAAGGAGTTGCCGAAACTGGTTTGTCTCAGTGGATGGAGCGTCGGCCTTCGGACTGAAGGGTCCCAGGTTCAATTCCGATCAGGGGCATGTACATTGGTTGCGGGCACATCCTCAGTAGGGGGTGTGCAAGAGGCAGCTGATCGATGATTCTCTTTCATCGATGTTTCTAACTCTCTATCCCTCTCTCTTCCTTTCTGTAAAAAATCAATAAAATATATATTTTTTTTTTTAAAAAAGAAAGAAAATTAAAGGAGTTAAGATGGGGGAAGTGAGCATTTTCCCAGTAGGAGGTAAGTTCCACCTGGGCAGGGATTTGGTTTGTCTGTGTCCCTCACAGCTCTGTGCCAAGTACCTAGGACAGTACGAGGCCCCTGGGAGTGCTCCATAATGCTGGTGGGATTAATGAATGGGCTGTTAGCTCTGAGTGTGCAGTGTAGAGGGTGTGAGGAGAGTCCCAGGGAGAGTTGCTGGTGTGCTGTGTCCCAAGGCATTTGGCACGGGGTGGGGGTGGGGGTTGGGGGGAGATGTCAGCAAAGGGCGGATGACGTTCCTGAAGAACAGACTGAGCTGGAGAGACCCCGGAAGGTGGGTGCCATGCACACTGTTCTCTCTGATTTGGACAGAGAGGAATGATGCCCACTCACACCCGCAGTGCACTCCAGGTGAGCTCTGTCTAGTCTGGGGATGGAGAGATGGCCATGCTCGGCAGATCTGAGACACTACCAGTATGGGCTAAAAGCAGCCTACATACACTCTCTTTTGAGAAGTGGTCAGGTCAGGCCTAGTCCTTAGCTTCTCATTCAAGGACCAATTTATGGCAGTGGTGGTGTTGCAGGGTATGAGAAAAGATGTTGTTATAGGGAGACAGTCTTCAGGAGCACATACCCTCAGAAGCCACAAGAAATGTTTGGAGCCCTAACCGGTTTGGCTCAGTGGATAGAGCGTCGGCCTACAGACGAAAGGGTCCCAGGTTTGATTCTGGTCAAGGGCATGTACCTTGGTTGCGGGCACATTCCCAGTAGGGGGCGTGCAGGAGGCAGTTGATTGATGTTTCTCTCTCATTGATGTTTCTAACTCTCCTTCTCCCTTCCGCTCTGTAAAAAAATCAATAATATATATATATTTTTAAAGAAATATTTGGAAAGGATCTACTTCACGTTCTTCAGAAACTCCTAGAAAACATGGGTGTGAAAGACAAGATAAGAGAAACTAAGGGAATTGCACTTATGGTTGAAATGTATAAGGTCACAGACCACCTTCCTCAGATAATGAGAACAAGTGGGATAAGTTACAAAGTTATAGTTCCTCCCCACCTCCCTCTCTCTTTCTTTCCCTCTTTCTCTCCCTCTCTCCTTCCCTCTCTCTCTCCCTCTCTCCTTCCCTCTATCTCTTCCTCTCTCCTTCCCTCTTTCTCTCCCTCTCTCCCTTCCTTCCTTTTGATTGTAATTCATCAAAAAGCAGAGGAATCAAAGAAATCTAAATAAACCAAATTCCAGAAGTGATGAGAACTTCAAGGAGAAAAAAAGACTGACAACTGCTTTCACTCATGGTCAATACGGAATGAACGAGGAATCAGCTTAACTTTCAACAAACTTGTAACAGCTGCACGTGGGCTATCGTGACAGATTTGGATCCCTAGGAGCCTGGTAGCAGAGGACTCTATCCCCACCCACTTCACTACATGACCACAGCAAGGAGGGTGCAGGCTGGAGGCGGGCCAGGAGACCTGAGAGAAATCCCTCTGAGGCCGCCCCAGACTTCATGGAGTGCCTGCACCTGCTCTCCAAGGACCGGGAACAGGTGGCAGGATGGAGAAAGAACTCCTGAAAACTCAGATACCCTCAGGTAAAAGGAACGTGAGGGCAACTTCTTGACGACCAGCAAGCTGGCATTCCTCAGAAAGCCGGGCAGCTCCGCCACGAAGCATGGAGAGATCTGCAAGGCCTCATCGGTGCTCAGATCACAGGCCCCAGTGAACAGAAAGTCCTGGCACCTCCTTCAAGACCTTTGAGGTCACTGTGAACCAAATCTAACTAAAGCTGTAAGAAAGCCCCTGCCCAGCTCAACCACAGGTTAGAATGCCTAAGACTCTGACTCCACTGCCTGGCAGAAGGAGGGCCCTGACATTCTGTGGAGATAAACTATTCATTTCAGTCTTATATGGTAGGTTTTTTGTTTTTGTTTTTTTAACTTTTTATTTTATTTTTTTAATATATTTTATTGATTTTTTTACAGAGAGGAAAGAGAGGGATAGAGAGTTAGAAACATCCATGAGAGAGAATAATCGATCAACTGCCTCTTGCACACCCCCTACTGGGGATGTGCCCGCAACCGAGGTACGTGCCCTTGACCGGAATTGAACCTGGGACCTTTCAGTCTGCAGGCCAATGCTCTATCCACTGAGCCAAACCAGTTTCTGCCAGGGGTAGGTTTTTTACATACCATATCTGGCATTCAATAAAAATTATGAGAAAAGGCAAGAAAGTCTGACTGATAGTCCAGAGAGGAAAATTTAACAGAAGCAGACCTGAGATGGCCCACGTATTTTAATGATCAGACTTTAAAATAATGTCAATAAATATACTAAAGGATCTAGTGCAGTGGTTCTCAACCTTTCTAATGCCGCGACTCATTAATACAGTTCCTCATGTGGTGACCCCCAACCATAAAATTATTTTCATTGCTACTTCATAACTGTAATTTTGCTACTGTTATGAGTCATAATGTAAATATCCGTGTTTCCCAGTGGTCTTAGGCTCTACAGCAGTGGTCTCCTAAGACCATCGGAAAACACAGATGTTTACATTATAATTCATAACAGTAGCAAAATTACAGTTATGAAGTAGCAGCGAAAATAAATGTATGGTTGGGGGTCACCACAACATGAGGAACTGTATTAAAGGGTCACGGCATTAGAAAGGGTAAGAATCACTGTTCTAGTGGAAAAGATAGAAAATGTGAACAAATGGAGAATTTCAACAAAGACAAGGAAGTCATACAAAAGAAACAAAGTGCTATAAATAAAAAAATACAACATAGAAACGAAGAACTCATTACCTAGATTTAAAAGCAGACTGGACACAGCAAATAAAAGGACCAGTCAATAAAAAGTGTCTATTGAAACACACGCATAAAAAAGGAGAATGGAAAAAAAACACAGCATTAAAGATCTGAGGAACATCAAATGGCCTAACAAGTGTGTGATTGGCATGCCAGAAGAAGAAAACCTAGGGAATAAGGAAAAATAAATATTCCAAGATATATATTGGCTCTGGATTTGCCAAGATTAATGAAAGAAATCCCACAAATTCAAGAAGCTTGACACACACCAAGCCTAATAAATTCGAAGAAAACCAGGCCTATGCATAGCACAGCCAAACTGCCAAACACATGAAAAATATCTTAGACAGCCAAAGAAGACACACTAGCTAACAAGAGGTAGCAACATTAAAAATAATTATGGATGTCTCACCAGGAACATGGCATCCGGAAGATAATAAAATAATACCTTCAAAGTGCTAAAAGAAAAAAACTGGTATCCTAAAATCTTCCCTCTTCACATATCCTTCAGCAATGAAGACAAAATAAAGACACTTTCTTCAAACAGGTAAGTGTATGCTAATGCACATTCCAGCATTATTCACATCAGCCAAAAGGCAGAAACAGCCCAGGTGTCCATCAGCAGATGAATGAAGAAAATGTGATATTGGAATGAACAAGATGGAATATTATTCAACCATACAAAAGAATGAAGCTCGGATACATGCTACAACATGACTAAACTTTTAAAACATTAGGCTAAACCAAATAAGCCAATCACCAAAGGAAAAACATTGTCTGGTTCCACCTATCCGAAATATCTAGAAAAGGCAAATTCATAGAGACAATAGATTAGAGGTTCGAGTGGTTGGAGCACTGGGGTAATGATGAGTTACTGCTTACAGAGTTTCTGTTTGGTATTGTTTGGAAATACATAGTCTTGATGGATGCGCAGCACTGTGAACATAATGAGCTACACTAAGACATGCTTAAAATGACAGACTTTATGTTCTCTATTTCATCACAATAAACAGTTCCAAAAAAATTGTTCAAAGACATTACTTTTGTCCATCAGAAACTGAGATTAGTCTTCTCTAGTTGAAGTGCAGTAAAAGAAAACATCTGCCTGGACAGCAGCTGCATTCTGGAAGACATGATGGTGATCATCCGAGTAAGAATAGGCGTGGTAGAGCAGGCATTGGCTGGTGCTAATTAGCCATCAAAGCCCAGGCTGAACTCAGTGTCCCATAAGAGATTACGGTACTTCCTTACAAGATAATATGACGCAGCTATTAAAAATAATGTTTTCAAATTATTTTCTAACACTAAAAAAAACGCCCAGACCATGAAGTAAAATAAAAGAAATATGAAACTCACATACAGAATATAGAATGTGATCAAAATTATGTAAAATACTGGCTAGAAATATTGCAAAAATGGTAACCACTATTATTTCTGCAGATAAGGTTATGTTTGAGGTTTATGTCTTTCTTATTCTATTTTTTAAATTTCCTAAATATTAAAAAAAAGAAGTGCAATAAAAGAAATGCTAAAATAAGACCTTTAGGGTGAAAGAAATGAAACCTGACGAAAGCTCAGATATGTAAGAAGAAATAAAGAGCATCCGAAAAAGAAAAATGGATACACAGTATATGGAGAAGTAAAATAAATGACAGCATACATCTATATGTTGTAAGATTATTAGACTGTTCACGAAGTAGAATAAGATTACTTGAAGAAAAAAATGTAAGTTAAAGATATCTGGAGTAATCTTCATAGTAAGAACCAAATACACATAAACAAAGCAATATAGCTAATAAGCAGGACAAAATACTATACTCAGATATTCTCATTATCCCCAAAAGATGGCAGGAAAAGGAGAGGAGAACACAGAATCAGTGGTTCTAAGAAGAAGCATTTATCAATGGTGGAATTAAATCCAATCTCATAAATTACATAAATTGTAAATGGACACTAATTTTTTTTAATTAGCTGACTTGATAGAGAGGAGAGTCAATTATTTGCAGCTTATAATAAACAGAACTTAAATATAAAGACAGTAACAAGTTGAAAGTAAAACAGAAAAGTAGGCCATACACATAGATAAGCAATATAGCTGGTGTGAGTATATTATCACACAAGCAGATTTTAAGACAGTCTTATCAGCCATCTCATCATGATAAAAGTATCAATTTATAAAGAAGACAATCACTTTAAATGCATATGCTATAAGAACCTGCCAAATGGGGGGAAAAATCAATTATTTTATGGGTATATATTCACACACCTAAATTAAAAAACAGTGTGTCCAACATAGCAGGGTATTGTAGGAGAAGCTCCTCCTAAGAAGGCCTCATTCCTCAGCTGTAAAAGGTTTTTGGTGAGGGTTGTTTTTTTTTTTAATTTTAGAAAACACTATTAATACATATCAACATGTAAAATAATAAAAAAAAACTAAAGGTTATCTCAGTGACAAAAAGTTACTCAGTTGCATTATTGGCTTTAAAAAAAAGAAAGATAAACACAAATAGCATATTAACCTACCATACTAACTAACCTCCATCTCATATAACAATCAATGCCATTTGCAAATGTAAATTCAAACTGAGGACATTTCCATTAAAATGAGAAGAAGGAAAAAAAATGCCTGAAAAGATAAAACCCACACTATTATTTAACCTACAAGTTCTACCTACTGAGACAAAACAGAAATGGAAAATGAGAGGGACCTCACATAGCACTCACTCAGAAACCGCAGGGAGCCTTTTTGACAGGGATCCCGCGCCTATGGGGACAATAGGAGACACCTGCTGGGATGCTGCTTCAGTTTCTAGGCTGCTGGTTATGGCTCCCTCATGTCTTCCCATTCTTTTCCTGGCAGGGGAAGGGGATCTGGCTGCTGTCCCGGGCCCATCTCTGCTGGGGCCTGATGCCTGCATCAGACAAGCTGGGTCTGCCTCCGCTGGGGAAAGGAGAGCCCTGGGGGCCGATGCTGTGGTTCAAAGGTCAACACTGTCTCAGAGCACAGCAAGTGCCTGGCTCTCAAATAGATTTACCAAATGATGTTTAAATCGCTTCTACTTTGCATCCGCAACAACACTGAGAAGATGTCATAAACCAAGTTAGAAAAGTGACAAGAAAAACTACACAGAGCCCTGGCCAATTTGGCTCAGTGGTTAGAGTAGTTGGCCCACAGACTGAGGGGTTGCAAGTTGTATTGCCAGTCAAGGGCATGTACCTTGGTTGCAGACTAGGTACCCGGCCCCGGTCTGAGTGCAAATGGGAGGCAACCAATCAATGTGTCCCTCTTAAATCAATGTTTCTCCCTCTCCCCTCATTCTTTTTTTAAGAAGTTAATGGAAAACTGCAGGTGAGGATTTTTTTAAAAATTACACAGAGATAAGAATGGTTGGTATAGATATAAAATCCCATGATCTGTAGACTGGAAAACCACAAAGTAGTTTCATGTATAAATATATACATGAAAAACATAGAAAGCTGTGTTTTATCTTTTGAAGAAAAAGATGGAGAAAAGACAGATATGATGGGGGAAAATGTGGAGACCTCAGCCCATATGAAATCTGTATATAAGGCTACAAAGAGGGACTGAAATAAATATGGAGCAAAAGTGAAAAACAAAAAGGGCCAAAGAAATGTTTTCTAGGGGAAAAACTCAGTCTAAAAATTGAGACTGTGAACCATGTTGCAAGGAACTACCAAGAGCAACAATCACCACCGGCAGCCACAGCACAGAGAGGGAAGCAGACTGGTGAAGCTTTCACCCTTCCCAGCGAATGATTAGATCCTAAAAAAAGTAGATTGCTCACAGGACTACATGGTGCACTTTGTCATGCACTTGGTCACAATATTAGAAAACAAAAATAATGGAGTAGCAATCATAGAACTTTCAAAGTAAAAGGCTATAACCCCCAAATTCTATACCTAAATCAAGTTGTCATTTGTGTGTGTGTTAAGAGAAAAATTTTCTCAGATTTAAAATATTCAGAAGATTTAGGATCAAGGTAAACTTCCTGAAAAGAAGAAATTTTGGAAAGTTTATGCCATAACAAATGTATGTTAATTGAAATAAGAAACAGAAAATGAGTTAAGTATTGGCAGGGTGTAGGCACAGGATCCAGTCAAAGTTTCAGGCAAAATGTTTCAAAATGTGATTCTAAAACTGACAATATTCTTTAATATTAAAAATTAAAAATATAAAGAAAAGGTGGGGGCGGGTGGTTGGTAGATTTAAACAATCATATATAAAAATTAAAATGAGAAAGGGAGAAATATTTAATTTCTCATCTCCTATAAAAGAAAGTATGATTACTTTGTAATTGATGGTAGGAGTTAAAAGTAAGGTCACAAAAACTTGATGGCCATTACTAGAAAAAGTGATAGTAACATCTATAACTTCCAAATAACTGAAAAGATTATACTTTAAAAACAAAACAAAACACTTCAGTAAAAAAGAAAAAAAAAGACAAATTCAATAGTATGTACACTTGGAAATCAGCGTAAAACAAAATGAAAGAATTAAGATCCAACTGAAAGTTCTGAAATAAAAGAGAGGCTACACTTGCCAATCAAAAGGCTCTCGGAATAATTAAAAATGAAAAAGAATGGCACATGCCTTGGGAATGTCCCCCCATGATCACAGATAGCAATAAAAGAAATGCAAACACAGGCAAGAAGGGTATACATCAAATACCAACAGCAAGCAGAAGCATAACTCAAAAGCATGTAAAGGATATTTACACTGATAAAGGATAAAATCCAGTATGAGAGCAGGCAGAGCTTTGGAAATTAAAAACTGTTGAAACTAAACTGAAGCAGCAGCACAGCAGTGGGAGACTCCGATCATCACAGTAACTTACCTGGAGTGAAATAAGCAAAAGCACAGGTGGATGGGAGGTAGGGAACAGGAAGATCATTTCTAAGCATACACAAAAGCTGTATACCATAGAGGCACTACCTTCATAAAAATTCATCTTATTCCTGCTTACAGAGAAAGTCCTAGCCAATAGGACATGTTTATTTTCTAATAGAAAATTTAAATGTAAACTAAAAAATTAAAATCCCAGTGACTTGCAAATTACAAAATAATTTCCTTAAAAAACTGTAGCATTGCAGAGGGAATTTGAAAATACGATAAATTATTACAAACTATGAAACAACACTATCAAAGCTTGGGAGATATCATTAAGCTCTTGGCTGTGGCAAACTTCTCATCCTAGTTATCTTAATTATCAATTAATGACGAATTAAAATAAAAAAGTAATCTACTGAAGTTGCTTGAAATGACATCAAATAAGCCAAACAGAATAAAAAAACAAACACAGAAATATCCTGCCATGCAAACTACGGGAAAGGAAGATGAACTGCCACAACAGTACAAGGCGCCCTCATCACTCGCTGGTTCATTTACACAAACTCCAAAGTCCATGGGAACAAGATGGACCCTCGAAAAGGAGCAGAAACTGTGGCATCCGCCCTGCCTAGAAAGTCAACTCAACTCCACCTAATTACTGCAGTGAAGGCATGCAGACCTAGTTTTGCCAAATTCCCCACTACTTTAAAAGGAGAGAGAAATAAGGATTTTTTAATATGAGATTCTCTGCTATATAAAATGATGTGTGAGCCAAATAAAACATAGCTTTGAGCTGTATTTGGCTGCTAGGCTGCAAATATGCAACTTCCGATTTAGACTGCTTACTTCAGCTTGACTCAATTTCAATAATATATTTTTCCAGAAAAAAAAACTCCATTTCATGTAGATGTTCAAAAGTATTTGCACAAAACTGTATCAAGTATTCTTGTAAAAAATTTCTCATATTTTTTTTCATTTCTAGTTTATTTTAGTGATAACTCTCTCTAATTCTTAAATATGCTATATTTGTCAATATCTTGCTCTTATTTTCAAAGAGTTGGCTCTTGGATCTGTTCATTGCATTGAAAAGTTTTTGGTTTTTAATTTTCCAGTGGCTAAGTGGGTGAGATTCTTATTCAAACTTTTGTTATTTCTGGTTTATTGCATGTAATAAAAAATATGCCTCTAATGTTTGTCCTTGGGAATTTAATCAAGTTTTCTTTGTGGCCTAATAAATAACCATGAATTGTTAATGTTCCAGGATCACTTCAAAAGGGTGTTCTCTTTTAAAGGGTACAAAATTTATATTGCACACACACACATGCATACCATGTTCATATGCAAACACATTCAAAGCCATCAAATTATTGACTTAGTTTTATTCACTTGATCAATCTAAAAGGAAAGTTTAAAATCTCCCAGAATAATAGTTTTTACCCCTATTCATAGTATCTCCAAAAGCTTTTCCTGAGGTAAAAATTTTGCTGTGAATGTGAGTGACATTCTAAAAAATTTTTTATGCCTAAAGTCCTCAAGTCATCATTGGTGTTGATCACCAATTATTTCCAGTTCGCTCCCTTCTGGGCATGGAGTCAGATTCTACTTCTGAATGGTCCTTGATATTAGGTACAGCTATGTGACTCACCTTAACCAATGAGATGTGACTAGGAGTGACAAAACCTTTAAGAATCGCTATGTGAATCCTTCAGTCTCTTTCTCTGGCCATAGCTATCATGAAAACAGACACAGAAGCCTCTCTCTGCCAGGATTCTTGAACGAGATGACAAAGAGGAAACACATAGCCATCTTACAATGGATATGAGGGAGAGCTTATATTTTGTGGCATCAGGCAGAATATTTGGGGTGGAGGGTAATTTATTACTGCAGCATAACTTAGCCTATCCTTACTGAAAAGGATTTTAAAAAGATAACCCGCAAAAGGAAAAAAATGGATAACCAAACCAACATATGAAAAATATATCATCTTATAAGTTAAAATAAGTTTCTACTTTTCACCAATCTTATTAGCAATGATTTTATTAAATAATACTCAATATTGGTTAGGGTGTTTTAAGATGGGTATTCTCACATATTCCTTTTTAAAAGCCTTGCCTGAGAAAACTGTTATTTATCACTAATATTTATTACTAATAAATATTAATGTACTATTTATGTACTAGAGATCTAGTGCACAAAAATATGTGCACTCAGCCAAGCCTGCACTCTCTCGCAGGCTGGGACTCCTCAAGGGATGTCCACCTGCTGGCATAGGCCCAGTCCCCCAGGGAGTGGCAGTCAGATATCCCTCTGGCAGCCTAGGAGCCCAACTAACAGCTTAGGCCAGCCATGAGCTGACTTCTGGTTGAGCGGTACTCCCCCTGCAGAAGCAGACTGACCACCAGGGAACAGCTCCTGTGTTGAGCATCTGCCCCTGGTGGTCAGTGTACGTCACAGCGACTGGTCATTCCTGGTGGTTCCACTGTTAGGATCAATTTACATATTAGCCTTTTATTATATAGGATGAAGGATTTCATCGTTCTTAGCATTCACATAATACTCATACTTACAGAGATCCAGCATGGTGCTTTTTCATGATGATACAGTATGTGGTCTCAGGAGGAAGCAAACTTCCTAAATGAGATTCTGAAATTGGTTTGCTTATCTATGATCTTAAATGAAATGCTAACATTCTCACTAATGAAAAATAGGATAATGATACCCATGTTATTCAATGTCATCATGATTAATTAAATATCATCTGTGGTTTCTTGGGCAAACTAATTTATTGGAAGCAAGGCTATGAAAACCCATGTACTAGTAGCTGCTATGTCTGACCTTTACGGTAGCAGTGGTGACTATTAGGACTGTGGGTGGGACGGCTGCTTCTGAATGCCCTTGAAAGAAACACGAAGTTGGGGTGTTAACACTTCTAATTCTCAGCGAGGGTCACAGAGAGCTAGGGTGGACCAAAATTAATCTTATTTCCTACAACTTCAGAGAAGACCCCAAATTTAATTGGGTAATCTGCAGAATTATAATAGAAGTTGAAATCACAGACCCATCAAGTCTTGTGAACTTTGGGGCACTGATTAAAAAGGGGTGAGACCTGAGTCTTGGGGGTTTAGAAAATTGAATGCCCAAGTCTCCCTGATAGCCTCTCTGGTGTCTCCCTGAGGTCAGACAAGAGCAGCTTGAAGAAATTAGCGACCCTGACTGCCTGTAATAAACACAGCTGAGGCAGCTGCCTTGAAAGAAGATGCCTGTTTTCAAAACTCTACTCCTTCCTTGTTTCCCTGCCTCTAAACCCGTGATTGGAACCAGACTGGCACATCTCAGGCGAAGTTTCAAGTCTGATATGGGAGAACACAGCATTGCCAAGTGTAGCTAATTTACATTAGTGTAAACTTGGGGATAGGTTTAGCAGTGGAATCTACGGTGTTCAAACAAGGGAGACAGAATATCACGTTAGTTGTAGATAATCTTAACGAAATGGGTGCACATATCAGAAATTCCATTTTTATTATGTTGGCTCGAGTAGCTGGAAGTGACTCAGTTAAGTTTTTAGCTGAAATTTGGATTCAGTGTGGCCAACTGTCAATAGGATGAAGATGACTGACCTTTCCTGGCCCAGGGCAGAGGGAGGAACTGCCTAGGGAGATGAGAATGTTGGAGTGGCGTTGTCACAAACATCCACCGTCAGTACATTCCCCAAGAGGGCCTGAAGGACTCTCCCCTCGCCAAAGCACCAAGCCATCCAAAGACACCATCTTCAATGCACAAACTCCGCTTTAGGGTCAGGCTTGACTCATATAAGGACAATCTGGGGAGTGGCTGGAATTCTTCACCCAGCCAAGGAGATACCAGGAGGCTATTGGAACAGTTATAGGTTAACAAAAACACCAACATGTAGGTTTGAAATATTTAGGTAACATCTCGACTTTGGTGTGTATGTGTGTGAGGTGATGTGTGTGTGTGTGTGTGTGTGTGTGTGTGTGTGTGTGTTCTGTTCAGTCACTTCTTCAATATCCCATTGTCACGCTAAGCGGCCTATATCCACTAGGATCACAAATATATATAAGATATGTGATTAAGATCTTATATTCATATGGGACCTTGCCAAGTTGCTTGAAACCTCTGCCCTTCGTTTTTCTCATCTATAAGTGAAGATCATCACAGCACATATGGCTGTTATGAGAACGAAGTAAATTAATACATAAAGTGCTCAGAACAGTGCTTGGCCATGGGGAAGACCCTGTAATGCATTGGCTGGGATCCTTGTTACTCGATGTTACTGTGGGGCATGGAGAGCATTACATAAGTGTGAGCTCTCATCATCATTACCCGGTTCAGACTTCCCACGGTTAGATCAAAGTGCATTCGGCCGTAAACCACTAACACAGAAGGATGTTTCTAATCACCATGATTTCATGACAACCGTGCTTATTCACAAATGCAAACATTTCGAGAGGTATTTTCCTTCACCTTCACCAGAACTTTGGCTCTGTGGAGTACTTCCAGTGTTTAGAGTTACAAATCTCATGCATGGAATTAACGGCAGGAGGCTGGGGAGGGGCTGCCCTGCCCCGGAGAGGCCCTCAAATGAGGAGACGCAGTTGGCTTTGCTTCCCATCCCAGACAAGCACCTCTCCAGCTTTAGCGGACGTATGAATCTCCTGGGACTCTTGTTAAAATGTAGACTCTGAATCAGCAGGTCCGGGGGCGGGGAGAAAGGCGGGGTGCCTCATTTTAAGCAAGCCCTCAGGTGATGGGGAACCTGCAGGTCCCTGGACCAGTCAGAGGAGCAAGAAAGCTGAATGTGAGAAGCTGGGCGCCTGCTTTCAGGCAGGGCTGACCGGCCTGTCCGCTTCCTTCATCAAATTCCCAAAGTGAAAAACGCCTTATCTGCTTTCCAGGCACCGACCTTCTATTCGGGGCTTTGCTCAGACAAATATTCACAGGCTTGAAGATTTCTCTTCAGCTTTAGATTTTTCTTTTGACCAAAGGGACCCCAGTTATAGCAATGCACACATATTGTCGTCCATAATCTGATAAGCTTGTTCAAGGATGCAGGCTCCTGGGCCCTATCCTGGAGATTGTGATTCAATTCGTCTGTCTTATTTTTAATAACACACCCTCTGGGTGTTTTCTGATGTACACTCAGGTTTGGGACCCTCTGCTTTTGGCTAAAAAGCCTCAGCGGCTGCCCTAACCAGTTTGGCTCAGTGGATAGAGTGTCGGCCTGTGGACTGAAAGGTCTCAGGTTCGATTCCCATCAAGGGCATGTACCTTGGTTGCGGGCACATCCCCAGTGGGGAGTGTGCAGGAGGCCTCTGATCAATGTTTCTCTCTCATTGATGTTTCTAACTCTCTATCCTTCTCCCTTCCTCTCTGTAAAAATTAATAAAATATATATATTTTTTTTAAGTCCCAGCTGCTTCCACCTCATGTGTGGCATTTCCACATCACGCAGTCTATGAACAGCACCTTCCCCCATTCCCAGTAGAGAAGTGTGCATTCTAGCTCACAAAGGAGACCCCTGCCAGCCCCAGGGCACCCAACTCAGCACGCGAATGTGTTTGGAACGGGAAGCAGAAGTGAGCACTACTCAGAATTAAGACATACTCTTCTCTCTTCCAGGAGATTGAAGATGAAAACAGGTCAGAATCATAGGAATAATCAGCAAAGGACTAAAACTTGCCGTGGATGGGCAGTGAGCCAGGGAAGATGTGGATATGCAGGCTAATAGTAATGCCACTGCTAACTCTCCCACAGGACTCCGGCCACCATTTTGTTCTTTGCAGCTCAGTTTTGCCTCAAAAGGAACCAAAAGTGAATCTTTCCAACCATAAAACTAAGCTGGTTCCACACATAATAGACACCAGACAAATCCTTTTTAAACTGGGCTAAACTGAATCAAATCCACTGCCCAAGCCGAGGTGAACCTACAAAAACAAACACTAACCTGTTCAGAGAAAAGAATTACTTTCAAAAACCCCAAATTTATTGGAATTTCATGAGATTCTGCACCGTGGAGGAGCAGAAGGGAATAAAGGAGGAAGAGGGCAAGGTCTAAGTTTGCTTCAAAGAGGAAGAAACTTTCGTTCTTTAGGAAGAAGGGTGAATTGCTAGGAAACACAGCAGGGCAATGAAGGGCCACGGACTGCCGCGAACGTCTCCTGGTCTGATTGTTTCAGGGAACTACTAGCAAAGCTAGCTGGATTTGCTGCAGATGGCACAGTGGTGTGGTGGTGGAAAGCAGTCAAAAATACCCCTTGGGTTCGAGGACACCAAGTCTGTATCCCCCTGAGAATGGTGCAGCCGGCTGGGAGGGCCCGGGAGCTGGGGACCACGGAGCTGAGGGAGCGGCTGGAGCGGGGCGGGGCCCAGAGTCACTTTCAAGCAGCCTTTCTCAACCCGCCTCAGTAAAAGACGTAAGCTTCGGAGATACTTTCTGGGGGGCTATTTTATCAATCCTTCCCAGGATGGACCATAACTAGTGCCATGATGCACTGGAGAGGATCTGAAGGAGCGATCCTGGCAAAAAAAAACAACAACAACAACAAAAAAACTAGCATCCAGGAAGGGTGAATGCTGTCCCTGACTGGCTGTAGGGCAGTCGCCTGGCTGTGGAGGCTGATGAAAAGAGGGGTGGGACAGTGATCACCAGGGAGTGCAGAATGCAGGTCAAGTTCCAGGAAAGAACCTTTGCAGTGATGGGCCAAAGAAGAAGCGAGGCACTGGGCAAAAGATTTGGTTTTCTACTTAGTATACAACTGAGTATTTCAGCCTATGCAACGCACACGCGCGCGCGCGCGCGCACACACACACACACACACACACACACACACACAGTCATAGCCTTAAAGGTAAATTGGCCACGGGCCAAGAGAGCAATCCCAGCCCCTTCCGCCTGTCTTCCATTCTGTTCCCTAGAAAACCAGCTCCACACACAGACTGGACCGGTGGGGTCCCTGCAGGCTGGACCGGTGGAGTCCAGGAAACCCTGCCGCGCTTCCCAATCCAGGGAGGCTACTGTTACAGGCATAGCCAGCAAGGCACCCACTCCCAAGGACCCACCTAATGAAAGCCTCATGTGTTGACTCAGGCTGCACACACGCTCTCAGGCTAATTCTAGCTGGGCTTCGCGCCGAAGGTATGACCTCACTGTCGGGAAAACCAGGGACCCCAGAAAGAAAAGACTGGTGTGTGGGCCAGACCTGCTCCTGACGGTAGCCAGCCGGCTGGGATGGACGGAGACAGCCACCTCTCCCAAAGCCCCCGAGGACCAGGAGTCAGGGCCTGTGGGCCGGGAGGCACAGACATCTTATAGCTAAGAGTCCTCAGTTCTGGCCCAAGCGCTCCTTTTTTCTGGCATCATCCCCATAAAAATCTCTACCATTCCATAAGGTTCACGCCAAAGAGAAGTTTAATTAGGTAGGGCCAAATCTCTGTGGAGAATTCTCAGTTACAGAAGCTAGGAAGAAAGGATATAATTAGAACCTGACTTTTTAAAACAGAGAAAGGCTCAAAAGACCCCCATTAAGAGAAAGACACTGAAAAGCACCGTTCAGAACCTGGTAGCCCAGAAATTTCCCTTATCAGCATCATTACAAACCACGTAAAGGCCCACATTTCAACCTCAGGCTGGCATTTTTCACTTAGCTCTTTACACTCAGAGGCATTTAATAAATTGTGTCGGCAATTCCTCTGCCTGCTCTGCAGCACTGTTTTCAGATGTTCTGTATTAAATCTTTTGTAGGCAACAGAACTTCGAGGAAGCTGTGCTTCAAAAGTAAATAAATGTGATTTTACCTGATGTGGTCACCGTGAAATAGCGAATGACTTGGGCTTTTGTTAAAGGAACGAAGAGAAATTCTCTGCAAGATTTGCTTATAAATTCTGCCTTCGGGCATTGATGGCTGAGTACAAGTTGCAAAAAAAAAACAAAACCCAACCTGGTGAAATATGAAGTCTCTTAAATTGCATCTCATACGGAGCATTTGCCTGCATCCTGATGAGCCCCTTGAATAACCATCGCATGAGATCCCTTGGGACTCCAAGGCCTCAAGGAATCAGGGAAGATTTGGGAAATGGGAAAATTCCCCACAAGTGGGGGAACATTGAGTGAATATCAAAGAACAAGGATTGACTTTGATGAAGACCTGTCAGTCTCCTAAAAGTTACTCTCCAACAATAGCCCCAGCTGGGGTTTTTTTATTAAATGTTGCTAATTCCACTTGCTTTTAGTCCATTTGACTAAATTTTATTATACTAGTTGTGGAAAGAATCAAAGCACAAAACTTCAAAGAACTTATATACTTACTAGAGGCCCAGTGCACAAATTCGTGCACCAGTGGGGTCCCTCGGCCTGGCCTGCAGGACCAGACTGTAACCGGCTCTCCAACATCCCCTGAGGGGTCCCCGATTGCAAGAGGGCACAGGCCAGGCTGAGGGAACCCCTCAGGTGCACAATCGGGGCCAGGGAGGAATGAGGGAGGGTTCTAGGGCATGTCCATCCCATCTTACTCAGTCCCACTCGGCCGGATCCCAGCAGCAAGCTAACCTACCAGTCCGAGTGTCTACCCCCTGGTGGTTAGTGCATGTCATAACAAGTAATTGAGCAGCCTTAGCATATCATTAGCATATTATGCTTTGATTGATTGAATGGATGACCATCCACTTAGCATATTGGGCTTTTATTATACAGGATATTCATAGCCCATGGACAATAGTGTGGTGAAGGCCTGTGGGGGATGGAGAGGTAAAGGCTGGTGAAGAGGGGCTAAAGAAGGGGAAAATGGGGGACATCTATAATACTATCAACAATACACACACACACACACACACACACACACACACACACACTAGAGGCCAGGTTCACGGCATTCGTTCACTCGGGGAGGGTGGAGGGAGGGTCCCTTCAGCCTGGCCTGCAACATCCTTAGCATTGCTGCCATGGCCACTGTGCTGGCCAGCTGTGAGCCCGGCTCAGGGCTTCCGGCTGAGCAGTGCTCCACTTTGGGAGCCCACTGACCACCAAGGGGCAGCTCCTGTGTTGAGCGTCTGCCCCTGGTGGTCAGTGCACATCATAACAACTGGTCATTCAGCTGTTCAGTCAATTTGCATATTACCCTTTTATTATATAGGATATTTTTTAAACATATAAAATAACCTTAGTTCTATATACAGATGCATAGATTAAAATATTTATTATTTTAAAGAGAAAACTTATTGTATGGAAATGTATCTCTGAAATAATGGTGGGGGGGATCAATGGGAAAGCGATTTTGCTATATAATATGTGCTTTGCTTGAGCTTTTCAGAAATACTACTAAAATTCAAGAAAGGTATATTCAAGCCTGCAAAGACAAGACAATTCACAATTCATCAAAGCTACAAGGACAAGGCTTGGTCTGCTCACACAACTGAACATCCCGATAGAGCATCTCTGTCCTGAACTGGAAAAGGAATGTCCACTGTTGCAGCTGGATTGCGGTGTTGTGGTTCACTCACCATATGGTCACCCAACTGCCAACCTTCCAAGTTCCACAGGATACCAGCAGAGAGCCCCGTTCTTCCAATTAGCCTGCAGCCCAAGCAAACATCTCCCTACAATGGCCTTGGTTCAGAAAGCCTTCTTGGGCCCTTTCTCTGCTTTCTTTCACTTGGTCTATACTTGCTATTCTACCAAAAGTCCCAGCAGTCCACCATTATGCACCCCTTAGCCTTGGAATCAAGCTGCTTTTCAGAGGGGATGAGTGTATGTGTTAACAAGAACTAAGTAAATAAGAAGGCTCCTTCTTGGACCTTCAGCCCAGGCAGGATATAAATGTCAGAAAGGTGAAACTGGTTTTAGTGTATGTGTGTGTGTGTGTGTGGGGAGGGGACTTAAAGATTATCTAATGCAATGAAACTCTTTTCCCCCAGTATGTAAAACAGAGTGAAAAGAAACTGTTATAAACATACAAACACAGAAACTGTTATAAACATAAAATATGATTTGGCCATAAAAGAGACAAACGAAGTACTACACGTGCTACAACATGGGTGGACCTTGCGAGCATTACGTGCAGCGGTAGAAGCCGGTTACAAAGGCCCACGTGCTGCACGGCTCCCTCTGTGTGCAATGTCCAGAAGAGGCGAACCCAGAGAGATGGAAAGCAGGTTAGTGGTTGCCTCAGGCTGAGGGGGGCTGAGGGGTTGAGGGTGATGGCTAAGAAGCACAGGGCTTCTTTATGGAGTGGTGAAATGTGATAAGATTGACTATAGCATTGGTTGCTCAAATTTGTGCCGCAGGTTAAATGGGTGAATTTTATGATGTGTGAATTCTATCTCAATAAAGCTGTTTAACACACACACACACACACACACCTACACAACAACCTTGTTCTCGCTATTTTGCCAACCAGACCCCCCTCACCCTGTTCCTTCTCGTGGCCCCAGAACTAGCTCTGCAGGCACCTAAAGCTGAATGGAATGATCTAGTCCACTTTTCTTCTCCTCAAATGTTAACCAAGACATAAACCCATGTCTTTTTACTCCAAGTGCAGGGCCCTTTAAATCAAAAGTCTCACTAATGAGTAGAGGCTCATCGGGGGAGAGGCTGATGGCCTGGGGCTCACCGTCCATGTCCAGGCGCTGCATGATGATGGCCAGCTCCACCTCGCTCGGCATGTACCCCAGGGAGCGCATGGCCATTCCCAGCTCCTGCTTGGAGATGAAGCCATTCCCATCTCGGTCCAGAACCCGAAAGGCCTCTCGGATTTCTATAAGAAGAAAGCAAAGGAAGTCCAATGGTCACACGGCTTTGAAATTATCAGTGATTGTCTACTGAAAATTCCTAACTATTTTACAGATAGTGACATGTCAAAACCCTTTACTTCAATAAAAGAATGGCCAAAGAGGAACCAAAAAAAGGAAGAAAGAAAAAAAAAGGGGGGGGGGGGTAGGAAGGAAAGGGGGACAGGAGTTGAGGGGAAAAAGGAAAAGAGCTTTGGACAGAGGAGGTAACTGGCCCTGAGCATCCCCAAACACTGTAGTAGGTACACAGTTAGACAGTGGTCCCAGTAGAGAGTCACGTTAACCAAGGACTCCTCCTGAGCAAGGATGAAGATGAGGTTTCATCGGTGAGGAGAGAATATGCCTTTTAACCTTGGCCATCAGTTGGAAAGGGAAATGAGATTCCTATACAGACTTACTTACACCCCGGCTCCCTGCGGCTGCAGGAGCTGTGCAGAGAGGTTCTCAACCTCATAGTAGAATAGAAGTTAAGTATCCTGCTGTTTTTATTTCATTCCTGTAATTTACAGTTGTTTTATGGCTATAAGCAACTTCAGATCGATAGGAGTGTCATAAAAACCCAAAACAACATCTTTAATCACATTCACTGAGGCTGGCAGAGAATTTGACTCTGCTATCAACAAGGCCATTTCACTCTGGCAGGTGGTCTATCCTCCTACCCAAGCAGACTCGCTCTGCTTTCCACCCTGAGGCCCTCCCTCCGGAGCCCCTGAGGCGCTAGTTCTGGGGCATTTCTGAATACATCACAACCCTGTGAGGCATGGCATGAATTCGAGATCACAGACTGAATGAGACGTTCGTCCATCCATCGTCTCTGAGCACCAGACGTGGCCAGCTTTGATTTCTCATCAGTAAACCCAGTGCAAACCCAAGGAGGGCAGCTGCCAACCTTGGTCATGTCATTCACCAAGTATTGGCTGTCTGTACAGCAGAGAAACAACCAGCACCTGCTGGGTGTCCTGGGGCTCCTTCAGAGCCCGACACTCCGGTCAGGAAGGTGAGAGCCACACAGAAACTTGCAGGAACTCATAAAACTATTACAGGACACTTGGCCCTAATCTGTTTAGTTTCACTTTTCTAAATAGCTGACTTGCTATTTAGAAACAGATACCTTGAACCACTCCCTTTCCCAAACAGGCTCCACCCTTTCCTATTTACATTCATTTCCTGTGGCTTCTAGAACACAATTTGATTGCTTAACAGTGTTTCCCAAAGTGTGGTACGCATACCCCCAGGGGTACTGGAAGAGTTTGGTGGGGATATGCACTGCTGTGCCTAATTCTATAATTCTACGTTCTCATGAGTCAAGTCAAGACAGTCTTGTGAGGCGTGAGATGGTCTGGTGTGCAAATAAATGTTGTTTATAATATAACTTTTATTTATATTTTATTATGAATAATTTTATTTTTAATTTATTATTATTTTGTGTATGTGCCAAAAAAAGAAAAAATAAATATATTTTGATTGTTATTAAAATACATCCTTTTTTTTTAACGAGGGGTACTCAGCATTACGAAAATTATAGAAGGGGTACACATATGTCAAAAGTTTGGGAAACACTGGCGTAAAACAACAGAAATTTATCTCACTCTGAAGGCCAGAAGTTTGGAATCAGTATCTTTGGATCAAAGTCAAAGTGGACTGGAACACTGGAGGCTCTGGGTGGGATTTGTTTTTGACTCCTCCCACCTTCCGGTGGCTGCCAGCATTCCTTGCCTTGTGGCCCCATCACTCCATTATCTGCCTCTGTGGTCACATTGCCTTTTCCTCTTCTGTCCGTGATCTCTCTCCGCCTCCCTCTGATAAGGGCCCTTATGTTTGCATTTAGGGATCACCAGACAATGCAGGAAAATCTCCCCATCTGAAGATCCTTAACTTAATTACATCTGCAAAAACCCTTTTGCCAAGGAGGTGGCATTTACAGGTTCCTGGGATGAGCACCTGATACTGAGCAGGGGCTGGGGGCCGGGAGGAGCTGTTTTAAAGACCATTGACTGCACTCTCCCACCCAGTTCTTTCACCTCACACCCTGCCTTCCTCTTTCCCTGCCAAATCAAATTGGTCCGTCAAGGACAAGTCAAGGACAAGCTGTGGAACCCACAGCAAAAACATCTTTGCTCACTGTTGTTCAGCCAAAGTCATCTCCTTGTCTGTCAACCACTCAGTAGGTCCTTCATTACTTTCACATGACATGTAGATGAACCATCTAGAAATAAGATGACTGGTGTGGAAGACAGGGCTTCTCTAAGCTCCTCACACACTTCGTTCATCTTTGTATGTTCCCACCCACACTCAGAAGGGGGCGATAGACAGACGGCTGTTCAATGGATGGTGGGTCTGAGTAAATGAGGATGGTACATCGGTAGCAAATCCATCATTGATACCAATTCCGGACGCTGAATGCTTTCTGCAAATAAATGTGGGCTCCAGCAGAGAGGAGACCAGCCAGTGAGTCAGTGCCCTCGGCTCCGGGCCAGGTGGATTAGCTAATTAGGTTTGCAGCCAAAGCCCGAGGCCTCAGTTTGCTCATGTGTAAAATGAGTTGGTCAGCCACCAGGATCCCTAAGCCCTCCTTTGTGTAGACCAGTGGCCATGGTTAAAACGTTTCAGGGAAGAATAGGAAGCTGTGTTCTCTTTCATGCCCTATAAATCTATTCTTCAAATGCTCATTTTTCCATGGACTATATAGAAAAATACTTAGTCCACTCCAAATTCTGAATCAAGGGCTTTGTCTGCACTTTTACTCTTTCTCATCAACAAAACCTGCCCAAGATCACCTAAAGGGGCCATATGTTTTCCTACCCAGTCCTTGGCGGCCTGAGAGGAGCTTGGTGCTGCTGCTCAGCTTGAGGTCACGGCACACGGCGCTCAAGGGCAGGAGGATGCGGAGACGGGGTCCCTGAGTTGGGAGTGAGCCCAGGAGGAGGCCTGGCCGGCTCTGCCCTGCAAACTGAAACAGTCTCCGCCCCCATCGGTTTCCCCGTCTGAAACGTAGCTTGGGCTGGGTCTCCTTCTGGCTTTTCTAGCAGAGTTTTACCTGGGGCTGGCTTGTACTATGCAGCAGTAGAAAATGTCAGTGATGGCAAGGGCTCTACCTGGGGATCACAGAAAAGGCCAGGGTGCCAGCTGGGCCAGCTGGAGGGTCAGCTGCAGGCAGAGCCCTGCCCCGTGTCCTCTGGACCACTCCCTTCCCCAGGTGCCATGTCCACTTCCCATCCCTCAGATTCCAGCCTGCACGCTCTGGGCTGTTGCTATCACTCAGAAAGGGTGATGCCCCCCTGTAGACAGGACAGGACCTCATTCCTGTGCTCCTTCTGCATGCTCTAGACCTTTCTGACTGATGAGCCTGTGTCCTTACACTGGACACCCCGGAGGGGCGTGGTTGCGGGTGTTGGAGAACTTGCTCTGGAAATGAAGGCCTTGGCATTTGCGCCCGCTGATCCCCACCCAGCTCTTGGGCTACTCCCACAGTTGCCTCACCCGGAGGCTCCCAGATTTGGCAAGGCAGACCAAAGATGGGGTCACCCCAGCGCTACCGTGCTGTGAAAGGACATGCTCCTACCAGGCCTCGAAACCCCGTGGCTGGTCCCATCTGCAGTGTGTAAGCAGGCAGGCCCCGTCCCAGCCCAGCACGAGGCAGGCAGGCACACACCGGCTCAGAGTTTTGTTTTCTGTGCCCCCCCCCCCCCCCCCCAGGTAAGGGGACAAAGCCTTCCTCCACTGTTTGCGTAGAACATCTGCTCCTGGCTCCCAGGATAAAGCTCACTAACTTAATTTCTTTCAAAATATCATAGAGTAAAAAAAAAAAAAAAAAATGTAAAAAAAATATGAAACTAGAAATCCATAATGGGCGCCTCTGGAGAGTTAGCGTAAGGGAAGCCCAGCCAAACGAGAAGCTTATTAGGAGGAAATGGGTCTTGCAGTCTGAGCATGTGATGTGTGCCTCGTTTTATTTTTAATAGCGAACAGGGTGTGAGAAATGTGCCCATAAAACCAGCGGAGACACTGGAGCAGGCCAGGTCCCACTGCCTCCGGCTGCAGGCGGCCTGCTCACGGCACGGAGGGGCCCTGGCCGCTCTCCCACTGGGAAGTGGGAAGCACAGATCGGGTGTTCAGAAAGAGCCCAGCAATGTGGTGTGCTTTCCACTGGAACACATCCCCACTTTGGGCTAAAGTCCCGTGAGCAAGCGTGCTGTGCATTTGGTTTTCAATTCAGTTTCAGGCTCACGCGACACACGCACAGCAGGCACCAGCCTGGCCGCCCCCACTCCCCAGAAGGGGCATCTGCAACGGGGATCAGAGCCTGCCCGACAGTCCCTGTGTGAAAGGAAACGCGTGCAGACACATCTTTTAAGAAGAGAAATCCGTTCTCTGTCATATGGACTTTCCCAGAACCAAATCCGCATTCCCACAGGGATCCGGGCTTCTCCTCCCTGGGGGGACGTGATGGTCTGGAGCCAAACAAGGCCTGTGCGGGACATGGTCCTGCTCTAGAGCCCAAGAGATTGCTTCTCATTACGCCTGCAAGTCTGTTTTCCTTTCTTTTCTTCTCTTTTTAAAGAATAGTTTATTGATTTTTACAGAGAGAGCGAGAGAGACAGAGAAACATTTACTGGCTACCTCCTGCACGCCCCCTACCAGGGATGGAACCCACAACGTGGGTATATGCCCTGACCACAAATTGAACCAGCAGCCTTTGGGTACACAGGACAATGCTCACCTATCTGAGCCACACCTGCCAGGGTGCGAGTCTATTTTCTGCAAGGCACCCACAGCCACCACTGGTACCATCTGTACCCTGGCCCAGTGCCCTCTGAGCACCAGGCTTCGGTTCCATAATGCACCCTAGGGACATGGCCAATTAGAGCCATAACAACAGCAAGGGCACACCTCGCATACGGAACAGACTCATCCATCAGGCGCTGAGCGGAGCGTGCAGCCGATGAAATCCAGACCTCAGCCAGAGCCGATAGTCACCGGCTCACGCCTGGCTTTGAAGACTCGGCTGAAATTCACAGCGCTAATGTGCAAACTCAGATCAGTAACGAAGAACAACAGCTTCTCATCCCAATCTCCATGACATGCAAAACCTGCTTGTTCTCCACAGAAATGTATCTTTAGGAAGACCGTAGGCCTAACGCACAAAAAGAGATGGCTCTATTCACAAGATGAGTTCCGTTGAGGCACGTCATTGAGAAATTGCAGCAATGGAGACAGACGCGGTTCAGCAAGGCTAGGCAAGGCGGTTATTTCATAACGACACAAATGTACCAGGAAATAGAAGATACAAACTTGGAGGTCATTTTTTTTTTTTTCATAAGAATCATAAGACAGGCATTGAGCCCATGACAAACGATTTAGAAGGGTTTCCACCTTCCCTAGGGAAGACAAGAAATGAATATTGAAATGATTAATCAATGGAAAGCTGCTGTTTACTTATTATCTGCCAGTACTGTGCCACAACAGATAGGAAGCTAAAGAAACTTTGCAGGCTGTGCGGAGCTTATATTCTAGTTGGAAAGACAGAGAGGTGACCAGGCACTCATCACACAGGATGACAAGCTCAGTAACACAAGTCTGCACAAAACCCCACGGAAGTCCCTCCAGGGGCTGAAAGGCATGACAGGGAGACAGCTCTGTGAAAAGGGTCACCTTTGACTGTTCGGCATCTTCAGGCCACGGAGAGAGGGGAAGGAGGCCGAGTGGAGAGAAAGCGCCAAGATGGGCACCAGCTGCACAGCGGGTGTACAAACACGGAGACGAGGGTGGAGAAGTGCACGAGGGCGAGATGGCAACGGGCCTTCAGAGCCATCTGAGCTTTACCCTGAAGGCCCGGGGGTTTGGCAATTTGTAAATAAAGTTTTATTGGAACACAGCCACGTTTACATAGTGTCTGTCTGTTGTCCACTGTCTCCTGCGTTTGTACGGTACAAGTGAAGTTGAGAAATGATGGCAGAGATGGTTTGGTCTACAAAGCTTAAAATATTTACACTCTGGCCTTTAAAGTTTCTGAACGCCACTGTAGGCCACAGGGAGCCCTCGCTGGGTTTAAATTTTCAAAAAGAAAAAGGATCCGATTGATTTTTAAACGGAGGGCTCCGCATCGGGGAGGCTAAAATGAGAATGACAAGCGATGAGAAGCAGGGCCTCACGTGGAGGCTGACACAGTGCGGAGGGCAGGCCAGGAGCTTGGAGCCCAGCAACCGGGAGTTGGTGGGAGGGCCCAGGACGCTTTCCTGAGAGGGGGTTGGTGCTGGGGAGGGGGCAGGCGTGCAGGGCCGGGGCTAGGGAGGATCTGAGGCTCTGAGGCTGATGCTGGAGGATCTGAGGCTCTGAGGCTGATGCTGGGGTTGCTCATTTGCCTGATGGGGTGAGATGCAAGGACATGAACTGAGAGAAGGTTGAGGAGGAAGCACGGGTTTTCAGGGAGGGAAGACCAGCCTGGCGGGTGGTCTAGCAAGCATGTGGACACCTGCAGCTAGCATTCGGAGAAAATGGGGATATAATGGCCACCATTGCCATAAAAACACTGGTTTGGTCCCAGTGCAGGCCTTAGTGTGAATGAGCTCCAATTTCATCATCATCAATCAGTGCACAAAGACAACTAATGGGTCCCAGCAAATATGGAACAGAGGGGAGAGCTCAGACACGAAGGGACAGGGCTCTTAGGAGGGGGCAGGATGCAGCACACACTCAGGAGTGCCCATGCAGCTAATAACCCTGGTGGGGACAGGCCGAGGGGATGGGGGCGGGGAAAGGTGGCAGCATACTAGTCACATGCTTAACCTGGCTTGTTTTTCCCGGGTCACTTTTACAGGGTTAGAGAATCCTCACTCCTAGGCAACTTGCTGTGTGAGGAGTAACCGAGTCTGTTTCAACACGTGTATTGAGAGCTCCTTCCTGGCTCAGACGGGAAGAATGCTGCAGCCGGACACCAAAGCACCATGTCAGAGAGGGTCCGCCCTGAGCTGGGGCACTTTCTGCACATGTTTGTTTTGATGGACTATTGTTCCACACAAAAAGTTGTAGGAGGTTTTAAAATATTAAAATTTAGGCAAAACCGGTTTGGCTCAGTAGATAGAGGGTTGGTCTGCGGACTGAAAGGTCCCAGGTTTGATTCCAGTCAAGGGCATGTACCTTGGTTGCGGGCACATCCCCAGTAGGGAATGTGCAAGAGGCAGCTGATAGATGATTCTCTCTCATCAATGTTTCTAACTCTCTATCCCTCTTTCTTCCTCTCTGTAAAAAAATCAATAAAATATATATTTTTTAAAAACATATTAAAATTTACCTGAGAAAAAAAGAGGAATGCCTGGGAGTGAGAGGGGAGAAGATGAACCAGGAAACACTGGGGAAACACTCAGAGAGGAGGTGAGGCGTGAGAGGACCTAGAAGGAGGCTAAGGCCTGGAGTCAATGCAACAGAGAGGCTTCCCGGAGGCACCCGGGCGAGGGGAGGAGGGGGCTGCGTTCACGGGCTCCAGCCCAGGCTGGAGGTGAGGGCCCAGTAGGGAGCGCCTGCGGAAGAACAAGGCTAGCAGCAGTGACATCCCTCCCTGAGAGCATCCCTGCATCTGTGACTACGCTTCCAATCCGGGCTGTAGCAGGGCTCTGTAAACACCCCAGACTCACCGAGCCCCTGGTCCCCTGGAGCCGGCCGGGGGGCCGTGTCAGAAATCGGTTCAAAGGCCTAGGCATCGAGGCTGGAGGGCCGTGGGCAGGGTCCCCACGCTCCTCTTTTCCGTACCTCCTGGCCCAAATGACAATTTGAATTCAAAAATAAAGCCAATTCTTTCCCTCGCTAGCATTCAGGGAGAAAAGCATTTCAATAACTTAGTAGGTGGTGAAATTATACAGATAGAGACTAAGCATCCCAACTCAAGAAAAATAATAATTTCATTCCTAAAATAGGGAGGCATGAGGTGAGCTGAAAGCTAGGGGCACTTGTATGGGTGAGGAGGTAGGACAGAGTTTATCTCCAAATTTTACACCTCCACAGATCGAGCTGAATTGATGTTAGCATACCAGGTCAGTTAAAGCTACTGGAAAAATTCCCCACCCGTAAAAGCACAAGCCAGGGGCACCCTATGATGGACCGCACGCTCCTGGCAGGACCGAAGGGAAAACCGATCACTAGGCTGAGATTTGTATGAGAGTGAGAACGGCTGGTGGGTCTCTATACAAGAAGTCATGGTGATGCGTGAGGAAAGAGGAGGGGACATCTAGCAAGGGAGTGGTCCTCTTTATGGGGTTCTGGACCTGACCTCTGGGGTGAGGACAACCCCCACAAAAGACTAGAGCTAGACCTATACAGAAATGCCACATCTTTTCAGGTTACACATTAATTTATGCTTATTCTAAAAATAAAAAGTTTTTTTAAAAGCTCATAAAAATCTATCAAAAAAATCTATACTCCATTTATTATTGTTAATGTATTAGGGTATTTTATCCCAAAATGTTTACATATAAATTTTCTAAAATTGGGGTCATGCATTCTCTATAGTTCTTTATCCTTTTTGTTTGTTTGTTTGTTTGTTTAACACAGTCATTTCAATCTTGTGTATTGTTTACCAGACCCTAAGGTTGCTGGGTCAGGAGTTGTCCTCTATGATCTGTTTCTACTCCAAACACTTCTGACACCAAATGTGTGAGTTTTCCCCCACACAACTAATTCTCTAGCGCTGTGGATTGGTGAGGGGGTGTGGCCTGCAGGGATTGGCCCATTGTGGAAGCAGCCACTCATCCTAGTCAGCCAAGTGGCTCTCCTACTGTGGGAGCACACTGACCACCAGGGGGCAGCTCCTGTATTGAGCATCTGCTCCCTGGTGGTCAGTGCGCATCATAGCGACTGGTCAACCGGTTGTTCTGGTCATTCTGCCTTTTGGTCGCTGGGCTTTTATTATATAGGATATCACACCTTCCAAAAGGGCAGTATCAATTATCCTCCATTTCACATCATTTTTATGCACAGGAATCCAATCCCATGAGATATTCCTTTCATCCAGTTATCACTTAGGAGTTAGTTACTGAAGCCCAAGGCTTAAATGATTACTAAGGGTGGGCTTAAGGCAAGGCAGACAATTCAGGTGATGTCTGAAAAATCCCAGAACCACAGTCACCCACATTCAGCCTGGGGCCTGGCCCAAAGGAAGGGCCCAAAAAAGACCACACAAGGCTGAGAGGGAGCTGATGCTCAGAGAGTGGGGAAGGGCTCCCCTGATAGGGAGCAGTGGGGAGAGGCCACTCTCTTGACCCAGGCTGGCACTGTTTCCAGGGCAGGATGATGGGTAGTTTGTCTTATGATGAGATGGACCATCTCCCAGGGTCCAGCAGACTGGACAGCATCAAGGAGACAAGCCTGGCGTTTCTCCACAAAAGCAGCCATTTCTCATGTGGCAACACGTAGTTTCTCAGGGAAAACAAGGCCCATAGCCCAAGACAGAAAAGAGGGATCATCTCATTTGACACATACGGCAATATTGGATGTAGCTGCAAGCAGCCAAGTTGAGTGGAATTTATCTGTGAACGGCATGGTAATAATCAATACAATTAATTTTTCATTAAGTCACGCTGTTCCTAAGCTGTAAATGTTAATATCCTAAGATCGGCGTATAATTAACATCTGAGACAACAAAGTAATGTTGTGGACTGAGCACCAACATGGAGGCCAGAAGCACCACCATGGAGGGACCCCCGTTGGCCTACCCATCTTAGGACACAGCACCTGCTGAGCGACAGATTAACTCCTTGCAGGTCTAACACCCCCAGCTGCACCTCCAGCCCAAAGCCGGGGCCTGCCTTGCCCTCTGCCCCATCTGGACCAACCCCTCCTCTGGATCAGGGGGAGGGCAGACGCAGGCACACTGACCCCAATGGGATAAGAGGACAGTGACGGTCACACATCTTTAGCTTGACTTCTCCACTCCTTATTCATCCAGGGTGCAGCGTCTTAGACCAACGCAGCCCCGGTGCCTAACACAAAGCGCAAAAGACTCCTTGCTGCCCACGCCAAGCAGAAATTTTGCTTGGGCGGCTCAGCCTGCAAAAACAACATTCTCATAAAGTCATCTTCCAAATAATTCATGGCACCGAGACTCAGGGCAAAATGACAAATGGTGGGAGTTGGAAGAACTGGCTCTCACCCAGCACAGAACTCCCCTTCTGCTGAGTAATTTTTTAGTTGTAACTCTTAGCAAACTTGTCCTTCCCTTTCTCACATGCAAGAGCACAGGTAAACACAGCCCAGGTCATGTTTCTAATGGCCTTGCAAATAGAATTGACCCTGGAGTGCTGTGGATAGAAAGGCAGCCAGATGAGATTTAAGACAGCGTGAGCCCCAGTGTGCATCTGCAAAGGAGAAGGCACAGGTGTGGACCGACGCACGGCCATTCAGGGGAGGCCCACAAAGAGACTCCATCCCTCAGCTCCCCCATTTCCTGCAGGGCCCTCCCTTTTGCTCCCCACAGCATTACTGCCTACTCCATTGTGCCTTCCTGATAATTGATAAAGGGCCTGGATAGGAAAGAAATTGTTCTCCACTGCAGGCTGCATGAATAGCCCATTATCAATAGGAAGCAATTTGTTTGCTTACAATGGCCAACTCTCTCATTTTGTTTTAACATGCCGGTTTTCCATCAAAATAAGTCTGCACCTTTGAAAAAACCATTTCAAATCCTCACACTCTCCCCAGCTTGAGAAATAAAACTGAAATCAGCCGAGGCAGAGTGATCTCAGTCCAGCTCTCCAATATGAAAAGGGAAATTCAGAAAAGGGGTGAGGGGTGGGGAGATTGCTTTAGAAATTTAATCCTAAATGAGTCCACATGAGGGCCCAGCAAGCATGCACACACCCGCACAAACCACTGCATGTTTTTACTGAAGAGAAGGAAACCTGGGTGGGAGTTGATGAGGAAGCTCAGGGGTTATACCTGTTCTTGTGGATTTTCAGATCATGGAGGGGAACAGTGTGATAAAGGCCACATTTCACTCCATGGAGGAAAGAAAGATCACTAAATAATGGAGTAAAAAGAGACAGTTTATACTTGGAAAATAGTAAATTACAACTGTACATTACACCATATGCCCCAACCTACTTTTTTTTTAAGATAGGAAATCTACTTTAAAATAAAATATATTTGTATTGATTTCAAGAAGAAATCAATATCAATGATGAAAGAGAATCATTGATCAGCTGCCTCCTGCACGGCCCACAATGGGGATCATGCAGGAGGCAGCCAGTCAATGATTCTCTACCATCAACGTTTCTCTCTCTCTCTCCCTCTCCATTCCCCTCTCTCTAAAGTCAATAAAAACACATTAAAAATAAATACATAAAAGTACAATAACACACTGTGTGGATAAAGCTGAGAGAAAGCAGTCCTCTCAAATTTTGGTGGAAGAAGTTGTTTATTAGTATAATCTCTCTGAAGGGCAGTTTGGCAATCTCTATTCTACTACAAATGCCCACTTTACCTCAACCACTCCACCTCTAGAAATGTGTAATACTGATAAGCTCACATACGTGTGGGATGAAGTACAAACCAGGCTCTCAGTTGCAGCCCACTGTTGATATATTTTTTTAAAAGGTCAGATTTCATAATATTAAGGAATTATAGTTAGTTGTGTTGTTAGGTGTGATATTGATACTGTTTTCTACGTCACTTTGTGGATCTATACTAAAATAATTACGGTGAAATGCTATAATGTCTATGATGTACCTTAACACAATAGAGAGAGGAGGAGGGCTGACAGATGGGGTATAAGTAAAACAAGCTTAGTCACAAGTGAAAGCTAGGTAATAGGTATTCATTAGACTTTAATTTTCTATAATAAAACATTAAAAAGAGCATGCATCTAGAAAAAAAACAACAATGTTTTTTTTTATCATAATATGGAATGACTTGCAAGATGTTAAATAACAAAAGCAAGAGACAGAAAAGTATGCATCAAACGCCACCATGTAAGCAAGAAAAGAAAAAATAGTATAAAAACCTGCTTGCCAGTGGATGAATATACAAGAAACAGATAGCTATGATTCTCCTGGGAATGGGAATCACGTAGGGGGAGGAGGAATAGGAATAGAGGAACACTTTCACAATCTAGCTATCCCCCTTATCTGTGGGAGACCCTTCCGAGATCCCCCAGTAGATGCCTGAAACCATAAATGATACTGAACCCTATATATGCTGTTTTGTTTTGTTTTTCCTGTGCATACATACCTATGATACAGTTTAATTTATAAAGTCAGCTCAGTAAAAAACTAATAATAACTAATAATAATATAAGACAGTTATAGCAATGTACTATAATAAAGTTATGTGAATGTGGTCTCTTTCTCAAAGTATCTTACTGAACTGTACCACCATTCTTCTTGTGATGATGGGAGATGACACAGTGTCCATGCGGTGAGATGAAGTAGCTGAGTAACGTAGGCATTGTGATATGGCACAGACTACTATAAGGGTCACTTGAACATAGGCACTGAGCTACCAAGACAGTTGATAAAATAACCAAGATGGCTACCAAGTGACTAACGGGCATGCAGTCTACAGTCTGGACACACTGGACTAAGAGATGATTCATATCTGGGTGGGATGGAGCCACAACAGTGTGAGATTTTATCACACCACTCAGGATGGAGTGCTGTTGAATATTTTCAAATTCTTTTTCTAGAATTTTCCATTTAATATATTTAGACACAGTTGACCAAAAGTAACTTAAACCATGAAAAATAAAAACCAAGAAGAAGGGAGCCTACTGTATACTTTTGAACTTTGTGCCATTAATGCTTTACCTATTAAATAAATAAATAAAATGTTTGATTGTAAAAATATACATGAAATCTTTAATAGTGGTTATTGCTAATGGGCAGGGTTATGGGTGGTTATTATTTTCCAAATATTCTACAAGGAACATATATCTCTTAAGTAATTTGGGGGGCAGCGAGAAGGCAAATAAAGTATGAACTTACTTAATCAAAGAGCTTGTTTCAACCATCAAACAGAAGGTGACCTTGGGACTTTTCATTGCCTGACACTGCCACAGCCCTCTTCTTCCAGCATGCTGAGCACCCAGGATCTTCAGGGCCCACATTAGGGTAAGGACGAGATGTTAGCTAAGATCTGGTCCTGCCCTTAAAGCCCTCATGATGGAGCATGTGGGGAGAGTGTCAGGAATGCAAACAGCAATTACCACAGTATGTGATAAGTGCTACAATACCCACAAGCAGAGAACCCCAAAGAAAGGAAATCCAAGGAGGACCACATCAAGAAACATCATAATTAAAATGCCAAGAGCAAAAGACAAAGAGAGAATATTAAAAGCAGCAAGAGAAAAACAGTTAGTTATCTACAAGGGAGTACCCATATGATTGTCAGCTGATTTCTCAACAGAAACTATGCAGGCCAGGTGGGAGTGGCAAGAAATATTCAAGGTGATGAAAAGCAAGGACCTACAACCAAGGTTACTCTACCCAGCAAAGCTATCATTCAGAATTGAAGGTCAGATAAAGAGCTTCACAAATAAGAAAAAGCTAAAGTTCATCACCACCAAACCAGTATTATATGAAATGCTGAAAGGTATTCTTTAAGAAGAGGAAGAAGAATAAAAAGATAAAGATAAAAATTATGGACAACTAATACATATCTATCAACAAGTGAATCTAAAACTCAAGTGAATAATAAAACTGATGAATAGAATAAACTGGTGAATATAATAGAATCAGGGGCATAGAAAGGGAGTGGACTGACAATTCTCCAGGGTAGGAAGGTGTGTGTGTGTGTGGGGGGGGGATGCGGGAAGAGATTGGACAAAAATTATACACCTATGGATGAGGATAGTTATGGCGGGGGGGGGGGGAGTAAGAGCAGAGGGTGGGGTGGGAACCAGGTGGAGGGGAGCTATGGGGGGGTGGGGAGGAACAACTATAACAATCTGAACAATAAAGATTTCTTTTAAAAGAAAGAAAGGAAGGAAGGAAGGAAGGAAGGAAGGAAGGAAGGAAGGAAGGAAGGAAGGAAACTAGGGAGAGGAAGGTCATGGTAGAAAACTAATTTTTTAGGAGAAAAATGAATAAGATCCTTAAAGATGGATGGTAATTAGATTCAAGATTATAGGTGATGATTCAGTTTAGTGTCAGGGATAAAGCTGACCCCATTTGCTAATTGGCCTCCCCTGTGACTCAGCAGGAAAACAGTTCCTAATGATTTGCATTAGTCCTCTAGTGAAGAACTGAGCCACAGTTACTCACCACTCCTCCTCATGCCCTTAAGCTTTGACCTTATAGCACAACAACAACCTTGCTACTGTTCTAAGTGACTTCAACACCCTTAACCTCTGCTTCTCTAAATACTTTCACCTCCCTTCCACTCAAGAAATGCCCCTGTAAAGAGAATCTGGTCTTTGTTCTCACTCAACATTGCTCTGAAATATTAAGGTCCAAATATTAAGGTGACTCATATTATGACCTCATATTTTTCCAACTGTCATTCCCACTGGCTGTTCTTCTGAGACCTTCATTCCTCAGCCCTCCATTGTCTTCCTTTCCTATTCATCCCAACTAGACAAGTTACCTGGGCCCACTTCAGCTCAACTGTTCCCTTTCCAATTCCCCAACTAGCTTCCTGCTAGGCATGTTCTCTGCTTCCCAAACAGCCTCTCCATGGTTATTATTCAAAATCTTCATGATTTTACACACACTCATTAATCCTACTCTCGAAATCCATCCCCAAACTCTCAGTAAATGATATCCTCTCATTGCTCTTCAGAGGAAAAAAAAAGAGATTATCAGTCCAGAATGGTTTTAAATTTTTTAAATTCCCTTTCCCCTGTAAACTTAACTACAAAATTCATTTGCATTTCCTCTCTTGTTTTAGACCAAAGAGTAGGAAATGAGAATGAATCTCTTGTTTTAGACGCACGGCATTTGTATCACACTCATTTAATGAAAATCCAGATTCTCTCGCCTTCATCCATCCCCCATACCCTGGGCCACTTGTTTGGCTGTAGCTGTTGCCAGCATGGGGACTCAAAACAGACTCCTTTGGGGTCATTAGGCCCCAAGCCCTCAAGCCATTGCCAGCATCTCTCTCACTCATCCATGGTTTCTAAGCTTGGATGAAGCCCCACATTGTGGATGTAATCAGGCCCTCTCAGGGATGGCCAAATGGACTAGAGGACACACACATTCCAGGAGCCCCAAGCTGTTAACAGTCTGAAAATTCAATCTTGACCAATCAGAGAGAGTATAAAGGAGAGTTAGGAAATAAATTCCCTCTCTATTCTCTCCATTAGACTGTCTGCAAACAGTGTTTCTCTACAGTCTATCTGGAGTCATCCTGAATAGCTGAAACATCATGAAACAATGGCCAACCTAGCAATGCATCACTTGGTGCTGTTCTCCAAACTTCCCTCCATCACTTCTCTTTTCCCTTTTCTCTCTTTCTTGTTGCCCTGAGTTTGCACTTTCCCAAAGACCTGAGCATTTAAGTCTTGCCTCGGGCTCTGCTTTCCAGAGCTAAAATGCAAAGAATGCTATGAATTCCATTACTTCCTCCCTCCCAGGAATTTTCCACCTTAGTTACTCTCTCACTTCTATAGCATATCTTTTTAGTAAATGCCTAGAGCAGTGTTTCACAAAGTGTGGTACACATACCCCCAGGGGTATGGAAAGAGTTTGGTGGGGGTACACGGTGCAAGGTGCTCAGCTGCACCTAATTCTACTTTCTCATGAGTCAAGTCAAGACAGTCTTGTGAGGCGTGGGATGGTCCGGTGTGCAAATAAATGTTATTTATAATATAACTTTTATTTATATTTTATTATGAATAATTTTATTTTTAGTTTATTATTATTTTGTGTATGTACCAAAAAATATATATATTTTGATTGTTATTAAAATACATCCTTTTTATTTTGACGAGGGGTACTCAGTATTATGAAAATTATAGAAGGGGTACACATATGTCAAAAGTTTGGGAAACACTGGCCTAGAGGATTATAGAAATGAACCCATATAAATCCACAACCAAGCTATCAAATCTTAACATTTTGCCATTTTGACCTAATATTTTTAGAAAACAAAACAAAAAATTAGACATCACAAATGAAAATGAAGTTCCTTGTATGTCTCTCTCTGATCTCATTTCCTTCGCTCCCCAGATATTATCACTATCTTTAATTTGGTATTTATCATTCCCATTCATTATTTTTAAAATATTTGTTGGCCCTCTCAGGATAGCTCAGTTGTTTAGAGTGCTGTACAGATAGCCAAGGTGTGAGTACCCTAAGGTTACACATTCAACCCTTGGAGGTTGTGGGTACATTAAGGTTGCACATTCAATCCTCAGTCAGGGCACATACAAGAAGCAAACAATGAATGCATAAATAAGTGGAACAACAAGCCAATCTCTCTCTCTCTCTCTCTCTCTCTCTCTCTCTCTCAATAAATATAAAAAATACATAATTTTAAAAATGCTTATTTCTTGCAAAATACCTCAAACATAAGAATGTAGAAAAGAATAATAAACATGTGTTTACCTAACCCAGGCTTATTAAGTCTGTGCATTTGTACCATATTTACTTTAGATCTTCTTTTAAATTGGCTTTATGGAAGTATAATATTGTTTGAAGCTCTTCATAGATCACTTCTCTATTTTATTCCTCTCTTTAAATTCCAAAAGTAGCCACTATCATGATTTCAGTAAATATTGTTGCCTTGGACTTTTTCCTCTTTATTCTGAATACATATTGCATTCACATACGTGTGTGTGTGTGCGCGCGCGCTTTTATATATAACACAAGGAGTACACACATATTGATCCATATAACTACTTTGTTTAAACTAATGTCTTCATAGAAGATAGTAATATATCATCTTCAGTTGATTAGTATACAGGCTGCTGACAATTTTCATATGAAAGGAATCCCCACAATAAATGTCCTTGCTTCCTGTGGAGACAGTGCCTCTCTCTGACAGCTACACAGCCAGGTACAAGGTGGGGGCCAGGAAAAAATATACCCAACCACACTAGACTTGTGCTTGCTTGGCATGCCACCTCTTGTCCCTGGCTAATAGAATGAGGGTCTTCACACATGGGAGGGGTCTCTCCTGGACCATCTCAGCCATTATGGAAGCTAAAGTATTAAGTATACCTGGTAGAGCCTATACAATTACTAAAAATAGATGTGTAGACACTTAATGACATGAAAAATGTTCATAATTTATTGTCAAGTGGCAAAACAAATTTCTACAAAGTGTGTATTGTGCGATCATCATTTTTAATGAAGGAATTATACCAAAAAGACCCAGAAATCAGCCTGAGGGGGCAATTCTAACATCAAAATAAACAATGGCAGGAAGAGAAAGTGATCTATTGAATAAAATGGGAATGCATGTGTTAATACCAATTGAATGAATGAATGAAGAAAAAGCTCTTGCTTACAGCCTAATAAGTAGAAGGAATGATAGATTCAGAAAAAAATATCATTTGATAACCACCATAATAATAACTGATTCAGAAAAAAAAATTTAATCAGGCAAGAATCACTAGTGAGTGAAAGATTGATGAAGATCGAATATTTATAGAGCTTCAATGTATTTCCCCACAAATAACTATTAATTATAAAAGGGAAAGAGTCACTATACAGTGAGAAGCCTAGCAGACTCTATTTTAATTCAGTGGTCAAAGTTAATATCACCAGTAATGGGCCAAGTCATCATCATGTGTCACCTGATCGGATGCTGGATAATGATGTGAGGATGACACATCATTATCATGTCTGTAATATTTCTGCCAAAGCTGCATAACTGAAATCTAACCATGAAAAAACACCAGACAAATCCAACATCCAGCCTGAGGGGCATGTTATAAAACAACTGGCCTGTAACCTGCGAAAGCATCCAGGTGCTGAATGTAAAAACAACTCCCAAAAACTAAGAAGCATTTTGAGGTAGGATGAAACTGAAAAGACACCACAGGTAAGTGCTAAGTGATTCTGGATTGGATGATTTAGCCGTAAAGAACAATACCAGGATAACTGGGGGGATTTGAACGGAGACTGTAGGTTAGGGGGTAGTTTGTACAATGTTTCCTGATTCTGATGATTACGTTGTAGCTATGCAGGAAGAGCATTGGAAAAAAATACACTGACTATTCCAGAGCCTTGGGACATCATGTCTGCTGTTTGCTCTACAAAGGTGTAGAGGAAAATGTCCTCTATGAGCTCTATTTGAAGGGGGAGAGAGAATGTTAAAGCAAACATGGATGTCAACAATCAGAGAACTAACTGGATTAAGAATGTAGAGGAGCTGAAACCGGTTTGGCTCAGTGGATAGAGCGTCAGCCTGTGGACTGAAGGGTTCCAGGTTAGATTCTGATCAAGGGCACATACCTTGGTTGTGGGCACATCCCCAGTGGGGGGTGTGCAGGAGGCAGCTGATTGATGTTTCTAACTCTCTCTCCCTCTCCCTTCTTCTCTATAAAAAAATAAATAAAATATATTTTTTTAAAGTTATAGAGGAGCTCATTGTGCTAGTCTTGAAATTTTTCTCCATATTTGAAATTATCAAAAAAATAGTAAAAACAAATAGGACTATGTAATGTTGATTTAATTACATCATATGTTAGAATATTATGTGTGTTTACTAAATGACATGAGAAAATTTTCTTTAAAAATAGGGATAAAAAAATTATAGAAGCAAGATGACTAACTAACTGTACAAACATGTGCCCGGAGGTGGAGGGAGGTGGAGAGAGGAAAAAAAATACAACAAAATGTAAAGGTGAATTCTCATACACTCCAGATGACTGCATGCAGTCGGTGGTGGCCTTTATACTTTCCTTTACTCACAAACTTGTCCGTGTGTCTAAAGTTTTATAAGGACGAAATGAGACTTTTAAAAACAAAACCGAAGCAATGAATGAATGATGGCTTGACTCCAGCCACTCTCTCCATTCTGAGGAGCCCTTTGAGAGCACCTGACATGTCAGAATGGGAATCTTTCACAAAACTTGACGCAACTGTTCTTAGGTCCAATCCCTCTGGAAACTCTTTATTCCCCAACTCCTACTCATCAATTCAGCCTGAGGAGCAAACCAGTCCCAGACTCTGCCCCTAGAGGGGTTTACAAGGTACTTGTGTTAGCACAGGCGGAGCATGGACTTAGCTCATCTTCAGAGAGGGTACACCTGCCATCCCATTCAACAACAAAAAAGGTGATTTGTTTGCGGGGAGAAAAGCCATTTCCACATGGAAATTGCTTCACAACAATATGCCCATAAAAAGTGACTCAGAAATGAACTGCTGGCCAGCCAATCTCCTGCCCGTGTCCTCCCTCTCTCACTCATTACCCTTTTTCTCTCGGGTGTCGCTCGCATGGAAAATGAGGTTCTCTCAATAGAAAAACAAGTTGGGACATTGGTTTAACTCTGAAGTAGTGAACCAAGACTGTTCACACATTCTGTAAAAATAAGTACATAAACAGGCAAATAAATAAAACCCACAAAACATCTAGCCATTCTGCTCTTGCTACCTGATCACATTCCAAAGGTTTCACATCATCTATAGCTCACCCTCACAGAGTCCCCCGAGGCCCTTCCCCCTCTTGGGGTCTGCATGCCCATCACCCAGAGCTGTGGGCCTGGAACAGCCATCTCACCGTGGTCTGCTGCAGCATCCAATCCCTCACTGGCTCCTTGGTCTAACGGGCACTTCCAGGTCTGCTGTTCAAAGTCGGGCCAGAGCCCACTGCCATGGGGCAGGGGAGGACACCCCCCGCTGTGATGTGTCAGGGTCATCCCAAACTTGGCCATGCCCACCCCCTTCCCACATCTCAGCACATCCCAACCCCACCCCAAACCGCACAGCGGACACCAGCTCTTTGCTGTATTAAGGGCAGACCTTTTCTTTCCACACCAGGGGCTGTTTTGTTACTCAGAAATCCTCTTCCACAAATGACACTTTTCAGTGTGTTCTTTAAGATTTACAGCTCAAGTCAGGTTTCCTTCAGAGGAGGGAGAAGAGCTCACGCTCTCCTCTGGAGTCCTGCGGACCATCCCATCCGCGTGGGCAGGAGCAGTGGGAGGAGAGGGTGCTCCGAGCGCCCTGAGTCACAGCCCACCTCCCCTCTGAGCCTCCTGCTGGAGCTGCCCAAATGCACTTGGCACACGCAACCATACTGAGGTCCTCTCAGGGGAGATCCTGGGGAGGGCATTTCCCCAGCCAGCTTGTCAAGGGAGAGTGGACAATGGAAGGAGCCCCCTCGGAGACTGCACCCCAGCCTTGCCTGTAGGATGTGGTCAGTCTGGGGCTGAAGGCACTGATGCCAACCCCCCGACAAACAGAACTTCAGTCCATGACACGTGTCCCAGTTGAAATAACATCTCTAACTGCTCCGTCAGCTACTGCCCCACCATCTGCCTCCTCCAACCAGCGGTGCCAATAAGTGAGTGCTGAGTGGCAGGGTGCCCTGCAGGAAGCAGAGGGCCCCAGGAAGACCTGGTCCTCAGCACTCAACTCCCTGCCAGCAGCCAAGGGAGAGGGACCAGGACAGGACTGGAGTCTTTGCTCCTTTTTCTCAAGGTTCTGGAGGTGAAGGAGGCTTTTCCCAAGCGATGGACAGACTGTGCATAAGCTGATGCTGGTGTGCCCAAGCTGGGGAAGGTTACCTGAGGTCACCCTGTGGGGCAGAGATATAGAAAAAATAAACAACTTCAAATACGGCATTGTTTGTCCCCAAGTTGTCCCTGGCCACTTGGGCAAATAAACACAAATACATAGCTTGTTTTCTCAGTGCCTGAAGCCAAGTCCCTTCCCCACTGGGCATAAATCAAGACACTCACCAGAGCAGGGTAAAAACGCAGCACTTGCACTGGGCTCCCCAGGCTTTCCTTCTGAGTCCGCCTCAAATGGTGGTGGTAAGACTGACACTTACGCCTGCAGATCCAAATTCTGTCCCAAGAAGCCTATTTAAGGGTCCACCTGAGGCACGGCTGAGCTGCAGGGGTACCGCCTGCAGGAGCGGCATTACTGCAGGGCACCGCACCTAAGTGTGGGCTCCTCTACCAGCAAAATGCCACTGTTCCAACAGGAAAGGCCCTGACTGAACCCCCACTCTGAGAACCTCTGGGGCAGCTGTGGGGGCAGCTGGGTCCTGGTCAGGAATTGTCTGCCTGCTGCTGGTGCGGGATTTCCAGAAAGTTGTCAGACAAGAGGCTCTGTTAGAGTAGGGGTTCTCTGCAGCCCCCTGGTCTGTGGCTCCTGTCACAGGACATCAGCTCGGCAGCTTCTCCTGCTTCAGAGCACTCTGCCCAGAGTCGGTCTGGGGCCAGGCCTGGAGAACCCAGGCTTTGGTGTCTAGATCCACCTTCACAGTGCCCAGCTCTCCTGAGGTGAAGCTTTTATGTTTCCCAGGTCGCCTGAACCGTTAATAATTTGCAGCACCAGCAAGTTCAGAGAAGGCCAGGGCATGAAGATGCCTAATAGTTCTAATTCCTAGAAAGATGAAATCCCCGCTAAGGACCAGACAAACTGCTTCCTTTACTAAGCAGGGCAGCAGAAAGAAAAAAACAAAACAAAAACAAAACACTAATAAAACACCTGAGACGCATACTACCAGATTGCTGTCAGCTGTCCACTATCATGAGCGAGGCCTTGGGCCAAACAGAACTTGACCCAAGGACTCCACACCCAAACTCCCAGTGCGCTCAGTGTACATTTCCATTGACTGCCCCAGAGAGGTTACATTTGCCCCAACAAGCTCAGTAAAAAAAACCTAAGTACCTCAAATTCATCTGGGAAGCCCTGGATGACAGGGCTTGAGGACACTGTTGTGCTGACACACGCCATTCTTATTTGCAAAGAGTACTGAGCTTCTGGGATGTGAACGGCCCGAGGAAAGTTTGGCTCTTCTGCATGGCTGTGACTACAGAGGGTCTGTGTTATGGATGGAATTGTTTCCCCCATAAATTCATATGTTGAAGCCTTAATCCCCAATGGGACTATAGCACCGTGTTTCCCCGAAAATAAGACCTACTTCATGGAAACATAATACATCCCCTGAAAATAAGACCTAGCGCATCTTTGGGAGCAAAAATTAATATAAGACACTGTCTTATTTTCGGGGAAACAGGGTAGTATATTTAGAGATAGGGACTTCAAGGGGGTAATTAGGGTTCAATGGGATCATAGAACAGAGCCCTAAGCAAAGAGAATTGGAGTTCTTATAGAAAGAGGAAGAGACACAGATATTTCTCACAGATCATAGATCATAGTACACAGATATTTCTCACATAACATAGATCATAGCATAGATCATAGACACACCCACAGATCATAGCACATGTGAGCACACAATCAAGTGGCAGCCATCTGCAAGCCGGGAAGAGAGCCCTCACCAGAAACCTAACCAGCTCACACCTTAACCTTGGGCTTCCAGCCTCCAGAATTATTAAAAAATAAAATAAAATAAATAACTGTCTGTTCTTTAACCTACCCAGTGCGTGGTACTTTATTCTGGAAGCCCAAGTTGACTGTTACTACCTCACTTGGATTCGAAATATAAATGTTTTGACCAAGCACAAACCTTTGTACTAGAACCCCAAGGTAGGGGCAACATATTAGTTTTCTCTTATAATAAACTACCACCAACTTAGCAACGTAAAGCAACACAAATTTATTCTCTGACAGTTCTGGATGTTGGAGGATTGAAATGAGCCTTATGGGGCTAAAGTCGAGGAGCTGGCAGGGTTGGTTCCCTTTGGAGGCTCCAGGGGAGAATCCTCGCCTTTTCCAGCCTCCAGAGGCTAGGCATGGCTCCTTCCTCCACTTTTAAAGCTGGCTGTGTTGCATCTTCTGTTTCTGAGCAAGCACCTCCCTCTCATAAGATCCTTTATCATGGTCTTCGGCTCACCCAGATAATCCAGGAGAATCTCTTAATCCATCTGCATGGTCCCCTTTGCTATATACAATATATTTAATTTCCTGGGTTAGGACATGAATATTTGGGGGGCCATTATTCAGCCCACCACAGGCAATGTCTGATCTACAAACATATCCTAAGACTGTCCAAGAGGCCAAAACCCAGGGAAACAGGGGCCTGCAAGGCTATCAGGTCCAGCAATGGGCCCCTGGGTAGGGCAGGGCATGGGTTTACCAAAGAATGGGAGATCATTCCCTGGGAAACCAGGAGCAGGCAGACTACAGGCAAAGGAGTGTGGATAGGACAGGACCGGCTGCTCAGAGAGGACCCTGTGCATGGACGCTAGGTAGAGCCCCCTATATCCTGGGGCCAGGCAGTTGGGCCCATGGCACCAGGACCCAGGCCACGAAGCTTGGCTGATGCCCCTCACCTCTAGGCCTGGAGGCACCAGCTCTGTAACTGGGAGCCAGCAGAGAGCCACTGTCAGATGAGGCCCACTGCTCCCTTTCACCACGGTAGTGACCATCTGGAACAGGGCTTGGTGCCGCCCAAGCCAGGTATCCCAACACAGCGGCACGTGCCCACCACCATGCAGACACAGGCGCCTGCCTGGGTAGTGTTCTCCCTGTTTCATAACTGCTTCACTCTGAGGGCTGGCCTCTCCTGATGGAAGTCCTCTGGGTGTCAGAGGCTCAGAAGCTACCAAGTGTCTGAGGAGGGCAGAGGTAAACATCACAACCCCATCGGGCATGCTGTCCCTGTCCCTAATGTCCAGGGACTCGGAGCCTCCGAGGCATGGACTTCAAACCACAAAGCATTTGATGAGCCCCTAAGTCTGTGTGAGGGGCTGTGCAGGCCTTGAGAGGACTCCAGGACTACAGAGTCTGCCTACAGGGAGGGGTGATTATCACAGATGAGATGGACAGTCACAGAATGCAGAAGGGAAGTATAAAATAATGTCCTAGTTTGTTAATAAACACTGTCAGAATGAACAAACAAATGAACTGAGCCCGCTGTGCCAGTGGGAGACCTTGATTAATGATATGGGAATGAGTGGTAATAGCTAATCCATTCTTCCATTTACCCATTGGGCAAATATCGGTCAAACACACTGCACGCCAAGTCCTGCACTCAGCAAGATATGCAAAGATGAATTGGGCATGGCCTTGTCCTCAAGAAGCTCCTCCTGACCTAGGAAGATAAACAAGTGCATAAAAACATCACCGCTGGGTAATGAAAACAGCAACACACATAAAAATGTTGTAGATACGCAGAAAAGAAATAGCCGTTGGGGATGTCTACATGTCCAACTATTTAATTCTCCAGTCAATCAACAAATATATCTGAAGCCCTAACCATATACCAGACTCTCTGCAAGGCGTTGGGCATACAGTGGTGACAAGACTGGCACAGTCCCTGACTACCTGGAGGCTAAGTTTCCCATCTATGAAATATCCAGAAATTACCCATCCACGGACATAAAAATAATCAGCAGTTGCCTGGGTTTGATGGAATCGAGAGAAGATAAGAAGTGGCTGCTAATGGGTATGCGTATTGGGGGGCAAAGGAGGGTGATTAAAATGCTCTAAAATTGATTGTGATGATGTTTGCACAACTTGGTGAACATATTAGAAAAAATTAAATTGTATACTTTGAAAAGGTGAAAGTATGGAGTGTAAATTACATTTCAAAAAAGCTGATTTAAAAAAAAACACACATCATGGTGACAGAGAAACACAATTATTAAATAAATCACAAAAGCATGTGATGCTTCCAGGATGGAGAAGCCCAGGGCACTCTGGCCAGTACTTCGGAGCTTCTGACAGCGCCTCGTGGGAGAAAGGTCTGGAAGATTTCCCAGAAGAGGTGACATTTAAACTGAAATTCACTTCTAGAGAAGGTCTTAGTCAGATAGAGTGAGAAGCTAAGACAGTTGTTCCAGGCAGGCAGAGGGGAGAAAACACATGGTACGTTTGAAAAGCTGAAGAAGGTTCCAGGAAGTTGGAGCAGAGTGGAGGAGTGGGGACAAGTGGGGAGGAGTGGGGAGGAGTGAAAACGGAGGCACAGATCCTTCCACAAAAGGCCTTACAAGCAACGTTCAGCAGATGTGACTTCATCCCAGAGGGAACGGGAAACCATTGGAAGGCTTTCAGGGGAGACTGACAGAATCGGGTTTACATTCATTCATTCACTCAGCCGGCCAACAAACATCTCGTGAGTACCTTTGATGTGAGAGCCTTGGTCTAGGGTAGTGGTCGGCAAACTAATTAGTCAACAGAGCCAGATATCAACAGTACAACGATTGAAATTTCTTTGGAGAGCCAATTTTTTTAAACCTAAACTTCTTCTAATGCCACTTCTTCAAAATAGACTCGCCCAGGCCGTGGTATTTTGTGGATGAGCCACACTCAAGGGGCCAAAGAGCCGCATGTGGTTCATGAGCCTTAGTTTGCCGACCACAGGTCTCTCCCCTCATGCAGTTCACATAATTATGGAAAAGACTAACCACAAACAATTAAGCAAATAAGCTAACCAGGTAGCTACACATTTGGAAAGACTCCTCTGGCAGCCAGAGTGTGGGGAGAACGGATTTGACGGGAGAGGGAGACTGGAAACAGGCAGGAAGGAGGAGGCCCTGGCCACAGTCCAGGCGAGAGATGAGTGTGCATGTGGCAGACCCTAGAGAAGGCCTCCCCAAATAACATTCCCTCCCTCTCTGCCAGAAACTCCCTCTTCCAGCCTTCCTTACCTGGAGCATGGACCAGGGGCTCAGTCAGGACCGCTGGGACCTGAGAGTGAGGCTGCAGAGGCATGTCTCAGGAAGGTTCTCCTTGCTCATACAAAAGGGACACACAGCAGGACATGTCCCTCTTCTTTAATAGTAGAAGTTTTGGGTCTTGATTTATAAGTTTGCTGATGTTTCTGTGACTAGAAATATGCTGTTGGAACTTAACTCTTTATACCAATTAGTCTATGGATTTGTTTATACAACATTTCACTTAATGTCACAGGTTCCAAGAACCTATCAGCAACATTAAGTGAGGACTTACTGTGTAAGTATTATACTACTGTATATACATAATGTTGAATTTCTAACATTTTACATGAAACAAATCACATTAAATCTAAGTATCTAAACTTTATGAAAGATCTATTATAATCTATAGAACAACCACACAAGCATACACAAATCAAAGCAGCACAGCTAAATATGTAATGAAGTAATTAAAGTTAATTAACCAAAAAGAGGGCCAAAAAGGAGAAACAAAGAGAAAAGAGTAATGAATCTAATCAAAGGCTAATAACAAAAGGGTAAAAATAAAACAATTATACAATAATTGTTTGCCATGTAAATGAACTAAATATTCCAATTAAAAAGGCAGAGATTTTTCTGACAAGATAAAATGTCAAGGATCAATCATATAGCATCTATGAGACATGTAATTTAAATAAAAAATATGGATAGGAGCAAAGTAAGAGAAAGAAGAAAGCTAGCATGACTAAATTAATATCAGAAAAATATGATTGTAAGGCAAAGAGTACTAATAGAGATAGAAGGGACATTTCATAATGCTAAAAAGAATTGATTCATCAAGAAGTCACAACAATCCTAAGATAAATGCCTATGTACCTAGTAACAAGAGTTTTGAAATTCATGAAGCAACAGAATCAAAGGAAGGACTAAAAAACATACAATCACTGTTGGAGATTTTTAGCATCCCTCTTTCAAGAATTGATAGGAAAGAGAAGAAAAGAAGGAGAGAGGAAAGAAGGAGGGAGGGAGGGGAAAGGAGGATGGGAGAAGGAAAAAGATGATACATGGAAGAAAATCACCTCAATATCATCATTTGCCATCAGGGTAATGTAAATTAAATTTCCAATGGGATAGTAGTACAAACCCAGTAGCACCAAGTGCTAATGAAGATGTGGAACAACATAATAGTTGGTAAGGATATAAAATAGTACAACTTTGGAGAAGTGTTTAACAGTAGCCTGAAAAATTGACTATATACCTGCACCTACCAAGCAAAATTAAATTGATAGTGATAGAAAGCTACACAGGGTTTGCCTATGGGAGGTGTTTAATATAGGAGGCATCAAACTATCCATTGGCCAAATCCAGCCTACCTCCTATTTTTTTTTAAATAAAATCTTATTGCAACACAAGCATGCTCACTTGTTCACATATTGAACAAAGCTGCTTTTGCACTACAGTGGCAGAGCTCAATGTGTGCAATAGAGAGCATGGCCCACAAATCCTAAAATATTTGCTATCCTTTACAGAAAACAGTCTGTTGAATCCTGTTCTAATATGTAATATACTAGAGGCCCAATGCACAAATTCGTACATGGGTGGGGTCTGGCCAGCCTGTCCCCAGTTGGGGCAGATTGCAGCTGGGCCTTTCAGTAGGAGGAGATGGTGAAGGTTGGCTGGCCAGCCTTCCCTGATCAAGAACCAATCAGGGTCCAGCTGGCTGGGGGGGAAGGGACTACAGGCGATTGGCCAGCAAATTGGGGGGGGAGGGCAATTGGGGACAGGGCCGGCTGTGGGGATGGGCTATGGGTGGTGAGCTGGCCAACACCACCCCTGAATGGTATGGCGGGGGGGGGGGGGGGGGGGGGAGGTGATCAAGGGCAGAGCTGGCTGGAGGGAGGGACCATGGGCCAATTGGGGTGGTGGGGGCCAATCGAGGGCCAGAGGCCTGGGGGAGGGGCCATTGGTAGTTGGCCAGCTGGCCCTGCTCCTGATCAGAGTAAGGGGGCTGATCAGGGGCAGAGCTGGCTGGGGGGAGAGGCCATGGGCCAATGGGGTGGTGGGGGCCCATCGTGAACAGGGCCAGCCATGGGGAGGGGCTACAGGTGGTTGGCCAGCCAGCCCTGCCCCTGACGGGGGGGGGGGGGCTGGATACGGGGAGAAGCTGCAGGAGGTTGGCTGGCTAGCCTCACCTCCCATCAGGCCAGTTCGCTGGCCACAGTGGGCATCATAGCAATCAGTCATTACCTTAGTTACGGTGTTATGGTCATTGGCTTTTTATATATATAAATTACATGGTGCAACATAATTACATTGGGGAATATATTTACATGGAATTAAATGTTGAATTATGTGCCACCCCTGCCAAAGATAAAGTGAAGTCTTAAATCTCAGTACCTCAGTGACCTTACTTGGAAAAAGGATCCCTACAGATGTATTTAGTTAAGGTGAGGTCATGCTAGAATAGGATGCACCCCTAAGATTCCTGGTGTAGTGAAGATGGAGACACACATTAAGATGGAGAAGGACATTGATCATGGATGTAGAGAGAATTATTCAGATGCAGGCCAAAGAATTATAAAGTTTTCTGGATCTCACTAGAAGCTAGGAAAAGGCAAGAAAGGATTTGCTCTTACAAGGTTCAGAGGGAATGTGGTCCTGTTGACACCCTGATCTCAGACTTTCAGCCTCCAACTTAGATAATAAGTTTCTGTTGTTTAAGCCACCCTGTTAATGGTACTTTGTTACAGCAGCCAGCCCTAGGACACTAAGATTCCTGGTGACACTAGTACACATATTTATGAGATTACATGAGCATACACATTTACCAAAACTCATCCAAAAGATGTGGGCATTTTACTGTTTCTAAACTGATTATTTTTAAAAGCTTTAAATAAAAGTATAAGCAAGGAAGGAGAGACCTTACCAAGATATGAGATTGGTTGCTAAAAATAGATTTATCATGGTATCAACCACCAAAACCTAATGTTTCAAATTTCTTCAAGGAAACTGCCCATAAACGTAGGTCTACAAAGGGTGGCAGAACCCAAAATTTAGAGAAATTGGTAAGAATTATCAGAATTTTTAAATGACATCTAAGGAAGATCTTTAGCTTAGTACTTGTCTTTAAATTGCCTGGACATAGCCCTGGTCAGTATGGCTCAGTTGATTTGAGTGTCAATCCATACACCAAAGGGTCACGGGTTCTATTCCCAGTCAGGATACATACCCAAGTTGTGGGTTCAATACTCAGTGGGACACTTACCAGAGGCAACCAATCCATATTTCTCTTTCACAATGATATCTCTTTCTCTCTCCCTCCCCCTTCCCCTCCTTCTAAAATCAATAAACACACACACACACACACACACACACACACACACACTACTCGGGTGAAGTTTGTGGGGTGTTTTTTTTTAATTGACTAGTTATAAACAGAACCCCACCAATGAGGTGCCTCATCCTAGAAGACTAAGTGCCAACTAGAGAAAATGCAGGGACGAAGGAAGGGCACGCATTGTACCAGGCCACCATCAATATGGTCTATGACAGATCTCTTAATTGGCTGACCTCATTCCCAACCTCCTTCTCCTTTATCATCTTTCACTTTAGAGGCTGAAAAGCTAAATATTCAGTTTTCTATTCTCACTTGCAGTTGGGGCTGGCCATGTCTAACAGTCCTGGCCAGTTAGTGCATTAGGAGAAGAGCTCCTATTCTCAAGCAAAGAGAACCTCGGGAGGTAAAGGTCTTTTGCCCGTGTCTTCCCCTTGATGCTTCAGATGCTTGTGTGATGTACGGACCTAGACAGCCATCTTGAGAACATGAAGCACCAGACGTGAAGACAAAAAGCCAGCTGCTACTTGTGACAAAGCAGAAAGCTGGGAGAAGCCTGAAGACGAAAGGACATCAATGTTATTGCCACATCTGCTATAACCTGTCCACTTTCGCACTAAGTAAACAATAATTATCTTCCTTCGTTAAACTGTTGTTCATCAAGATTTCTGTTACTTGCTGTCAAATGCATTCCTGTTAAACTAACAACGTTATCCCTCCTACCTAGGAGTTTGAGCAAGCAAGAGAGAAAAGCAGGCAGTCGAGGGAGTGGCAAATGAACTGTACATATAATCAGTATTCTTTAAGGGCTATGAGTAGATCTAATTCTACTTGTCGGCAACCTATTGCACGGAAATATTAAAGGAAAAGTATATCAGTTAATAATAAAAGAGGAAGGAAAAGGAAAAAAATAAGAATTGGTGGCTTACTAAGTTCTAGGCAATTTATATGCATTGCGTTATCAATTCAGATGAGAACTCTTATACCATGATAATGTCAAGGAACAGTGCCAGTAAGCGTGTTAGAGCCAACAAATATCTGGGGATGCAACCAAAATTGGGTAATAGAGAAAAGAGTACTAGACTGAGAGTCAGTAGGTGAGCATTCTAGTTTTGACAGTACTATTCACACGCTCAGTGAATTTGGGAAATTGCTTAATATCCCTGGGGTAGTTTGTCTTCCTTAAAAAGGTGAACGCTGGAGAAAAGTGTACAAAGGAGCCACTTGAGATTTAACATTCCAATTCCCAACCTACTTCGTCTGATTCGAGTAATTTGGCTAGACTTATAAAATTCATGAACCACTTATGACACATCATGGTCATGTCAAAGGAACCACAGCAACTGATTATTCCCAAGCTCCAAACACTTGGTACAAACGATCAGTGCAGGATTCCGAAGACAGGACCCTGTCAATAAAGATAATAGCTTCCCAAGCACTCTAAACGCGCTAATACGGCAGCCATGAACTTCAGAAAGGAATGACTGTCCAGGCTAAGATGCGGGCTTGTTGTCACATCTAGACAATCTATGGTAATGGCCAGAAACCATCTTTATTTGATGTGGGAAAACGGTGATAATTTTAGACAAAAAAATTATTTCTCCCCTTCTGAAGTCGACATTAACATTAGTTGACATGTTCTCAACACACACTTTTATTCTGTGCACACAAAAGAGACAGAAAACAAAGAGTGACTTGAACCGTGAGTTGGGAAGAGGGCCTGAGATGAAATATTCACATACGCAATCCACAAAGTCAGTAATCTTCAGAGTGAAGACGCAAAAGTTGATTATTTGTGAAGTAGACGGTGAATAAATTGGGGAGGAAAAGTTATTCAGGTTGTAGAAAATTACATGGATATGAATTTATGTTTAGCATCAGGAGTGAAATTACATTTTCGAGTGAATCTGCAGCTCGGGGCTTTAAAATATAGATCTTTTCAAATGCATCAAATAAAATTCCAAGGATTACAAGAAATGTTTTATTTATAATGTGTGCACGGATCTAGACATAGTGCCCATCTGTCTCTACGCATATATTTTCAAAACCAGATTTTGGACAATAACTAGAAGAGTAAAAGGGATAGTGTCCTGGCTCCCTCCCAGGCTAGTTCAGTCTATTATCGAATTTTTCTTGGTTTTAAACTCACCAATACAATTTGCCATAGTACCCATCACTTGCTTGTTTCACAGCGGTATGTTTTGTTGATAAGTTCCTCTAGGATGCAGACAGGGAGGTGTATGTTTTCTTTATCACCCTCTTGTCTACATTTTCACGTAGTTGAGGTGACGGGAGAGAAGCAAGTAATTATTGAACGAAGAACCAGAACTCTCATTGCATTGCGTCTCCTTCTCATGAAAGGGACCTGAAGGAGGAAAAGGCTCCAAAATAAATGGGGTTTCTCATTCGCTCTCTACAGGTCCCTCTTGCCTCTTGTTTACACCCTCACCCTCCCTCTAACTCACTCTTTTGTTGCCATTTAGTTCTACCCTCCTGTATATGAATGGCCTTAATAACTGACGAGAGCTGAGAAAGCATCCCATATTCTTTCTGCAACCACCTCCAGTCTTCAATCACAAGAGGTCCACTCTGCGCCAACTGGATGAGGGGCAGCTGCAACCACTTGCAAAACAACTTCAAACGGATTTTTTTTTAAAGTTTATGACTTTTTATATATATATTGATTTTTTACAGAGAGAAAGAGAGAGGGATAGAGAGTTAGAAACATCGATCAGCTGCCTCTTGCACACACCCTACTGGGGATGTGCCCACAGCCCAGGTACATGCCCTTGACCGGAATCGAACCTGGGACCTTTCAGTCCGCAGGCCAATGCTCTATCCACTGAGCCAAACCAGTTTCAGCAGTTTATGACTATTTTTAAGGAATTCGGTGGAAGTCTCAGGAATGTCAGGCTGGATGTTAGGCTCAGTGGCATCGTCCCCCTAAATCCCCCCCCCTAGAGAACAGAAAACATTGGACACAAGGAAGAGCCCCAGAGTCTAAGCTCCAAGACAGGGTCCCTGAGTAATTCTCAGCTTAATTTTAGTCATCTGTCACAGCCACGTCTTTACCAAGGACTCAGAACAACCAAGAAATCTAGACACACCCAGCTCCTTTGATCTATTCAGAGAAACAGGAGAGCTATTTATTATATTTTATGGTATATTTAGATGAACTGAATAACTGAGCTAAGAATAAGTACATAACTCATACTTGTGGAAACTTTTAGATACGATGATGAACACTGAACAGGACCCTATGTATTCAAGGTGAGGTTTGGGCAGGTTTAACCTTGTCACCCCAAAACAAGCTTGCTTCTGAGCAAATCCTACTTCAGCATCATTAACTAGAGCCGTAGACCTGCACATAATTGAAAGTCTCTTAAAATACCTTCCTTAAATGTATGGTGACTGATCTAAGGAAGATGTATAATAAATGACTGGATGAATTGGTGGCTAAATTAATGACCAATAACCTTTATTATTTAGCCTAGTATGTTCTTAGTACAAATTTGCTTGATCTGAAAGAAAAAAAAGAATGCCTGCAACCAGGCCTAAAAAAGTCAAGTAGAAAAGGAGAGAAGAGAAATAATTTTTTTGAGGATCTACTGTATATGAGGCAGGTACATCATTTTAGTTTCAAAATAACACTGGGATCATTCTCATTTTACCCATTATTACATTTATTTTACATATGAGTAAGGTTCAGAGAGTTTAAATACTGAAATAGTAATAAAAGTTACCATGTATATACATATAGACCCTCTCACATACATTATCTTTGTTGTTGTTGTTGTTAATTATCACCTGAGAATATTTTTCCATTGGTTTTTAGAGAGAATGAAAGGGAGGGGGAGGGGGAAAGGGAAGGGAGGAAGGGAGGGAGGGAAGGAGGGATCCACCTGAAAGAGACAGATAAATTGGTCGCCTCCTGCACCAGGCCTAGGGATCAAACCTGTAACCTAGGTATATGTGCCAGGAATCAAACCCACAACCTTGCGTGTGCAGGCCAACTCTCTAACCAAACAATATATGATTTCCTTTCCAACAAACAAAGAAGATGCTAAGTGAGAATTGGCAATTTTTTAGACTAAAAGTAACAGAGTAAGATTTATATATTTTATCAAATGCAAGTAAGTTCTTTGTTGAACTTAGACATTATTGAACTATTAGGGTAAAATATTGATCTTAACTAGAGATTCCTTAAAATAAATTCCTCATGACTTTCAAGGGCATTCAATTAAAAAAAAGAAAGCAGTAAAAATAATATTCTATTGATGTACCTATTCAGGACAGCTCCGAAGACTAAATAAGTTTCACGAGTAATTAATAGCATTAGCATGAAGATTAGTATGCCTAAGATGAAAAGTTCTTTTTTAGAATATGTACAATTTTCTTGGAAGTTTCTAGTCTGATTTAGAGTAATGGCTGGCCCTGGTGACTGCATCCTCCTCAGAAAACCAAGCAGGTTAAGGCAAGTACTATTATCTCGCTAATGCAGACCTAGCCTCCACCAACCAACACTTGGAGTTTCTCTCAGAGAGTCTGGTCTCGTGGTACATTTGTGGATAATTTAATTTACCACCATGGAAATTAAAACTGAAGTAGAAAATAAATATCATGTTCACATATACGCATGCGTGTCTGCATACATATATATGTATAGTTGTATATGCTTATGTAGTTTTCAAACATGCTTAAAATGACAGAGATAATAAAATGAATCCATAACTACAGCATGGATTCAATCATTTTCCAAGCGTTGCCACATTGGCATCATCAGTCCTTTCCCCGCCTTCACTGCTGACATATTTGAAGCACATCGCAGACATGTCACTTCATCCCTGCCTACTTCAGTACACATCTATAAAAAAACCTTTTCTCACATAACCATACACTGTGATCACACTGGCAAAATAAACAATAATTCCTCAGAATTATATATTTTTGTTGATTTTTTTACAAGAGGAAGGTAGAGTGATAGAGAGTTAGAAACATCAATGAGAGAGAAACATTAATCAGCTGCCTCCTGCACACTCCCTACTGAGGATGCGCCCACAACCAATGTACAGGCCCTTAACCAGAATCAAACCTGGGGCCCTTCAGTCCGAAGGCCGATGCTCTATCTACTGAGCCAAACAGGTTAGAGCCCCCCCCCTTTTTTTTTTACAACTCCATAGTATTCCACAGGGTAAATGTGCCACAGCTTTTTTATCCATTTGTCTATTGATAGGCACTTGGGTTGTGTTATGACATTTTACAAAGGTGCTAAGGTAATTCAGTGGCCAAAGAAAGGTTTGGGTGGTTTTGTTGTTGGAACATTTGGATATCCCCATTTTAAAAATAAATAAATAAATAAAAAGGGAACACCAACCATTTCCTCATGTCATAAATAAAAATGAACTCAAATTGAACATAGACCTAGATACTATAAAACACTAGAAAAAAGTGAAGATAAATCTTTGTGACCTCAGGATACACAAAGATTCATTAGATAGAACACATATAGTGAAAGGTATGATCCATATAAGAAGAAGTATGAAACATATAAGAAAATAATAGTACATTTGACTTTATTTTTTTAAATTGCTTTTTGAAGGTTATTGCTGAGAAAGTAAAAAGGCAAGCTATAAATTGGAAGAAAATATTTGCAACATATATATCAGACAAAGGACCTATATCTGAATATATAAAGAACTCATAACTAAATAATAAGAAATCAAACCTAATACAAAATTTGAACAGCGATGCAATAGCCAATAAACACATGAAAAGATTCACATTATTAGTCATTAGGAAAATGGAAATAAAGCACAACAATTACTTATCACTATTGCCTCAGTGGAATGGCTAAAATTAAAGACTATCGATATCATTGTTGGTAATAATGTGGAACAATGGAAACCCCATACACTGATGGTGGTAAAATGGTACAACCGCTTTGAAACAGTTTGGAAATTTCTTAAAAAGTTAAATATCCACCTACTGTATAAAATAAAAGGCAATAGACCAGGAAGCTTTTAAACAATAGGAAATTATTTCTCACAGCTGTGAAAGTTCAAGATCAAGGCACAAGCAAATTTGGTGGCTAGTAAAGGTTCATATTTCTGGTTCATAGATAGCCATGTTCTAGCTGTATCCTCACATAGCAGAAGGGGCAAGAGCATGCCCCATACTTATTTGTAAGAGCACTAATCCCATTCATGAGGGCTTGAGCCTCATAACCTAAGCACCTGCCAAAAGCCCCATTTATGAAGAATACCACACAGGGGATTAAGGTGCAATATATGAATGTTGAGGAACTACAAACGTTGTCTATATCACCAACTATTCCATTTTTAGGTGTCTGCTCAAGAGAAATGGAAACATATGTCTACAGTAAGACTTTTGCAAGAACGATTTATTTATAGAACTCAAAAACTGGCTCACAAAAAAGGCCACCAAAAGGTAAAAAAAAAAAAAAATTGAGGGGTATCCATACAGTAGAGCACCCCTCAACAATAAAAAGCAATAAAGTGCTGATATATAACAACATGGATGAATCTCAAAATAACTATGCCAAGAAAAAGAAGTCTGACACAAGAGTATATAGGGTATGATTACATTTATATAAAATTGTAGAAAATGAAAACCAGTCTGTAGTGACAGAATGCAGATCAGCTGGGGACAGGGAGAAGGGAGCATGGAGGAAGGGATGAATTGCAAGCAGTATATGGCATTTTTAGGGTGTGGTGGAAATATTTCATGTCTTGATTATGGAGGTAGTTTCATAGGTGTATATTTTGTCAAAACTCATCAAATTACACACTTTAAATATGTGCAGTTTGTATTGAGATAACTTATATCTCAATACAATCCTATAAGAGGATTGTATTGAGATATAAGTTATCATATAAAAGCTTTCATATGAAAGCCTAATATGAAAATCGACCAAACAGCAAAACAACCAGTCACTATGACACACACTGACCACCAGGGGCAGATGCTCAACACAGGAGCTGCCCCCAGTCTGCAGGCCCCAGACCAGCCAAGGCAGGTGCCAGCAGGCCCCTCCCTCCCCCGAAACACCGATTGCCCTGCTGGTCGCCCCAGAGATCTGCCCTGATCGCTAGCCAGGCCTAGGGACCCTACCTGTATACAAATTTTGTGCACCGGGTCTCTAGTTTTTTAAATAAGAAATAAGGGTGAGAGGGCAAGGAAGCATTTCAGCCCTCACAGGCATGGCTCAGTTGGTTAGAGCATCACTTCAATAAGCCAAGTTTGCAGGTTCAATACCCAGGCAGGTCAGGCAACATACAAGAAGCAATCAATGAATGTATAAATAAGTGGAACAATAAATATCTCTCTCTCTCTCTCTCTCAGAAAATCAATTTAAAAAGAAAGACAAGGCAAAAGAAAGAAAGTAAAAGGCTTCATTTAATCTTTGTGCAAGAGACTGAATTGAGTAGTGTCCAACACATACTTACTGTGATTACTAATTTTAAAATGGGTTCTTTTACATGTTCTTATTTTGTTTTCCCATGGGTTATATTTTTAAGCATATAATACATGTCTATTTCAATTAGGGAATGCAAAACTCACTTTGCAAAATTTAGAATTCATCAAAAAATAAACAGTAAACTCTGAAATACTTTTACCTTGTATTTTATATAAAAATTTTCATATTTGTTTGATAAAATCTGAAGTCCAAGATTTTCCATGGTTTAAATGTTATTGTTTTATTTTTTATTTTGGTCTTTAGACATCATGACTGACTCCAAAACAATATATGATTTCCTTTTCAACAAACAAAGAAGATGCTAAGTGAGAATTGGCAATTTTTTAGACTAAAAGTAACAGAGTAAGATTTATATATTTTATCAAATGCAAGTAAGTTCTTTGTTGAACTTAGACATTATTGAACTATTAGGGTAAAACATTGATCTTAACTAGAGATTCTTTCAAATAAATTCCTCATGACTTTCAAGGGCATTCAATTAAAAAAAAAGAAAGCAGTAAAAATAATATTCTATTTATATGCCTATTCAGGACAGCTCCGAAGACTAAATAAGTTTCACGAGTAATTAATAGCATTAGCATGAAGATTAATATGCCTAAGATGAAAAGTTCTTTTTTAGAATATGTACAATTTTCTTGGAAGTTTCTAGTCTGATTTAGAGTAATGGCTGGCCCTGGTGACTGCATCCTCCTCAGAAAACCAAGCAGGTTAAAACAAGTACTATTATCTCGCTAATGCAGACCTAGCCTCCACCAACCAACACTTGGAGTTTCTCTCAGAGAGTTTGGTCTCGTGGTACATTTGTGGATAATTTAATTTACCACTATGGAAATTAAAACTGAAGTAGAAAATAAATATCATGTTCACATATACACATGTGTGTCTGCATACATATACATGTATAGTTGTATATGCTTATGTAGTTTTCAAACATGCTTAAAATGACAGAGATAATAAAATGAATCCATAACTACAGCATGGATTCAATCATTTTCCAAACGTTGCCACATTTGCATCATCAGTCCTTTCCACACCTTCACTGCTGACATATTTGAAGCACATCTCAGACATGTCACTTCATCCCTACCTACTTCAGTGCATATCTAAAAAAAAAAAAACCTTTTCTCACATACACTGTGATCACACTGGCAAAATAAACAATAATTCCTCAGAATTATCTAATAACCCCACCTCCCTGATTGTCTCCCGATGTCATTTTACAGATGGAATCAGGACACAAAGAAAGCAAAAGCCTTTTTCACAATTATGTAAACTTCATGAGGCCCCCTTATCACCTGTCTTCCTCTAGACCCCACTACCCTCTCCCCTCCTGCCAAGCCATTCACTTGTGACAGAAACGAAGTCAGCAGCCCTATAGAAAGTCCCACTGTGGAAACAAAGGAATACATATTCTTCATTTTCTGCTAATATTTGGTCTTTGCCTCTAGTTCCTGACACACAGCTCCTAAATCTCTTGGAATTTCCTGGGTGAGTAGGAGCATCTTTTGTTCCAATGAATCAACTCTACTGGATGGGGCTGGTCACCAGGAAGACCAAGTCATGATTAAAAGTTGGGAACTTTCAGCCCCACCCCCTAAGACTCCAGAGAGGGGTTGGGGCTACAAATGGACCATGCCTATGTGGTTAAGCCTCTTTAGTAATACCACAACTAGCCCTAGCTGGTTTTGCTCAGTGGATAGAGCATAAGCCTGTGGACTGAAAGGTCCCAGGTTTGATTCCAGTTGAGGGCACAAGCGTGGGTTGTGGGCTCAATCCTCGGTTGGGGGTGTGCAGGAGGTAGGCAATCAATGATTCTTTCTCATCATTGATGTCTCTATCTCTCTCTCTCCCTCTCCCTTCCTCTCTGAATCAATAAATATATAAAAATAATAATTGTACCTAATAAAAGAGAAACATGCAAATTGACGGCACCTTTGCTACGCTCACAAGCCCCGCAGGCCAACCAGGCGAGTATGCAAATTAATCCAACCAAGATGGCAGTTAATGTGCATATCCAGGCCAGAGTGAACACTGAAGATACATAGAAAGAAGCCAAGCACTGTGGAGAAGCAAGCAAGCAGGGCGGGGGAGAAGGGAGGAAAGCAGGTGGGGCAGAGACCACAGCAGGAAGCCCTACTGCAGGAATCTTCCTGCAAGGAGTCATCCAGTAATAATAATACCATAACAATAGGGTCTAAAAGTTCCTGAGTGCCTGCTACAAAGCACCAGGGTGAATTTATCCAGGTACCCAGAGAACGAAACATCTATCAGATGCCTCCTGCATGTCCTCTACCAGGGATTGAGCCTACAACCGGGGCATGTACCCTGACTGGAAATAGAACTGTCAACCTTTTGGTGCAGGGGACAATGCTCACCCAACTGAGCCACACCAGCCAAGGCTGACCCATCAGTCTTTGGATTTAGCATACCACTTAGCTCATAGTAAGGAGTTCTAGGACTTTTATCTGTGATTATATGAAAGCTAAACTTATTCCCACATTAAAATGATCAATAAGAATATGTATTCATCTTATTCAATGTATCAATATCATGACAATTCATTAGATCTTTAATCTGTACCCGTTCTAATCCAATTTTCATGTGGTTAGATTGTAAGACAGATAACACACAGCACCTTCCCTGTTCCTCAGGGCCCTATGGATTAGAAATGTGAACGCAGCACCTCACTTTTCAGGATCAAGAGGAGAGTTTGTTGTAAACCATTTATTATACAGATAAAAGTAGGGATGTTTGCAAATGACTTGGTTTTTAAAAAATAAATAAATGAAGACAGGTTCAATATTTTCCCTACAATCTCTCCCATCTTAATTTGAATCACTCTGCAGAGGACCAAGGAGCAGAAGGCAGTGTTTCCCATGCTTATCTATCACTCATGAACAGTGTCATGGTCTAAAATATGCTGGTCTAGAAAGATAAATGTGTCATCAGATAAATATAATGCAATGTGATGTGTTCTCACAATGCTAAAAAAATACCAATGGACATCTGATTTCAAAATCTCTGTGGAAAGGTAAATATGAGTTGGGCTTTGAACAACAACTGAAAACCAGTGCTGATAAAAAGAAAGGAGCCGAAACCAGTTTGGCTCAGTGGTAGAGCGTTGGTCTGAGGACTGAAAGGTCCCAGGTTCGATTCCGGTCAAGGGCATGTACATTGGTTGCGGGCACATCCCCGGTAGGGGGTGTGCAAGAGGCAGCTGGTCGATGTTTCTCTCTCATCGACGTTTCTAGCTCTCTATCTCTCTCCCTTCCTCTCTGTGAAATATCAATAAAATATATTTAAAAAAAAAAAGAAAGGAAAAACATTCCAGGCAGGGGATGTGCAAAAGCATAGAGGTGTGCCCATTGTATGGACAATAGTTCTAGGCTTTCTGAGGCCAGAAGACAGAATGTGTTTGCAAAGTAGCAGAGAAAGTTGGGTGGGCCCTGCGGTGCAGGCATTGAATGCCCAGGACAAGGAGTCTGGACAATACCATCAGGCTGTGGGAAACCGTTAAGGTTGTTCATTATGCCAGAGTAATATGGTCTGATCTACGTTTTAAAAGGAAACTCAAGAGAGGCACAAAGGGGAAGGGGGAAGATAAGTAAAAATGGACAGAAAGTGAAGAAAAAAGATAAGTTAGAAGCCTACCATAGTCCAGATGAAAAATTGTAAGGCCTAGAAGCATCCCTGAATTTTTAGGTGGAAAAAAGGAGGCAGAAATTTAAACAAGCTTTTCCAAGGTGAAACTTACAGCACTTGGTGACTGAGGAAATGTGAGATCATAGAGGAGAATACATAGAGGAGATGACTCTGAGGAGAATAGAGGATGACTCCGAGGTCTCTGAGAGTAAACAGGAAGTAATTGAAATGCAATTCCATTTACTAATTAACCAAATCAGCAAACTGATTAAGAATTAATATTGGGTATATATGCAAAGAGACAAGTCACAAAAAACATCTCAGAGAAATAAATTCATCAGGACTACCATTTTGAAAATACACGCGTGGCAACTAACGTATACAGTTTCCTCATTTTTTAAATTTTAGTGTTCCATTTATAGTAAATTATGAATGTCCAGTATGCCATCCCTAGAGTCAAAGAAGATCCCTAAATTTGAGGCACAGGTTGCCTAGCAACCAGTCCCCTTGTGAAGAGAAAAGCTGATTTTTTTTTTTCCAGTAAGATCTTTCACAAATCTACAATAGGAGCAGGAGAAATGATCATTAAACAGGGACTTTATGATTTGGGTTCACTTAAAGAAAAATGAATTTGCTCAACCAGCAGGGGGCATCTCACCTTCTCCAAGAATCTTTCTAAAATTCTCAATATGTACATCCCACTCCATGCTCACGCCTCCTCGCTGGTTTAACCCCAGAGACAGAGCCTCACAGAACAGTGGCCTTTCTGGTCCTCTTCCCCAAACAGACCGAGATATCTGGGGCCATAATCTCATACGCGTACACACTAAAGACACAGGCTGTGGACGCTGGCCTTGAATCATGGTGCTGGCCCTTACTATCTGAATGGCCTTGAAGAATTTTTTAACATCTCTGTGGCTCAGTTTCCTCATCTGTAAAATGGGGATATAACAGAACCCTTCCTCACAGTGTTGTAAGAATTAAATATAAATATATTCCAAGAGCTGACACAGTTCTGGCACACAGTAGACACTCGATAACCCTTGGCTTTGATTAGTACTGCTTATTACATGTGTCTTCTGACAATGCTGGAGAGGTAAGCAGAGCATTTGTTATACAAAAAAAAAAAAATGGATGATTTTCTGGTTCTTTCCCCACAACTGCTTCCTGCCCCTCTGTTCCATTTTTGTAGTAAAATATTACAATGTACATCAGAGCTCCCAAAAGAACCTCAGGAATTGGCTGAGAATTCTGTAGAGAGATAGAACAGTTAGGAGGAATCACCCAAGGCATTTCTTAAAAGGTATGATGAACTTGTAGCCTATGGACTGTAAGTCTAAAGACCCTTTCTCTGGGTCAGCCAGCTCACCCTGAGTCCCTGCATAGGGGACCCTGAGTTGCTGCATGAGTCTCTTTGGTAAAATGTACACTGACTCTCATAAGAAGAAAGCACATTTGCTGAAAATGTTAACAACGGCCTTAAAGCGGGGGAGAGGAAAAAAAAGAGGGATGAGCCTATGACAAAAGCGTAGTTAGAGAAAAGTTGGAGATTTTTCAGGATTGTTTGGGAAGCTTTTCAGGAAAGACTCCAAAATGAGCAGAGGAGGACACAGAATTCACCCTCTTAAGGCCCGCCCACATGTCAAACTCATGGCAGGCGGGCCTCAAGTTTGACATGCTGGTGCCCTCCAAAGATGTCCACATCCTATGAATATGTCAACTGATGCTGCAAAAGGGACTTTATAGGTGTGATTAAGGGTCTTGAGATGGGGGATCCTCCTGAATTACCTGGATGGGTCTAATGTCATCACAACTCCTTTCAGAGAGGAAGGCAGGAGGGTCAGAGGAGATGGAGGATGGGAAGCAGAGAGGCAGGGCCATGAACAGAAGGATGTGGGCTCCTCTAGATGAGGAAGAAGACAGGAAACGGATTCTCCACTAGAACCCACAGAAGGAGCACAGTCAGCTGGCCTAGTGTCGACTTGACTTCTGACTTTCAGAACTAGAACGTGACAAATTGGTGTGGTTTTAAATAACAAAATGTGTGATCATTTTACATCAGCAATAGAAAACAAAGACACCAGTCAAAAGCAGGAAGGACGAGGAGCAAAGTTGCATACGCTCACTGAATTTTCAAGGAGAAGACAGAAAGAACAGAGTTGAAGCACACAAATTGGCGAACCAGGGGCTAAAGTGACGCAGGGCAGGTGCAGTGTTCAGAAGAAGATGAAAGTGGAAGCAATTTGAGCCTGATAGAATTTGGCAAAGGAATGTGCATGCTTTAGCCAATTAGGAGTACCAAATTGGGTGTTATTATTATTGTTGTTATTATTATTATTATTACTAGAGGCCCAGTGCACGAAATTTGTACATGGGGGGGGGGGGGTAGGATATCCCTCAGCCCAGCCTGCACCCTCTCACAATCCAGGATCCTTCAGGGGATGTCTGACTGTCCCAGGATCTGGCCTAAACCAGCAGTTGGACATCCCTCTAGCAATCTGGGACTGCTGGCTCCTAACCACTTGCCTGCCTTCCTGCCTGCCTGATCACCCCTAACCACTCTGACTGCCTACCTCATTGCCCCTAACCACTCATCTGCCTGCCTGACCACTCCTAACCACTTGCCTTCCTGATGGATTGCCCCTAACCACCCCTAACCACCCCTAACCAATCGCCTGCCTGCCTAATCACCCCTAACCACCTCTGCCTGCCTGTCTCATTGCCCCTAACCACTCACCTGCCTGCCTGGTCACCCCTAACCACTCACCTGCTTTCCTGATCACCCCTAACTGCTTCTGCCTCGGCCCCTGCAATGGTGGCTTTGTCTGGAAGGACATCTAGAATGATGTTTGTAAGGTCGTTTGGCTGTCTAGTCTAATTAGCATATTACAATTTTATTATTATATATTCTTTTGGGGGTAGGGGGTTGTGAGACCTTGAAATGGATGGAAAGGATTCCCAGGTGTCTGGTCTAACACACTTTTGTGGGCCTCTCAGCCTTTCATCAACTTTGAGCTATTATATAATCTGTAAGCTAATAATAATAGAAAACTGATAATAATGCAAGTGATTCTTGTCCACAGATATGCAGAGTCATAGCATCCAATGGAATATGACCTTGACCCAGTATTGTGTCCAATATACATCTGTTTGTAGATTCACCTCAGCATCCCTTATTTGCCTGTATATGTGTGGTTCTTAGACTTTTTTTTTTAATAAGTTGTATCATCTTACTGGCTCCCTCAATTGATGACTTCAATAAAATCTTTGACACATGCTCATTTTATATCTGTAGGAGAGTAATTATTTCACATTTCCAAAAATTTATCCTGTAATATTTTATTAGGATAGAACTGTAATGTTGCTAATAAAGCCCAAAGCCACATGCATGTGTGTGTGTGTGTGTGTGTGTGTGTGTGCGTGTGTGTGTGTCCATTCCACTTCCTAGGAGCTGCCTTTGTGACACCAAACAGTAGTGCCTCAGGACCAGGCACCACAAGGGCCAAAACCATGGCACTTGCCGAAGGGTGAAGATGACACGGGGCTCTACCCAGGCAGGGGACGTTGCACAGCAGGGTAACTCTGCTTGCCAAACTATAACCAACTGAAGGCTTGGTATAGGGAGGGCTGCAGTAGGAAGCATCATTCTGCAAGCCCTTCAGCCTCACCCCCACCACACGCAGGCACTGTGCCCTATTCTGGTTCCCAGGGGGCAAGACTGCCTCTGCCTTCAGGATTATGGGTTCTGCCGTGAGAGGGGAAAAAAATGAAAAGAGAGACTGAGAAAGGAATCAGGAAGAATAAATCAGTGGCCTTCAGATGCTGTTATATATGATCACAGCTAAAAGTAAGAAATTCCTAACCTCCAGAAATATTCATGTTAAGAAAAATAGCTTCAGAAATGGTTGGGACACAGTGATGGGTGAGAATCATCATGGATTATCATCCTTAGAGTGGATGTCCAGGAGCCAAGTAGTATATTGTTTCTAGTGTGTCCGATTCCACGTGATATTCTAGCATTAATAGGCTAGCAGACGTTTTTGCTTTACTCCTAGCTTAATGGAAAATGATTTTGTTTCTCTATCCACTAAACGCCTGGTCCCTGGTTTCAAATAGGATTTTATTATATTAAAATTACAAAGCTTTATTTGGGAATAAGTGTATTGAGGTTATTTCTCTTCTCTTTCTTAACCTTGTAATAAAATGCACTATGTTAATGAATTACCTCACACTGAATTATTCTCACATTCCCACAACAAACCCTCCCAACTTCAGATGCGATACTCTGAACGCATACAGCCAAATTCTGTCCACTCGTAAATTCTATCCGCTTTTTCTAAACCAATCAGAAAGATGTTATTAAATGTGCAATGATATTTTTTTTTGAAGGGCTTATTCTCCAGCTTGAGAAATGGTGGCTTAAAACAATATTAGCAGGTCTCTACTGCATGAACACTCAGAGGCCCTAACAGGCTGGCACGCGCTGCGGATCTCAAAAAGAGGGAGAGGGAACCGCATTTCCCAAACGTATTTGACTGTGGAACTTATCCCCAGCACATCTATTTACATTTCCCACAACAGTGTTCTGCAGAACACCGGTTTTTAACATGTTGTTTAATTAAAGAGCAAGACTTGCCCGAGTTGGCTGGCTCAGTTGTTTGGAGTGTCATCCTGTACAACACAAGGTTGCAGGTTCAATTGTTGGTCAGGACACAAGCTGAGGGTGTTTGTTTTTGTTTGTTTTTAAACATATTTTATTGATTTTTTTACAGAGAGGAAGAGAAAAGGATAGAGAGTTAGAAACATCGATGAGAGAGAAACATTGAACATCTGCCTCCTGCACACCCCCCACCGGAGATGTGCCTGAAACCAAGGAACAGGCCCTTGACCGGAATCGAACCTGGGACCCTTCAGTCCGCAGACCGACAATGCTCTTTCCACTGAGCCAAACTGGTTTCAGCAAACTGAGGTTTTTGAGCTCGATTTCCAGTTGGGGTGGAGATGGGTTTGGAGGCAACGGATTGTTGTTTCTCTCTCACATCCATGTTTCTCTCTCTTCCCCCCTTCTTCTCTCCATATGCTCAGGTGAGAATTAAAAAAATAAAAGAGCAAGACTTTGTTTCTTTATGAAGTACTTTTATTGAGGGTTGGATTCAGAATCATGTATGCCTAATGGGATAAATTTAGTAACCTTGTCCACGTTTCCAAAGGGCTTTTTAAAATATAAGAGTTATTTTCATACCGTGAAAATTTGAAAGAATGCTTTGTGATTCCATTAGATATTATATGGCAGCATTTTAATAAGCTTTTATAAACTCTTTCTCAGCCTTTACTTAGCATGACCTAGTCAAGTATCCTACTTTTATGAATGTAATTTTTTTTCAGTTTTTAAAAAAGTATTCCTTTATTTATAGATTAAAACCTGATTCGAGTTCCATTATATGCTTCAGAGCTATTGTTATATACATATTCTCATTTCTCATTTTGTTCTATCATTTGCATTCATTCGTTGGACAAAGAATTTGAAGTGACTATTGTTGTGAGGCGCGGCTACAGCGCTTGGACAGGCTCAAGCCTTGGACTGATGAGGGGGCACCAGTCCTCTCATGGCCCGTGCAAGTCCCAGCCTGGAGGGCAGAGCCCTTCGGCACATTTATGGCCAGCAGCTGTGGCTGTAAGCTTGAACCTATGGTCTGAACACGTGGCCCCACGTGCCTAAGTGATACAGGCTGCAAGTAAACAAAGCTTTTTCAGGTGCATGTAGTTGAGTAGGCACCGGAATGTTGTAAACATCTTGTCCATGCCCTTACTTTGCCTCGTGGCATCTGCTATAAAATAAAGACACGGCTTGTAGTCTGTGGCGCTGTCTCTCAGGAATCAGTATCCCACAAAGACCCAGCTTTCATTCTTTTGTCTGTCTTTTCTAAACCTTTCAGCCATCCTCACTCAGGTCCACCCTTGGCCGTGCTGGCGCTGCACATGAGGCGCCCTGGGGCTGAGTGTGCCATGGCCGTGCCGGCACGCGGCATGTTGTAGGCAGGAAACAGCCATGAAAAATGGCTAGGTTCTTACTTTTGGGAAACTCGTGATCTACTGTGAGAGACAGGCACATAAACAAATAATTACGATTCCTCATAAGAAAGGATGTCGTAAAGGCGCACAGATAGGCTGCGAAGACAACAATAGCATGATTAACAGCCTGGAGAAATTGGTGCTGTCCTCGGAGCCTTTGGGTCCTAAAATTTAATAGAGAACCACATAGCAATTTAAGAGGAGGCTGCAGATCAGCAAGAGAAGACAAGAATGGAGTGGAAAGAAAGGAAGGGTAAAGTCTAGCAGTGTTTCCCAAACTTTTGACATATGTGTACCCCTTCTATAACTTTCATAATGCTGAGTACCCCTCATCCAAAAAAAAATGGATGTATTTTAATAACAATCAAAATATATTTATTTTTTCTTTTTCTGGTAAATACACAAAATTATAATAAATGAAAAATAAAATTATTCATAATAAAATAGAAATAAAAGTTATATTATAAATAACATTTATTTGCACACCGGACCATCTCACGCCTCACAAGACTGTCTTGACTTGACTCATGAGAACGTAGAATTAGGCGCAGCTAAGCACGGTGCAGTGCATATCCCCACCAAACTCCGGTACAACGTGTACCCCCACCAAACTCTTCCTGTACCCCTGGGGGTACGCGTACCACACTTTGGGAAACACTGGTCTAGAGGATGCAGACAGAGGATGGATGGCAGGTGAAGCTGGTAAAGTATGTTTCAGCCTATCTTTGTTTCCTGCTACTGCTGTAACAAATTACCACAAACTTAATACAAATTTATTAGAGTTCTGACAGAAGTCTGGGCTGAAATCAAGGTGTCCACAGAGCTGTACATCCTCCACAGGGTCTATGAAAGAATGTTTCCCTGTCTTTCCCAGCTTAGAGGTCACCTGTTTTCCTTGGCTTGTGCCCCTCCCTCCACCTTTAAAGCCAGTGGTGTAGCATCTTCTTTCCTCTCTGACCTACTGTGTCAGTCATATCTCCTTCTCTCACCCTGACCTTCCCACCCACCTCTTATAAGGAGCCTTGCAATTGGATTATAAGGTAACATATTCCTAGGTACCAGGGATTAAATGTGGAAATCTTTGGGGGAGGAGAGTCTGGGTTTTATACTGCAGTCAATCGGGGGCCAAGGGAGATTTTTAAGCAGGAAAGTGTCACGATCAGATCATGGTAAAGAACTCTGACAGCAATGTGGAAGACAGTCTGGAGCCGAGGCAAACTGGGTGTATTGAGACCTGCTAAGGTATAATAAAGGCAAAGCAATAACAGTGGGGATAGTGAGCAGGGTCTCATGACTGAAACAAGTAGAACCAACAGGACTTGATGACTAATTGAATGAAGAGGGCAAGGCCATTAACCAAGATCAAAACTCTCCCAAGTGGAGCAGGTTTGGACAAAAAGGGGTTCTCCCAGCTATCTTGTACTTTTTTTCCCTATCCTCTCGTCCATCCTCCACTATTCTCCCTCACTCTTCTGGGGTCCCTCAGGGTTTAGGTTAAAGTCAACTCCAGCTGAAACCGGTTTGGCTCAATGGATAGAGCGTCAGCCAGCCTGCGGACTGAAAGGTCCCAGGTTCGATTCCGGTCAAGGGCATGTACCTTGGTTGCAGGCACATCCCCAGTAGGGGGTGTGCAGGAGGCACACGATGTTTCTCTCTCATTGATATTTCTAGCTCTCTATCCCTCTCCCTTCCTCTCTGTGAAAAAATCAATAAAATATATTTTAAAAAATAAAAATAAAGAATAAAAAAATAAAGTCAACTCCACAGTTTAATACACAAGGCACTTCATGGTCTGGCTTCTATCCATGTTGCCAGCTATATTTCTTGCCATGCACCCCATTCCAACCCATAACTTTAGCCAAGTCAAATCACTTTATAGTTCCTGTTCTCTAATATAGCATATTGTTAGGTTCCCTCAGTGCATCAGCTCATCCTAGCACCTTGGCTAGAGTGTCTGTCCCAGCTGTGCACACATTCTAATCTGAGCCTTTCCTCTTCTGGGCCTTCCTTTATGGTCCACCCAGATAGAATGGCCACTGCCCTCTCCGTATCAGTGAACTAGGTATGGGCTGTTATTATTTAAACACAGGAACATGCTAAGATCCATAATTATTTTGCTGTTGGAAAATAAATATTCTGAAACCAAGAATAATATCCTATTCATCATTCATTTTTGGTGGCTAACATAGCACCTAATGTTTTATAGCCCCTAAATAAATGCTTGGCAAATGACTATGTCCATCAGTGAAAGAATATATCCATCAGTGCATATATCCATCAGTGAAGAAATTTTATCTGAACAATAAAATAAAGTCATTATAAGTTGTAACATGCCATATTTAGCCCATCATATGCTATATTCATACAATGGAATATTATTCAACTATAAATAGGAATATAATGCCAATACATACTACAACACGGATGGATCTCAAAAATAGTAGGCCAAGTGAAAGATGCCAGTCACAAAGGACAACATATAATATGATTTCATTCTTATGAAATGTCCATAAGAGACAAATTCATAGAGACAGGAAGTAGAATAGTTGCTTAGGGCTGGGGGCAGTGACCATGAGGAGGAGGATGCAGAAGTAAAGGCTAAGGGGCACTGGATCCTTTATGAGTTAATATAAATGTTCTAAAAGTGATCATGCTGATGAACATACAATTATATGAATATACTAAAAGCCACTGAATTGTACGCTTTCAATGGGTGAGTTGTATGGTATGTGAATTATAACTCAATAAATCTGTTATCAAAAATATGTCATATTTAGAACCAAATATTCTTCACTAATGATTAAAAGGAAAGGATCAGAGGGACACTGGGAGACAGAACTAACTAATGATATATTTTCATTCAGGCAATTGGTGAGGGGAGGGAAAGTAAGGAAGACTCTTACTCTGCTCATCCTGCCATATTCAACCCTTACTATGTGCTATTCACTACCTATACTACCAGTACGTTCTCCTTTAGTTCCCATCTGGGGTACTTTTATTCCTATTTAGAGATGATTTCTAGTCATCTGCCTAATGGCACACAGTTCATAGGAGGTGAAATCCAGGATTTGAACCCAAGCAGAATGGCTCCAAAATCCACACTGTTGACCACTTTGCCTTATTTATAGACTAGAGATATATGTTGGAGTTTTTCCCTTTGAATTTTCTGCAAGAAAAGATAACCTTTAAGATTTTTCAGTTGAATGAATTGTTTATTTTCTTTAATAATGGAAGTATTTAAATCTATAATATTACTTCTGTGTCATTTTTGAGTGAACTCTGGCCACAAGTCATTAGGACTGAATGATGATTTTTTGTCTAAATAATTTGTTTTTTCTGTATTTTATTTCCATATGTTGGTAATTTTATTTCTTTAGACTTGCACTCCATTATGACCAGACAGTGTGGTCTGCACAGTTTCTGCACTGAGGGATTTAATACATTTTCTTTGTGATCTACTGTATTACCAAGTTTTGTCAAAACCCCAGGGACTCTGGAAAGGAAGGTTCATTGCCTCCTCACAGAGGACGTACTTAATGCTCCCCTGACATAGTACATATACTTTTTTTAAATTCCAATTTCTCCTTAAATTATTTTAAAAATAGCCATGGCCTTCACAATAATGCTTTCTTAATGCAAGCTACACACTTGGAAGTTAAAAGAGGACCATGTCTCCGTAATTCAAAAGACCAGGAAGAACCCAGGCATTTGTAATCAGATATTTCAGTACTTGGAAGGCTTCTTACTTCAGCACAATGAATGGCCATAAAAAGATATAAATAAAACTTCTTGTAAAAGACTTGGCTTCCTCTGCTTTTTACATAATCAATTCGACATTTGGATTTGGCAAAGGGTTGCAGGTACCCTGCTTTATTTATGACCTGAGATTAGGTAAAAACATTATGGTTATCAAACCACACCAGTCTTTTTCCTAAAATAATATGCAATTTTCAATCAAGGATCACTTTGCCCTGACATCAAAGTCTACAGAACAGGATTTCTAAGTATATCACAGATAGAAATCATTCTCCTCCCACCCCCTCCTACCCTCTTCCCCATTCTTCCCTGCCTGCTACACATCCCTCCCTTAAAATAACCCACTCCCACCAATTCTGCCTTCCACCAACTGCTACATTTATAGCATGGCACCAACCTAAAACAGAACACGGAAGCACACAAAAATTCACCACCAAAATCGTGCTGGAGAGAAGCAGGAGGGTCCTCAGGCGCCCAGTTTGCCATTCCGCATGCTGTATAGTCAACAGTGAAAGGCAGGGAGGTATCTAGGATCTTGTGCTTGCTTTTATTCAAGCTGGGAAGATTTTTAATGCCAGGGATAGTCTAAGAGAGCTGCGACCAGAAAGGGTGTCGAGGTCATCAAGCCCACACCAATCCCTAAGATGACCTCTGTACTCTCAAAGGCACCCTGTGAAAGGATCTTTCTGGAAACATCTGAGGAGTAAGGAGTAGACGCTTAACTGGTAGCATCTAGTGCCCATGCTCCTAGCTTCCCATGAAAGACCAAAACCCAAAAAGGCAGCCGCTCAGCTCACCCTCAAACACTGAGCCAATTGCCCTGGCCAGTTTGGTTTAGTTGATAGAGTGTCATCAGCGGAAGGGTCTCAGATTTTATTCCCGAACAAGGACACCTACTTGGGTTGCAGATTCGATCCCCACCCCAGTTGGGGCATGTGCGGGAAGCAACTAATTGATGTGTCTCTCTCACATTGATGTTTCCCTCTTCTCCCTCCCTCCTTTCACTCTCTCTGAAAAAGCAGTGGAAAAATCCCTTGGGTGAGGACTAATAAATAAATAAATAAATAAATAAATAAATAAATCTAAGCCAATGGCAAAACTACAGCCCAAAGTCTAGATACAATCTCTCCAACCCCGCCCAATTACAAGGCTGGTTTGACAAAACTGCCCATGTCTGACTCAGTTCATGAAACAAAGCCAGCTGGGAAAGGCAGCAGGATGCTTACGTGAGCAGGCTTACTGCTTCCCTCAGTCTTCACACAAGAGAAACTTGGGCTAGAAGAAATTAAGGTTGAGGCATGCAGGGTACCCCTTCTCCTCTATATCTCATTGTCTTTCTTCATGCATTCAATGTTCCCATAAATCAACCCAAAGAGAACCTAATGAATCTGAAATCCGGGGAGTGGGAGGAAGCGGTATGACACATTTTTGCGGCAGTAATTTTAGGGACATAATGGTGAAAAGCTCAGGCTCTGGAGTCAGATTGCCTGGGGTGAATCCTGGCAGCACTACCCACCAGCTGGGCAACCACAGGCAAGTACCTTGCACTCTCGGGGCCTCATCCTATCTGTGAACTGGAAATATTCATAATGCCTACCTCCTATTGTAAAATACATAAAGTACTCAGAACAGTGTGTGGCCATAATAAACTCTCAGGTTGCAAGCACTTTACAAAGGGTATCTCATTAATCATCACAAAAATGCTTTGAATCCCATTATATAAAATGAACAAACCAAGGGCCAGAGAAGCTATGTAACTACACCAAAGTAACAGAGCTAGGAGGGTCAGAACTGGGACTGAGCTGAGATGTGACATCAGAAAGAGGGGCTTGGAATCCACACACCATACTACCTCCCTGCAGGTGTGGTCACCATGGGTAAAGGAAGACACAATGCCAGCCTGGGTAGCAGGATATGGTGATGGTGGCTGTTTTCCAAATGCTCTGTGGGTTTAAAATAGGAGAGAACAGACAGTGGGGAGATGACAAGATGTCACCATGTGAAAGCAGTCGCTGTCTTAGGCAAAAACCAACTAAAGTCTGAGACCTAAATTTGGAATATGTACATCACACCTAACTGCTGCTTCAGAAGGAGAGCTGACCGCCCATCACCCAATTAAACAGAAATACAGCCTGAAACAGTCCACATACCCTGTCTGCTGGCAAGGAATACATCTGGGCAGAGCTTTCATTGAAATAAAGAGTAAAAACAGTATGTAAAACTACTGCACAACCATATCCTAGAGTCCCAGGGGAAGAGCATGCTTCCAAAGAATTCAAGGACACGTGAATTTTACAAAACAGGAGCAAAAATATATATGGAGAGAACAGGCTGACAGAAAAGAAAAGAGGAGAAGATGAAAAGGGATATGAGTAACACAAGAATTGTAAGAAATCAAAATGCATTAGAATATCCACATGGAGCTGAGGCAAGACGACTACCGAGCAAAATCAAATCACTGATGTTAAAAATACACTTGAGAAGTTCTCCAAGAAAGTAGAGGAAAAGGATAAAGAAGTTAAAGTAATGAGAATGATAGATATGTTGAAACCAATTTTAAAATTCCAATATAAAGATAATTGATTTTGCCCTAATCAATTTGGCTCAGTAGATAGAGTGTCAGCCTGCAGACTAAAAGGTTTCAGATTTGATTCCAGTCAAGGGCATGTACCCTGGTTGCGGGCACATCCCCAGTAGGGGACGTGCAAGAGGCAGCTGATCGGTGTTTCTCCCTCATCGCTGTTTCTAATTCTCTATCCCTCTCCCTACTTCTCTGTAAAAAATCAAATATATATATATTTTTTTAAGATAATTGATTTTTTTTCTGAAGAATAGAATAGACAAAAACAATCAACAAACCAAAAAAAAAAAAAAAAGGAATAGAAACAGTTAAGGGGAAGGATTATAGGCCCAAGGACTAACCCAGGATTTTGAAAACATACTTGTGTAGTCTGTGAAGGTAACATCTTTGACTATTCCTGCTTTAAGAATATAGACCACCAATGACTACCTCTTTTAAAAGGCTTGGGCACCCTGTGATAGAGGACTGAATAAAGAAGACTTGGTCCATATGCACAATGGAATACTACTCAGCCACAAGAAAGTATGAAACATTGCCATTTGCAGCAACATGGATGGATCTTGAGAACATTATGCTAAGTGAAATAGGTCAGCCAAAAAAAAATACAAAACTAAGAACCATATGACTTCACTCATATGTGGGATATAAAACTGAAACTCATGAACACAAGCATCAGTGTGGTAGTTGCCAGAGGGAAGTGGGTGGGGGGCGGGAAGGGGTCCTAATATAAGGTGGCAGGAGAAGATTTGACTTTGGGTGGTGGGCACATGGTGCAATATACAGATCTTGTAACTTAGAAACCCACACCTGAAACCTGTATGATCAAGATGACCAATGTCACCCCAATACTTTTGATTTAAAAATAAATACACAAAAATAAAAAGACCTGGGATGGAGTGGGAACCAGGTGGAGGGGGAAATGGTAGGGACACCTATAATACTCAACAATAAAGATAAAAAGTAAAAAATTTAAATTAAAAATCATTTAGATGTATGCCCAAAACAGTAGGCCACACTATACATGGAATTGTGGGTTTTTCCAAACTCCAGCATCCAGGTGGGTTAAGAGATACTTCTGGGGCCCTGAGCCAAGCATTCAGGGATACGCTCCTGAGCTATTTCCCTCTCCCTTAGGATTTTCTATTACCTAACTCCTGGGACCAGGATCACAGCCTGCACCCTACATCATATCCTGCACCTTACTGTTCACGCTAAGTTTTAATACCATTTCAAACAACAGTAGGTGCTTCTGTGTGCCATTCTAATGAGCAAACGCTGATTTACCCCTTTGCACACTGTGTAAGAATTGAATTTTTTTAAAAATTAAGAATTAATACAAAGAGCTTTATTTCTCTTTCCCTAAAACAGGGCAACATGAACAATTCAAAGGGTGTTTTTATCACCCTGACGTCTGATTTCAGATATAGAAATAAGTTTCTTTATTACTTAATAACATTTCTAAATGCAGAAGCAATATACATGCAATGCAAAAAACTCAGAAAAATACCATGGGAGAAAAGCACCCATAATCTCAGTGCCCAAATAGGAAGAAGCATTGCCACATTTCATATTGTTTTTGTAGCCTTTCCCAGGCATATCCTCTTATAAGAGTACTACTTTTCATATTAATATATTTAAACTATACATGCTATGTAGTTTTCTTTGTTTACATGGTTTTAAAAGTTCCCAGACATAAAAGATTATTTTACATGGCAGTATAGCATTCCATCCCATGACCAATTGACTCACAGTTTAGTTAATCAATCCCTGATCACGGAACATTTATTTTGAACATTACAGAAATTATACTATACATTATACATTATATTATGCAATGAGGTAACTAAAATTGAGGTTTGGAAGCAAAATTTCCTAAGAGCGAATCCCTGTTGCACCATTTACTAGCCATGCAATGTTAGACAAATGAATTAAACAATCTGTGCCCGTTTCCTCGTAAGTAAAACAGGGATTATAACAGTACTTAATTAAAATAATTAATACATGTAAAGGCTTTAGCACACCCCAGCAACACAGTCAAAAGTCTATGTTAGATTGTTCTTTGTCCAGCTCATTACTACAGTGTGGAATGAGTGTCTTTTATAGAAACCTTTTTTCTTGACTTATACAATTATTTTTAAGACTCTTAGAAATAAATATAATTGCTGAGTCTAGAGACAATTCCTATTTTAAAATTTTTTTTTGTTGTTAATCCTCACCTGAGGATATTTTTTTCAGGGAGTAGAGAGAGGAAGTGGGAAAGAGAGAGACCGACACACACAGAGAGAAAGATCTATGTGGGAAAGCCAGATTGATTGGTTGCTGCCCAAAGGCACCCTGACAGGGGTCAGGGAGCAAACACCCAATCCAGGTCTGTGCCCTTGACTGGGGATTGAATTTGTGTCCCCTTAGTGCTTGGGCCAGTGCTCTATTGAGCCACAACAGCCATGACAACAATTCATATTGTTAAACTTGTGTACATATTGTCTAATCTAACACCAAAAAGTTATACAATGTCATAATCCCACAACAAGGAATGAAGATGCCTATTGTCACAGCCTTGACAACACGGTATATATATTTTTTCTCCAATAACTCTGCTAAGATGGTGGATGAAGCTGACATACCATAGTATTATCACCTTATTTTACATTTCTATTACTGATAAAGTGGACCATATTTTCTGAATGCATCTTGATCATTTTGATTATTTTTTCCTTTATGTAAAACCTATTCATGTTCTTCACCCATTTTTTGTTAGAAGTATTTTTCCATTTGTTGCCCCCCCCCAAAAAAAAACAAATAAAAACTGTATTGGGGACAAAAATTTATATTATATATTGGAAATATTTTACCTAAGTTTGTCATTAGCATCATTACAAACATTTGTTATAAGTATTTGATTTTTAATGCTTTAAATTTTAAAACATCAAATTTTTTCTTTATAATTTATATGTTTGGGTTATAGTTGGAAAGGCATTCCCAAACCCAAGTTTAGATGTATTTTACATACATTGCCATCCTTGACAGTTCTCTGTTATTTGATATTTCATATTTAACACTTTAATCCAAATCCAATTTATTCTATGCACCAGCATAAGAAAAGAAACTAACAATTTTCCTCCCAAATATTAAAAATTTCCCCACTGTATTTCCTGAATCCTTTTCTCACTAATTTAAGATCTTTGCTGTATACTAATCACATAAACTCAGACATACCACCAATTTCTGTATTCCATTTATTGTTCTCTCTATTCTGACACTAGCACCACTTTTCATTATAGTTTTAAAGTGAATTCTAATATCTGGAAGAGCAAGTGCCCACTCACCATTTTGTTTTTTGTTTGCTTTTTAATGACTTAGTTGGCTTTTCTCAGCAATATTTTTCAAATGAACCTTAGAATAATTCTGTCCCATTCCCAAAAATGACCAGTGGAATTTTATTGGTGTTATATTTGAAACATAATAGCTGTTATTATATTTGTTTTTGGACTGTTCTTCAAAAGTATAAATTATCTGTATGTTGGATCTTCACTGTCTCTCCTCTGCATTTATAAACTTATGAATAACTTTCAATTTCTTGTCCTGTCCTCTACCTTCTAGGGCTTTACTCCAACCCATCTTCTCTGTCACAGAAAAGATTCACGCTGAGATTAAGCCTGCTCCTTACTGTTTCCCACACTCCAAACAGCTTTGCCTCTGAATGATGTTTCCTTACTTCTCTTGTTAAATTTTACCAAATTTATTTCCATCTTAGTCTGTTGCCTTATCATATAATCTTATCTTTCTTATATTTTTGTCTCTTATTGTAGAAGCTATGGTTTCTCGAGTGTCCTTACAAGGAAAACAGATGCTGAATCAAGTTTGTTTTGAAGAAAAATCTTTTTTAAAATTATGCCCTTTCTTTGCTTCTTGCAGGATGTATTTATCTCCTTTCATGTCGCAGATTTGTTTACATGTCCCATATTGTGGGTTTGATTAGTCTGCCTTCTGTCTTTATAGATCTGTCTATTCTGACATTTCATTTAGATGGGATGATACGATATGTGGCCCTCTGTGTCTGGATTCTCTCACTTAGCATCATGCTCTCAAGACTCGTGTTCTGTTTCTTGAACAAGGTGTTGGTCGCCCCACTTGGTGAAAATCTCTAAGTTGTACATTATGTACTTTTCTGTGCATATGGAATACTTTAATATAAAATTTCAAACAATAAAAATTTTAAATGAAGTCCTAAGAAGGTATTCCAGTCATGTCTACCTGAGGCTCTCACTTCAGAAGATACTCGCCCTTCCTTCCACCTACCTTGTAGGGGGACCTCTTCCGGCCCACTTAGCACACCATTTCCCTTTGTCCTACTGAGAAGGATGATTGCAGGGACAAGAAGTTGGCTCACACTCTCTTTCCTCTTTGCCTTTTGACCCAACCATCCCCCAGCCCTGCCAAGCTGACAGGGCTTCTCAGAGAAGGCCCTCTGGGGGCCCTGGCAGTTCCAACTTTCTGGTCTCCCCTACCTGCACCCCAATAAGACTTCCCTTGTGTGTATTCTATCCTCAGAAGTTTAGATGAAAGCGAAGAATAAATTATTTTGTGTTAAGATGTTTTGTGTTGGCAGGACAATAATTCTAAAATAAAAATGTGATTGTTACAGCACTCATTAATTCTTCCCAAAGGCTCACCGTGGCCAACAAAATTAACCAAGGCTTCCTGGAGCTTAACACTCAAGGCTGTCTCTGACCAGCCACTCCCCGACCCCCTCCAAACCTCAGTCAATGCACCTCTTTTCCTGCCCTCTCCATGCTCCAGACAAGGGGAGTCTTACACAGCTCCCCACATCCATTATGCTCTTCCACGCTGCCTTCCTTCTGCCAAAGCTCTGCCTTCTGCCTCAAGGGCCCTTTCCTTAAATCCCCTTCCCTGTTTGCCTACAGCACAAAAAACAGTGCCTGCAGGGCACAACATAAATGTTCAACCAAAGCTAAACATTGTCATCAAACTTCATTGGATGTGCCTGTTCGTATTTCTGTCCCATGCTTATGAAACGTGAGCTCCTGAGCACGGCCCTCCTTATCCAAGTTGCCAGCTGAGATGCAATGCCCTGCCGTGGGTTCATGTCTGGGTCTGCATTAATATCCCGCCACCCAAGCTGGGCCAGTTTCCACATCTCTGAAATGGCAATGTGATGGTGTCGTTAAAAGGATTGAAGAAGACCATGAGAGCCAACACTTGGCACATGTTCTGGCCTACATTAAAGGCACAATAAGTAGCTCCATATACATTTCAAGACTGACTCGTAACAGAGGCTTTACAAACAACAATTTTCATGCCTCCTAGACATCAGACCATTTGTTCCCTCTTAATTATCATTGAGTGACTGGACCTGCCCAATCCCAGAGTCGCATGGGAAGTCCTAAGGGCTGGATTGAGGAGCACCCTATCCCTCACCACAGCTCTTCCAACAAACCTTCCTCATCTCCAGTCACATGTCAGGGTGAAGATGTTGAAGACCTAACGTAATATGAACATATATTTAAAAAGAGGTAGCACATTAACCTGTACAGAGTTACAGTGCAAAACACCTTAACACAAAACTGTTTGTGGATCACCCTTAGCACAGAGAAAGTCTTTGAGGTCAACTTTTGATTGGGAAGGCAAAAAAAAAAAAAAAAAAAAAAAAAAAAAAATTTAACAAGATTTGGCAAGACTGCCTGGGCAAGCCCCACCCTCAGGGCCCTCCTTCTCACAGAACATATGTGAGCCCATGACGGGTTTCTGGGCGGAATGAAAATCGCTCCCAGGAAACGGGGCTGTTTCAGCAGAAAGCTTTCTAGCTCTTTCATCCTCATCACAGGTTCCAGGATGCCTTATTAAGGTCATCGTTCAAATACCTCATGGAATACTCTGTTTTCTCTTCAGATTGCATAAATCTTTCGCCTTTTACAAATACCTCATGGCCGGATTAAAAATAACCAAAATCCCCTTTACATGTCTCGGCCTCCACTCCAAGCAAACTGCCCAGAATGCCCTCTTGCCTCAGAGTCAAGACGCCAAGTGGCAATCCTTTGAGATAAAGAAATGTTGTGGGTCATTTGCTTTGTGTCTTAACCTGGGGTCCCTACCCAAGAAAGTCTGGGGTAAACGTTCATGGGCCACGCAAGGCAGAAAGCAGATGAGTGATTGCCCAGGCCTGAGAGTAGGACAGGGAAGGGCTGTAAAGTCCTGAGGGCTGTTTTAGGGGTGAGGGAAATGTTCAAAGATTGGATTTTGGTAATAGTTGTGCAATGCTATAAATTTTATGGGATATAAAATATACTTCAGTAAAGCTGTATATTTATATATTTATATATAAACATTTTATTGGAACACAGAATATCCAGGGAAGCCAAAAGTGAAGGGAAAGGAGAATTCGGCAGCCAATGGGTACAGAGACTTGGAAAGACTGTGTGGCCACATCCCCTCACCTGACACCTTCCTAAAGGTGCTCAGTCCCAAGCCTCGATGTCCCAGGCAGGGAAGGAAAAGAAGGTACCCACCAGCTCCCACCCCCCCTGCACCATAGGGTGGCACATATGCCCACAGAGGGCCCAGGGGCTTCTTGCACCTCAGGGCTCAGGGGAGACAGAGGCTGAGGTTGAGGGCACAGGTCTGTGTGGTGTGTGAGCTGGGTCACATTCACTATGCAATGCCAACTCTGCCAGGTGATGTCACACGAAAGCCTGGCCCAAACAGAAATGGCAAACTCCACTCAGCAGCTCTCTCAAACATTCAAGTCAGGGTAAGGAAATGGCAGTGAGGCCCCAGACTGTTTTCCCTTAATACTTCAAAGGTCCTAAAACAAAGAGACAAGCCCAAAAGTAGTGACTGCCTTCATGTGGCAGCTGTAGATGGACGGCCAGGATCTCCCTTCAAGAAAGAATCTGCCATGGAGACACCATGGCCACCGACCCCCTGAGCAGCCCCAGCCAATGGTCAGACCTCCCCACGTGAGACTCCTGAATGGGCCATCTTTGCTGCAGAATTTCCCACGGGTCTGGCCAAAGCTTTGTCAGATCTTCGTCACTGTCTTGGGCTCCCCTGCCTGGTTCTCCTCCCTCTGCCCTCTCCCATTTTACAGCCATCACTATCTCCCTTCCTCTAAATAATCCCTGCATTCCACCTCAGCATCTGCTTCCAAGAAGACCCAGCTGACACACTTGGTGACCTTAAAAGTCACTGTGATGTCCCCTTTCTATGCTCATCCCAAACCCAAACCTGCCACTGGCTTTCCTCTCACTTCCAAGGCAAAGTTTATTATCCTGATACATGAACCTAAGGAGAGAAAGTCCATGGGGACCATGTGTATGGGGCTGGAGTCTTTTGGAGGAAGGCCAAGTCATTGGCGTGGCCTTTGAGGTACCTAGTAGTTTCCTATGGCTGTGTAACAAATGGCTACGAACTTGGTGGCTTAACTCAGCTCTCTTATGGTTCTGAAGGTCAGCAGTCTGAAATGGGACTCCCTGAGCTGAAACCAAGGTGCTGGCTGGGCTGAGCTCCTTCTACAGACTCCATGGGAAAGCCTGTCTCCTTGACTCTTCCAGCTGCTGGAGGCTTCCTGCATCCCTTGGCCCTAGGCCTCCTGCTATCTTCAAAGCCAACAACAGCTGGTTGAGTCTTTCTCCTGCTTCCTTCTTTCACTTCTAGCCCTTTGGTAAGGTTGGGCCCACCTAGATAATCTGGTCTTGATATCAGCTGACTAGCAGCCTTAATTCTAGCTATAATATTCATTCCCCCTTGCCATGTGCAATATGTGCACAGGTTCTGGGGACTGGGATGTGGGCATGTTTGAAGGAGCCATTATGATTCTGCCCATCACAGAGCACATCCCGAGTGGAAAGTGTCCTGGGGGAAGGGATGTGGGGGGTAAGGATCAGCATGGATCTCCTGAGAAAGAAATGCTGGATGAGTGACTGTAACCTCCACATCACCCTTTCCCCCTCACCTGCCTTCTTGCCCCTGAGGTCTGCAATGACCTAGGGTTGGGCACATCCTCCTCCAGATGGGCACTGAGCACAGAAGTTGAGCTGGTAGTCCTCTGATCCCAGAATAAAGCAGGCGACAGTGTAGCTAAGTGGTTCATTCCCCACCTCCAAACTCTTTCTCCAAAAGAGGCAGAATTTTAGCAGGTTTCAAGCAATGTGTGAATCTGACAAGATGTTAAAGGAAATAGTGAGAATGCCAGAAAGGACTCAGAGAGGTAGCAGCAAATGCCTTCTGGGGGTGGATGCGTTCCTCCTGACAAAGATGCAGGCCTGCCCCACCTCCAGGCTCCTCTGTAGGACAAGTTCCAGGAGAGCAAGCGCTGCCCAGCCAGCTTCCCAAGGCAGGAGAGCAGAGAGTCTGGGGGAGTAGCAAAACTTGGGAGCCTCGGGTGGTGGCAGGTCTGAGACTAGACCTCCTACCGCTCGTAGTATGACTAACACCAGCCCCCAACGTTATTACAGAAAACAACTCTATAAAGCACTTATCCCTGCCAATAAACTCTCTCCCTGGCCCTGACATCATCACTTCTATGGCAACCAGTGCTCAACTTCGAAGAGCAAAACATGGGAGCCTGGGAACCAGAATCAAAACTGAAGGCAATAAGTGGCGCCAAATGAGTGAGTTGGCCAGAAAGCCACACAAAAGTTTAGAGGTTAGCGTCGAGGAAGGTCTGGGGAAGGAAAGAGAGATGTAAGAGGCATCTGTAGGTCCAAGCCAGAGTGTCCTGCAGCAACAAAAAGTGTCCTGCATTGTGTTGTTGTGGTCGCTTGGTTTTCTGTCTGCTCTGCAGGGAAACTGGTGGGAATCCCTACCCTGGCCATTAAGAGAACAAGGTGCTCAATGAAGACATTTCCAAAAAGTGAACATCATTGGGCATTAATACACAAGGTCTAAATGAACATCACTGTCTTTCAAAGAGGTGGAAGGAAACCCTGGAAGAATAGGTGCAGTGTGCTCATTAAGAACTCCTTAGGAACATTAGTGGATATGACCCTACAAAACAGTAACTGTAAGACACTGTCTCAGCTCGGGCTGCTGTAACAGAATATCGTAAACTGGGTGGCTTAAACAACAGACATTTATTTCTCAAAGATCTGGAGGCTGGAAATCCAAGGTCAAGCTGCCAGCAGGTTCAGTTTCTGGTGAGGGCTCTCTTGCTGGCTTACAGATGGCTGCCTTCTCACTGTATCCTCATGTGGTGGAAAGAGGAACCCCTGGGGTCTCTTCTTCTACTTGTAAGGGCACTAATCCCACCATGGGGGCTCCTCCCTCAAGATATCATCTAAATCCAATCACCTCCCAAAGGCTCCCGTTCCTAATTCCTAATACCATATACATATAAATTGGGTGGAGGGAAGCATTCAGTCTGTAATATACTCTATATCCACCATTTGATTTTCCTCTATAGGAAGAGTATACCTCCTGATCCATTCAGCAGTGCTTTAGCTAAATTCACAAGTAAAAAGTCATGAGGAAGCCCAGCCATGTGGCTCAGTGGTTGAGCATCGACCTATGAAACAGGAGGTCACAGTTTGATTCCCAGTCAGAGCATATGCCCGGGTTGCAGGTTCAATCCCCAGTGGGGGGTGTGCAGAAAGCAGCTGATCAATGATTCTCATCATTGATGTTTCTATCTCTTTCTCCTTCTCCCTTCCTCTCTGAAATTAATAAATAAATAAATAAATAAATAATCAATCACGAGGAAGACAGGTACTGATTTTCCTGTTCTAAGAGCAACCAGATGCAGAAAATTGCAGATACCAAAGGCAGCACCCCCCTGAAATAGGAAAATGTGCCCACCTGTATTTCTCCCTCTTGACTCTAAGTGTGAGGACATGTACTTCTAAAAGTATGCGTTCATTAAATAAACTCCCAGCTATTGAATCCCTAAATTATTTTAGTCATTCTAAGATCTGACCATGAGCACAGAATATGAAAAACTCTTCTCTGGTGACAGTCCTGCAGCCATCGGTAATTGAGTCAAATGCCCTTCATTGGAGAGTCAACCGAACTTCTCTGAGGCAATACGGAGAGAAGTGCCACACCCTCCTGACCCAACTTTCCATTCAAAGCCATGAAGAGACATACATACACGCACCACATGCGCACATATACACAGAAATACATACACACATATATGCAAGCACACTGCAAACACATACCAGTACATGCACAAATACATACCAAAGAATGCAGGTCCACAGAGAAAAATAAATTCAACTTCACTAGTAATCCAAGTAAAACAAAAATACAATATTATTTAAAACTACCAAATTTTTGCAAAAGCTTTAAAAAGTATAAACACAATGGAGGGTGTGTGCTGAAAAGGGGATTTTCATACACAGTTGGGAGGGAAAATGGAGACAGGGAAAGCTATTTTGCAGTACATAATAAGAGTCCTAATCGTTTATACATACTGACCCAGTGCTTTCACTTGTAAAGTATAGATTTAAAAAACAATCACAGATACAGGCAAAAATGTATTACAGTAGCTCATCACAGCATTACTTATGATCAGGGAAATGGGGAAACACAGCTGAATGGCTGACAACAGGAGAGGACTTAATAAATGAAGGTATGGCCATTGCGCTATTGGGGGAGTTTTCCCGGGGAGTGCTTCCCATTCAGAACCACCCTTGACCTGTGCTGGCCCCACCAGGCAGAATCTGACCTGAATCAGCTTTGTCCCTCCTGCTCAGAGCTGCAGTCAGTCCAGCTAACCAATTCGGGGAGCTTACTTCCTGAATTTGAGATGAATTATGTAACCTGGAGCAAAATACTCAAGGAGGAGATGAATAAAGAAAGAACCATGAGGATGAGGGATATTGAACTAGTCAATTAGAGTTATTTAGGATTTCTATTCCACCCTTTTGTTCTTCCCAAAGGCTAAAAAGACTTAGTTTTTCTGTAAAACTAAACCCACCAAAAAAAATGAGAACAATTAAACATAAGACTGGAAGCAGGAGGGATAAAAGGGGCTGAAAGGAGTTGCCACGAGACACCAGGGAGCGACTAATTACTCCATTCGGTGGTGAGCTTAGCGCTGTGACCCTAGACAGCGTCAGCAGAGCAGGAAACACTCTGGGTAAAAGAGTTGTTACTGTCTGATTAAAAAAAGACAATTATTCCACTGAAGAGATTCATTATTATCAAGTACTGAAATAAAAAAGCAATTTCCATGCTTCCTATGCCTATGGCTTTACATAAGAAAGGCTGAGAGCTGTCACGGGACATCTCCTGCTGCCTCTCAAACCGGAGCATCCATTTCCCACCTTCCCAGTCGCCCCGAGTCTCCTCCACCGGACAGGGAGGCCTCAGAGGGCAGAAGGGGCCCCGTTCAGTCCCATCCCTGCGCCTTCTCGTGTACCTCTGCCCCCTTCCCGGAAGCTTAGCTGAGGCAGGGATGCCAGGCAGGTACTAGGGACCCAATGGGTGGCAGTTGGTTCCAGGTTAAAATGGCATCTGTGGCTGCCTCTGAGACAGCGTCTCTCCGCTTCCCAATGGAGAAACAAGCAATGACCAAAGTTCTAACAGAGGCACTTCTGTGACCTGCCAGTCAGATGGACACGGACTGGAAAACAGAGCTGGTGGCATACACAGGGGCTGCCAAGACAAACGAAGCCCTAGCTAAGGTCAACCCCACCCAGCTCTCTCTAGTGCCCCACCCACCTTTGCCAAAGGGCGGAACCTTAGCGCCCACCACCAAGATGCTGCAGGCTTTTCTGAAGAGACAATGCTTGGCTGCCAAGGCTCAAAACAAAACCAGTCCCCCAGGATTTCGGTTTGGTGGTTGGTCTGTGCACGGGCTTTATGCCAGCTCCCACGCTGGCACTTCATTAGTGTGGGGCCCGTGGCCAGGCCCACGTATTAGGAACTGCCCCCCAGTTCCTAGTAACCTTGGGGTGCCTGCCCTATTCTCTACCACCCGGTGGCTGGTTTGGAGGAGCCAGTGCTGAATCCTCCCCCACGTGGTAGGACCTGTCTCTATGCCAGGTGTGAACAGCGACAGGACAGGCGCTGGGCCTGGCTGAGCTGTGGGCTCCCAGGAGAGCGGTGGGCACTGGGTCAGAGGCAGCAAACCAATGGGAATGGCGGGTGTCCTGGCTGCCACGTGGGCTGGGCCTTCAGCAGGCGGTGAGGAGGGGATCCACCTCCAGAAAGAGCCGAGCGGAACTAGATCTGAATTGGGTGCTGGAGCCCGGCCACCATCAAACCACCAGCTCTAACACCGGGGAGGCTTCCAAAGCCGGGAGGAGGGAAAACGCAGAGGAAACATTGTCTTACACCCAAAAGGGAGGCAGGAGCCCACACAAGAAACCATCCTTCGGCTTTAGAAGTGGTAGGAAGGGGGGTGAGCTTCTGTACAGACGTGATGTGAGGAAAAAAGGAAACAACTGATGTCATGCACTGGGTCTTATTTCTGAGCTACACGTGCTCAAAAATAAGACCCAGCGCATGAAGGCAGGCTCAGCTCTGCATCTTCAAAAGAGCAGGACACCCTAACCAGTTTGGCTCAGTGGTAGAGCGTAGGTCTGCGGACTGAAAGGTCCCAGGTTCTGTTCCGGTCAAGGGCATGTACCTTGGTTGCGGCCACACCTCCAGAAGGGGGGATGCAGAAGACAGCTGATCAATATTTTTCTCTCATCAATGTTTATAGCTCTCTATCCCTCTCCCTTCCTCTCTGTAGAAAACAATAAAATATTAAAAAAAAAAAAAAGAGCGGGACATTCCTGGCACTGTCCTTGAACTTGGACTTTCATAGACTCTCTGTGTGCTGCAAAAGGTCCCTTCGCTGGGCAGGGTGTACCTCGGGCAGAGGCTGTCCTCCAGCAGGTCCCTGCTTCCTCCACTGACTTTACCTGCCCATTTCCAGGCCCTCGGATGGGGGTGGGCAATGACACCAAAAAATGGCCATTTTTTTAAAATATATATTTTATTGAATTTTTACAGAGAGGAATGGAGAGGGATAGAAAGTCAGAAAGATCAATGAGAGAGAAACATTGATCAGCTGCCTCTTGCACACCCCCTCTTGGGGATGTTCCCGCAGCCACGGCACATGCCCTTGACCGGAATTGAACCCGGGACCCTTGAGTCCGCAGGCCAATGCTCTATCCACTGAGCCAAACCGGTTTTGGCAAAATGACCATTTTCAAAGAAGTGAACAGGGGACTTTAGCCTTGTTTACCAACCTTCATAAGGAACAGATAATGTAAAGGGTCATTTTCCATTTTGTCTGTGGTCAGTGCCACAGACCAGCGGCTGGACAGGAGGATCATATACTGCTGAGTCTCGGAAGGCAGATAATTCAGCGTGCCTTCTATTTTAAAGCCCAGCCTTCCGTGCTACCTTGATGATTTCATTTAAGTTACACTGAAAGGGCATAAAATGTCACAGTAGCTTGTGTGTTCCCCATTCCCATGTGCTCTTTGCTAAAAATCCAGTCCCACGGCTTCTTCTCAGCAAGCACCCAGCGTGTCTGGAGCATGAATTTCAACTGTGCACATTTTCTGCTAGGCGAAAGGGTAGAGGGAAGGAAATAGCAGTGGGAGGCTGTTCACAAGCAGGGTTTCTCTGAGCCACAGCATCTCATCTGCAAAGTGAGTGCGACATTGCCAACCTCTCCCGGGTGACATGATGACAGAACGCACAGAGCACCTGGAATAGAGTCTAAATAAAACATCTGTAGGTCTCTTCTCCGCCCTTTGGTGCCTCTTGTTTCCTCACCTATAAAATTGCCAGGGTCAAGGATGGCCCAGCTTCAACCCTCGACATTACTGGGATTCCCCCTCAGATGTGTCATCCAAGGTCACACTCCACCACCTGAGTGTTTTCAAGGCTCAATGGACAGGATGAAAGTATCATCACCATCCACATGGTCCACAGGAACAAGAGAGCAGGCAGAAAGTCTCTTGGACCACTAGGAGGGTGAGACTCGGAGACACCGAGACACAGAGACAGCTTACCCAGGTTGCACTGTGGGCCCCCGGCTAGGTGTTTGGTGAGCCAGTCAATGTTATGTCCCAGGAACCACCCATGCCCTCTCCTGAGGGGCTCTGCAGTGTCAGATTTCAGGGTCACGGCAAACCAGCACAGTTCAGAACAGGTTTTAGACCACTGAACCCCTGCAGAGAATGCAATCAGCCCTGCCTTCCCTCCTTTCGGGAATTTGTGTCAAGGCGGCAGCCTGATCAGGGTTAGGCTCAGGTCAATGAGACGCCCATGGTCCATGGTAGATGCGCCACATGCAAAGCAGTGTGTCTTAGGACTAGACAGCTTTCCCTCCCCTCAACATTCCTGCCCTCTGTGCTCTATAAGACACAGAAATGACTATTCCTGAGCTTAGCCCATTAAATAAAAACTAGTTGAAACATCTGGCTTCCCTACTGGACTGAGAGCTACTCTAAGGATCTTTCTGGGGTGATAGATGTGTTCTGAAACTGGAGAGTGGAGATGTATGCCCAACTCTAAATAAATGACAAAGCATTAAACTGTACACTTAAAACAGGTAAAGTATACCCCAATCCACAGCACATTAGTACACAGCCTTGGGAAAACTGCCTCTCTGGGCCTCAATTTCCTCATCTACAATTTAAGACAACATGAAATGACGTTATAACAATACTTCTGAGGTTTAAATACATGCTAAGTACCCCATAATACTGGCTGCTATTTTATTGTTTTACTGTTGTTGTTGTTGTTGTTGTTGTTTGCCCAGCACAAAAGATATAATTCGGGAAAGAGAAAAACCACATGGAAGAAATCCTGGGTGCTGTCATAGGCAGAAAAATGGTTCCCCAAAGATGTTCACGTTCTAGTCTCCAGAACTTGTGAATATGTCACCTTACATGGCAAAGGGGCTTTGCAGATGAGATAAAGTTAGGGATCAGGAGAGGGGGGTATTATCCTGAATTATCTGAGTAGGTCCAATGTAATCACAAGGGTCCCTAAAAGATAGAAAAGGGAGGTAGGAGAGTCAGAGAGAGAGAGAAGGCTGGAGCATGCTAGGCTGATAGATTTGAAGGTGGCGGGAAGGGCCATAAGCCAAGGAATCCAGGCAGCCTTTAGAAGCTGGAAAATGCATGGAAACATTCTCTCCCAGCACCTCCAGAAGGAACACAAACTTATTGATATCTCAGTTTTATCCCATTAAAATCCATTTCGAACTTCTGACCTCAAGAACTGTAAGACAATCATTTTGTATTGTATAAACTACTAACGTTTGTCGTATTAGGCTACAACAATAAAAAACTAATGCAGGTACCATGTTTCAGAAAGCTTGACTGCCAGGGTAGGAGTAGATCTAAGGAGTGATAAACTGGAGGTGCATTTTTGTGAGATTAGGTTTTGGGCTGTGTGTAAGAAGCACTGAAGAAGAAGGAGGGAGGGAGCAAGGTGGCCAGGCAGATGCTGTTCCTGTGGACCAGGGCGGTGAACTGGTGAGGAGCTGGACCAGCGGGGAAGGGTGTGTGGAGGAGCTGATGTGTGTTAGACTAGTGAGTGAATGAACATGCATGATCTGACAATCTCCTGAAGGGTGGGGCCAAAGGAGAGAGTCAAAGAGAACAGTAAGGCTGGCTCAAGGGAGCACAGTGATGGTGCAGCCAGCTCTCCCTCCACTGGGGCTGGGAGAGCTGGCTGTAGCAGGAGGGCTGGGGATGCTGAGAGGACATAGATTAGCTCAGTTGGGGGAAATCAAGGAATTTACAACCTGGGTCAAAAGCTGAGGAGTGCAGTCAGGCTTGCGGATGCCATTTTGGGACACCAGGGTGCAGAGGTGAAAGCCCAAAGTGACTGAGGACCCAGAAGAAAATAGCAGCACAGCAGGGAAGGGCATGAAGGAGATGTTTTGAGTAACGGACACATGCAGGTGTTGGAGGAAGGAGAAGAAGCAAGTCAGGAGGCAGAGTCCAGGCCAAAGGAGAAGAGGGTCTAAAGGAGGTCACCTGTGAGCCTCCAGGGACTAATTCAACACCGTAGTCATGGGAGGAGTCAGAGGCATAGAGAGAGCTACATTAGGAGTGTGAAGAAAGAAGAGACACATCCTTAAGCAACACAGAGAGGAGAGAGGGAGGGATAAATGGTAGCTTGATCAGAGAACAGAGTAACAGAAAAGCATTTCTTACAGTCAAGGACTCCTGGGCATGGGGACATGCTTGGGGAAGAGTAGAGGGGTGAATGGCAGATTAGGATTGGGGGATAGAAAGTTAAGGATTTGAGGGGAGAGAAAGGAAATGTTTCTTCTCTTTGTTATCGTGGTGATAACAAAGAGAAGAAACATTTCCTTTCTCGAGACAGACGTGAAGACAGGGGGCATGACAATAAAAAGGAATACAAGCAATATTTGCAGGGAAAAGTAACGTTGAGAAGAGCTTACTTTGGACAGACTCAGTTTTTGTTAAAAGTATAGATCGATTCTGTTAGAAGTACAGAAGGCTGCTGAGCCTTACAGAGAACGGGGAAAGCAAAGCACTCTGGATGTCAACTGGAGAAGAAAAGAGACTTCCATGAGAGCCCAGCCACAATGAAACTGTACCTCCGGCCAGCCATGTATCTAGCCCAGGGTCTAACATACCTGAGGCCAATCGTCAGGGTGGCCTTGTCAACAATCCTGAACTGCTGCTTCCAGTGTTACTTACAGACTGTCTCGTTTTCCCAACTTCTTGAGGACAGAGACCATCTCTAATGGAAGCCTGCGCGCACCCCAGATCCTGGGTCTCAGGGAATATCCAATGAGAATTCAGTGATGGGTGGCGAAGAGGAATGAAGGAGAAACATTACTTCAGTTTCCGAACATATTGGTTAAAACTTGCTTTAAAGAACCACAATAGATAAAAATTTATAAGACAAAATAGATTGTGACCATGCCTTATAAAATTTCTTTAAATACTGACCTCCCTTCATGCATTTTTAAAAGGGTTTGCTTTACAGAAATCCATTTTGGAGACAACCGTTAAAGAAATATCTCCACGGTGTAAAAATTATTTAACAGCTGCACAGATAGGCTTGCAAACGAAACCCTTCATGGGCCCACCGGAACGAGCCCCACCCATCGTGCTCAGCAGAAGGATGCTAAGCAGCCCTCATTAGGCAGACTACAGATGTGCTCGAGCACCTCTCAGGGGGCCTGGCACAATTCTAAACAAGAGGGAAAGCTCTCAGGTCCCCCAACCTGGGCTCCACCACATCTCTCATCCTGTTGTCTCCTGTTATTATGAAATGTCAGTCAAGTCTCTGCTTCGTCTCCCCAACCTGACCATACAATCTTGGAAAGTCAAGTTATGATCACCTCTCTCTTTGAGCCTGGCCCACCCTCTGCCTCATTCTCACACAGCTGTATTCACGCCACCTGCAAGGTGAATAACAAGCACCAAGGAAGGATAGTGTCCTGATTCAGGCCAAACCTCAGAGACCAGAAGGCTGGATACTGCATTGCGGCCACACCCCTTCCTTACTAGAGGCTAACTACGAGAGAAATGACCTAATCTTTAAAAATGGTTCATGGTTGCACCCGCTTTGAAGGGTTGCTATATACAAAATGCCTATTACATATAGTAAGGGCTCATTAAGATGTGGTATTTCTACTAAGTGCTTAATGAATGCTTGATTGGTTTATAGAGCCAAGTAAGAACAGACAAAACGCTCAAAGTCAAAACACTCAAGTAGTATTTAGATTAATTCATCTAGGTCATCCACCACTCATATCCTGCATGTAGTAATCCTACACAGTAGTAACATAGTAACACCAACCTACAGTAAAAATTTAGTGTACTGCTATATTTTATATGAAAATAGCAAAATCTAAAGTCTCCAAGTTTCACTTTTCCAAGGTGTTAATTTTCTAAATCCCCAACGTAAGTGGGTCTGTAGGTCAACTGGCTCAGTGGGCTAATAATTCTAATGAAAAATCAGAAGCCTGGCTTGTCTGGTGATTCAGCATGATCAGCCCCTGCCAGCTCGCTCCCAAATGTGCCTCTACACCAGCAGGATCAGGAGCAGCCAGGGTGTACAGCTTTGAGCACCGCCCTCCCCTGTATTAAAACCAACAGAACAACCCTCCGAGTGCCTCCCTTACCAACAGAGGGCCAGCCTTGGAAACTGCAGACCAGGAGACACAGGGAAATGCAAACTCAAGCTCAAGGGACAGCACTTAGTCTTTTCTTTTCCAAGTCTGGGTTCTGCCGGAGCCACACTATAGCACTCAAATCTATTTCAAGTTTAAATGTGAACGACACTCTTACAACCGGCTCATTTTGTTGCATACCTGACTAAGTCATCTTGGAGAGGGTCACAGACTCTCCAGTGAGCAGGGGCTTCACCTAGAGAGGCCACACAAGACCTACTAGTCCTACCATTGCTCAAAACCCTTGGGGGAGCCTTCTTCAGAATGTCCTTGAAAACCAGCGTCCAAGGAACACACATCCACCTGGTGGCTGCGTAATCACACAGGCAGAACGGCCAGGCTGTCAGTCAACTGGTCCACACCACTGGACTCTAAACTGCCATTAGCTGATGCTAAAGCTACACTCACTTTCCAAAAAGAGAGATTTGTCACCAGTGAGTATATATATTCCCAAGGATGTCACAAGGGCTTGTAGTCAGCTCCCAAAAAAAGAGATCTCGTCATTCATGGAGTAAGGGCAGCTTTCTTGGAGAAAACTGTGGAGGTCCTACTGGACCGAACTATGTTTCAGAGTGAGCTGTGCCCATCGAGTGCATCCTGCCTCCCAGCCTTTGCCCCTGCTGTTCCTTCTTCCCGGGATATACTTTCCCTTGGCCTGTTACACTAACAAACACCTAATCTTTTAAAACCCAGCAAAGTCATAGGGCCCCTCAGGAAACCATTCCTGGGTGGTCCCACCAGCCTCCTATGAAGGAATTAATCTCCCTTCTCTGATCTTGTGCATACATACTTCTGAGGCACAAACCACACTTTATAACCATGTATCCCATCAATGTCTATATGTGCCTCTCTCAAAGGACTAAAATGGAGTTAAACTATGTTTTAACCCAGGGGTGGGCAAACTTTTTGACTCGAGGGCCACAATGGGTTCTTAAACTGGACCGGAGGGCCGGAACAAAAGCAACCTGACCATGCTGGCACTCTCATCTTGGACTGCTGGTGAAGGAGGGGAAAGCAAGAGAACCCTCCGCTCTTTCAGCTCCGTGGGCCGGATAGAACAGCCGAACGGGCCGGATCCGGCCCGAGGGCCGTAGTTTGCCCACGGCTGTTTTAACCCCTTCAACTGAGACCTGGCATTAACTGCACTCTCTGGCATACAGTCGATTCTCAGTTAACATTTGCTGATTGGAATAGTAGGCTTGCATGAGAATCACTCACATTACTTTATAGTCAGCCCTCTGAAATGTATAGCACCCACCTGTTCAACAGGCAGTTACTAGGCACCAGATGTGTACCAGCCATGAGCAGGCATTTGGTGTTTTTGTTTTGTTCTGTTTTTCATTATTTTTAAAAAGTCAAGACAGACAAGGGCACCATTTTGTTTCTCCTTCATATACCAAGGAAGGTTCCAAGACATCTAACCCAACCCATCTTTATGTCTAAAACACCAGAGACTGTGACTCAAACATGCTTTCTCTACAAATGAAGGCAGCACATGCTATCAGAAAAGCACAAGCCAGCATGTCTAAGCATACAGTTCTTTGCATTAAAGTACATTCACACTGTTGTGCCACCATCACCACCATCTGCATTCTGGACATTTATCCCAAACCAAAACCCTGCCCCCATCTACCTATATAAAAGCCTAAGCAATCAAACAACCAAATGAAGGTCCATCAGTGACTATGACGTGCACTGACCGCCAGGGGGCAGATGCTCACCACAGGAGCCACCCCTAGTGGTCAGTGTGCTCCCACAGCCGGAGCACCGCTCAGTTGACCACCAGGCACCAGACACAGGGCTCATAGCTGGCTGCCACAGCCTGGAAACCACAGTGAATGAGCAACAAATCTACCAAGCGGCAGTGGCAGGCACAGTGCGTCTGGGAGGAGCAGCAGTGCAGGCAGGAACGGCAGATGACAACGGACTGCCAATTCTGGCACTATCCCTGCAGGCTATGCTGAGGGACCCCACCAGTGCACGAACCCGTGCACCAGACCTCTAGTTAAACAATAGCAGCCCATTCCCTTCCCCTCAGCTCCTGACAACCACCATTCTACCTTCAGTCTCCATGAATCTGATGACTCTAGGTACCTCATATAAGTGGAACCATGCAGTGTTTGTGCTCTGTGACCTTATTATTTCATTGAGCATAATACCTTTAAGATTTATCTGTGTTGCAGCATGTGTCAGAATTTCTTTCCTTCTTAAGGCTGAAAGCTATCCCATTGTATGTGTACACCACATGGTGCTTATCCACTCATCTGTCAGTGGACTCAGGGTTGTTTCTACCTCTTGGCTATTGTGAGAAGTGCTGCCATGAACGTGAGGATACAGATAGCTGTTTGGTCCCTGCTTTCATTTCTCTTGGGTTTATTCCCAGAAGTGGAAAGCTGCATCATATGGTAATCTATGTTTGAGTTTAAAATCTTAAATGTATTTTTAACCTTTGGGAGTAAGAGGGACAAACTCATAAATTTTTATACACTGTTGAGAAAATAAAATCCACTCTAGTGGTGAATTTGAAAATGTCAGGTTTCGCTTATTCATAAACAATTTAAATAAATGCAACCAAGGTCCAGAGACAATTTCTATTTAACAAATTTGAATGGAGATATTCCTAGAATATACTACATTCTTCTCTTCCTTCTCTGTAACCTCTATTTGCTGTGCTGGCTCACCCACGGTCACTGTGAGCGCCCATTGTTCCATCTCTGTGTACTACACAATGACCTTCTGGGGAGATGCTGAAGAGTCCACCCTGAATTACCTGCCTCCTTGAACTGAGTCGGGCCATTGTGAACATTAAATCTCCTCGCTCGGGACTAGACACATACATGGTGCAAGAGATGGTCTGCACCTTTATGGAGCTCCAGAAGAAAACCCAAGTTACATTTAAAAAAAAAAAAAAAAAAGAAATCTCACTGCATTCCCAGTGCCTAGTATATGGGAGATAGTCAATAAATCTTTACTAGAGTCTAATAAAATGATAGGGCAAAGATCTCTCAAAATGTGATTCTTTCCAAATTCTGGGGTTGGTTTCAAATACTTCAATTCAAAGCAATTCAACAAATCCCTGCAATGTATTAAGTCCCTACAGTGTGCAGGGCTCTGTTGTAAACTCTTCAAGGGATTCAAAAACAAATGAGTTCCTGGCTCTGGGATATAATCTACCAGAGAAACGAAGACACACAAAAAGAAAAAAATAAAATAAGACTCTACAATCTGTTGTTGTGATGGAAATGAGGAATAAGCCAAGTGAGAACACAGAGTGGATTCTGCACAGCTAGGGTGGGTTTTAGACGTTTCAGAGATTAGGGTGGCGACTGGAAGAGAAAAGGGTGGAGAAGGATCCCAGCAGATTGAAAAACGGGCAGAAAGGGCTGCCCAGATGAGAAAATATAAGCAGCATGGAGATTGAAAAATGTGGTTTTTCTGTACATCCCTTGACAGAGAGAATAACCATTGCCTTTCTCAACTCCATACCCAGCAAATAACTTTGTAACCCAGCACTTACTTGGAAGAGAGAGAAAACTCTTCCAATTCATTAAATTCTACCAAACCACCTGACTCTGCCTTTCACGCAAACCACAGCTCCTCAGTGCTTTACCCATGCGGTGGGAAGAGCAAAGGAAATGACACTTCATCAGCCTCCTGCTTCTCACACGAGGGAAATGAAAAGTGATGTAATCCTGCCTCATCATCACCTTCGACCATCCCAAAACAAGATCAGAGAGCCAAAGTGACTGGTCAGACATCACCCAGTAAGCAAGAGGCAAAGCGGGGAGCTCACCCAGGTCTACAGGAACCCACGGCCCAGGTCTTTGCTACGCCGGGTGCCTCATAAAACTCAGAAGCTCGATTCTTCTTTCAACAGGAAGTACACACAAGCATCGTGAGAGTCACTTTCTCTACTTTTTTTTTTCCTGTTCCATCAGCAATAAATGGCAAAGAAATGCAGCTACCCACGAAGTTTCCCAGTCCTTGCAGCAATGTTCATATCATTATGCCTTCTCCATATTTTTAATTGGAAAAAAAGTCACTGTAAAATGTCACTCAGACATAAGATGTACCTAGACTCTTCTCATGTCTTTCCTGCCCACAGGTCCTTCTCCCAACCCCAATCCCACAGCCTCCTGTGATCTGCCAAACACAATTCCAGATCTTATTAAGATGAGGTCTTCTTGGATCCACGCCCGCTGGGTCTTGGGGATGAAGTACACAGCTCCCCTGGACCACAGACGCTGCCCCTCTCTCTCAGGTACACTGAAGTCCCTGTCTATGGCAGAGGACGTGAGCTCATTTCAAACTTTGGAAGTAGCCTTTCAATGCTGCCATCATGGGTGAGGTTTCCTGGAAACTGCCCTGGACTGACCCCCAGTGGGAAGACTTGGCCCTGGGGATAAATAGTGAATTGTGTGGCCTGATGGAGTCATATCCCTTAGCAACTCAGAGTTCCCACTGAACTCAGAGGAGTCGGCCTCGGGGTTCTCAGGGTCACTCCCCAGGCTGACATTCAGTGAATCTGCAATTTCACGGACATGGGACTCATGAATTTATACAGGTATACATCATGATCAGATTCTCTCATGAGAGCTTGTTTTGATCTGGGAGTAATGGCGGGAAAGGGATATTAAATTCTGAAAGTGATATAGAATAGGGACGTGGCCCTTTAGCTACCTTACTGTTCTACCCAGGATTAACTGATCCCCCCTCTATTGTCAGGCCAAGTGTTCTCATTCCTACCAAACTAAGTTTTATATAATCATACACAGCCCAGGGTCTGCCAGTAGCCCCCTTCCTCCACTTCCCTGCACCAACATGAATAGTCGAAACTGAGACTACGTGGTATTTTATGAACATACAAGCAAGAATCATGAATCCTGGAACTGGCAGGGGTTTCAACAGACCATCTATAATAATAAAAGGGTCATATGCTAATTAGACCAGATGTCATTTAGTAGGCCCTTCCAGACAAAGCCAGGGCCGGAGGGAAGCCAGCCTGGGTCCCAGGTGCCAGAGGGAAGCTGGTGCTGGTAGCCGGGGGGAAGGAAGGCCTACTCTTGCACAATTTTCATGCATCGGGCCTCTAGTTTTCTTATGAAATATAAATTATAATTATCATGTCCCCTACACAGATGTGGCTACTTAGTGCCCCGCTAAACATCTGTATTAGTTCCCTGTGGCTACTGTTTCGTGGCCTAAAACAACACAAATGTATTCCCTAGTTCTTCATCTTTTCTAGCTTCCGGAGGCCACCCTCATTCCTTGGTTTATAATCCATTCCTTCATTTTCAAGGCCAGCAACACAGCATCTTCCAATCTTTTACTTAGTGACTCTGACCCTCCTGCCTCCCTCTTTTAAGGATATTGGGGCTACATTGTTCCCACCCAGACAATCGAGGTAATCTCCTCATCTCAAAATCCCTACTGTGATCACAGCTGCAATGTACCTTTTGACAAGAAAGTCAATCTACTCACAGGTGCCTTAGCCTGGGACATGGACAGCTCTGGGGGGACTTCCTTGGAAGGACATTTCTTAGCCCACCCTAACATCCATTAAATTTCTATCTGAATTTTTTTCCAAAAATATAATCACATATTTGTGATTGAGAATCAGGATAATCTGTAATAGAGTACATTTTTGTTGCTGAGGGAAATATTTTCAAAAGGATATTTCAAGTTTTAAGGTGTTCCAAAATATAATAGAAAGGCAAAAATTAAAAACTGTAATCAAGAAGATAAAAGGCAAGCAAGACAAAATAATGGAAAAGCAAGTACATTATTGATCACAGATCACTGATTCCTTCACTAAAGAAATATTGAAGCCGAAACCGGTTTGGCTCAGGGGATAGAGCGTCGGCCTGCGGACTGAAAGGTCCTGGATTGGATTCTGGTCAAGGGCATGTACCTTGGTTGCAAGCACATCCCCAGTAAGGGGTGTGCAGGAGGCAGCTGATCGATGTTTCTCTCCCATCAATGTTTCTGACTCTCTATCCCTCTTCATTCCTCTCTGTAAAAAAATCAATATTTTTTAAAAAAAGAAAGAAATATTGAAGAACCACATAGTGTGTGCTCCAAAGTACAAATAGTACTATTGTGCTCAAATAGTTCCAACTGACCTGATTAGGCAGGGACATACAGATTCATCACTGCCCAGTGTCTCCTCTGAGTGGGGACAGACTCAGGCCACCACTGTCTGAGTCAGGGTCCCTGCGGCTGAAAATCGAAGGAACTCAGCAGCCCCACAAAACCAGCTGCAAGCCAGAGAGGCACCACTCTCCTGTGCAAAGCACCAGACACTTGCCCATGTGCATCCCACAAAACCATCACCCCAAAACTGTAGAGAGGCCACCAGGCGCTCCAGCTCCTTTGTCACATCAAGAAATCAGAGCTCCAGGAAGTCAAGAACCTCCCCAAAGTCACATGCTTACTTATGGGCAGAGGCAGAACTAATCCAGAGGGTACACTTTGCCCTCCAGTAGCCATCAAATCCATCCACAGAATCTTCAACAATAAAATAAACCTTCAATGAACCTGGATTGATCCTGCTAAGATCTTTGCTTTAACTTAGACTCTTCTCCATGATTCCCATTAGTCCTCATTCCAAATGCTTCTTATCCCCCTCCAGCTCCCTTCTACTCTCTCTCTCTTTCTCTCAGACACTCCCTAAACTTAACTAAACTAAGACATTTTATCTAGATGTATTCAGGTTTTTTCTGTGCACTGGCTCCTCTCTTTAAAATGATTGTATCATCTGAATAATATGATTATGAGGGGCTCAGGAGCGGACAGCCTGGGTCTATAACCTGATTTTATCTTGTGTGACCTTGAGACAGCCACTTAACTTCTCTGAGCCGTCATGTTTTCAGCTAGAAATGAGAATCATAACAGCAAGGACCTGGCAGAGCAGTCAGGAGAACTGAAGGAGAGGAATGCAAAGCACATAGTGGGCTTCTGAGCCTGCACTCTAAACCACTCACACACTGAAGAGTCACCCTTGGGGTGTTCTTCCTTCCTCTCTAATGAAAGGGCCTCGATTTCCTTTAGCCCTCTCTTGTTCCCCCAAAATCTCCTCTGCTCCAGCAGACTCAGACATAGGGACCAGACCAACCACCCTAGAGCTTGGCTTACACCATTTCCAAGCTCAGTGCCTCTGACTACCCCCTAAAGTCCCACCTCTTAACCTGGCCCTCACAGCCCCCTGCACCTAACCAACCTTTCAACCCTGCTTTCTGATGTAACCATCTCTCACCCTCCATACCCATTTTCAGAAAGAAAAGGACACCCCAAATATCCTCCAAGGCCCAGCACACACTCAACGTTCCCATCCCAGATCTCTTCCAGTTTGCCCTTTCTGTCATAGATCACAATCCTTCACATCCTTCAAGGCCCAACTCAAGTGCCTCCCTCTGCCAGAAGCCTTCTCTGACCCGTCACACTATCCATATTCCAGGGCATGATTGCTCCTTCCTCGGAACTCCTGGTTTATTTCATGTTGTGTTCTTTGGCATTGAATGAGTTAAATCCATGTTGCTTAATTGTGATGATGGAGATTTTCTGTATGTGGACTGTATCAGGGTTAATATCCTGGCTGTGATATTGTCTAGTATAGGTTTGCAAGATGTTACCACTGCAGGAAAGTGTGGGTATAAGATATAGCAGACCTTTCTGTTATATTTCTCACAACTGCATGTAACTCTCAATTGTCTTACAATAAAAAGTTGAATTTAAAAATTAATATGAATTTATAATTTATTCAGCACTCACTTTTGCCACACACCACACAAGACATTTTACCTATATAAGCCCAATTTTCTCCTAATCTCCAGATGCGATTATCCAATAGCCTATTCAGAATCTTCACCTGAATAAACTAATAAGAATCTCAGAGTTAACACATTTAATACTGAGATCCTGAGCGCCCCCACCCCCAACCCCACCCCAATGAATCTCCTCTCCATTCTTCTGCTTGATCAGGCAAACATCTTTAGATCATCCCTGTTCTCTCTCTCTCTCTCTCTCTCTCTCTCTCTCTCTCTCTCTCTCTCTCTCATTCCCCACAGCCACTCCATCAGCAAACTTCAATAAATCCATCTGCAAAATAGATCCAGAATCCAACCACTCCTCCCTACCTCCATGGCCACCATCTGGTCCCTGGCCACCAGCATCTCTCATCTAGATTAATACAATAGCCTCCCCTCTACCCAACACTGCCTATTCCCCTTTCCTGCTTCTTTTATAAATTTTCTTCAAATAATATGCTTTGTTTCCCACCACAAGCTTAGAAGCTCCATGAGGGCACAGAATTCTTCTGTTTTGTTCAGTGCTGAATTCTGAAGCTCAGAACAGTATCTGAAATATCATTGGCTCTCAATGGATACTTAAGGAGTGAATAAAGAAGTTAGTGGATGATATTATGCCTTTCATATTTAAAAAGTTAATAACTTCTGAGGTCAACATTACTGCCTCTTATTTTTTTTTTACAAGTAAGTAAAACAAAGCTCAGAGAAAGTCAATGGGCCCTGCAAAACATGAGAGTCATGTCTCATCCACCCAGCTCTACCTAAAATTAGTATCGCAGGATCCATGTCTGGTGGATCATTTTGACTTTCAGTATCTGGACCTACTGCTTGGATATTGCAGGGTGCAATGAATACTTGCAGAATGAATGCAAAACTTTTAATCTATTTTTAAAAAAGTAATTAACAACTTCCGTTACTATTTCTCACATATTATTTGCACATAACTGATAACTTAGTTCTCACAACTTTCTTTTGTGAAGATAGATGTGACTCCCAAATAATGACCCTCACCTTGCTTGGAAACAAGTTGAGGCTCGATTTATGCTCCTCTTTGAGGCCCCACCCACTAAGCGACACTGCCCAACAATAGACCAACCTGTGCCCAGAATACACAGGAAGCTTGCCGTCTTTCTTGCCCATGCACTGCAGAATCTCCCTAAGAGGTGTTTCTTATTGGGTTTCCTTAGCTTGGCAGAGGACAATTTTATAGCTGTCTTCTCTACACATACCCTTTGTGTGTGCTTGTGTGTGTGTGTGTGTGTGTGTGTGTGTTCTTAGGACTGGCTCAGAACTGGATCAGATTAGGGAGAGTGTACTTGATTTGTCTTTGCCTGGTAATTTATTGAGGCCAGGAAGGTCCAACGTGATGTATGAGTCCCCTCTCCGGGATCTGTTGTCTGCCAACCGCACTCATCATCCACTCCGAATAACGAGTAACCACCTCAAGCACACGCGCACACACACACACACACACACACACACGAAATCACTTTCTCTATGAAGACAAATGTGTTTTGCTTTGAGTGGGCAATGCTTTAGAACCAAAAAACATATTATAATAAAAAACTGTCATCAGAAGCTCACAGGAAAACACTTCCGGCCTGCAGGTTGTTTGTTTGTTTGTGGAGGGAACGGCCTCTCTTCCGAGCTCACAGTGGTGATATGGTGATACGTGCTACAAGCCATTAGCTCCTATCTGCTCGTCTTAGTTCACTTAAATAAATATCCTTTAAAGAGAGACTTGCTAAACATCGTGTGAAGACACCAGAAGTGTCGTATTAGATGGCAGGCTTTATTGGCTCTATACTTCAAGAAAGACATTCCATCTTGAGTAATTCTCACCTCAGTCACTAGAAAACTGGCCCTCATCACACTTCCGAGATAAGGAAATATACCTTGGGCCTTCTAACTCTGGATCTTGCCCTCCTCTCCAGGACTCCTACCCATCCCACCTCTCTCCTAGAGCAGGACCAGCATGTTCCTGAAGTTCAAAGGAAGGAAAGGTGAAAACGAGAGTGGAGTAAGGGAGAAATAAGACTCTGTAAGATGATGAGGATGGGGAAGGAGGAGGAGAGTGAAATAGCTTAGTACAGTGGTCAGCAAACTCATTAGTCAACAGAGCAGCAAACCTAGTATATGTATATGTGGCCTAGTATATGTACCAGTACTTGGCACAAAATAAACACTCAGAAAATGTGGACCCTCCTTCCCTGATATCTATGCATATCCATGCATGCCCAGCCCAATAACATCAGCAAAATGTTGTTGAATTGTAAGTGTATACAACCAGGATGGCCTTTGTCCTGTGATGTGAGGGCCTCCAGAGGTTCCATAGAGAAGGCTCATGAGCAAGGTCAGAATCAGGGCTCTCCTCTGCCCTCCCCCCCTACACACACACACACACACACACACACACACACACACACACACACGAAGATGATGGAAAAAAGTGACCCAATTCCAGATTCACTAATAAGACTTAGTTTTGTACTTTCATTTTAAATGAAATGGATGTTTCACACTTTCCAGTTTGGATCAAATACTTTTTAATTGGCCAGTCAGGAGAAGGAAAAAAGAAATTCAGTACTTCTCTCTACTCATATCCTTCCCCCCTATTCTGCCAAGCAGTAATACTAACACTTAGCTCTTCAGAGCACTCTGCCACGTGCAAGGCAGCGTGCCACATGTCTTTCCTATGAGGGGGGTACTATACACCCCATCTTGTAGACGAGGACACTGAGATAGGCATGTGTGCCTAAAACCTGCCCAAAGGCAAGGAGGTGGCAGATGACAGATCCAGGACTTGAATCACCTTCAGGCTAACTCCAGAATTCCAGGAATTCACCAATGCAGGCAAGAAGTCCAGCTCCTCCTCATTGGTCAGGTGGTTGCCTGGGGCCATCCTAATTATATGCAAGTAACCTGTGAAGTAACGGTCTCTTTGTAGGTCTATTTAGCATTGTTAAGGATAATGTGTTTTTACGATACCCTTAAAAAAGAGATTTTTTTGTGGTCCAGAACTGGAGTGAACTTTTTGAAAATCTAATATAGCCAATTAGTTTAGGCAAGTTTCTGACTCAAACTAAACTTGAAAGAGACAGGCCCTGTCAATCAACAGAAATTGATTGGGCACAACGAGGTGACCTATTTTTTTAATGCAGAGTTCTTCCTTCTGAAAGCGGATTTTGGCTTTCAGAATATGATAACTAGGGGAGGCCTATGAAGCCCAGCTAACGAATATGAAGAAGCTTAGCTGGAGAAGTGGTGCCTCTTACACCCCATCACCAGCAACCATCTGAGATCAAAGGAATGGATACCTGCTGGCCCTTGGGTTTGGTCTTTGATCCTTTCTTTTATCTATCACTTCAATATCATGAAGATTCCAAAATCATTATCTCCTAGCTAATTCCTTTGTGTCTCATAGTTCAATGTCCAAGGGCCCACTGGTCACCTCCAGAGAGATGACCTTCAGATCTCATCACCTTCTTCCTACCCTTTCCAACCCCTGTGTCCCTGGTCTTAGTGACTGGCACCACCCTCACCTAACTAATTACCTAATTAGGTAGCTGTGTACCCAACTCCTCTTACGTCCATACATCAAGACCTGCTGTGGTGGAGACAGTATATCATAGCAGTTAATGAAGGGCATGAACCCTGGTATCCAAGAAAGCTGAGCATGAATTTCATCTGTCAATTATCAGTTGTGTGACCTCAGGCAAGTATCATCATTACTTTCACACTAATTCCCCTCATCTGTGTAATGGGGACAATAAGGCCGCCCAGAGTTAATGCAGGCATTGGACTGGACAACATAAATATGGCTAAGTGTCTGCATTTTTTAACTTTCCAAGCCCACTTCTCTGCCAGTTTAGACCACTTGCTAAGGTTAGGCCCTCACCATTTCTCCCCTGACTATGACAATGGGCTCTTGGTGGTGTCCCAGCCTCTAGATCCACTGTCCTCAGATCCCTTCCCCACACCACAACCCATGCAATCTTTGTACAGTCTAGTAGGACCTCACTAGCATTCATCAACACACCTAGACCTGTCTTCCCAAACAAAGCAAATCCTTTGTGTAGTGATGTGCATAGGGGTAGGCTAGTAATTGGTATTATCCTTTTGTTGAACCTCTTTAAGAATCTGACAAAGGCACAGAAAAAAAGCACTACTCGTAAACACATAAAATATTCAGAAATTCCAGGAGAAATACAGACCTCAGGTTCAAAACCCCTGACGTGGCACATTCTTTGGCCTGACCTTTATCAACTCCATAGCTCTTCAGAAGCCTGTCTTCTAGACTGACTACCTGTCTCTGGGGATTCAAAATTTCAAACACGTTTTCAATTTGCATATTCAAGGTCCTCAAAATCTGGAAGAGAATTCACAGGAAGCTCAAGGCACTTTTCCCAGAAATAGATGGCACCTCTGAAGGGTTCTTAAAGAGATTAGCATAAAATTATGATCAATTTACCTCAAATTCTCAGAAGTTTTTCAGCCCCAAAAGGTGATGGCTGAGAAATTAATTGTACACGGCCTTCTGAGGAGAGGCACGATGGAGGTACAGGAAGCGCAGTTCTCAGGTTTGTCCCTACGACTCTCCTTCCTCACCTCCCTTACCTCAATATCAGATGGCGGAAAATTAGACTCTCCTTCCTCACCTCCCTTACCTCAATATCAGATGGCGGAAAATTAAGCTCTCTAAAAGTCTCCCACAAAAGCTTGGGGGCACCAGACCAAGAATTTTAGGACTGTCCTCTGTACAATGCAACCAGGCAGAGATGCAGGTTGCGGTGAGCTACATATCCTGAGGCTCATCTCACTGGATATCAGCAGAGAAATGCCCACAAAGCACAGACCCCTGGCACCAGCCTGACATGACCATTCCTATACCTGAGCATGCAAATGGTGCGAACCCCGTACTTCATGTCCTAGGCCATTGATTTCAGCTGGTTTAAGGGGGGAAATGGGACCTTTTTCTCATATGACTATAAAACCATAATGTAACAAATAATTAATATTGAAGTCAATGTTTAGAGTTTTGAAGAAACATTAAGACAAAAAATGACCTGGAATTTTAACCCAGAAAGGTAAGGGGAACATCAGCCCGAGGGCCATATTAAGGCCCATGGAATCACTTGGTCTGGCCCTGCCAAGCCATTAGGGGTGCATTAATTAAATGCTTGACCAAATACTTTTTAAGTTGATAATTTTGTTTGGCCCACAAACAATGTTATAAATATCAAAATGGCCCTTGGAAGATAAAATGCTCCCCACCCCTGTCTTAGAAGATCCTTGTTCTTTTTCTCAGGAATGAAGAAGGAGAGACAGAGACTGAGACAGAGACAGAGATCAGTTGCCTTCTGTTCTCACTCCAACTGAGAATCAAACCTACAACTCAGGTATGTATCCTGACCAAGAATTGAATCAGCAACCTTTCAGTGCACAGGACAACACACCAACCAACTGAGCCACTCCGGCTGGACAGAAAGGTGTTCTTATGAGCTTAGAGCTAAGACACAGAGAATCACTGCGGGTGTGCAGCTACTTCCACTTTGTAAGGCCTTCCCTATCAGGGGCACTCACATTCTGAGTGTGCCTGTCCTGACAGGACAATTGTATAATAATGACTAGTGTTTTGTTTTTTCCTCTAAAGAGCCAACTTGCCCCAAGATAGGAATAATCATTTGTCTGGGTGTGTCTTGCCATGATAGTCATCATTGTCATCATCATAACAACAATAGCAACAATTACTATTACTCACAGTTATTATTTATTGGGTACTGACTACTATATGCCAAATACACAATAGTAACTCACTTTGCATATAACCTCTCATATTGTACAGGTGAGAAAACCAAATCGAAGTAGGGTAATCTGGTTCTAAATGCCATGTATCACCAACCACATTTCACTGCCAATTCCATCCATTTTAGAATGAATGATCAGGAACAATCAGCTCATTTTGGGACAAACTTCTCTCATCAGAGGACCTGGCGTTCATTTCTTCAACAAGCATTTCTGAGCAGTCACTATGTACCCATGCCTACACTGTGTTTGCTCACATGATGTATGTAAGCCCCACCCTCAAGAATAGGACACACTCTCCCAAAGTTAATGTCCTCCTGGAGGCCTCTAAGGTCTCTGTCACCCAGCCTTCTCGGCTGGCTCTACCCCAGGCCCTGCTGAACATCTTCCTTTCACATTTCAACAGATGAACTTGATATATAGTCAATCTATATATATATTAGAAAAATGACAAATCTCTGATGCTTTGAAATTATACCATCCATCATTCCAAATCTTCTACAATACCTCCTCTTAAAAAAATAGTAAATAAGAGATCCCTAAAAGTAGTTTTATAAGCAAGACATTTAAATATTGGAAAATAGGTTTAGATGTTAGATTTCTTGTCTGTGGACACACAGCCGCTCATTTGGAGGGTTTAGGTACAGATGACAAAAAAAAAAAAGAAAAAAAAGAAAAAGTAGAAGTTAGTTTCTCTCTGTTCCACTATTTTCAGGACCTGGACTCCTTCTAACTCGTCACTCTGTCATCCAAAAATGACACTTTTTGTCTTCATGCTGTCAGATGATAACATTCCCATCCAGGAAGGAGGAAAAGGATAGAAAAAAAAAGAAGCAGCGAAGCTACCCAGTGTCACTTCTGCTTACATCTCAATGGCCAGAATTTCCCATGGCCATACCTGGCAATTAAGGAGGCTGGGAAATATAGTCTTTATTGAAGCATCCATTTGTCAGCTGAACTTTCTGCTACTAAGGAAAAGTTATATTGGGGAAGAGCTAACCATCTCTTTTGTGGCTGCTAAACAGTCAACTGAGATAGGAACTGTGATCTGAGGGACTCTGGAGACCCTACTCCATCAACATCAGGTAGACTTTGGTGAGAAGACAAAGAAGGTAAAGGAGATCAAATATATGGTGCCAGAAGGAGGTTAGGCTTTGGATGGTGAGCATACAATAGAGAATAGAGATTTTGTATTATAAAGTTGTACCTTGAAATTTACATAGTGTTATTAACCAGTGTTAGCCCAATAAATTTAGTAAAAAAAATAAAATAGGGGAAAAAAGATCAGGCAGGCTTTAATTCCTATTTTTATACCAGTGGCCATTGGTCCTAGCTTCTTCACTGCATGAAGAAACTTGTAAGTACAATGTTAGAACTTTCTATAACATTTCATTAGCTTTCAATTCAATGGTTAAGAACCATCTCTAAGCTAATTTGCATGGTCTTTGGTACTTTTAAAATACACCTGCTAATTCTTTGATACTCCTTCCTTCAAAAGATGGACCCTAATTCCACTTACCTTGAGTGTGGGCTGTGTCGTGGCATACTTGAACCTGCTGTTGTCCAATCTGTGACATCTGAGATAGGGTCATAAAATGATCATTCATACTAGGAAAAGCCAAATCCTAAGTCATGAAGTCACTCAAGCAGTCCTGTGAAGATGCCCTAATGGGAGGAACAGAGGCCTCCAACCAAAAGCCATTTGAGTGAACTTGAAATTTAATTTCCCAGCCTCAGTCAAGCCCTCAGATGATTGCAGTCTCCACAAATGTCTTGGCTGCAACCTTTAGAAAGAATTTGGGCCAGACCAGCCATTGACACAACTATTGAATTCCTGATCCTCAAAAACTGTGAGATTAAAATATTTTGTTTTCATTTTTATTGTAAACCAGGAAGTTTGGGAATAATTTCTTACACAGCAATATAGCAATACAGTGTAAATTCAGTGACCTTCTGGCTTGAGAATTCGAGAAGGCAGATATGACCATCTTGAAAGAGAAATTTTGTATTTCAAATGGCTGTGTACTAGGTCATCATGCTTTTTAATTATTTGGAGAAGCGGTTAGATGAGATGCCCTGGATACCACTGTGAAGAGGAAAGACCCGTGAACCCTCCTGCTAGAAAATATTGCTAACATCACATCCCTGAGTAGTCCCAGGAAACAGCTGAGCCTGCTGTTGGCCAATTACCACCAGGAGAAACAGCCCAGTATCAATAAAGCCAACATCAAACTAATGAATTTTGGCAAACTCTCTTCAGCAACCAGATGGAGAATGCTGAACAATTCTACTCAATGGGTTAACTTACTTAGTTATCTGGGGAAGCACTGTGAGACTTAATTACCTTCGATCTATTAGGATGCACGTCTGTTAAAAGTGAAAAGTTCTACAGGAATAATCTCAAAATTTTTTTATGATAAAAGTGAATGGTTGGTAACTCCTATTCCTCAGATATTCCAAGTCAAGGTCATGCTTTATGACAGATGCAGATTCTTAAATTTTCATATAAGGTATCCCTTCTTCCTTCTACCTCAAGCAGAGCTCTTAGGAATAGAAACCAGAGAAACATTCCACAGTGTTCTTAGAAACATCTGCTGGGAAGGCTTTTTAGACCACAATCTACCCTCTTCTCTGCATCTGCAGAGTCTAAGATTAGCACCTTGTCCTTCACCGACAATCCCCACTCTCATAAGCCACTACTACTAGTGGAAATAGGTATTTTTTTTAAATCCTCAGAAATTTGAGGGTGAGAATAGTTGAAAGCCACCAATATCTCTGTGAAAAAAATGCTTATATATTGGATATTTTTATTATGGACCAAGGGAACCTATTTGTAATACAGATGAGAAGGCTATTATTCTAATGGGACACATTAAGGCCATCATTGGAATAATGAAATTCCTATTACCATCTTGCCCCAACCAATTGAAAGCTTGGAGCTAAATTTAATGCTTACCCACATGTATTAGTTTTAAGGGCTGTCATATTTTTTTTTCTTTCTCTTTATATGTGGGCTTTTTATTTCCTATTCCTCTTCTGACAGCCTTCGCAGTTCATTATTCTTCCTTATCACATGATGTCTCAATCACGTTTGGAAACAGGTAGCATATAGGTTATAAATGAATAAAAAAAAAAAGCCGCAGGGACGGCACTCAGGTTTCCTTCTTGGCTGTGGCTATCAAAATACATGTTCAGAACAAGATGCAGAAAACTACAAGAGGAGGCAGACAAATCTCCCTTTAAGGAGTGGGCCCTTGGAAGCAGCCACCATCAGAGAAATCTCTCTGCTGCCCAGCTAACAAAGCTTCAGGGTGCTCCACAAAACACTCCTCTTTCAAGTCTCAAAGGCAGATCAGGCCTCCAAGAAGAAGTACCCACAGAGATAAAAGACCCCCCCATGGCAAGGATAACTCCAGGTTTGGGAGCAGAGCTATCCACCTGGCAGTTTTACCCTTGTATTGCCTCCTCTGGAGGAGTGAGCTTGGAGCCATCAACTTTCTTAAGTAAGGTCTGTGAGCTTTTCTTATGACACTAATGTTTCTGTCTCCATAAAAAGGATGTAGAAGGAAGTGTCTCAAAAAAAGGCAAGTAGGGTATGCCTCTAGGATGTTTAAATCAACCAACAAAAGTAAGGGGGGAATGGGGAAGAAGAATCTTCTTTATAAGAAAACATATGAGGGACCAGATGGATGGAGATAAGGAGGGGCCGTTCAGAATGCATGGCACGGGAGCCAGCCCCCTTCTACATGAACGCATGCCCACCACCAGCCCTTTCCAGGCTGCAGGGCACCTCTGCTCTGGGTGAGGAGCACGCTGGGCTCACACGGAGCTTTAAAAATATCTCTCCGCCCACTGAAAGTTTGATTCATCAGCCAAGTTCTCAGACGTTTGTCACAGTGGTGGCAGTAGATCTGTATGATGGTGACATGAGGGTGCAGGGAAGGCACAAGGGGTCTTATCTAGCAGGGAGGAGGATTCAGAGCATAAACGTTGCCAGGCATGAGCTCTGACAGACAGGTGGCAGTTTGCATCCCAGTTCCAACACATGCTAGTGACGCCACGAGGTGATTTAATGTCCCTGTTTTCCACAGTTGCAAAAATAGGGTTAATAATGAACAGAACCTGTATCATAGGTTATTAAAAGGATTAAATTAGTTCATTCACATAATGCGCATTGAACAGTTCCTAGGACACAGTAAGGACTCAGCTGTGATGATGTTGATGATCATGACCATGACCACAACGACGATGTTGAAACGTAAAAGATGAATATGTGTTTCCCAGGTAGACAGATTGTTCCCAGCAGAAGCTGTACAACCAAAGAACGGAACAAAATATATACAGCATCTGTTTTCAGGCCCGGCACAATAGTCAGGACAAGACTGTGATTGTGGGGAGAAGGGACATGCACATGGTAAGTGAGCCCCCTGTCACCCTGGCTCTTGGCCTGGGGACAATTCCCCAGTGACAGTTCATACTTTGGGGAAGTAAAGGGGCTAGAATCTGTGGGGTAAGGCATCCTAGAGAACAAAACTGTGAGAAGCCTGAGTGTGGGCTCCCTGTGAGTACTTGACTGAAGGCTGGGCTACACTCATGCAAGGTGAGATTAAACCAGACTAGCAGGAAGCAGCTGCTATGAGTTTGAGAAGAGAAAACAGATACTAGAATTTAAGCAGCCCTAGGAGATGTCTGAAAAATTCTCATTAACATCCCACAAGCATCCAGCTGAGACACCAGGAAGATCACATTGTAAGACTAAGGAACCACTATAAAGGCCTACTTTAGACCCACCCTAACCAAACAAAAATCAAGCCCTGACCAGGTCCAGGAGGAAAGAGAAGTTTGGGGGCTGAGTCTCTGCCACGTTAGAGGGGCTTGGGAGCCACCTTGGGATTTCCACAGACATATCCTAACAGAGCATAAAACCAAACCCACACACATCGAAAGTGGTCAGGTAGTAATTGAACAAAGAGCAAAAAGCAACCCTCTTCAGAGAAAGGTAACAGAACACAGAGTCTCTATAACATAGTATTCATCATGTGCAGTAAAAAAATAAATTAATTTTTTTAAAAAAGACAACAGAAACCAACCACAAGCCTAGATATTGGATTTAGTACATGAAGACTTTTAAGAGCTATTATAAATATAGGCAAATATGTCCAAAGAATTTTTAAACACTGTTTAAATGAGTAAACAGATAGAGTGTTTCATTAGAGAAATGAAAACTATGAAAAAATAACCAAGCTAAAAATTCTAGAACTGAAAAAAGTGTGTGTGTGATGTGTTGAGAGAAGATAGAGAGGAAGAAAGCAAATGCTTTCCCATACCTATTCTCCCTCCACCAAAATAAAACTGATATTCACATCTGTCTTGGCTAAGGGGCTGCCATTCAGAAAAACAAATAGGATAGGGAACCTCATGTTTTGAATAAAGCAAATCAGTAACTGGTGACAAAATCTAAACAGCAAGTACTGCAATATTAATAATTAAATCCAAAACCCCTGTGGATTTGAAATGTTTTTAACAGTTAAAATAAATATTAAATATGGTATATATTTATATACTTGTAGGACAAAAAGTTATAAGCAGAGGGATAACCTCATCAATTATATAATGGGGAGGCATCCCTCCACTGAAATGGAACTGAACTGAGACAGGGCAACGTCATGGAAGAGGTACAAGGAGATCTACTCCCCATGACTACAGTGTCTAAGATGTGAGCACGTGGCCACAGAAAATGGGAATGTGCTCAGAGAGGAAGGAACACATATAAGTTGATCTGTAGGACTTTGCCACTTATAGATGGGAAATAAGAGAAAAAGAAGAATCGGGGATGATTCCCAAACTACCCCTGAGGCTGACTGAGTATAATCTACACCAGTGGTGGGCAAACTGTGGCTCATGAGCCACATGCGGCTCTTTGGCTTCTAGAGTTTTTAGCAAAGGCATGCTTAGGAGTACCCTAGTTAAGTTAAATAACAATGTACATATCTATATAGTTTTAAAAATTTGACTCTCAAAAGAAATTTCAATCATTGTACTGTTGATATTTGGCTCTGTTGATTAATGAGTTTGCTGATCATTGATCTACACTAATAAAAGAGAAAGGTGCAAATTTACTGTACCTCCAAATTAACCCACCAGCCAATTAGGAGTATGCAAATTAACCCAACAAAATGGTGGGCTAATTTGCATATGAAGGCCTGTAGCAAAGACTGAAGACTGAAGACTGCAGCTGGAGCCAAGACTGAAGGCTGAAGGCTTGGCTCCTCTATGGCCGGGTCCTGGGTGCCGGAGGAAAACCGGTGCCGGCAGCCAGGGGAAGGAAGATCTATTGCACAAATCTTCATGCAAAGGGTCTCTAGTGTGATATAATTTCCTGGGGAAAATTCCACAGGAGGGACAGTTTGGGAGAACAAAAGAAATCCATAGGGCTCTGGATCTTTGGAGTTTAAGAAATGTGTGGGACATCTACACAGGACTATAGTTAGCAAGTGTAAAATTCAGGAGGACTCTGGCCGATGAGGCTCAGTTGATTGGAGCAACAGCTTGTACACCAGAATGTGGTGGGTTCAATTCCTGGTTAAAGCACATACCCAGATTGTGAGTTTCATTCCCAGTGGGGGCAGATGCTAGAGGGAATGATCAATATTTCTCTCTCACATCTCTCTCTCTCTCTTTCTCTCTCTCTCTCTCTCTCTCTCTCTCTCTCTCTCTTCTCTCTTTGAGGTCAAATAAATAAATAAATAAATAAATAAAATTCAGGAGGGAGGCAGAAAGTGAAGATATAGATCTTGAGGTGGTCAGCATGTAGACGCCCATGGGAGGACAAGAGAAACTAACTTTAGGAGACAGCGGTGTGTAAGGAGTTGGCCGGAGGTGAGGGGCACACAAGGAGTGGTGAAAATAACAGAAGCAGAAAAGAGGTAGGAGGCGAGCCAGCTAGTGACATGATGCCAAGGCAGTGACCACTTCAAAACCAAAGGTGTGACAAACACTGCCAGATGCTGCAGGAAGAATAAATACTGAAGAGGCAGAGGTGGGTCACTGAGGGGAGTGGCCGTATGAAGAGCAGGAACTCTGGAGCAGTCCAACGGAAGCGGAAGGGTGGCAGACTGACCCATGCACGCCCAAAACTGAAATGAAAATACTCCCAAATTATATGTGTGAGCCCATCACCAGAAATAGTAATTTTGAGATACGTCCACATGCCAGAGCCTGAGGGGAACTTCCACTAATTCCAACGCTGGGGAAACACAACTTCCATCCCGAGAACCACAGCGGCCCACGGAAGGAAGGCTTTCACTCACCACCACTATGTTCTAGCCGGGGACCCAGAGGCTACCGTGGCCGCCAAAGCAAGCAACTGTTTCCACGGTGATCTGTTCCCCAACCCAAACCCACCTCGGAAGCACTGCTTTTCTAAGCTCCTTTAGAAAACACACCTCTGAGAGTAAGCAGAGCAGAGCCTGGTGCGCCATCCTGGATCATTGGCAGAGCAGATGAGAACCGGAAGGTACCTGGGGCCACTGACTGCTGTGCTCCCGCTTGAGCAGGAAGGAGAGCAGGAGAGGGAAGGACAAAGGACCTATATAGTTCCGTGGCACATACAGCAGAATGTGCCATCAAGATCCCGCTTCTGCCCAGCAGCCCTGCACAAGACAGATGAATGTCTTCTAGAAACAGGACTCTCTAGTCTGGGGCTGAAAGGCAAAAATTTTCCCAGATCTGGGCAAAGTGCAGATAGAACAGAGAAGGCTAAAGAATCATTACAAACCTTGCTCGCTCACAGTCACTGGCCCTACAAAGAACAATAATGGCTGAATCACAAAGCAGAACCGAAAAGAGCGAAAGGGACCATATAAAAAACATCTTCTACTGCAAAAGAAAAGCAGCATTAGACTAGATTAAAAGGCTTTATGTATACATATGTAACTTATGTATATATGTAACATATACGTGTATGTCACATTGATATATATATACATTATATTAATATACGTTATATAAATTATTTTAAATTTTATAATAAATAATTCAAAATATGTAAATGACAGTAGACAACTAAATCAATGTTGTAGAAGACACACTCAAGAAGGAATGCAGACTGCAGAGGTGCAAAAGAGAAAAATGATGCGAGAAGAGACAGGTAAAGTGAAAAATGAATGAAAATCTAGCATTGCCGAAACCAGTTTGGCTCAGTGGATAGAGCGTCGGTCTGAAGACTGAAAGGTCCCAGGTTCGATTCCGGTCAAGGGCATGTACATTGGTTGTGGGCATGTCCCCAGTGGGGGGTGTGCAGGAGGTGGCTGGTCAATGTTTCTCTCTCATCAGCATTTCTAGCTCTCTATCCCTCTCCTTTCTTCTTTGTGGAAAATCAAATAAAATATATTTTAAAAAAAGAAAATCTAGCATTAAAATGAGAGGCATTCCTGAAGAACATACAGAAATGATGACCATCAAAGATGTGAAAGCAAACGAACCTAAGCTCAAAGGAAGATTCAAGATAATAATTGAAGGGGTTGACACTGTTACTAACAAAAATAATGGGAAATACCTACACCCGGACGTGTCATAGCTGCTATGAGGAAGGCCTAAGGAGAGCACACCCTAAGCACAGCTGCCACAGAGGATGGACACTGGGTTAGATACTGATCGCCCCAAACTGGAAGCCCAAATATCCATCCTGAGTAGAATGGACACAGAAACTGAGTTAGACTATCAATAATGGAATACCATATATGAATGAAAATGAATGAACTGCTGATAGAGGCAATTTTAGTTTAAGATTAAGATAGCATCACTAGATTATTCAATAAATAGCATTTCAAAAACTTTTTTCTTATTATAATTCATATGTCTAATAAAACTTCATATGACACCCTGTAGAAGTGCAAGATACTACAAATGAATATACATGAACTCCTTGGGTATACTGCAAACTCTTTGGGGACAGGCAATGAACATAATGCCTATTTGATTTCTTCCTCTATCCAGAAAGCATTTGGGTAAGCATTCCTGCAAGGAATGAATGAACAGGAATGAACAAAGGAAGGAAGGAATGATTGTCCCAACTGATTCATCGTGGCTGAGTTTGCTTGTTAGGTGATACTCAACTCCAGCCTGGCCAACTTGCAGCAGCTTTGCACTATTTCCTCCAGAGCTTTGTGTAAAGAGAAGAAACAGAAACTTCCCAGAGTGAATGGCAGCGTGGAGAGAGGCTCTTGTCCTGCCTGTTCCCCGTGGGGACCCACCCAGGGACTGGGCACTTTTGACCTTTACCTTGAAGAAAAGGGGCATTCTGTTCCTGGTGATAAACACCAACCAACCTATCCCCATGGTGATCCTGAAGCAGGAGGCTGCAGGATGAGGAGGGAGGTGGGGAGCAGAAGGTGAGGGTAGTACCCAACTAGTGTCTGCACCAGAGTTAGCCGGACCACAAAGGATGCTCCACTGTCCACCGGTGTCCAACACATCAAGTGCCTGTGCAAGACCGTGAGACCTCTGAGGATAAATGAGTGGCCTCGAACAGCAGGACTGAGGACAGCTTGACAGGAGGCCGCCCCAAGGGAACAGCTAGCAGGCAAAGGCTCGGAAGCCTCTGCTCCCCGAAGCACCAGCGGCCGTCACCCAGACCGGTTCTTGCCAGCTGGTTTTCAGACCCTGTTCCCTGCTCCAAACTCAAGTGCCTGTCTGCACAGCCCTGCCCGAGCCCCACGATGCTCGTAAGAAAGCATGAGTAGTCATAACTCAGGGGTCACCTTGGCAAAAAACAAAGAAGTAGAAGAAATCTTCCATCAGAAAAGACATGGATTACCTTCTGAAGGACAAAGGCAACACCTTCTCCAGGGCCCTTGGGTCCTGAAGTCCCGCTTCCTTCCACCAGGGCTTCTCTCCTGAGCCTGCCCGTCTCACCTGCTAAACAAGAGCCTTTCTTTTCTTTTCTTCCCTTTCCTTTTCTTTCCTTTCCTTTTCTTTTCTATTTTTTCCCCCATTGATTTCAGCGAGGAAAGGAGAGGGAGAGACAGAAACATCTTTGATGAGAAAGAATCATTGATCAGCTGCCTCCTGCACGCCCCACACTGGGGATTGAGCCCACAACCGGGAATCGAACCATGACCGCCTGGTTTATAGGTCGTCACTCAACCACTGAGCCATGCCGGCTGGGCAGAAGGCACCTTTCAGCCCTGCCCAGCTGCTTGGCCCTGGGTGAAACAGCTGGTGAACTCCGATGTTTGTCCAAGAACATGCAGGGTGTTGCTGCCAGGTGCTCAGAGCAGGGAACTGGGCTGAACTCTCACCAGCCACCCTCTTGAAAGGCTGCACCCAGAGGTGGCCCAGATTTACCAGAGAAAGCGCCTTGCTCTGAGAAGTGTTGGAGAAATCATCTCCTGGATATTCTCGGCAAGGCTGGGTGGCAGACGGGAAGAGGAAGGGAAGTGGAAGGAGGGATCTGGGACAGCCACGGGGGATCTTCAAACGCCATTTGGTTAGTCATCCCGCATCTTTGAGTGTTGCCAGTTCTTGGCCTCTGTTCTGCAAAACCCACCCGGGGGGCTCCTGCTCACTGGCAGACCCAGAAGACCTACACAAACACACGTGCAAACCCCCCAAATCAGAGCACCACCTGCCCTCGTCTCCACTGGGGGCCGATTCCTCGGGGTTTGGGGGAGCCTGAGCCTCATCTCTCCTGCCCAACGCAGCCAAAAATGATGAAGGATGGGCTCGCGTCACAGGCAGTTAGGGCTCTCTGGCATGCGTCTGTGCCCTGCATCTGACTGTTCTCTGGCCAACGGAAGGCCAGTGGAGCTGAGGGTCCTGCTGTCCTCTTGGGCCACCAGTCTGGCCAGACCCCAGTGAGCAGCTGCTGCCCTAAGCGGGCTGGCCTTGCCCGCTCCTCTGACACCCCAGCCTCCTCTGGACCAGCCCACTCACCTCTGCCACTCCACTGCCCGCTCATGCAAATAAGCAAGCCTTTAGGGGAGCGTGCCAATGAAACAAACAAGGGCAGGGAAAGTGATCGCATGGCCCTCTCCTTCGATTCCCTCATCTGCTGCAGAGCACGAAGCAAGTATGGCTTCCCTGGCCCAGCCCTGAGTCTTCCCACATTCCCCGGTGAAAGAGGAGCGCAGAGAAGGCACGCTGGCTCGGACCATCACACTTAAAAGCGGAGATGGGAGCCATCTGGGGTACTTTCAGCTTCTCCCTTTTAGAAAATAAATTAGTAGACTTCGTGTTTTAAAATGTGTCACAAGGAACACAGCATTCCAGAACACTGGGGGGAAAAATAATGATTCTGGTTTGGCCTCAGCAGATGTGGCACCTAGGCAAACATCTGGCTGAATCAACCTAATTCTCTATTCCAGAAAAAAAAAATTCCTTCTTTCTCGTTTTAATTTTTTTTTATTGGTTTACCAATGGGGACACAACAGGGCAGTGTCCCAGGATGAAGTCGGTCACTGTGTTCTCGGGTTTTCCCCCATCCCTCATTCTGCCCTGAATACTCAGGCCTGAACTGTGTTACAGAGAAACAGCGGCAATAACAATTATTGCTGTCCACCTCGACGCAGCTTCCAGACAGTTTCTCATCTGGGCAGGATTCAAAGCACATGGCCACACGTCAAGAGACAGCCATTAGCGAGGCCTCAACCCTCCCCCTCAGCTGGGCCCCGGCGTAAATGACAATACGGGAGCGGGACGACACCGTGTGTGATAGGGACTCCATAAACTGGAAAATTCACTTGGGGAGTGGAAGGCCATCCTCCCAGTCAGTATCCAAGGAAACGGAACGATCCCCCCATCGATCTTTCAGGCCTCGGGGTCCATCCCGCATAAAGAAGTCCTTCAGGCAGAATTTACCTCTGAACTCTTTCCCCTCAACCTCGGCCAGACGGGGCCACCACCGGTGGCCGCAGCCTGGCCCTTCCGCCGGAGATGCACAACAGCCCCGCGTGCCTCTCCCGATGGCTAGGCTCCCAGACGGGGCGGGCTCCTTACCATCGAGCTCCTCCACGGAGATGTTAGCAAGCTGCTCGCTGTCGCTGCCAGCAGAGAGGGACCGGTTGAGGTAATTCCCCTTGTACAACAGGCCGGCGGTCACATGGTGGAAAGGCATCTTCTCCCTGTCGGCGGGAGAAGGGAGGCGAGAGAAAAAGACATCGTCAGTCACTCCTCCTGCCCGTCCTTCAAGGACCACCCGGCGCTCCCGTGGCCAGTGTTACCTTTTAATGAATAACATAGCTAGAGGGGAAGTCAGAAAACTCCGGGGTGCCCATGGCTGAACAGTCCACGCGGGGACCCAAGTTCTAGCCCTTCCTCCACTGTATGCCTTGCATCGCTGTTCCCACGGAATTATGAACTTGAGGCGCACTGTCCCTGCAGACTGTGGGACACCATGTCATCGCCAAGCTGTCTCCGTGCAAACAGGAACGCCCTCTGCTCCTCTCCCTCGCCTGACAACCTCGTCCTCGGTTCTCATGAGAAAGGACAGGGCACCCCAGAAATGTCGGGCTGCCCAGGGACTGGGTGTCTTGGCTGTGGCCCTGCAGAGGTTCCCGTGTTTCACTTTCCCCAGGCAAAGCAGGCATTCCACTCACACCGCACTCCAAGCAGGTGGGCATGCACGGCTCTACGTGAATATGCATTCCAATCTGTACCTCTGAGGGGCGCCCCCACGCCCGACTCGCACCTGCCCTACTATAAAGGTGAGTGACATCTCAAGGTGTCCCAGAACTAAGTAGTTTCCAGCCCTCTCCGAGAAATGAGAAATTAACTAATGCATCCCTTTATTCCCAACTAACAAACCCTCCAGGCAAAGCTGCTCTGCCCATATGGCCACCACTGGGCCTCAGCAGTACCCCCCCTCCCCCCATCCTCCACAGGGCAAGGCAGGCCAGAGGCTCCAGGCTAAGGGAAGGGGTGTGGTGAGGAGAATGAAAGGGCAGGTACAAAGGATAAAGAGGAAAGGCACTTAGAAAGATGGGCCCTCCGGGCAGAAAGGGCCTGCCTGGTGCTGTTACAGTGAGGGAGCCACTGAGCATGTCAGGTTCTGCTTCCCCATCTGGAAAGGGACTAAGAGGACTAATAAGCCACTGAGTGGAAGTAGAGAATAGGTCTGAAGTACAGGGAGCCAATTACAGGGTGTGGGTAAAGAACATCTTAGCAGGGCTCCCAGAAGGAGGACTGGGCAGGTTGGAAGGAGTCATCTTCCCGTTCCTGCGAGCATCCAAGCAAGGATGAGGGCCTCCCTGCCAAGGCTCTGAGGGAGAGGAATGGCCCCTTGCTCTCTCTCCACTCAGCTATCAATCTGCATGTAAGTCACTTGCAGAGACCTGTCCGGCATTAAAGCTTGTGTCCGTAGGATAAGCCGGAGTGGCCGGAGCAGCCCCTGTGGCCACTGCTGAGCAACGAGGTATAAATTGCAGGAAGCAGCCATGGGCCAGTCTCTGAGAACAATAGTTCAGAACAGCCAAACCTCGCTGAGCCTCAAACCCCACTCAGAGAGAACCCACACTCGGCAATCGTCCCCGCTCACGGCTTGCTGGAGCCGGCACACACCAGGGGTGGGGCTCCGTCTTCTTTTCCCTGGGACACCGCTGGTGACAGGCACAGCTGGACACGCCCCTCCTGTCCCCGCCACAGCAGCAGGTCCTTGTTGGGGCTGAGCACTGCTGGCTCAGAGATCAGCCAAGGCGACTCCTAAGAGTTACAGGGCTTGCCCAAGAGCACAGAACCCGTTAGTGAACGAGAATCCTTTCCAGAACGCAAGCCTCCTAAGTGCTGTTTCGACGAAGCAGCCACAGCTGAGCCAAGACATTCCCATCCGGATGTCAAACTCTCATTTTAAACTCAAGATGTCTAAAACCAAATTAATTATCTTCCTAAAATATGGGCCACACTTCCTGATTTCTCTATTTCTATCAAAGGTGCTTTTCACTCATCATAACAACTGGGACAGCTCCCACAAGTGCTCTGGGCCCCGAACAGTAAGACAAGACGCAGGGCTGAGGCCAGAGCCGGCCGCCAGCCTCCACACCAGGAGAACTCTCTACCGCTCACAAAACACACATCCACAGGCCGATCGTCAACGGCAGGACGCTGGCCACAAAGCGCACCCACATTTGCCAAGTATATAATGCACACCTTCAGCTATTTGTAAGCCAACTTCCGTCTCCCAAGCCAGATCTGTCCTTTCACAATAATAGAAAACAGTCATCTTTTTTGGGGGGAGAACAATTCAATTGCCATCTCCTCTTTTCTCAAATTTCAGAAAGAACAGGTTTAAAAGCGAGTATCAGCCAAAACCGGTTTGGCTCAATGGATAGAGCGCCGGCCTGTGGACTGAAAGGTCCCGGGTTCGATTCCAGTCAAGGGTATGTACCTTGGTTGCAGGCACATCCCCGGTGGGAGGTGTGCAGGAGGCAGCTGGTCAATGTGTCTCTCTCATAGATGTTTCTAGTTCTCTATCTCTCTCCCTTCCTCTCTCTGAAAAATTATATATATATATATATATATATATATATATATATATATATATATATATTTTAAAGCGAGTATCAGACATATAAGTTAAGACCACTCTCCCTTTTCCTAAAGCCAATCTGGATTTGGGGGACCGGGTGCCGTGATTGTCTGACAAAGGACTGGATTCCCGTGGCTCAGGGAGAGAGAAGTCAACACCGGTTAACGCTTCCCGAGTGCCTTGAGCTCCCTCTCAGCACTGGCCCAGGATCCCAGCTGCCTCACCGGCTGCTATCCTGTCATTTCAGTTCTTCATGAACATGGGACGATAGCACTGATCCTAGCGCATTTCCCTACCTGTTGGAGCCCCACTCCGATCAGTACCGGCACTGGAATCATTCCTCCCCGTTTCATCACTCATCAGTCTAGCTTCCAAGCATTTTGTAAATATCTTCCCTTTATTACCTTTTACCTGGATGTCTGAAGCTCTGCATCTGCCACACACATTTTTGCAGCCGAATAACATAGTTACACGCATACGAACATTCCCAAGCCATGTCCCAGTACAGTACATAATAAACAGTGAGTACTTGGCAGAAAGAGAAAAAAAAAAAAAACACAACTGGTCATAACTGAATCCCATTTGATATGCCAACATAATTTGCTTCTGGAAAAAGCAGCTTGCAAAATTAGGTACATATTCAGTTCCTTCGTCTCTGCACCCAAAATGTTCAATGTCTAGCAGGAAAGAAAACATGTGCAATTGAACCATCCATACAGATAAATAAAGTCATGTTCAAAAACGGGAAGAACATTATTTCAAGTAAGCTAAAAACAGCTGCTGCAATTAAAGACTAAATTTCACTCCAAGCCACCTGGGGAAACCCAACCAAGATTTTCCTCTTTGGCGAAGGAAGAAAAACACACAAGTTCATCAACAGAGACAAACATGGTCCTGAACTAAAACTTGAAGATGGATCCTTGTGGGGGAGAGAAGAGGGACAATGAACTCAAAATATATTTAAATGTTTTCACCACAGCTTTACTCATTGAGAAATATTATTTAACCGACTTTGTCATGTGAACACTTTCTCTGTAGCTTCCGTAAGGCAGCATGATTTCATGTTTAAGAAGCAGGACTTGCCCGACCGGTGTGGCTCAGCAGTTGAGCCTCAACCTATGAACTAGGAGGTCATGGTTTGCAAACACATGCCCGGATTTCTAGCTCAATCCCTGGTCGGGGGCATGCAGGAAGTAGCCAATCAATGATTCTCTCTCATCACTGATGTTTCTATCTTTTTCTTCCTCTCTTTAATCAGGACTTTGGAGACAAAAATGGTATTAGATTTAAATCCTACCTCTGCCTTGAATAACTATGTCAGCAAGTTACTTATCTTCTGTAAACCTCAGTTTATCTTCTGTAAACCTCCTCTGTAAATGAGGGTTTTGATACATTCTGAATAGTGTTTTTATAAATATAAAATAAGGTATGGAAAGCACTGTCCTTAGCACCAGGAACATTCTCAATAAATATCAGTAATTATTTGCTAAGGGTTATATGAATCAGGATACAGGGAAAAGAGGAGGTCACAGATATGGGATTGAACATCAAACATTCTGAGTTAGGAAGGAGGGTCAGGGAGGACATGGCAGAGGGTGGGCTCAGAGGGAAGCTCTGTGCACCAAAATTCTGAGGGACCAGGTGGACAACAGGTTCACAGCACCAGGGTTCCTAGTGAGTGGAGAGTGGTGTCGGCAAGCAGCTGGCTGCATCTGCAGGAGGGCTATTAAATGGAAAGCATGGGAGCTGAAGAAGAGTCGATCTCCTGGGCACCAGGGGGTCTGAGTCTCTGGTCACACAATGGACGAGGTGTCCAGAGTTAAAATCAAAGGGGTGGTTCCTGTTTTAAGGGTCAAGGAACGGGTACATTTCTTGGTGGAGTAACCAACCAAAGAGCCCCATTCACATTGACATGAGATGGTGCCCTTCAGAGAAGGTTAATTTTATGTGTCAATGTGACTGGGCCCCGGGGTGCCCAGATATTTGGTTAAATGTTATTCTGGGCTGTCTGTGAGGTTGTTTCTGGGCGAGAGGAACGTCTGAGTCACAGACTGAGTACAGCAGGTCGCCCTCCCTGACGTGGCTGAGCGTCAGCGCACCGATGGAGGCAGAGGAGGGAGAGTTCATTCTCTGGGCCTGATGGCGAAGCTGGGACACTGGTCTTCTGCCTGGGCTGGACCTGAGAGGCGGACTGGCGCTCACACCATCGTTTCCCCTGGGTCTCCAGCTTGCCAACTGCAGACTGAGGGCTTCTCAGCCTCCATAACCATGGGAGCCAATTCCTTACAATAAATCCTTCTATGTTTACATCCATCCTATCGGTTATGTTTCTCTGGGGGGCCCAGACTAATGCACCTTCCATGCATATTGCCAGAGGCTGATATTGTCATTACGGACAAAGAGCGGACCAAAACACAGTTCTGCGGGGCCCCTGCAGCAGGGCCACTCAGCGCGCTCTGTGGACCACTGCTAGGCAGACACTGCTTGCGGCTGGTCTGCAATGAGCTAAGGACAGGAACGGGGAGACCGCTTTGAAATGTTTATAGCGGTGTCCCAACATCGAAGCATGTGACCAGTTGACTTGATTTATCTTCGTTTTATTTTTCCAGTAATCCCTTCTTACTGTATTTGACAAAAGCATCAGTCTGCCAAGAACCAGAATTAAAACCAAAAAAAAATTTTGCCCTTCCCCACAATTAGTGTGAGAAGCACTGCTCTAACGTACTTCATTTAAGTTGCATGGATTTCTGTAAAGGACCACAGAGAGAAAGGAAGGGCTTTGGAAAGGAGGTGCAAGACCTCATCCGAAGTGGGGGCTCTCTGTAGAGAGAGAGCTGAGAGTGTGCACGGAACCCTTCACACGAGTTCCTAATTACCAGACACACCAGGGGTAACGTAGGCCCTGCATCCTATAAGTTAAAGAGCCTCGCCAACCCAGACAGGGCCCTTGCCAAACTCCCCTACATACACTCATGAAGGCACACATGGCAGGGGCAGAAGAAGTTTCCATTAAGTCTGCACAGTTAGCATTAGCATGACAAGCGGTGGCAGACCCACACTTTGAATTCGGAAACTAAATAATAGAGCCAGACAGTAAAGGGATAAGAGGGTTTTTTTTTTTTGCTACCCAGATTCTTTCTCTTCCATTTCAAGGTGGGGATGACCGGCTATGACATCAGACAATCACCCTATATAATTGGAACTGCTTTTTCAAAGTAGCCAGGGCCAAATCCCCACTGTCCTTAACACCCCCTTCGCCTCGCTACTCAGGGATCATGTCTACCAATATGCAACGCAGCTAAAAAAAAAAAATGGAAGGATCAGAGGCATGGGCCCTGCACATGAAGAGGTGAAAATGTGCTGCAGGCAAAGCTGTCAATGAGAAGGACCCTAGGAACAATGACCTATGGGGACATTCTGGCTCTTCATGCATTGCTTTTGATTACCAAAGAATAGGAGAAGACCTCAGATACCCCATAAATAGTACATCTCCTCCCCAGAGTCCAAGAGTTAAGTCATGGGGACAAGAAGATCCAGCAGAGATGCACTAGACACTGGGTACTTGGCTGAGAACTTACAAAACGATTGTGTTCCCTTATTAAGATCCAATTGGCAAACAGGGTTTGGACACAGCTCAAATCAGACAGGAATGAGTAAGCAAAAGACACCAACATAGGGTCTGTATGAGAGTTCTGCAGCATTAGAGGAGGAAGCACTCTCAAGAATTAAAGCAAAAGGGCAATAATATGGGAAAGAAGACAATTTTACAAAGTTTCTGGTGTTGTCCTTAAAGACAAGTTCAGAAAGTGGTGTGTCAACGAAATAAGAACGCGCAATGCATTAGGAAATATCAGGGTAAGGTGAGGAGATACCAAGTTAAAAAGAAAGGAGCATTTGCTAAGAGGCAAGGTGATTTGGAAAAGGTGCAGGCCTTCGCAAAGCAAAGAACAAGTCCAAAAATAGCAGCAGAATGGAAATCTACATTGATGGCGACAGTGTTTCAAAGCAAGAGAAAATTCAGCAAATAACATAAGGCATCCATGATCCCACCAACCAGATTGACCATGGGCCAATATGTCGCCTTACTTGATCTAGATTTGTTCAAAGAGATGATCCATTACACATGGAAGCCCTGCTCACTTATTCTGTTCCTCCACATCCTTCCATCCACTGTGACAACTCTATTCGGGAATGCAATGTATCCTTTCAGTCTGTGTTTTTAAAAAATTTTCCTACATTTGGATGGAACTATATAGAATATATTATAGTATTGCTGTATATAGCTTTAAATTTACATCAGTAATATCACACCATGCATATGCTTTTGCAACTTGCACATTGCACTATTCAATTTTAGGGACTTATCCAAATCCATACACAAACAACTAGTTAATTTATTTTTAATTGCTCCATGGTTTTCCATTGTGTATATACATTGCAACTTACCGGTTACCCGATGGAAAGAAAAGGCACTGTGCAAGGAATAACTTTGTGTGTCTCTCCTTGCACACATTTGCAGAAACTTCTCTAGCCTCTGAACTTAGGTTAAATACTACAGATTTTGCCAAATTGCTTCAAAATGGCTGTAATTGTTATATATTGCCACATAAAAAATTATCCCTGAACTTAGTGTCTTAAAACAGCAGACATTTATTATCGCAGTTTCTGTGGGTCAGGCATCAGGAGTGGTTTAGCTGAGTTGTCCTGGTTCAGGAAGGTGTAGTCAAGACATTGACCTTCAGAAGGCATGTCTGGGGCTGGAGGATCTACTTCCAAGATGATTTACTCACTTGTCTGTTCACAAAACATCTAGCTTCCTTTGGGCCCCTCCATGCGTCTGCTCACGTGTTCTTATTACACAGCGGCCAGCTTTTCCCAGGCAAGTGACTCAAAAGACAGGAGGAGGGGACTTCTATGGTGTGGTCTCAGAAATGGTCACTTTCAACACACTCTGTTCATCAGAAGCAAGTCACCAAGGACAACCCACACTTACGGAATTAGGCTCCACCTATTCAAACATGGAGTATCAAAGAATCTGTGAACATATTTTGAGTCCGTCATCATGGTTGTGGCAATTTGCAGACCCACCCTAATCCTATCAGCATGTCTTTTTCTCCACAGCCTCGCCAGCACTTCGTATGGTCAGGCTGTTCCATTTTTCTTAATCGGGTCTCCTTGATTGCTAGTTTGGGCATCTTGTTGCACAGTTTGGGGCCGTTCTGATTTCCTCTTCTATAAATTTGCTTTTCATCTTTATCTACTGGGTTGTCATTGTAGGGTTTCTTTGTTCTTCCATGGAATAGCTGTCCAATATTTCAGTTCAACCTTACGTTTAACTCCCCCAAATTGACTGTTGTTGTAGCTGTTGAATTTGTTACATCTTACAACCAACAGTTACCTAGACTTTTCCACAAGTTTACCTGCTTCTCTGCTCACTGTTGCTTCTTGCGGGGCACCCTCTCCTGGGCTCAATTTCCTTCTTAATGAGGGGAATTTACTAATTCTTTTATTGAGGAACTGCATGTGGAAATCTTTTTTAAGTCTTTGTCTTTTAAAAAGTCTTTATTTCAATTTCATTTAAATTATAGCTCTGCTTGGAAGAGAATTATAAATTTATTATTTCCTTGGTACTCTGAGGATGTTTTATACCTGAAGAGAAGCCTAGTTGTTGTTCACCTCTGAAGACTCATTCTGGACAATTCTAAGTCTACATTTCCAGATATAAGCCCTCTCCCAATCTTTACAATCTCTCTTTTGTAAGCTCTTATTAGATGTAAGTTGGACCACTTCATTCAAGCTTGGTACTCTTGATTGGCTCATTCAACACCCATTCCTACTCCATTTGGGGAAGAAGCTGAAGAAGTAATAACTGCATTTTTTGGACTCTTGCTATAAGAGTTCTAGATGAGGGTTGGCTCCCATATTCAAAAGCACTTGCACATGTTTGGAATACAGATGTGAGATGAAAGCAGTAGTGTACTGGTAAGTGTTTAGCAACTGGGAGGGGGTGGTCTCAAAAAAGTCTTTATTTGCAGCATTTGCCCACTTCCATGGTGTAAATACTCTCAAATGGCCAATTTCAAGCTACCAGCATGATGTTACTGAACATGGATTGGGAAGAGCTGTGCAAAAATATACCAGGAAAACCACTGTACAGTAATTCCACCATACACTGCCACAGTTCATCTACTGTGTCTTTTAAAAAGTCTTTATTTCAATTTCATTTCAATTATAAAATTTATAATTTTATAATAATAAAAGGATAATATGCTAATTAGACTGGATAGACCAGATGTCTTTCCCGACAAAACCACAGTGGTGGGGGTTGAAGCAGAAGGAGTTAGGGGCATCAGACTGGCAAGAAGAGGCAGTTAGGGGCAATCAGGCAGGAGCATCAGGCAGGCAGAGGGGTTAGGGCTAATCAGGCAGGCAGGCAGAGTAGTTAGGGCAGGGGTGGGCAAACTTTTTGACTGGAGGGCCACAATGGGTTCTTAAACTGGACAGGAGGGCTGGAACAAAAGCATAGTGGAGTGTTTGTGAGAACTAATATAAATTCAAAGTAAACATCATTACATAAAAGGGTACAGTCTTTTTTTTTTTAATTTCAATAATTTAGAACAGCCATCCAGCCCGCGGGCCATAGTTTGTCCACGCCTGGGCTAGGGTGATCAGGCAGGCAGGCAGAGTGGCTAGGGTGATCAGGCAGGCAGGCAGGTGAGTGGTTAAGAGCAAGTGGTCCCAGATTGGAGAGGGTGCAGGCCGGGCTCAGGGACACCCCCCCACACACACACACACCTGCATGAATTTTGTTCACTGGGCCTCTAGTAGGTAATAAAATGCAGTCAAATAATGAGAGACAGCCTTTTTTTATTACCTTTGTTTTTAATATTACTTAATTGTAAGTTTATGCTTTATTTAGGAATGTAAGTTATATTTCATATATCATTTATATGATAATGGCTGTGTTCATGAATCTGCTCATAAAATTCCTGATAATTTAACAACTGTCTTTCACAAGCTGGCATGCACTGACTCACTGGAAGAAGGCCTTTTTCCCGACCACTGCTGGCTTTTCCTGTAACAACATTGCACTGTCCACTCTCTGGCTCTCTGGCTGAGAAGAAGCAGTCATGGTAATGGTTGCAAGAACAGCAATGGCTTCTGAATCTTTAGATCACAGCTTTGAGAGCTCATTTTTTTTGGGGGGGGACGGGGGGAGTGGGGAACGTGTCAAGAGGAAGGTGCAGGAGCAGCAAGCATACTTCAATGGCCATCTCTGTGTCTCTTCTTTCCTTTCACATTAAGTTGTTATACTAGTCAGAGTGAAGTCAGGAGGTCAGAGACCATGTCAGGTAATTCAGTAAAAGGATTTAAAACAGTGAGCTCTCTCCTGTGTGGTTAGAAGGGCTGAAAAGCCCCACAGAGGATGGTTAGTGGAATGAGCAACAACAGAAAATTGTTCCCATGCCTAGTCTGGAGGGATATGTGAAGAAGGTGGCATTAGCAGAACCTCAAAGTCGGGGTGCCCAGAAGGAGCTAGAGCCATGGTCAGGGCTGCCCATGAGGAGCCGGACCGTGGAAGGAGGACCTCTGCTCTGCCAGCATCCATCAGGATCCTGACAGAGGCACTGCAGGAGGCAGCTGTCCAGGCAGATAGAGGCGGGGGCCTCTGCATCTATCTCCGCCTTCTCATCGCCTGCTATTGCTGCCCTTTGGCCAGGGAATCTGGAAATACAGCTTACAAGGCAGAGTGGAGCAGTGGGAGGGAGAAGGATAAAGTATAAGGAAGCAGGCAAATGACTGGCAGAGAGACACATTTAAATCTTATTATATTTAATCCAGCATTTCAATGTGTATAACAGGAAAAGAATCCAAATTTGCTTATTGATCACATTGGCAGAACTAGATATCCTTGTGACAATTTTTTAATTTCAAAGATGAGGAACAGTCCTCTGAGTTACCCACGTCGAAAATTCAGGTTCCCCACAAAGGAGCAAACTAAATGGGTCTCAGAATAGCAAGCAGCTACCCCCTGCTGCCGTTAAAGGGTCCCTTAAAGTTAAATGAGTAAAGAACTATAAAAGTTCAATTATGGAGAAAGACTTTAAGGCAAAAGAGAAGTTCTAACTGCAAAATAAATCAAAATAAAACGCACCAAACTACAATGAACATCATTTCTTGTTTTAAAAGGGTACAATCCAAAATGATATATTAGTCACAAATCCCTATGAGTCATATTTCATATTGCTTTAAAGTAAAAATAATTTCAGCATAAAGAAAAACTGATTAAAAAGTGAGGATAAAAATGAAGACTTTAATGAGAAAAAAATAAAAACAAAGAGGATATGAATAATGTACACATTTTTCTGTTTAAGGCTGAGTGAGTGAGTGTGTGTGTGTGTGTGTAACAACTTCCCCCATCCCCAGAGATCATTTTTCAGATATCTATAGAACATTCAAAAAATCTCTCAAATGTAAGAAGACCACAAAGCAAACTTTGGTAAAGGTATTCGAATGCAGGTTTGGCACAGCTGAATATGAGTAAAACAATTTGTAAACTCAATATTTTAAAAGCTAAAATTGAAAATTTTCCAGCTTTATCGAAATATTCTTGGTATATAACTTTGTGTGAGTTTAAGGTGCAGATCATGTTGATTTGATATACTCTGATACCATTGCATATTGCAAAATGATTACAATCCTAGCTTTAACTAACACCTCCATCATAGCACCTTTTTTTTTGTAGTGAGAACATTTAATATCTACTTTCTTAGCAACTTTCAAATATATGATACAATATCATTCACTACTAGAGGCCCAGTGCACAAATTCGTGCAGGGGGGAGGGGGCCCTTCAGGCCAGCCTGCACCCTCTTCAATCAAGACCCCTCGAGGGATGTCCACTGGGATCAAGCCTAAATGAGCAGTCGGACATCCCTCTCACAATCAGGACTGCTGGCTCCCAACCACTCGCCTGCCTGATTGCCCCTAACCACTTCTGCCTGCCAGACTGATCACCCCCTAACCACTTCCCTGCCAGCCTGATTGATGTCTAAGTTCCCTCCCCTGCAGGCCTGGTCACCCCAACTGCCCTCACTGCTGGCCCAATTGGCTCTAACTGCCCTCCACTTCAGGCCCTGTCACCCCCAACTGCCCTACTCTGCAGGTCTTGTCCCTCCCAACTGCCCTCCCCTGCAGGTCTGGTCTCCCCCAACTGCCTTCCCTGAAGGCCCAGTTGCCCCCAACTTCCCTCCTCTGTCAGCCCAGTCACCCCTAACTTCCCTCCCCTGCCAGCCTGGTCGCCTCCAACTGCTCTCCCCTGCCAGCCATCTGTGGTGGCCATTTTGTCTCCACATGGGAACAGCCATCTTGTGTGTTGGAATGATGGTCATTTTGCATATTACCTCTTTATTATATAGGATAATAACCATTCTGTATATTAGATGCCCTAAGCTTGTTCATTAGAATTGAAAAACTTAATAAACTCTCTTAACCAGTTCTTAGGTCCAAGTTTAAATTATAATTAAAACTATAGTTTTTCTTTAAAGTAACAAAAACTGGAAATATTTTTATTTAAAAAGCATATTCAGGTATAATGTGAGGTAGTCAATTCCCCCCATTACTTGTTTTGTTTGTTAATACTCATCTGAAGATATTTTTCTCATTAATTTTTTTAGAGAGTGGAAAGAAGGGGGGAGTGGGGAAAAAGAGAGAAATATCAGTGAGAGAGACACATCAATTGTCTGCCTCCCGCACACACCCTGACTGAGGCTGGGGATTGAACCTGCAACCCAGGCATGTGCCCTCAGCTGGGAATCAAACCCAAGACCCTTTCAGTGTGTGGACTGATGCTCTAACCACTGGAACTCACCTGCCAGGGCAAATGCTCCATTATTTTAAAGAGAAAAATAAATACTAAGTAAGAATTTCATACTAACTTCTTAGAAAAATAACAACAAAACAAAGACAACAGAAAGTAAAGAAATAATGAAAGAGATGAATTAGAAAGTAGACAAATTGAAGGAGCTGGTTCAATTTCTAAAACAAAAGTAATAAACCAAACACATTTATGACAAGTTTATTAAAACAAATAGAGAAAGCACAAGTAGACCACACTCTGAAATATGAGAATTCTATGTACAAGTCTAGACCAATAAATTTAAAACTGCTTTTCTCTCAATATATGGGAATTAGATTTTCTTATTAGAAAAAAATATATAATTTAATATTATTCATGCTTATTAAAAATCTTGACATGACACTTTGTTATACAGTGACTTGAAACTCTGGTTTTATGTTGGGTGTATTTCCATACTGATTTTAACACCTCCAAGTGTTGGAAAAATGTCATTGATAGTATTTGTTAAATCACAATATTCATTTTTCCTTTTTTTTAAATCACTAAACGAAGTTCTTTTTTATTACAACCTCATATATACTTCCCTGAATTAAATAACAATAGACATCTGCCAGGAAGAAATTGCTCTGCAGCCCACAGTGCTGATGCTAACAACGCTCCTTTTTCAATTCCATCCCGCAAGCAGGCCAACATTGTTGCTGATACTTGGCTCATAACATTTCATCTTCCCTAATGTCAACGGATGGCTCTGCACACTGATTGACGGGCTGCACATGTTTCACAAATGGGTCCACAAAGCACTTGATCAGTTAGTTCACTTGGGAGATTCTGAAACAGTTGGAGAAAATCGGTTTCTGGGTTCTTTTCAACTTCACAGATTTGGGCTTGTAGGTCGCACACTCGGGTCAATTTTTTTACGCAACACAATCATATACTGGTTGAAACGTCTCAAAATCACATCCATTTTTCAAAATGCTCTCTCCGTAGCATGAGTTCCCTTAGAAAGGCAGTTACCTCCTCAACCTTTGTTTGAGGTCTCTTTTAAAAACTGTGCCCTGAAATAAGACACACCTTTTACTGAGTGTGTCATTTTACCTGCAGTCATTTTCCATTTCATTTCAAAGACTTAAGCCGGGCTTCAGTATGCATGAAAGTGAACAAAGATCGGTATCTTAAGTCTTTTTGAAGTTTTTTAATTGGTTTTGGCCAACTTTTGTCCAAGCGGATGGGCTTGGCCGTATTTTAATTCACAAAGTGTTTGATGAAAGTCACCTTGGGGACCGCAGGAAATGCCAACCTGATCATTCTCTTGGGGTCCACTTGGGTCTCCACGATCAGCATGACCCACAAGCTGGGGCTTCTTGACACACGTCTCGCCCATCCCCTGAGTGCTGGTCTACTGAAAGCTGATTAACATAATCTGTCAGTCCCCCTACCCAGGGACTTGTGTCACAAATCGCTGAAAACAAGTACAAGAGGAAGGTCCTACTGCCAATGGCCCTTGTATAGGAGGCCTCCTTCCTTGACCATGTCACTCCCACCACCCTGGACCAGCAAGCATGTGGGCAACTGAGGTCAGCATCACTCTACAGTAGATAATTAGTAAAAGTGTAATTCCTTCCTCTTCTCTTCCTGTACCCCCAAAGGATACTTTACACACCCCATCCTGCAAATCCCTGCGGAAATACTGTCATGAAGATGAGAAAAAAGTTGAAATACCCATACCTCTATAATTAAGTAACACTTTCCTAGAAATTCTACTTAATGCAGTAAAACATGGACAGAATTAAGAAACTACTTAAAAGGAATAAACCAAGGGGAAAAAATCACATAATCAAAAGCCTAGAATGAAACAGATATAGCTATTTAAGTCATCTCTCATAGTAAAAGGTCATTCAAAGTTGAAATGTAACTTAAAGACTATACAAAGGATAAGATTAAGAGTCTTGCCAGCATAAACACAATCTTCTGAATATTATAAGAAGCGTAAATAAAAGCAACAAGCAAAAAGGGAGTACAAAAAGATATGACAGACAATCCACAAAACTGGAAAAGTAAACAACTAATAAAATATATGAAGACAATATTTGATCTTACAAGTAACCAAGGAAATATAATTTTTATGACATTATCTGCCTTTTCAACATGGAGAGATGTTGCTCACATTTTGTTTTTAACTTGCTGGTGAGAATGTAATGGGGCTCCATAGCAGTTGAAGAAAAAAGCTTAGAGAAAACAATAAGGTAATGTGTACGAAGTCTAAAAAGGGATTCTTACCCTGGGATCCAATGGCTCTATTGTTTCAAAATCAATTCCTAGATACAGTCAAAGACTTGTGCACCAAAAAAAAATGCCTTGCATTGCATTTTAAATGGAAAAACAAAAACAAAAAAGGAAGGAAGACAAAAATATATATAGTAATTTTTTAAAAGTATATTTATATTAGAGTACACTGTGTATCATTGATGTTTACTAAAACGTTAATGGTGTCAGAAATCTCTATAATACACTGTTAACTTGAAAAAGTATTTTAAGAACAAAAACTGAACACACTTCTCGCTCCTAAAATCCCATGAAAATCATGGAATAGAGGAACAAAATGGAATAAGTTTATAAAAGTACTGAGTACAAAAAAGGGGCCAAAAAAAAAACAAACAACAAAACTGGCAAGTCTCTGTAAGGCAGAATTGTTTTTGCTCATCTTGATGGACAAGGTTGAGCAGAGCGAGGCCAGGCCGAAAGCATGTCAAGGGGAAGGCCATGGGACACCACAGAACAGCCATACTGGCAGGTACCAGGCACTGGGATGGAGAAAGGGAAGGAACTGAGAGGGACTGATTAAAGCAAGCCCTTTACTTGGAACAGCTGAATGGGTTTTCCACCCCTATGAAATGGTCCTATTAAAGGAGTGATCTGCCTGAGGTTGGGTGGGTGCTCTTCTGGCATTGGCATATGGGGAACCTATTCACCCCTTCCCCATCTTGCAGCCTAAAATGAATCCTGCTCATCAATATGCCCCACCCATCTTCTTGTCTCTCATAAGAACACAATTCCTGAGGCCGGAGAAAACTGGTATTGAGGGAAACCTGCCCCTTATATTGGCCCATTTCATTTCAGAAATGTCAGAATAACAATGGCCAAATGCGGACTGTCAGAAAGTCAGCATCACCAAAGAAAAAAAATCAAATGATCAAAAACCTAGAGAGAAACAGATATAAATATTGAACTCGGGACAGAAAACATGACTGCAGCACCAGCAATGAGGATTCAGGAAAGAAAGACACCGTGGAAGAATTTGAATGTAACACTTCAGGGAGATCTGAGAGACTATAAAAAATGAGTAGCCTGATATCAAGAATTCGGGCAAATTAAAATTTTGTGTTAAAATTATCTATAGAAGGACTGAGGGTAAAAGTCATGGAAATCACACCGAATATAGAAACAGACCATCTGAGAGAAAATTTAAATAATAAATACTAAGGATTCATGCAGAGCGGCCACATCCACCTAATAAGCATTTCAAAACAAGAGAAAGAGAACATGGAGGAGAGGAAATCATAGAAGGAAAGTTTCCAGAGCTGATGAACCTTCAGACTAAAAAGGCCTGTCAAATAGTCTAAAATTTCATACCATTTCAGAACACAAAGATTAAGATTTTTTTTAAAAACAAAACAAAACATTCTACAGTTTCTAGAGGAAGAACTGACAACTTTCTAATGAATGATAATTACATTCTTATTAGACACGGTTCAGCATCATTAGACACTAGGTAACAGCAGGATATTTAAACCTCATAGGGGGAAAAAATAACTTATACCCAGTCAATATCTAATCAAGAGAGGGGCCTAGCAAGTTTATGAGTCATAGACTCTTCCTAACAGAATCACTTAATGATTTATCTTAGCAAAACACAAAAGGAAACCAAGAAATTAGAGAGCCTGGAATCCAACTCATGGATGAAATCTGACAGCGAGGCGTACAACCAGAAGACCGCGGAAGGAGCAAATCAGAGCCACGGTGCCACGTGCTGAGGGCACGGGAAAGGGATGTGGGGCAGCAAAGAGGGTGCTGAAGCTGGCTCTTCTTAGCAAGAGAGGAGAAGCCAAATGCCCACCCCAAATGTCAAATACAAGTAGAGTGGGCTCCCCTCTCCACTTCACTCTCCCCTTTAAATATTTCTCCTACGGAGAAGTGGCACCGATTAATGACACAATATTTGTTTCTGCGGTGAATAGTTACATAAGCATCATATTATAAACACTAATTACGTTGTTTTCACATCCAAAATAGATGGACAAATCACAGAAACTTCAATTCCAGATAGAGACGAGCATGTAAGTGCTTGACAGCCTAAGAGTCTCCCGATAAAGCTGGTTGAGAAAAGGGAGGGTGGAGTGCAAAAGAATGTGTGGTGCAAAGTCTCTGGGGGAGGGGGGGTTCAAAAGGTACTGTTTAAAGTTAATAAAGAAATACAGATATAAATGCGATAAAGCTCAATTTGGAAATAAAAATGCAACTGGCAGAGATTGGAAGGTGAAAGGGGAGGGGCTGCTAGAGGGAGCGGGGATCTCCTTGTCTGTCTGATGAGAGGATGGAGACACGCCCTTTAAAGTGCCATCAGCAACGCAGAAGCACTTGAGGTGGAGTGGTTTCGTCTGCCTACGGCACGAACAATTACAAGAGGTTGAAAGTAGTTGCCTCTGACATGGGTGTGACTGGCGGGAACGCTTACTTTTTTTTTTTTTTTGTAACTATTTATATCGTTTTTGTTATCTTATTAGAGGCCTAGTGCATGAAATTCATGCACTGGTGGGGGAGGGGGGTCCCCTCAGCCTGGCCTGCGCCCTTTTCACAGTCTGGGAGCCCTCGGGGGATGTCGGACATCCTTAGTGCTGTTGAGGAGGCAGAAGAGGCTCCCACCACCCCACCACCGTTGCTGCACTGCTGACTCAAGGCTTCTAGCTGAGCAGCACTCCCCTTGTGGGAGCGCACTGACCACCAGGGGGCAGCTCCGGTCATTCCGTCATTCAATTTGCATCTTAGCCTTTTATTATATAGGATTCCTGTGTTATTTTTATAAGATCAGGCCATGAAATTATATGTAAAGCATGTCTACAACTATATAAATATAGTCTCCTAGTCACATGTATATTCATATGTATACCGTATTTGCCGGCGTATAAGACGATTTTTTGCCCCTGAAAAATATGCCTCCAAGTGGGGGGTAGTCTTATACGGCGAGTATTTAACAAACTCTGTATTTTTAGTGGAAATGTTAGGGGGCCGTCTTATACGCCCAGTCTCTTATACGCCGGCAAATACGGTATATGTGCATATAATACATATATGTATATTCATAGGAAAAATTAATGGAAAGAAAGAAACCAAAATGCAAATACTAGTTATTGCTAAGTGATGGATTTACTGTGCGTAATTGTATTCTTATTTGTTTGAACTTCCCACAGTACCATGGATCTAATTCATTTTTATAGCTAGAAAAAAACTAACATTATTTTACAAACTAGAGAGCCTGCCTGGAATCTTCTCACCATGGGGATTGGGCCCCATGTGAGTCACAGACGAGCCTGAGGACAGGACCAGGGTTGCTTCAAGGCCAGGGCTCAAGAGACCCACAGCCGTCATGTGCCCACGCACACTGTGTCCGCAGCGCAAGCCGCAGCAGAGAGGGCGTTGGCCAGAGAATGTTAATTAAGTGTTAACAACCGGTCATGTCAACCAGAACAGATGTGCATCTCCTACATCAATTTTGATTTTGAGTGGATCTGTCTCCTCAAAAATTTCCAAGGATCAAAGACCAGCAGGTCATTAGGTGGATGCACCCGCTGGAAGGAACTGTCTCCCAGTGTCATAGGGATGCCAAGGCTCACCTTCCAACAGAGATGCTTTTGGCAGATGCTTTGAGTTCTGAAATAATTAGACAAAAAGTTCAGCTGCTTCTTAAGGCTTCTCCTTAAGGCTATTACGATCTTTTTTAATTAAGAAGTTGAACATTAAAGGATTTAACTTTAATAAATGTCTATGCATCTTCCTTTGGGATCCTCATGTCAGGTTATCCTGCTAATTCTTCTATACACTTCTGGCTGCTCAGGCACCAGTATCAAACTGGGAGCCCTGGACAACTTTTTGCAAAGGTGAGTGATCCTATTGGTAGAGTCAGGAGCCCTCACCCAAAGACAGAGGGAAGCAAAAGACCCGAACTGGCGGTGAATGCCTGCCCACGGTACCCAACACTGACTATGGAGAGTTCTCCGGAATGGCACCTTCAATTCTTTACCAGCTCTCACAGTCTGCTCGGACTGCCATAAGCAAATATCATAGACTTGGTGGCTTACACAGCAGGAAGTTATTTTCTCACAGTGATGGAAGCAAGAAGTCCAAGGTAACAGGTGCCAGCATGGTCAGTTTCTATTAAAAAGCTCTCTTTCTTGTTTGTACATAGCCACCTTCTTGCTGTGTCCCCACATAGTTGGAGAGAGAGAATATAAGCAAGTTCTCTAGTATCTCTTCTTATGAGGGCACTAATTCCACCCCGAAGACCCCACCGCTGTGACCTCAACTAAGTCCAACTATTCCCCAAAGCCCTCACCTCCCAAAACCATCACCTTGGGGGTTAGGGCTACAACACATGCAATTTGGAAGGGACTGTCTATAACAGTAGCCAAGTTGAGAATAAATATGATTGAAGACGGACAAAATCAAGCAGGTCTCTAAAAGTCTGTTGTTTTTTGTGAGGTTTTTGTTTTGTTTTGTGTTTTGTTTTCTTGTTTTTTAAACTAGCCCTACCTTACCTGGAAAAGGCTATGAGATCACAGAGAAAGGTGTAAGTAAGGCCCCGGAGATTTAGCCTCATTATGATCAATTTACATAAAATGAAAAGCATGTAAATTAGATTCATTCAACCCATCATTCAGATGAAAAGTGGTTTGGAGCTCACCCATTATTTTGCACTTGACCACATAAATATTTGGAAATAAGACTGTAGTGCTGAAGACAAGGTCTTCGTCTTTTTCTGAGGTTTCTTCTCATTCTGCTGCTAATCTGCGGCTGTGCCGAGGGGAGGCTGAAGCTGATCTAGCCACAAGAGAGGTCAATTCACCCACTCAGTTATTGGGCGGTAGGCACTCAAAGCATCTAGTATGCTGTGATTCAGGATGGTTTTGCAGCAGAAGTCACAACCCATGTCCTCGAAAAATTATAAAACTGCTGGGATACGAGTCCCAGAGATCAAGTAACTGTGAGAACTGTGCATACTCGGGGAGAGAAGAGCGGCACCCAGAAGCAAGCACCAGCTGAGCCTCCAGAAGGCTGACACTGGACACAGACCTCTCGCCTGCAGGAGAGACACCGGTGCCCTGCAGACAGCCATGCCCAAGACAGTGGGCAGCATGAGGCATGTCACAAACAGGACACAAGGTCATCCCAATAGCTGGCCAGTGAGTGCAGGATGGCAGGCACCTTGGGGACAGCTGGCAAGAGGAGGGTCCCGGCTGATGGGAGAAGAAAGAAGTCAGAAACCAACAAGAAGCACAAGCGAAGATGGTGAGTTCACCAGGAGGCCACCTCTGAGTCACTGCCTAACCTTCACCAAGACCTGTGATGGAGAGGAATCTGCTCAAGAAATGAGAAGCCTTGCTATACTCAGGAGACATGGAAAACAAAACCTCATCAACAGCAAGAGTCCGCAAAGTACAACCACACTGTGAGCTCCTCGGTCACAGTGTTCTCCCAGCATTGAGCCCAGAATCGGACGTCTGAGGTGTACAAATGTTTGTGGAATGCATGCCTGCATAAATGAATACATGATATGAAGGGGCTCTTCCTTCTGGGACCCAGTATAACAAAGGCAGTAAGACAATCCCTCCCTGAGCTGCTCTGCCTTCCACAGGAGAGGTCAGTTCACCCACTTTCCCGTAGCAAATCACATCTCCAGGGCCAGTGGGGGCAGAAAAGTAAAACTTGGAAGCTAAAACTCTCATGGAGTCACGATGATGCTAGAAGGTCCTCTGGGGACCATGACCATCTGGCATGATTATACAAAAGGAAAATTCCTAAGAATAGGTCATGCGTGAAAACAGTGAACATTTTTTACGTGGCAGGCAATTCTAAGCAATGTTAACTAGCATCTCTGTTTCACCTTGCAAGGCAGGATTACTATTGCCCCCATTTTACAGACGAGGACAATGAAGCACAGACAGATTAAACAGCTGGTCCAAAACTCCAGAATTAGCAAGTGGGAGAGTGGGAAGTCAGACCCAAGTGGCTTGGCTCCAGAGGCGACACCTAAGGCGACATGTACACAAGCTGTCCCTGGGATGGACACAGAGCAACGATGAAAGGCATTCACTCATCCTGGAAAGTTGTGTTGACCGCTGGTCCTCCTCGTCTTTCTGAAGCTACATCCTGAGGCAGGGCCTCTGCTCTCGGAAGCATACACAACGGTCTGTCTGCAAATAAAGCCCGTGTGAGGCTTGAAAGGGTGGGAGGGACTCAGGAACGGAACCCTCTCCTCTGATGGAGCAAACAGTCGGAGACCAGGTAATGCGGAGGATAAAGGGAACTCTGGAAAGAATGGGCAGGGGGGCGTTCCCATGGCCACACAAATAGGGACTCAAGGAATGCAAGGGGGTTCCATGTCTGAGGAGAGGAAGCCACCTTCACGCGTCCTTGGATGAGGGCCTCAGAGGGACAGATCAGAATGGCAGGCAGGGAAGGTGTCCAGGAGGCAAAACAAACCCGAGTGCAAGATCCCCCACTGTTTGCTGTCTTCTTCTACCCCACGGCCAGCCAGGAGGAGCAGCACTGGATCGCTTCCCAAACTCCGCTCCATGCCAAAGAGGTACAAAAGCCAACCTAATTTAGTCATCTTGTCTCTGCTCTCTCCTAAAATGACCTTACTCACCAGGTCCAAGGAGATGGTCCAAGTTTGAAGGAGGAGCTGAGCCTGTACCTTCTGCTCCAAGGCTGTCGGGGTGGAAGTTTCAGACCAGGGTATGAAGAAAGACATGTAGACTCGGTCAAGATGCCGACACTTGCCAAAGGGGCCCCTACCAGTCCTCTCCCACCTAGGTGCTCTCCCAGTCCTGCCACTCAGCACCCTTTCCTTCTCCTACTGCTAATGGTGGCCCTTCTGCTATCTCCAGCTCAGGGACGTGCTCAGGGAGGAGGCTTTTCCCAACCCTTAGACATCTAAACATATAAAGAGAAGCTGCTTGGCAGAAACCAGTTTGGCTCAGTGGATAGAGTGTCAGCCTGCGGACTGAAAGGTCCCAGGTTCGATTCCGGTCAAGGGCATGTATCTGGTTGCAGGCATATCCCCAGTAGGGGGTGTGCAAGAGGCAGCTGATTGATGACTCTCTCTCGTTGATGTTTCTAACTCTCTATCCCTCTCTCTTCCTCTCTGTAAGAAATCAATAAAATATATTTTTTTTAAAAAAAAGAGAGAGAGAGAGAGAAGCTGCTTGGCAGATTAGCATTCAAGCTAAAGACCCCTGGCCCAGTCCAGGCTCTGCCACATTCTAGCTATAAAGCCCTAGACAATGCAACCTTCCTAAGCCTTAGTTTTCTCATCAATAAATTCAATCTATAAGGTATTCACCTCACTGCCCGGTAGTGAGCATTGACTGGAATTATCCAGAGAATACACAGCGCAGAGCCTGGTAAGATGCATCAGCTCCCGGCACTCAGGATTCTACCAAATACCCAGAGCTGTGGCCTCAGCACAGCAGCACGCAGGAGCATCAGGGGATAAGGAAGGTCCAGGTGCGGGAGGGAAGGCGGAGCCAGAGTGTGCCCTCGGGGGCTATGATGTTGATATCACCCGGCATCACCTTAGTCAGCACCTGGGAGCTTGCAGCCCTCAGTCATGGACCAACCGTGGGGCACTTTGATGGATCTGATGGCATCAGTACCCACACACAAGGGCAGAGTGGGAAGTTGTAGAGTGGCCAACAGGAACATGAAGAGGGTCTATGAAAGGAGAGAAATCCGTGGACTGGATATGTGTTTTAAGAGGAGGGAGGCAGTGGTTTGGATGCTGCAGTAGGGCCCAGGCTTTAAAGAAAAATAGGAATGATTCAAGGACATAGGAAAGACTCAAGAGATGCACAGAGGAAAGTGGTGAGCAAACAGGGAAAGAGCAAACCTAAGGTGACAGGCAAACTGCCACTGGGAGCCATTTCCAAGCAGGGAAGGCTCACTCATACGTGGGACACACAGCTGTGCCTCAGCATTGCTAGGGCCACCTACCCCGGACTGTGAGAAATTAGGTTTCGAGGAGTCACTCCCTTATATTGCTGTGTTTTTACTTTTTGACTTGGGGTGCACCCACAGGCTGTGTTCCCCATAACACACAGCACTGTGCCACTCTGGAGTGGAAAGGTCACGGGTGAACCACATATGTCAAGAAATACCCATTCCAGGGGATTTTTTTTTTCTGAAAAAAAATATCATTCTTAAAATATAATTTTGGGAATGGCACCTTAGATGGAAAAAAATTAGGAAAGGTAAGTCAGTAAAAAAAAAAATGATAACTGCATCTTTTTTTTTTTAAATGATTTTGGCAAGTGGGCTCTGGAAATCTGGATAAACAGTGACCATCATAACTGTTTTCTTACTGAAAAAAAAATTGTAATTTAAAACTATGAGAAAGGATAAAGGAAAATTTGCCCTGCCGTGGATTTTTTAAGTTACTACAATGAAACCAGGGTGGCACTGGAAAAAGAATGGAAAAGAGTAGAGTAGAACCAACCAATCAGAAGTTCAGCCCAAATGTGTTATTTGGTGTAACATAAAACTGGTATTTCTCAATCAGTGGATGGACTAGTCAATAAGTAATATTGGAAAGATTGAAAATCATTTTTAAAAAAACAATAAAATAGATTCCCTATTTCATACCACAGGCACAATTAATAGTAGGTGGCTTTTTTAAGTGTAATGATAAAAAATGTATATTAGACCTCTGGTAAAAATTGGCAAATCAATTTCACTCATTTATTGCCTCTCCTCTTCCAAACACTGCAAATACACTGAGTGGCCAGATTTTTATGGTCTCTGAACACATAATAATCTGACCACTCAGTGTATATCCTATATAAGAAAAAGCTAATATGCAAATTGTCCCCTTAACCAGGAGTTTTATCAGCAGGCAGGCCGGCCAACCATCCATGTCCCCTTGTCCTGGCCAGGCTGGCCGGACCCCACCCATGCACGAATTCATGCACTGGGCCTCTAATATATATGTATGTGTACACTGAGTGGCCAGATTATTTTTGCATTCAGAGATCATAATAATCTAGCCACTCAGAGTAAGAATAAAGGAGGAGGGAGCAGAGGCAGGGACACATTCCTCTGTGAGGCAGGAGGACAAAGAGGAGAAAACAGAAAGGTCTCCAGGGGATCTGGAGGTAAGAAAGCACAGAGGAGGTTAGGGCCTTAACGGAGGGAAGGGTAGGACAGATTCTTGCCTGTCATGGGGTCTACACTAGGAAGGGGCCAGCCAGTCGGCGCCAGAGCCCTGAGAAGCACACATTGGTAGTGTCCGTGTGTGGGAGGCCCTGGTCAGAGGCAGGCAGACAGAGCCCTGTCCCTAGTCCTGAGCCAGCATCCGGCTCCTGTGCCCTGTGCCCGGAAGCCAGCAGGTCAGCCTCAGCAGAAATAAAAAGGGGGCACACCAGGCCAGTGCAGGGATAGAGTGAGGAGCCTTCTGTGCACAGAACCTGAGAGCCCTCGGCTCCACCCTGCCTGATGGCAGAATCCAGCTCCAGGCTCCCTGGAACCTTGCCCCAGCGTGGTCCCCAGGATGGCAGGGCAGCCACTTGGTGTTAGAAGCTGCTGAATACTATTCAATTTCTACACTCTCTGAAATATAATACATTAATAAAACAGATTTTTTTAATTGAAAGAAATTTTTTTTTAATTTAGAAGTAAATATTTATGTAATCTTGGGAGGTAAGGAAGACTTTTCTAAGCATGACTCCAAACTTAAGTATTTAAAAGGGAAGGATATAACATTCGATTAAATATTTTTTAAAAACAACAACAGTAAGTTAAAAATAATATAAAATAAATAAACAGCAAATTTGGGAAACTTTGCAGCATTATTAATGAAGAGTACTATTCTTTCTACTAGAGTTCTTACCAGTCTTTTTTGTTTGTTTGTTTTAGAAAACAGCACCTCAATAGAAAAGTAAACATAAAGCTTCAATGTGCAACTCACAAGAGAAAAAAAAATCAAAATATATTTTTAAAATGTGCATGCTTGCTCATGATCCCAGAAATCCAGAATAAACAATTCAAAACCATTTTGGCTATCGAGTTTCAAAAAGAGCGAATGCCAATATCGGGTGCTGGTGAGGCTGCGTGGAAATGAGCCCTCTCATATTGCAGCTGGGAGGGTAATGGGAAAAATCTTTAGGAAAAGGTCCCAAATCTTTGACCTGATCATTCCACTCCTGAGAATGTATTCTTAGGAAAACACTCATGGATGTGCAATATTTTTCAACAGTCAAGTCAAAAATAGCACGCGCCCCTTTGAGGACTAGAATGCATTTACTAAACATGATGAGGATGCAGCGTATATAACAACCTAGAGAGACATCCACAAAATAGTACATTACAAGACAACTCACATAAGAGCATTCCCCTCCCCACCCCTTCTAATAAAGAGAATAAGGCTTTCATAAATGTACAAAACACCCAAACACAAACTCTGGGCGGTTTTCTCCCCAAATTGTGGCCCACGGTTATCTCTGGGATCAAGGGATTAAAAAGTACATTTTATGTTCTCCTATTTTCTTATTTGCTGATGTTGATCACCAATGTTTTGCCTTGGACATTTACACACGTGAAAACAGTGCTGAGGGCGGCAGTCTCCTTCGGAAAGCCCCGAACCGCTGGCCAACCTGCGGGCCGTGGCCCACAAGGCAGACTGCTCCCAAACATTTCCAAAGGAAGGCCGAATGGATCTGAGCTGGGCAACGTGGTGCTCCAACTAGTCCTGACACTGTCTGGCTGGTTCCACCAGGAGACCGGTGACAGCCAGTATCCACGGAGCTGTGACCACAAGGGGGGCCCCTGTGGCACCCAGACAGGCCTCATCCCCTCACCCCCAGGCAATGCAAGAAGCACTGAGCCAGAGCGGGGAAAGGCTGAGGGGTGTGCAGCAGGCGCATTACCTCCAGCCCCTCCAGGGTAAAAGGCTCAGTGCTCTCCGAAGAGGCACGGTGTACCAGCCCTGATAATGCAGGGATCCAAAGAGCTTCCTGGAGAAAAGTGAGATATGAAGATTCGAGGCATCGGAAAGGCAGGAGAAAGAATGTTGAACCACCACACCCTTTCCAAAGAACCTTTTACTCTGTGCAATGAATCAGTCTCCATTTGCTGCTATTTCTGATGGCGCTCTCTGTTCACACGGATGATTTTCTCTGCCTTCCCTTCTCTCTGCCAATTACCTAATGATCTGGAAACTCCATTCAAATTTATGAGGGAGTTCCTATTTAAGAGGCTCCTACCGTGAATTATTCAATTTCAGTGCAAATAATCACTCCCTAACTCATCTGTTCAGATCTACCTAAACCATTCTATCAAGAAATACCTTGATTTTGCTTTGTTTCCTCTCCTGCATCTTCTCCAAAGAATTCAAGGTGCTAAAGGAAGGAGATTATTTAACTCACTTGCATTCCTCCCCTACCAGTCACCTCCCCAGTGGGAGAAGTGCCCGATGTATTATCTCGGCTTTACACTGAGCAAATAATCACAGAGCAAATGATAGAGACAAAGATTACTGCAGTGAGACCATCTTGCAAACCAATGCAGGCTTGCTCTTCCCAACTGATGTCCCAGTCTTCACATCACAGCTAGATCCCCACAGGACTGCCCTCCAATTAAACTTAAGAAATATCTCTAATCATGCCTTACAGGCAAAGCACTGTGCCAAGAACTATGAACACACACACACACACACACACACACACACACACACAGCCCACACACGGTACACACACCAAGCCCTTTAAAAAGCTCACAAGTTAGCTTAGCTCATGGAGGGTCTATTTCCTCGTAGAAAAAGGGATGTCTTCTAATATCTCTTTAACTGTACTTTTCCAGGACTCTGTTATTCTAACTGTGATACTCAGCGCAAGCCAATGCGCATTAGGGTAAATGACTAGGTAAGTAAGTATTATGCAAACACAGAGAAGGAGAAATTAACTCAGCTTTGCCGGCAAGGTCAGATTTAACGTTGCCTCTGCATGACGAGGAGCAGAAAGAGCACAGCAAGGACACAGAGGTCGGTCTCGGTGGAATTTGAAGACACAGAAGTGGCGGTGTTCGATGCCTAAGGAGGCCAACTGAAAGTCACTAAGAATTCAAAATGAAACTGGGAGTCTCTGGAAGCCCAGAGTGGCATGACTCACCTTGTGTTTTCAGTGGATGGACCAGTCAGAGCTGGCTCCAGTCCAGGCCAGAAAAAGAGCAGTGGCAGTGGGGTCAAACATTGGTGCCAAACAACAGAACAGGCACGTCAATCGAGCACGTGTGGGTGGGGAGCGAGAGCCAGAGAGGACAACAAGCTTCTTCTTCTGAGTGTCCGTGGGGCTGGAGGCTTCGGGCCAGGCAGGAGAACACACTGTGGGTTGGGAAGGAACTGGTCCCTTCTGCCTGGACCATGTCGAGTTTGGAGTGTCCGTCGGACAAAATTTACACCTAAAGGCTGATAAGATGTGATGCTCAAGAGATAGTTAAAGCATAGAGGAGGGGGAAAGATTGTCCAAAGAAAGAAACTAGAGAGAGCATGAAAAGAAAGAGGCAAATGCAGGAACTCTGGGAGCACCTACATTTGAGGGTTAGAAAGGGAAACATGAGATAGAAAAGTGTTATGGGCTGACTTGTGTCTCCCTACAAATTCATATGGTGAATTCCTAACCTCAGAATGCGACCGTATTTGGAGACAGGCTTTAAAGAGGTAATTAAGTTAAAATGAGGCCGAGTGGGCCCTGGTTCAATATAACTGGTGTCCTCATAAGAAGAGGAAATTTGAACACGGACACACAGAAAGGAAAACCATGTGAAGATGCAGAGAAGACAGCCATCTACAAGCCACGGACAGAGGTCAGGCAGGGAGCCTTCCCTCACGGCCCTCACATGGGACCATCCTGCTGACACCTGGGTCTTGGACTTCCAGGCTCCAGAACTGAGAGAAAACAAATATCTGTAGTTTAAGCCACCCAGATTGTGCTGCTTTGTTACAGCAGCCCTAGAAAACTAATACCAAAACCTAAGGGGCGAGAATAAGCCAGCGCAGTTCATTCAGGGGGCAGATCCATAGGAAAAGGTTGGTGAATGGTGTCAAATAAGAAAAAGGAGGCCACCTCATTAGATTTTTTTAAAATATACTTTATTGATATTTTACAGAGAGATACAGAGCTAGAAACATCGATGGGAGAGAAACATCGACCAGCTGCCTCTTGCACACCCCCCACTGGGGATGTGCCCGCAACCAAGGTACGCGCCCTTGACCGGAATTGAACCTGGGACCCTTCAGTCCGCAGACCGACACTCCACCACTGAGCCAAACAGGTTTCGGCCCACCTCATTAGATTTTAAAGTGAGGATATCAGTGAGCTTTGAAAAGCAAGTTCATAACGTACTAAGTACCTAAGACTTAATATCATAGGGACCAACCGTAGGGTTGGCCAATAGCAAAGAGCTAAGGGACAAGCCTCAAGCCAGGTGAACCAATGAGGGCAGCAGGGGCAGACCCTCCTTTTCAGAAGCTTTGCAGTAAAGAGGGGAGTGAAATGAGATGGCAGCCTGGGGAGGCAGCAAGGTTCAGCAAAGTTTGGGGGAGACTTCTGTTTAGGAGCTAAGGAAAGGCAAATGTGAGATTTGAGCTGAGGAGAAAGGAAAACTGATAAGATTAATGGCAGAGCCATGTTGTCCTTGTAAACAGATGAGGACACTTCTTTCTTAGAAACAGGAAGAAAGGAGAAATTTTGAAGTCGAAAGGATGAAGAGTGTTGAGGTCAAGGGAAGAGGTGATGGAGTCCATGCCTTCAATCTGTCAAAGTCAGAGGCAGGGTTATGTGAGGGGAGTAGAAAATTCTGAAGAGTAGAAGAGACTCAGGAATACAGCCATAATGAAGAAGACAAGAAATCAGCCAAGGTTTCAAAAGAAGGAGTAGTAAAAATAATTTAGGGCCCAAGTGTAGTTGAACAACATAAAATTTTAATGGAATCAATTTAGCTGACTGAGAACTTGAAAAAGTGAATGGTTAATGTTATTCTAGATGGAGGGTTGCAAAGTGAATACAGCAACAGACCAGGGAGGTCAACGAGTACAGGGCTCTGGGGAATTCAGAAATGTGATTGAGAATTCTAGAGCAGGCTTCCTAATGACCTCCTCTGAAGAGACAGTCACTGCAGGCTGGAAGTCAGAGAGAAGCAGTGAATAGTTATCCGGAAGCAGAAGCGGCAAACTACGACCTTGAGCCAAAATCCAGTCCACCTCTGTTTTTGTAAATAAAGTTTTATTGCAACACCATCTGCTCATTCATTTACATCTTGTCTAATGTTAGTTTCTGGATATAATCACAGAACTGAGTAATTGTAACAAGCACCGTATGACCTACTACAAAGCTTAAACTACCGTATTTGCCGGCGTAGAAGACGACTTTTTGGCCCTGAAAAATATGCCTCCAAGTGGGGGGTAGTCTTATATGGCGAGTATATAACAAACTGTATTTTTTAGTGGAAATGTTAGGGGGTCGTCTTATACGCCCAGTCTCTTATACTCCGGCAAATACGTATTTTTCAGGGCCAAAAAATCGTCTTATACGCCGGCAAATACGGTATTTACTATCTGCCCCTTAAAAAAAAAGGGGGGGGGGGTTGCTAACCATTAAGCGAACTACTGTAGTGTGAAAATCAGGTGGCAACACCAGGTCAGTGAGAAGTGAGGGAGCACCAAGACCAGGCCAGCTGATGACCAATGAGCCATCAGGCGGCCCAGCCAGTGATCAAGGACAGAGTAATCAAGGCAAAGACAGGACTCAGGAAACCCAGCCCAGAGAGCAGACCTGAAGTGATGGAGAACTCAGGGGGGTCCCCTGTCTCCACAAGTGTGGAACCCCCACTGAAGCTCCTATTTGGGTAATGAGACCAATCAAACTAAACAATCCCAGCAAGAACAAAACAGAGACTCCTGTGCTCAAAGCATAGCAGAGCCACAGTCCCAGAAGCCTATGATGACATGGGTAAAGAGTAGCCACCAAAGGAGGATTAAGACCAAATGGAGTGCAGTAGTAAAGTCATAAGTCAAATGCAAAATGGTATCTGGTGCTTACCATTCACAGGGTTGCCCCAAATGACATTCCAACCTTACCCATTGATGTGGCTTCTCTTCTTTACAGGCTGGGGTTTGCCCACATGTGGGCCCATCAATTGACACATCTACAGAGAGCTAGAAAAGCAAAGACTGGGGAAATAGAACAGGGCCAACACCGGCAGGACCGGCTCCAACGGTGTGAGGGAGAACCCACCCCCGTGAAGGTAAAAGGGTGCTCTAAGAGGGGAACGTCGGAGTCTGCGTGAACATGTCCGATGGAAGTTCTCCAAAACGCTCAGCTGGGCACATCTGGACAATCAGCATTACAGAGGCATTACAGCCCAGTGGCCTAAGATCCTGGCTTCCAGAGCCACGAGGCAAGCTTCACTACTCATTCATCAGCGGTGTGACTTTCAGCAAGGTACTTAACTTCTCTGTGGTTTGGCATCCTCATCGACACAAATGGAGACAATGATGGCATCTACCTAACCTCCTTGGGTTGTTGAAGGGATTCAATGAGTTAACATATGTGAAGTACTTAGAAAGGAGTACTTATATAACCATTAGCTATAATTACACTGCTTCAACCTTTATGCTAACTTTCATGTGCCCCTAAGTCTTTTCCTACTCTATTTTAAAGACTTGATCTTCTAGGACCATGGTCGGCAAACTGCGGCTCGCGAGCCACATGCTGCTCTTTTGGCCCCTTGAGTGTGGCTCTTGCACAAAATACCATGGCCTGGGCGAGTCTATTTTGAAGAAGTGGCGTTAGAAGTTTAACTTACCGTATTTGCCGGCATATAAGACGATTTTTTGGCCCTGAAAATACCGTATTTGCCGGCGTATAAGAGACTGGGCGTATAAGACGACCCCCTAACATTTCCACTCAAAATACAGAGTTTGTTATATACTCGCCGTATAAGACTACCCCCCACTTGGAGGCATATTTTTCAGGGCCAAAAAATCGTCTTATACGCCGGCAAATACGGTAAAAAAGTTGGCTCTCAAAATAAATTTCAATCGTCGTACTGTTGATATTTGGCTCTGTTGACTAATGAGTTTGCCGAGCACTGTTCTAGGACAAAATACACCCGCCCTGAGAATGCAATGTCCCCTTCAGTCTCTGAGCCTTCATGTGAAGCAAAGCATGAAGAGATAGGCAGGAAATTGTCCCCGTCAACACTGACATGCTGAAACAGGTGCCTTCCGTTGGAAAAAAAAAAAAAAAAAAGCAGAAGGAAAGGATCCAACAAAATATAACCTATTAGTCATCACATGCTGAACACATCACATCTAGGTGATAAATGCCAGGAGCATCAATTAGGGCCTATTCTTACAACAGGTTTAAATAGTCATCATGACATCAAGAAGCCTATATGGCAAGAGTGTTCTTTATTTGTTTCGATGACAGGAGGAAAATATTTGGGGTGAAGACAGTAAATGTAATTATTCCGCATCAGGTAGGGCAGCCTGAATTAGCATCCCACCTGGGAACAAGCTACTGAACATCTGTCAAAGTGTCAACTCCAACCGCAGAAGCGAGGAACTTCGTCAAGCTCCTGTGCAGTTAACTGGAGTCGGCTGGAGGAAGGCGATGGAAAATCACGGGTATAATTAACAGCAATGTCTCCCGATTCACAGGCGATTTTACTCTGACTCCATCGTCCGTCTTTCTGGGTGTCGCTGTCTCCTGATTCCCCTGCATGGGGAGCAGCAGGGGGTTCCTTCTCCCCAAGCCTCATCCTGCCATGTCCCTCCTCCTGGTCTCCAGTCCACAGCAGCCCTGGCCTGATGACTTGTGATTCTGGACCAATCAGTTTCCTCCCTTTCAAAACTAAGTGGTTTAGACCAGATAATTGGTAAGGTCCCTTGCAGCTCTCCAAGCCTCTGATTCTGACTTTAAATGTTGATCAGGGGCAGGAGGATGCTCTGGATTCTGAAGGATAAAGAGGTGCAAGTGATTTGTCATCATGATTTTAACTTTTGGGCTCCAATACTAGAGCAATCATGTTTAAATGTCCAGAGATGAATTTTTAAAAAATATATTTTATTGATTTTTTTACAGAGAGGAAGAGAGAGGGTAGTTAGAAACATCGATGAGAGAGAATCATCAATCAGCTGCCTCTTGCACACCCTCCACTGGGGATGCACCCACAACCAAGGTACATGCCCTTGACCTGAATCGAACCCAGGACCTTTCGGTCCGCAGGCTGGCACTCTATTCACTGAGCCAAACCGGTTTCAGCCAGAGATAAATTTTTAATGAATATTTAATTGATCTGTTCTTTATAATATTAAAGAGGGAGGGGGAGGCAGGGTCCAGGCTCATTTTTCTCCAACCTACCCTGAATGAACCAAAGATAATCCCATGAAAGGCAATGGCTCAAGAAGCCTTTCATGTGAAGCCAAACAGATCAGGAACCTGATTCTCCTGCCTGGGCCTTGCCCTCCCCGTGTGGCCCATGAGAAACGCAGGCCCTAGGCCTGCTCCAGACCTGGCATCAGAATTTGCATTTGAACAACATCCCTCAGGGACATGCAGGGTACCTGTTTGAGGGCAGCTGTCTAGAGCCCTGATTCTCAAAGTTGACTGTACAGAGTGCACTGAATCTCCTGGGGCTCTGGGTCCCATCACTCCCAAGAATCTGATGTCACTTTCCTGGGATGTGATGGGGCACTGGGACATTTTTAAGGCTCCTCGGGGGATTCTAATGCGCAGCAAAGGTTGAGAAACACTGAGCCAGATTCTCCACTTCTGGTTCTAAAACTCAAATCCAGCGTCAACCGACTTCCCTCTGGAAAGGTCTGCATCACCCTTCCCAAGAAGGATCACCCACTGGAGTTCCAAGTGATGATGGGTCACTATCCCATGTCAGAACCTGCCTCTTGTGTTTACATTCGCATCTGAGGTTACTCCCCGGGCCTCCGAGCTCCTGCAAGGTGCTCACTCCAGGAGAAAGCCATCTTTTAGCTTTTAGTTCTCTCTCTCTCTCTCTCTCTCTCTCTCTCTCTCTCTCTTCTTTCTCTGCAACTGCACCATTTCAAATCAGAGTATAGAACTTTCTTTAGCGGCAGCACCTTTCATTCGGAGTTCCCAAAGCACATGGACCCCAGGGCCAGAGGCCAGAACGGAAGGAGTAGAAGAGTCCTCGGCGATGTCCCTGTTCAGTCCCTCCTGGTGTGCCAGACTCTGAGTCAGCCTGCACCGTAACTAAAAATTTAAGGCTATGAGCTCTGAGTGAGGACCATTGACAGTATCTGCCAGTATTTATATTTCCCTCCTTTTTAATTTTGTGATCCTTCCCCTGTGATCCCTGCCATTTGAGGGCCCCACAGATTCCGTGCCTCTGGGTTTTTTGAAAGAAGCATTTATTTCTCTACGTGTGAGAAGTAGAGAACTTTGGTATTTATTAAGAAATAAAACGGGAGCCAAGCTGGAATATAGCAGTACTTGGATCTACCAGGGCTCAGAAGTGGGTTAGCATTCTTCCAACTAACTTGAGGATTGGGTCTGGGAGTGAAAAGAGAACCACCAGCCTCAGCTGAGAGATGATCCATTCTCAGCCTGCTGCCACCAAGTAACTCATGAAGGGAAGGGTTGGTGACAACCCACAAAACAGACTTGAAAACTCAATCCCCAGAAGAGATCTTTCTAGGTCTACATCCATGAGTTTGCCTAGACAATAAAATGACTCAACTAGTTGAAGCAATTTCACCAAGTAAGAGTCTGCTCTTCTTCTTAAAAAAAAAAAAAAAGAAAAGAAAAGAAAAGAAAATAGCCTATTGATTTTGAGAGGAAGGGTAAAAGAAAGATAGAAACATTAATTTAAGAACACCACATCAATAAGTTGACTGCCTCCTGCATACCTCTTACGGGGATCAAGCCCAAAACCCAGACATGTGCCCTCGATCAGAAATCAGGAATGAAACCAGTAACCTCCTGGTACATGGAATGGTGCCTAACAACCGAGCCACATCAGCCGGGACAAGTCTGATCTTTTGTGTACAAAGTGTGCGTGTCCTTGAGGGGCAATGGAAGGTGGAGATTTCAGCTAGTGCGTCACATGCCTCTGTGGTTCCCACACCACAGGCTGACCTGGGACCCTGGGCAAGTTACCCAGCTTTGCCGCACCTTCGTTTCTTCATCTGTAAAATGAGGAAATACTAATAATCCAGAGGAGGATGAATACTTGTCACTTCCTGCTGGATATGGAACGTGTGTTTACCTGACTGTGTGTGTAAAATGAACTGGCCACCTTAGACCAGATTAAACAACAGAACAACTGGCTTCCAGGACAAGCCGGGGGAATGCTGGAGGCTGACATGCTACATCAGTGTGTAGTACAGATGTTTGGGGCTTTCTTCTCAGGCTATAAAGATGTTTGCACAGTAGTCAGGCCTGTTATCAGTACACAAACAGATCGCAATTTTACAGAATGAATGAACAGCTCAAACACCCTCCCATTTTTATTTTATTTTTTTCATACGCTTCAGAGTGCTTTTCTAATTCTTGGGTTTACCAAAACAGATACATTTTCTGCCAACACAGAGCCGTTGCGGAGTACAGGGAAGAGGTTCCAGGGTGAGGAAATGGACTCTGTTTGACAGAGTGCGTGTCGTTTACTCCTGCGGTCCTCATTTTTCCCACCCGTAACGTGAGCTAACCCTGGTCCCCGGTCCCCTTTCGACGCCATGCTCCTATTACTTTATTAACCAATCTCTTCTAAGCACATATTGGATCCTCTCTTCTCCAAGAAAGGATGTAATTAAAATAATGATGAGAAAGTAGCAGTTCTGCTGAATCACATAATGAGACCAATCTGACACCGTTCAATTACCCTAACACTGAGCTTCATTCCCAACACCCTGTCTGCGCGGCGAGACCAATGGATGTACAGCTCTTCCTGAGCACAACAGCGGCTCTAAGAACACTTCATTGAAGGTTTTTTTTCCTTTCCTGTTTTCAAAGGATAGTACTCCGCTGCGATAAATATGTCACCAAAATAATTAGCTAAGCTCCCTAATTTGCACTTCTGAGCATCCATATTGGCTAACTTTTGTTAATGAAACACTGCAAGTGGTTTGTAATCATGTACCAACTTCTGGGCTGCAGTGTTAGAGCAATATATTTCCATGCTCAAAAATGAACATTTAATGAATATTTAATTGCTCTATTCTTTATAAGTATAAAGTATGCTCTCGGTGAACACTCTGAATGCTAAAAAGACAGGATGCAGCTTCTCCTGGCTAAGCCATATATGCTAGCTTCCCTATGACTTTGATTTAATGGGGGGGAAGGTCATCTAGGTTTCAAGCTGTAGAGGAGGGAATTTTGTTACAGCGATATTCCAAAGTCCTTCAACAAAATATTAGATACACTAATACTAGAGGCCCGATGCACGAAAACCGTGCAAGAGTAGGCCTTCCTTCCCCGGGCTGCTGACACTGGCTTCCCTCTGGCACCCGGGACCCAGGCTTCCCTCACAGCCCGGGTTCGTGGGGAAGGTCGTCCAGAAGGACATCCGTTCTAATTAGCATATTACACTTTTATTATATAAGATATTTGAAATGCATAGGGGGAAAAAGCCTAACAATATATGTACAGAATGGTAATTGTCTGGGGAATGAGAGAACAGAGAAGTGTTATCGCTTTTTATGTAACATTTCTATATTGCTTTAATTTTTTTAAAAAAATGTTTGCTTTTGTAACCAAAAATATTTTTAAGACTCAAACAAAGAGCCACCCATTGGGGCAGTTGGTGCAAAATATTTCCAGAAATAGAATGGCAGGGAAAAAAGTGTTTCGTTAGATACGCTTCTTACAACATCCATTCAAGACATTTGTGGTCATCAGTGTCTACATTTTCAAACAATTCTTTTCTGATTATAAAATAAATATGTGCTCATTTTCAAAAAAATAAAAATAAAAATCATTCAAAATGCCAACATCTTTGAACAAGCAGTGTGAACATTTTTAGACCACTGATTTTCATTATTCTTCTAAAATGTGGTTTTGTCAGTACCCACACTTAATTGCTACATTAGAAACCACCAAATTAAGGTTACCAAAGCATTTTCTCTCCATCTGTTACTCTTAAACATTACACGTTTCATTTTACACTCTAATTAAGACTCGTTTTACTGTACCAAGATAGTGCACACAGAATGCAAAGCTGCCAGTATGATCTTTCGAAAACATGTTTAAGTCACTCACTCTCCCATTTAAAACCCCTCAGTGGCTTCCATCAAACTCAGTATCAAACTCAAACTCTACACGAGGCTCCCCATGAACTAGTCCCTGCTTCTCTAAACTCACCTCTTGCATACCAGCCTCCTCCCGTCCCTTTAATGCACCCAGCCTGTTCAGCCCTCAGGACCTTTGCACTGTGTGCACCCACTGTCTGGAAGTTCTTTTCCAGATCTTCCCCTGACCTACCCTCCTTAAATCGTGCTCCTTGGTGAGCACTCACTACACCTGTCTCCATCAAATTATCTAATTTTATTTTCTATTTTATTGTCATGTACCACCTCTGTCTAATTCACCTTTTTCCCCAGGATCTAAGCCAGAGGTACATAATAAATATTGGCTGAATGGATGAAAATGTACTCAAAGTACACCAATATAATAATCTTATTGATAGCAACACAGCCCCTTAATGAGACTTTTAAAAATAGGTCATCACCTTCTCAGGCAGACAATGCTGCCCATAGCCCTGCTGGGGGGGTGGGGGGGGGGAGTGAGTTATTTAGTCTAAGCCACAGTTTCATTTTTTTATCCACCTCATTACCTAAATCAGAATCCTGGGAGTCACGCTGTGCCCTTCCCTTTATCCTACTCCTACATTAATTAATCAAGAAGCCTCACCAACATCCCTTCCTGTGGAAGGCATGCCCAATGTCTAAGCTGCCATGTTTTCACAGGATCATTGGTGTCTTTCAGAAAACTACCTCTCCCCATTCCAATGATATTTCAGAAAACTGCCACTAAACATGCAAACCCAAAGCTATGCCAAGCAGACATTTCCTCTCTGCATTTGAATGTAACCGAAGAATACAATGATGAGGATGATGAGGATGAGGATGATGAGGATGATGAGGATGAGGATGATGATAGAGGAGGAGGAAAAGGCTGGAGGTCATTTGCTGCCATACTATTGCCTGAGAGAAACTGTGGGCCATTACTACCACCCATACCCCCTCTGCCTAATTCCTGTCTGCTCCAAGCCTGGCTTTTTAGGTGTGTCTGCAGTCCTGTGAGTGCCCATCCATACTGCTAACACATTCTCTTTGGTTTAGTCGTTATCCAGAGTTGGTTTCTGTTGCTTGCAACCTAGGAACTCTGAGGACTGTCCTAAATGTTTGCCCAATCCATCTCTTCTGCTCCACACCCGCACATGGCCTCGGTACCAGCCACCTCCCTGGTGTCCACACCGCTGGTCTTATTGCCAGATCCATTCTCTACAATATCCCCAACAAGTCTCACCTAAAATTCAAATCTGACCACGCTGCCCGTCCCCTAATGGAGAAATGGGGCACCTCCAGTCCTGACCAAAGACCTCCATCCATCATTCTAGCTTCTTCTCCTGTCACTCTCTGCCTCGACCTGTAAGCTCCAGGAACTCCAAACCACCAGCTGCTTCCCCATATTCTCTATATATTCCTTACCCCTCTCCCTGTGCCTACCCTACGTCCTCTGCATGGATTACCTCTTTAAGGCTGACCACTTCCTACTCACCCTTTAAGCTCAGCTCAGACATCACTTCCATCCTAAGCCAGCTGCCTGCTGTCTCTGCTCACCAATGTGTGTCCCCAATACATGGTCTGCTTGCCTTCCCCACTCTCCTGTGATTTTTTATGATAGGTGCTGTGTCACATTTATCTCAATATCCATACCGCATCACAGGCACCGAATACATTGTGTTAGATGATATATTAACTAACCACTTATTAGATGATCTCGTTTAAATGATTAAAAGCACGCTTCCCTTTGAAAGCCGCAGGTCGGATGCCACCACTGTGTTTTAATTTCCCATCTTCCTAAGCGCGTCCAGAATTCCTCGGAAACTGAGTGACTGAGGGATCAGTCTCGGCTGCCCATCTGGAAGACGGTTTCATCGCCTGAGAGCCGAGCGCACAGTTTTAACAGGAATCGGAGGCCATTGTTCATTGCGCTGCCTAATGGTTCTTCATCAGAAAAGGATGTCTCAGACACTCTGCCTACATTAGGTTAAGCCTCCAGTGAAGGGCAAAGATGCCGCCCACCCCATACTAATGTGAGCACACTGATAGGGAGCATGCACACAAACCAGCAGGAGCCCATAGTCCAACCAAATCTGTCCTTGCTCCTCACAGGCTGGGACATGGGCACCCCTGGAGGGCAGGGCCGCCTCCCCCTGGCCCACTGCACAAAAGCCCAGCTCCCCCATCAGGAATGCGGAATGAGACGCTGACCTAGATTCACGCAGCAGACGCAGACAGGGCACCCACTCTGGGCCTGACTCTGAAACAGGCGCCAAAGGTCAGAGGTGGCCAAAATACGCTTCAGA